>JAWWES010000094.1:48758759-48778844 GCA_035583135.1 Lophotriccus pileatus
ACCAGCTCTCCTCCCCCAAACACAAGCAGGGAAAAGGAACAAATTTTCAACTTAACTTTAAAAGCACAAAAAAACCCATGACAGCACTTTAAAAGACTGAAGTACTAAGTCCTGTGCTAAAGGAGGAGGTGATGCATAAACTGTTGAGGATGCATTAAACTGTAAAGGTGTATTAAGAGTATTATAGACCTGCCCCTCGGAGAATGAAATGACATCCATCTTTCAGCTAATGAGATCACAGTGAGATCTTTCAAAGGAACAACTGTTCATCACCACTTCTGCTATGCAAGTGAATCTTTGAGACATCTTTCTTTTGTATCTGAGGATACAAGTCAAGGAAGAGATTTCCAGAATTCTGCAAAGTATAGCTAATAGTCAGGATAGTAAATATGACAGATTACCGATAATATGCAAATTATAAAAATAGTTAAATTAAAACTCTATGTAAGGGGTTTAATATATGTGTGGTGTTTTTATTTATCAATCAATAGTACATAATAAATCTGTAAATAATTCTATATTATGTAAATTATTTTGTATATTATGTAAAATATATATTATGTATTCTATTATACTATATATTAATATAGTATAATATATATTATATAATAATACTTAAAATATATTGTTGTATGTATAATAAAATATATTATTTATGTATAATAAAATATAATATTGTATATTATGTAAATTAATAATAATAAATAATTATTCTGTGTCACATGAGTTACACTGCACATTACTAGAATTACATGTGGGGTTTATTTTAGGTGTCAGACACCATGAAGTGAGGAAAATAGGCCTGTGATTTTAGGTCAAGACAGAACTTAGAGAAACTGAGATCCAAATATGTCTTTTTCCCAGGCTTATCAGAAACTATGGGTTCCTTATATGAGGGAATGAGTAACAGCAAGTCTTGGAAAGGGTATTTATTCTACAATGTTATTTCCACAGTTCAATGAGTCATTTTTACTTATAACAATAATGTATAAATGTGATGATGAATTAAAGACAGAGAAGTTCACACAGCTACGGAATTATGATATTTAACAGTAATAATAATAGCAATTGTTTTTGTGAACTAACAAGAAAAATGCATTTCTGTATTAAGAATGGCGTATCTACTTAATTCCTGAAGAAAGTGTATGTCCACAGTACTCATTGAGAAGCAGCGTAACGACATCACAGAAAATGCTCAAGAAGTTAGTCTTGGTAGTGAAAAACTTCACACTACTGGCACTGCACTATTTGACTTTTCAAATTAGCTTTTTACATTTTAATATCATCCAAATCTGGCCCATTAATCATGAATGTACAAGGAGCACAATCAACCAGATATCTATTTGTTATTCAACATACTAACAACATACATATATATATATGTGCGCACATGCACATGCACACTTAACTGCACTAAGATTAGCAGATTTGGTGCACTAAATCCGCATTTAGTTTTGCTTCTGTATGAGACCATTCAAAGGAATAATGGAGGGATTATAAACTACAAACAGTTAATAGGAATGAAAGGGAGAACTATTCTCAGAAGCACTATTAAAGACATTTAAAGCAAGAAAAGTGCACAATAGCATAAAAGGAATTATATTTGTATGCAAAGTACAAATACCAATAATTCATCCTCTTCTACAGTTGTTTTTTGAGTTAGACACTACTAATATACACAATATATGACGAGATGTCTTTTCTTATTCTTTAATACTTGCCACCTTCTGTCACTCTTTTTCTCTATGTGATGCTCCTCACAAAAGAAATAATCTCTGTCAGTGCATTTCTCATTTGGAGAATTTCCACAGTTTAGTCCCAGTTCTAATCTTCTATTAAACTGCTTCTCTTCCATCCCAGATCTGTAAGCCATAAAAATAAATAACATGTTAAAGCATCATTCAATGTATCATTCATTTGTTGACAAATAAAGAAACAGAGAGGCTGCACAATATAACTGCATGTCTATGTGTGTTCTGCAAGGCACAAAGACCTGACCAGTCATTTTTTTGTGATACATGTTCAGTCACAGAGTGTTTAGACAGACATAACATCCAAATCATTTAGCCATATACAGCACACACATAGCTGCCACCTGGTCTGCTGCCCACCTCAAATATGCTTGCTTTTCCTTATCTAACAGAAGGGACAAGGATTTCGGTCATTCTCTCTCTTAAGTCACAGAAGAAGCAATTGTGCCTTTTCCATTTCAAGTCTCTTTAGTGTTGAGTCCCACCTAGTAACCACATTACCACTGGCACCACAGCTGGCTGCTGTGTTTGATTTGGAATGGGCTGCCCAGGGAAGTGGTGGATTCTCTGTCCCTGGAGGTCTTTAAGATGAGACTGGATGTGGCACTTAGTGCCATAGTCTAGTAACCACCGTGGTGTTGGATCAAGGGTTGGACTTGATGATCTCAGAGGTCCTTTCTAACCTGCTGATTCTATGATTCTACGATTCTGTGATTTTACTGTTGGAGGAAAGAGAGTGAAGGGAGAGATTACGACATATTCTATAATTTCTGTTCTTTCTAGTTTCTGGCCTGCTTCCTTTATGCTTCTAATTTGCCAGAGAAATAAGAATCCCAAAGAAGGGATTATGCCATGCAGACACAATAATATAATGATAATATCTAGTATTCACGTATTTTCTTACTGTCTGAAAACAGAAAACAGGTGTGATTTAGTTTTCTAATGCAAAATTACTGATTTTTTTTTTAAATTTAAAGCTGTCATTAAAAACATTTAAGGAAAAAAGCTTTTAATGATTTAACTGTAGCTACTGTAAAAACTGAATGCTAAAAAAAAATGAAGTCATGATGAATGAGATGAGAAAATAGGCTTAATATCAAAAAGGGTTAATTTGGGGATCTGAAAGCGTTCCACATTGCATAGCATTTCTCTGATCTGTCACTATTACATTATCTTTTCCCTTGTAATTTCTTTTCTTTTCTCTATCTCACTGATATTTCACAGTCTCAAAGCTAAACCAGTAAAGCCAATGCAACATTGATCTGCCAAGAATACCAGATCCCTGAGAACCATAAAGTCAGGTGTGTGTACTAGGATGGGGGTCGGTCAAGGGTTGCAACTTCCCCCCATTTTGAACTGTCCCAGTGCTGGAGACTGCTCTAAATTCAGCTAGCTGATGGTAGAATATCAGATACAACTAGCAAGTAGGAGCTCCTCGTTCTGTCTCTAAAGCCATCAGAAATTTCTCAGAGATATGGAAATTGTTAGGTATCTGTGCATAGGTTTAATCCATACCTGCAGTCTATAGCTGGAGCTGAAGTGAAAGATTTGTACATTTTCTCCCTCTACATTTTATCTGAACTTTAAGGTCTGAAGATAAACCATCTGGAGATGCTCTTCTCCCCATAAGTATTCTCACAATATCTGACACACAGTGAATATATTTGTGCTCAGAAATATCATGTCCTTCCATTGCCAACAACTCAACATGGAAGTATTTACAGTTAATTCTGTGACTTCTTAAATAATAATATGTTTGTGCTATATTATTACCTTTGTGTCCTATAACGCACTATAATACAAATCTATACACACGTATGTAGGAATGCAATGGGAATCACTACAGGTTTATGAATGGAAGAGCTGTTCAGTGGCGCTAACCCAGATGAAGAGAAGGTAGACAGTGTTCTGGCCTCAAGGGTGATTCTGTAGTTGTGATTGATTTTAGGAACAGGGCAACAGATAAAAATCATAATTGGTATCTTTCAAATAAAAAAAATACTATTTCTAATGGGGATTTTTAATTTTTCTTCAAAAATTCATTGCAAATTTCACACAAAATGCTTAATGAAATATTTTTGCACAGACATAACATATTTTTCTATATTGTCTATCTCTCAGCACATAGATAAAAGTTTATGAAGTCAAACTCCTGTATTTTGCCATTTAAAGTCTTTAGCTTCTTCATGGTGAGGTTTATTTAGAAGCTGGTTTCTTATTCTCTACAAAGGAATTTTTAAGGCTACTGGTTTTGCTGTAGAAGCACTGCTTCTGTAGGGGTTGGGAGGACACTGCAGAAATAAAACCCTGTTGGAAGCTGATTATATTTGTGATTATAAGAAAAATTGCTCTAGAGATCTCTGTAGGCGGAAATAGAAACCATAAAGACAGGGAGGTTTAATTATATGTACTATTCTTCTGCTCTGTACAATGTAATCTTGACAGGCAGCGCTGATTAGCTGTAGCATTTCTCTACTTTTCTTTTTTTTTTTCAAATATATTTTCAGTATACACATATCATCTACCAGGAACAAAACCAAAAAACTCCGAAGCTGGAGCGTTACAGCTAAAGATGTGGGGGATGGAGGGGAGTTGATACTGAAGTGCTTCTCTTTCTTCTGTGGTTAATTACAGAAGAGCTGTTGTCTGCTTGGGGTGTGAATATCTTTAAGAACACAATTTCTGCTAAAAATCATTGCTGGTTTCTTGTCACTCCTCAAGGAGAAACAGCTTACGATGGAAGCACATAATTTACATTAGAGGTGTGATTTTTTAGAAAGTATTTCTATTCTAAGCAGAAATTTCATTCCCTCACTGAGTGCCCCTACAACACCAGTGTGAGAGCCAGAGGATTCCCAAGCACATCTGCTTGAGAAACAACTTCAACGGCTTCATAATGAGAATATATAAAGATAAAAACAAGTTCAACCATTCTTCTCTCATTGCTGTTACAACAAAAACAAGAACACAGGGTACAATATTTTGTTCTCCACATCATAGTAAATTACAAACATAAAAAAACATGACAAAAAATATCATCTCACAAAACAGGGACACATTAGTTATTAATGACTTCCACTGGATCTCCCATAGGTACTCAGGTGCTTTCAAGATGCAAAATAGATCACAAAGCTACTTCTAAATAACAAAAAGGAATCCTGTGACTAACCAAAAAACAACCACTCATATACAGTACTGTATATAATACAGATTGTTCATGGTCAAGGTCCTCAAAGGCATTTAGACATACAAACCCCATGTAAACAAGTAGCACTGAATAGACCAATATACTGTGACATCCAATCCTGACCATCTTTTATAAATTCCTAGTCCATCACATCACCATTTTCACAACTAACACCGTGTTTTAGCAGAATTGCACAGCCCACCAAGGTGATCTCTCTGAGGGGAGATGGAAGATATTCCAGAGATCAGAAAAAATTATTTGAAGCACATTCTGCAGAACTCATATGCACTTTTTGATAAGCACTAATACATGATTTTTCAATTCAGAAGTTTTGAATCTTCAGTCTACCTAGGTTGAAAAACTCTTTCTTGCCACAAAATACATAATTTGTGAGGGACAGCTGATTAGCTACAGGTGATTTTTGCAGTATAGAGTTCTGAATTCCTAGGAGCATTTGGTAGCACATGTCCTGGTATTATCTGTTTTAGAAAGGGCTTCTAACTTTACTCTGTGCATTGCACAAACAGATACAGACATTTCAAGGCAACTCTTTTCTCTGCCTCCTAACCAATCCCCATCCAGTCCTTAATTTATACCTACAAGAAAAGTGCAGTTTTTAAAACAATGATCTTCTGTGACAGGCTGCAGAAATCTTTTGAAAGCTGAACACACATTGATGTATCATGACCGATGCCAAAATATTAGAGATAACTGCCACCTTCTTTCAAAATGAGCATTTTTTAAGTCCTTAATGGTAACTCTTAAGTACAACGGTAGTAAAAGTACATTAAAATTGTCTGCAAGTGTGTCTTACAGTTTATAGATGACATAAAATTTCACCTTCCTTTCATCTCTTAAGACTTCATCAGCCAGTTAGTGGGTAGAAGCACCTAACATCAGGATCACAACAACAGAAATGTTGAAGAAGTATTCAAACAATAAGTAGCCAGAAGCAAAGGGCAGCAAAACAGTTTATCAGTCTCTGACAAAGGCTTATTTTCATTCACAATGCTTTTCTCGTGATCATCTAAAGTGTTATAAATTCCATGGTCCGGACTACAATGAAGCTATTTAATAAAATAATAGGATTCTTTCTGTTAAATGTGTAAGCACTGCAAATGGGTCATTGGAAAAGATGTAAGCACTGGGGATAAATCTAGGCTTCTGTAAGGGCAAAATATTTTAATTTTAGAATTTTATTTCTAGCTACTACTTACTTAGCAAAATTCTATGTAGAAAGTTCATTTGCACTGATATCAATAATACAAAAACAAGCCTGAAAAAACTGCTACTGCTATTAACCTCATCAAGAATACTCTCAAAATATTTTGAGTTTAGTCCTTCCTGGATGCAAACTGGTAGAGTTTTACTGAAGTCTGTTTTCCATATCCTGCTAAAATTATCATGCTTCATGTCCCACAGTTTACTTCCCTATGTTTTGTGTGCAGGACAGAATTAGTTCCATAACCAAAAAAAATTTATAGAGTTATACAATATGAGATTGGAAGGGGACCTGAAGAATCACCTGGTCCAATCTTTCTTGGCAAAAGCATGGTCTTGACAAGATGGCCCAGTACCCTCTCTCTGACTCAATTTTAAAAGTGTTCAATTTTGGGGAATCCATCACTTCGCTGGGGAGTTTAGTCCAATGGCTGACTGTTATTTTGAAAAAATTCCTCTTGTGTCCAATTGGAATCTCCCCAGAAGTAACTTGTACCCATCAGGTCTTTTTACATGTGACCCCTTGTAAAAAAGGAGTCTCCATCTTCTCTGTAGCCACCCTTTAAATACTGGAACATGGGGATAAGGTCTCCCATAAGTCTTCTTTTCTCAAGGCTGAACAAATGCAGGTCTGCTAGCTGTTCATCACATGGCAGGCTTCCCAGGCCTTTGATCATTTCTGTGACCATCTCCAGCCTGTCCACATCTTTTTCTGTACAGCGGGCACCAAATCTGAGCACAGTATTCCAGATGACACCTGACAAGCACTGAATAAAGGGGGATAATGATTTCTTCATCTCTGCTGGTGATGCCTTTCATGCCACCCAGCATCCTGTCACCTTGCTGTACCACAGCAGCACACTGGTCCCTCACATTGAGTTTTGTCCACCAGGACCCCCAGTTCCTTCTCACAGAGCTGCTCCCCAGAAAGGTAGATCCCAGCCCATGCTGCACTCCTGAACTATGCTTTTGCAGGGGCAAGACCTTACACTTCTCCTTGTTGAGCTTCGTAAGGCTCTTGTTAGCCCACTCTTCCCAGCCTACCCAGGCCTTCCTGCAGGCTGGGACTCCCTTCCCAAGTGTCCACCTCCCCACTCAGTTTGGTATCATCAGAAAACTGTCTTTATCCTATCTTCCAGATCACCTATGAAGATATTAAATAGCACTAGGCCCAATATTGATCCCTGGGGGACACTAATTGTGATTTGTGGTAAAAGTTGCTCTCTGGATTAATTATTATAATTCTCAAGATACTTGAATGTCATTCAGTTGTTCTTGCACTTAATTAATTCAAATATTAATTCTGTATTTAGTCTGTATTGTTCAGTATTCTAAGGCATTTAAGGATATAAATTAGGATTAAAGCAATTAAGTTTTTATTAGCCATAGCAGTACAAAGCTCAGTTTTGTGTTGTACAATTTTATGTCAACATAATCTGATAAAGCAACAACTATCTCCTGTTGACAATTTGCCTTGAGACATATCTGGCAGGAGGACAGTAAATGTTAATGATAGGCATTTCTTTTTCTAATAAATCAGGTTTTGCTATTGTCCCTCTGTCTTTGAAGAGAAACCAATATTCAAGAGAAAGCACAGAGAACAAAAATTGAGTGCTCTGTCTGGAGAAAAGTTTTCTGCAATGAATCCTTTCAGTTCTTCATGCTGCTGTACAGTAAATGATACTTAATTCACAGCCAATCTACCTGTGGAATTTTTGCTGTTTGTTCCCCCTACTGAGAGAAACAAATTCACTTTGAAAACATTACGAGATGTTTTCCACTGTGCTCCTCTACAGGCTCACAGAGCTCAGGCTTGCTCTGTTCTAGATTTAACCCCCTCTCTGAGCACAGTTGCACTCCTGAGAGTGCAGCTTCTGCTGTACACATACTGTTGTTCCTACTTCTTAATTATCTCTATCCTACTTTTTGAAATCAGTAGGATAATTTTTCATAATTACATTTTCTTTTTGGTTAGTTGTTGCCAGTTCTCAGTTACCTTTCATCTTGGGATTCCTCAAAACAGAGGTCTGAAAGAATGCCACGCAATGTTGTCAGATGCCTAGGAATGACAACAGAAACTATTCAAATGACTTGTTTATCCAGAAACCTCATCTCTATCTCTTTGGTGTGAGTCTGTCAGCAGAGAACATTTTCCCGTCTTGCATTGAAGGCAATTTGGTCACACAACCTTTTATTATCAGGTCATAATTACTTGCTTTCAAAAAGAAGCCTTTATGAGATTTAGATTTTAATGTTATTTTTAGTTTAAATATATTTCCTGATTACAACAGCCTTTTAAACATCATGCCTTCTATACTAAAATGATGTCTCCTCAAACACCAAAGTGAAACATTACAGCACTCTGAATATCAATCGCAATGAAGCAGACTGCATTGCTGTGCAATGTTTCTGAACACCGTTCAGTAGTGCTTTTCCTTTTTTTTTTTTTTTGTATTTGTGCACCAAGAACTTTTCTTCTTTTAAGGGTCTGCAGCTGCATCAAGCAATTGCTCCTTGTTTTTATACACTGCAGTAGTGCTGCCAGATCAACACTGTGAAAAAACAACAGACCAGTCTATTGTTGTGGACAATTGTATACCACATTATGTGCTGGGGTCAGATCTGAGTAAAAGCTTTTTCATCCCAACCCTGGAAGCAACCCTTGAGGCAGGAGTTAGGCAGATGCTTATTTACTAAGTGAAGGCATGCTATTTAATTTTGACAGTCTCCTGTGCAGCTGCTGTTCTGCCATATTAAACAACAGTATATACTAAAAAGGCAATTTCCATTGCAAAGCCTCAAACTATCTACTCATTTCCTAGCAAAATAGTAAAAAAAGCTTTTAAATACTGCTGAAGAAACAGGAAATTAAGCAGCTGTGATCAATTAGGTGGCACTGCAACAAGCTCCCATGGAGCAACACAACTGAGCAACAACATTTTAAGGGAGGAAGAGAAAAAGGGTAAAGGCAGGGAGGGACTAGCCTTGCAGTGCAGGAGGGCCACAACCCCAGTGGCAGTGATCCTGATTGTCTTCATCTTCTGGCAACCACAGAAGATTAAGACACAGCCCAGGGACACTGCACCAGCCAGGCACCCTGCCTTTATTGCTCATATTTCCATGTGTCAATATGCTACCTGAACAACTTCAGGTCTTAAATATTTCTACAAATGTACTGCTCTAGCTTAAGCCAAGGAGGCTTTCACATACACAAACTTTCCATGACAAACCCTGCAAGGATACTATCACATCACTATTTGTGACAGACAAGCAAAGTGATGGCCTCCAACTTAGCAGCTGCACAAGAGACACCTTCAGCCCTGTGATATGATTCAGTAATACCATTTCCATCAGATGAGAGCTCACGAGGTGGGCTCAGGCCAGCTGACATGGCTGTCCCAGCACTACACACTGGCTATAGGAAAAGCACCAGGGTAGTGCTGAGATGCTGAATGGAGCATTGTGACAGTACCCACAGCAGAGGGCCCCAGACCTGCCTCTGCAGTTGCTTTCCGTGCCCCTGGATGGCTGCCAGACCCACCAAGTGCAATCAGTTGACCAGTTGGCCATTCCTCAGGCATAGCCACCTCTCACATTTTACCTTAAAAGCCAATAAACACTGAGTGTTTTTCATCTATGTTGACTGAATAAAAGGCTCCCTCTAAGCTGCTAAATGAGAAATTCAGTTGTGAATGGTAAGTTCGTGAGGTTCCCAAGTCAGGGAAGGAAATATTAGGCCATGTCAATTATTCTCTCCATGAAAAAAACAGAGGAGAAGACACAGCACATTTCACACCATTCACCATAACCTTTTCCACCGCTGTTAAACCACTGAGTGCCATGTCCTTCAAACCAACTACTGCTTATGCTGAATTAGCAGGAATTGAATGAAAAATTACCACAGCTCTGTAAGGGAGGACAAGGCAACAACCTGCCTCAGCTTATGCAGGAGTAAAAGGGATGCAAGTCATCTTTTTCACAGCATTACATTTCCTCAATACCAATCCCTCAGTACAAACAAACCCTCAGGAATGCAGGGGTGGGCCTGAGGAGCTGCAGAGGAACTAAAGGTTTGCCAGAAGGAAAAGGCAAAGGGGCATGCAGGAAGGGGAGAATTTCATGTGACTTCATGAGTTGTTCAACAGCACAGTGTCGGGTATCTGTACTGGGGAAGGAAGCAAAACTCAAAGCCACAGATTTCCTCAGCACCACACCAGGACCACCAAAGACAAGAGCTAAGCAAAAGTTAGCCCCCTGTCTTGAAAGAGCTCCTTTCATCTTTTTTCTTGTGTTTGAGTAAAAAACACAGCATTTGCTGAGTTTGAGTATTTTCCTACTGTTTGCATCCCATATACAAAGAACAACATCTGTCTTGGCTCTGAGGCTTGGAAGCAAAAATCTGACAGAAACAGAACCCTGCTGCCCTCCCACCATCCCCCTGGCCTCTCTGGGCCACCAGCAGTCTTTCCCACATGACCAGGTTAGGGGTGTAAAGAAATGCACAGCATCTCACCTATGCTGATAGAGGTAAGGGACCTTCGTGTGCACATGTGCCACAGCAAAATATTTCTCAGTAGGTAGCGAGAAAGTCCCACATTAAGTGCTGTTTGATGGAAGAGATTTATGCTTGACAAGAGAATCAGTTGCCAAACTTGATCACTGAAAACATGAAATTTTTGTTTATTTTTCTATTCATTTTAATCTGCTGTGTGTCTACTGGTTCCCAAGTGCCCACCTTGATAGTGCAGGAAATGAGTCGACCAACAAATCTAAAAAAATACTGAAATCTTAATTTTATTTCTTTGAAGTTATTAATGCTCTCCCTCAGTCTCAATAGCAATTTAGCACTTGAATTCAATTTTCCTTCCCTGGCATATTCCAACACAGCAGTCCCCTTTGCTTGAACTTTCAGCAGCTGTGTATTAGATGTCATGCTGGCATTTGGCCATACAGGTTACAGGAAGCACTATACCGCAGACAGTAAAAGCAGTTCAGACTGTCAGGATTTCCATTAGAAATCCCTCTCCCCTCCCCTTTTTTCTTTCTTCCCACCCCAAGAATTCAGAATTCTGGCATCAAAAAAGAAAAACTCTGAGCTGAATCCAAAGAGGAAATATGCTTTTTGAAAAATGCATGCTCTGCATTTTAGAAAGACAAACAAGAAGTTTCCTTGCCTTCAAAGGCAAAACCATTCTTGCTCTGCTCTACTACTGCTTGGACTCCCTGTTTGCTCAACAGCTTCCGTAGCCTGCAGGCAACATGAGCTCCCAAAGTGCTTTTTTCCTTGCTCCCCAATTTGTCCCTTTCTCAGACAAAATAATGCCTTTTTACAGCATGATGCAACCTACCACCAAATATCCTAAACTATGGGGCAACTATCATAACCTTTCATGTTATGATCTGAGCATCAAAGAGTTATAGCAGCCTCATACCCCTTCTGCCACAGCTTCTGTCTTCTTCTGCTTTTTCTCCCCTCCCTGATGAAAGGCCTGGCTTTCCTGCTTCCTCCTCTGCAACTCCCAATGGCCTCTTTACGTTCCAGGAGCCAGCAGTATGCAGTTCATACCTGCAGTTCATGGCTGCACATACCTTGAGCCCACCCTGTGCAGCTGGATCCTACTTCATCCACCTTCACAAGCATCCTCGTTCCCTTCAGATGTTTCCAATCACACTCTGCTCAGGCCACCTTCCTAATCACCCAGCCTCTCAAAATTAAAATTATGCCCTGTAAGTATAACAGGCTGAACAATTTCTCAGTGCAAGAGATGTGAAACAAACTCTTTCAGCAGCAAAGATAGACTGTTACACACACTGCTGGCTTCAAACTGAATTTCACCTCTTCATTTTAGAAAATTGCAGAGATGTTTCCTTGTGTTTGAGGGTAAAGCTACACTCCTGGCACTGAACTATTGCCAAGGTACTGTTGCAATTTCTGATGGAGGAACCCCCCAAGATACCACAGCAGGGAACAAGAGAAGACATGAAGAGTAATACACGGAAATAATGGATAGGTCAGAAGAAAGCACCCAGGAAAGCTTGGGAGATACCTGAGAAGAGAAGGTAATGTGGAACAGACTTCACTGCTTGGGATTCAGCAGGACAAATGTAAGGGGAAAAAAACAAGCCTCTCAGATCCTGGAAAGAAAGAAGCTGAGTCATTCCCCAGCAGTGCTGGAGGAGAAATTGCTGAGGTGACAGAGGGAGGCACAAAGCTGCAGTTTCCAGGCTCAAGCAGATAGCCTTCTCCTGGCCTGCCTGCAGCAGCCTTGGAAAACACAAACCTCTACTATGGCTGACTGGATGTCTACCTGTTAAAGACGTAACTGGCAGTGGCACAGCCAGCTAAGCCACACGACAGCAAAATGCAGCCATGCATTCACCTGAATAAACCAGAGACACCCCTCAGTGTGCACCTGGGAAACAGCTCATTTTCTGACTGATGCAACACAATTTTTACATGCTTTTATTTCCCCCATGCTTCTCTCAGGAAGAACCAGTTTAGTCAAGCTTAGCTGAGCTAGAAGACAGTTGACAGTGAATAGAGGAAGAAATGAGAAGGGGCTGACCTGTGAGAGGCCTCCCAGATGAAGCCCTCAGCACGCTGGAAAGACTCTAAACAGAAGCTATTTTATCTCCTTTTGGTAAATGCGCCCGGTAAGGCAGCCCTGCTCCAGCATGGCAAAGCAGGAGTAAAAGAAGCTGACCTCCCAAACCCATTCGCCTTCCTGACAGGTCAGCACCCTTTCCCCACCGCTCTCCCCAAGGCCTTTTTGGGCACATGGTGTCGAGCTTCCCACAATCAAACACAGGGGCCTGCTCAAGTTCTGTGGCTGACACAGGATTTGTGCAGCTAATTTAGCTTCTACCCAGGCATGTAGCCTTCTACCCAGGGTTCTGCTGGCAGGTTGGGCTCATCTGCAAGTCTGGCAGCTGCTGGCTGTGCGGAAGGGTCCTGTCCACCTGGCCCCGACAGAGGTTAAAAAAAGAAGCCAAGAAAAGTTGTTGATTATGAACTTCATAAACTGAGATGGAAGCCAAACCTTGTTTAGGCTCTGTCCTAAGCTCACCCCACCCTCCTCTGAGGCTAGCTTATGTTTAGATTATATTACTTAGTATCAAAATGAAGTACACCAGCCCAAGACTTGTAAACACATATGCAACTACACTATATGCATATCAAGGTATGTCAATAGGGGATAATCAATGATTTATTTCCTATAACTATATGATTACTGTGAAAATTTGAATTGATTCTTGTTATGTAATAACATCCTTCCTCCTCTAGCCTCTGCATTTCAAGTGATTCATGGACTATAAAAATAGAATACTTTCCCCAAAAAGACATATCAGTGAAAGTCTGCATGGACTTCTTACTGCTGGGAAGTAATTATCTATTCAATTACATGGCTACATTCTCTGCACTCTCTAATAGAGAAAAAAGATGCTTTTCCAGATGAAACAATCCTCAAATGTCTCCAAAACCAGGGCTACTGATTACTGTTTCTCCAGCTGCAGAATGAAAGGTACTGCAGTCTGAAAGTACGTGGTAGAAGATCTTGCCCTACAACAAAGGAGTTACAGGAGTTTAAACAAGAGCCATATTTTCTTCCTTTATAGCTCTGTATTTCTCATTTTCTGCCAGAAAAAAAATCCCAATGGATATGTGTATGGCTTCTTCCTGTTGGCCTAAATGAGAGTTTGCATGTTTGTCCAAGGACCATAACAGAAGAGATGTTACTTTCTCTTCTGTAATTTCACCGTAGGCATCATCCAGGTCACAACCAATTTTGCTACACTGGAAAGATATATCCGGTGTCTGTTACTATTTTTTCATGATGAAATCCAGGAATAAATTAACTTGTTGTATGTTTCTAATTATATTAAATCTCCACTGCAAAAATATGGAGATTTTAAATGAGATTAAATCTGGAAGATCCTGAGTTCCTGTAGATGACTCTACCATGAGTGCATCTCATCTTTGAAAAGGAGATGTTTGACATACTTGCAAATATTGGACTGATATAGACTGATTAAAAAAATTCTTTTGTGAATTCTTCTCCTACGCTTATTAAAAACATAATTGTTCACATTTGAAAGGACAGTGTTATGCTTACAATGATTAAGGCAGGGTTGTATCTTGTTCTCTGGTCAGGGCGTTAGTTTAGCTATCATAATTCCTGTATGGTTTAACCATGCTGACAACTGTCCCCCTTGAGCAATTTGCTTATGCATTTTTCAAAACTCAGGAACTAAGAAATCTGGAACTAGCAAACATTATAAGTCATAAAGAAAATAACTGCAACTAAGTAAGCAGATGCTGTAATTCTACTGGTGCAAAAGTAGCAGTGGACCCAATAAAACTAATCTTCACAAAACAAGTTGTGAGCCACGAGACGCCTGGCTGCAAATGTTGGCAGGCCTACTTCTCATAGCAACAGTTTCAGTAACGTGACCTTCCTACTACCCGGTTTCGTGCTGTGTCATTTATCTGAATTATAAGAAGAGAAGTACTTCTATCTTCAGTACAGCTCAAGAAGGACTGATCTATCCCCTAACCCATAAGAAATGCTTTGTCAACTGTATTGTTCAATCCTTTAGGCCTCAAGTCCCATTACAGGTGCAGCTGGATAGACAATAAAACATAAAACTGTCTTTGCATGTATTTTCTCACAAATACATGGTCTATAGAACACTAAGATACAAGAATGTACTTCCTGCTCATCCTAGGTGATAGACTAGGTGTTTTGAGATGGTATCTGAGTTGTAAGTAAAGCTATCTTTTCAACAGAGCCAAGTCAGACATGACAAAGATCTACTTATGCTGCTAAGCAATCTCTTCCATACAAATACCCTTCCAGCAGAAAAGAACCAGTAATTGCATATCCTGAAAAAATAGTTTCATGGATTATTTCTGAAGTATGGGGTAAGAAAGCTAACAACTTCCTCTGCCTTAATCTGCACTGCCTAGCTGCTTCCTTGTCACACTGGTTCTGGCAAATTCTGTAAACCAGAAGTGATACAGAAAACCCATCATGTTTATCTAAAGGACAAACAATATCGACAAACAAAAAAATCATATGCCATCCTGTGAACAGAAGCATCTTTAGCCAATTTAGGGACCTAATCCTGTGAACAGAAGCACAAACCTCACACTGTGGGTGATATGAAGTAAGTGTTACACTTTTATACTGAATTCACATGAAGCAGACAATGGTGAGAGCTGCCATGCTAGTGCTTCAGACGCCAGCATCAGCCAGTTCCTGGCCTGTAACACTGGCTCTGGAGGGTTGCAGCAGGCTGTCAATTCAGTTTTCACCTACTTCTCCATGTGTGTTTGGAGTAAGATTCATTTAGGTCTCAACCAAGCAAATGAAGCCAACCAGCTTCATAAAGGTCAGAATACCTATCATTACACCTCCTGTCTAGGTACAGTCATCACAGACACGTTTGGCCACCTCAGTGGAGGTGAGAAGAGGGAAAGCTGGATTCACATTTAAAGCAAACAAGTTAAAACTCCAAATTTTTGTTGTAATGAAACAATTTTGTGAGTTGAAAACATCTGCTTGAGAGCACCACCAAGAGAGAAAGAGGAAGTGTCCCTCCTCATTCTCTCCCTCTTTACAGTCTCTTACAGCTTCCTGAAGTAGGACAGAAGACCACTCTACTCCTCCAGATGACCACACACACAGAGAGCACAGACTATAAAACCCTGTGTATGAGACAGGTTCTCCCCAAGCTTGCTGGCAACTACAGAAAGCTGAATGCTTCTCTAACTAGGGCTGTCCAGGGTCAGTTTGCTAACAGTCATTTAATCTCTGTAAAATCTATGGGTTTAAGCAGAAACACCAAATCTCTAGAACAAATTCATCTTTTCAGGCAAAGCACAGCTGATCCTTGGACAGTGAAAAGATAAGCTTAGTGGACTGTGTAACTACAACTGAACAATAAGCTGGCTAAAGGAAGGGTTTATCACAAGGTATCACTTGTCAGCTTTGAAGGAAGCTGCTTAGCATGAAATGCTGCAGGAACTGGGTGTGCGACTGCAGGCAGTTCTTAGTCCTGGGGTAGTATTTACTCTCACCACAGTCATGAAGCCTCTCAGACACTGAGGGAACTGCCTTTGGCCCATGGAAAAATTACTAAAGTAGTGATAGGGAGATAGACTGCCTTAACGTGAGTATTAACTTTGTTCTCTGCTGGTAACAAAGGAGGGAAGTTTGTGTAACTGAAAGAAATTCAAACAGATGGGTTAAAAAATGAACGGCAAACAAAAGCAACATTGGTCATTTCATTTTGGCACACACCAGGCTGCAATTTTGCTGCCAATGTCGATGTATTACATGCTGTGTAGCTATAAATTTCAGTTGTGTTTGAATAAACATCAGCGTATAGAATTGCTCTGCGTCTGCCTAATGCATTCTGTCTGCAGACAGGACAGAATCGCCGTATTTCTTCATCTGAATAGCCTCAAAATTAAAAATGTTAGTTGCTCTCAAAGTGCACGTACCTGCAATCCCTTGTAGCAGCCCACAGACATTAAAAATGCTTTTCTTCATAATACTCTGCACACACATAGTAAAGACAGATACAAATGCCACAGTACAGAGAATCATGATTCCCAAGGCTAGGAAAATAGCGGTTGCCTGCCAGAACCCACTGGCAATCTCACTGAAGTTTTCAGCATAAGGACCACAAAGCGTGTCTCGTCTAGAAAACTGCATGTGGGAGATTCTGGTGCAGCGCCCATAGATGCCCAGCGTTGGATGGTAAGGCTCCTGCGATCCCCTTGTTCTGTTGTCCACATCCTCGGCGGTGGAAGGCTTTGGTTTGCCAATCAGCCAGTCTGCGCTCATGAAGGCAATGAGCTCTGCAAAAGCCACCACAATACTCAGGAGAGTCCATAGCATTGACCGACATGTTACAATGACATGACACATATTGATGTCCAGTGCTTGTGATCAGTGAAGCAGACAGTCTAAAAAAACAGGCACCAGGGGGAAAAAATTAAATTAAGAAAGCTAAAAAGAAAACCACTGTAGCTGCTCCGGCTACTCTTTCCACTCTGTCACAAAGGCCAAGGTGAAGCTTCTCAGGAGAAAAAATTAACAGCCCCAAGATTTGCAAGCAGTGCAGTCATTTGTTCTTTCTGTTTAGTTCCTCCTTTTTCCCTTCCGGAATGCTGAGCTCTGAAGTACACTTTTCATTCTTAATATTCATACTGGCACATGACACTGCAGGCTGGTGGGGGAGGCTGCAAGGACTGCTCACTGTTTGACATCACACATCTACAAGAAAAAAGAGAAAACACATCTGCAGTGAGAGAAAAGTCATTTCCACCCCGACAAGGAGCCAAAATCTGGCACAAATCCACATCAACATACGAAAGCTCTAACAAGGGCACATCAAACAGTCTGCTGGAAACCTCCCTGGTTTGCTCCAGGGGAGTAATTAGTCTCCCCCCCCACCACTGCCAATAGTTATACTTACAGTATCTGCTGCCCATACTTACAGTATCTGCTGTGCCCTATCCCACTGTGAGCGTTAGTCAGGCAATTCGCAAGCAAAGGTCTCAGTAACACCCAGCGGTCCCACCCACTCCTACCACCACACCCCTATCATCTTCTGGTCAAAATTACCAAGGGTGTTGGCAGTCACCCAGCAAAATGTTCGGACACGTTTAAGCAGTTTCACAGATGTGCAGCTCCTGCCTTCAGTTCGGGGAGGCGGCATGGCACGCCTCCGGGATGGAAGCTGAACACAGCTCCACATGTCATTAGCACCTGGGTACAAAGGGCAAAGGAACCTTGTTTCAGCCTTTTGGGTTTCTGCTGACGACAGCTGAGCCAACCCCACCTCAAGAAGAGGTGAACAGGATTACAGCTGAGGACAGCTCACCCTGTGATGTGGTAACCCCTTTGAAGCCTGGATTCTGCAGGAGCAGTGCTCCTTGGGTTCTGTATCCAAGGTTTGTCACACACCTCATCCTGAACTAATGCCAATTCAGGCAGCCTCTGGTGAGTGGTTTACACCACTGTAAACAAGAATCTGTGGAAAAGTGCCCCAGTCACTGCCAAGTGTCCAAGAGCCCCAGTGAGAGGGGTTGCCAGTGAGCCTTGGGCTTCCTAACTCTTCTCAATTCCCCTCTTCCACAGATCTCTGTATGCCGTGACTGCAGCAAAATGTTCCCCAGGGCTTTCCCCAAGCCTTACTGCTGCCTTTCAACAGTAGCTGATGACATTCCCAGAGTTACACTCCTCTTAGTACAAGAGGCAGAGACCATTATACTTCCAACTCCTCTCCAAATACTGGCTTCAAAATAACAAACATGCCTCTGTGCTTGAACTGAAACAGTGTCGCCTGAAAGCAAGGGTGGGAGCAGGAAATGCCCTCATGTTACCCCTTCCATGATGAGAACATAAGGCTTCCAAGTTTTCCTCACAAAACCCAAAATACCGACATTGAACTGGAGGCAAGAGAGTCAAGAACCAGATCTGGACTGACTGCTGCCCTGCTGCCAAAAGCTAAGTGGTCAGCAGATGCCAGGAAAACAGACATCCCCAGTATTTTTTTAGCTTTGTCATGGGGTTGGTATTTAATTCCTTAGGAGTTTCTGAGTTCAGCAGCTGAATACTAGTCCCACTGAATGCAAAACGAAACACACAACCACAACTTCACACATTCAGAATTTCATCCAGCAATTTCTACTCCCTCCTATATTAGCCATAATGAATCATCCCCAAGATTTCATCCAGAAATTTCTACTCCCTCCTGTACTAGTAGTAATGAACCATCTAGATCTGCAGATTCCCTTGGTATAAAGGGGAATTTGTCTCCCTTAGATGTTAAGGCATTGCCTTAAAAAAAGGCAAAACATATTTGTTGTTGTGCTTTTAGACATACTGAGATAACAGTTCAGCTAATTTTCAATTTTTTGGGGGGAAAGTGTGAAGTTTTCAAGCAACGTGGTATACTACTGACTCAAATACACCCTCTGTAATAACAGAGAGCTGAAGTGTCAACCTGCCAAAAAAAGTTAATTTGCTCAGCATTTCCACTTTAAGTAATGACTAGAATGTAGGAAATGTCCACTGAAAATCTACATTTTTCTGATATCATATGCATGATTAAAGAGAATTTAATTGAAAATGTCTTTATTTTTTTAACAGATACTCCAAAACCCTCTAAATTCTGGTTGTCTCTGCAAGAACTACACCCATATGAATTCCTCATATTTGTAACTCCAGGATTTTAACTGAGATGCAAGGGACATGAGAGCTGGACATTCATCATAGCTGTTACATAGCTCTTACTGCCTACTCTGTACCTGCTGTTTATTGAACACAGATGAGAACAAAGTTCATATTTACATAGGTAGGCGGAAATGCCAAATGAACACTGGCAGTCATAAAAGCATATCACTCATAACATGAGATCCAATACTAGAAGAAAAGACCAAACCATGGAGTTCTTTTCCAATTGAAACATAAGTGCAGGAATAAGTTGCATCAACATTTTAAAACACAGTATTTCTAGAAAAGTTACTGCATAAGCAAAACAGCCTGTTTAAAGATGATACAGAGGTCATGTCAAATCTTAGGAGTTCACTGGAGCATATACTTCCCTGTTGTACAACACAGGGAAACTTTTCAGCATCTAAAAGTTAGTTAGTAGATGTCATGGAGAACTACAGTTTGACTGAATATACTTTGATTTTCATTAAAACCTTCACAATTTGGCTTTTCCCACGCAATAAATATTTTAATCTGGTGCAAACATATGCAGAGCAATGTACTCTTATTCATGGGAAAACTGCTGCATAAGTTTAATGATTCTGCCCCTGGACTCAGCGCTGGTGAGGCCTCACCTGGAGTGCTGTGTCCAGTTCTGGGCCCCTCAGTTCAGGAAAGATGTTGAGGTGCTGGAGCA
>JAWWES010000094.1:48778944-48809823 GCA_035583135.1 Lophotriccus pileatus
AAATTCTTTACAGAGAGGGTAATCAGGCATTGGAATGGGCTGCCCAGGGAGGTGGTGGATTCTCCGTCCCTGGAGGTTTTTAAGATGAGGCTGGATGTGGCACTGAGTGCCATGATCTAGCAACTGTGGTGGTAGTGGATCAAGGGTTGGACTTGATGATCTCAGAGGTCCTTTCCAACCTACCTGATTCTATGATTCTATGATTCTTGCACTAGTGATGCCCTGAAATGAGATAACCATTTACCTACAACTCCTTTTTTTTAGCAGACAGACTTATAAAAACTTAAAAAGCAGGATGGTGAACCCAGAGGAGGGGCAGAGTCATTTCTTCTTTCTGAGATTTAGCAAGGAAAGATCGCAGATAGAGTATTGGAAAAAAGTTACAGTTCAGTCACATTTATGTAGTTAACCTTTTCCTTCCAACAACCTCCTCCCCACACCTTGGTTTTCCAATGAACCTAAACAACCATCACATGCCTCCAACAATATGTTTGTGCCATACCCAGAAGCCTTTCCAGCAACAGGCTGTGCTAAACATCTGTGCTTCATGAAACCTCACTCCAGCACTCTGCTCACCGCCCCCCTTTTTTTTTTTTTTTTTAATTTCTGCTCAACAGAAACTCAAGCGAGGCCCTTGCAAGGCTGAAAACTGGCTGTTTATTCTTCCACTCAGTTTCCCGTCCCTTAACAAGTTTTTTCCATAACAGAACTGCATGTTCTTCACAGCATGCTACTCAATATCCATCTCTGACCCACTGTCAAAATATTTGCTTTGACAAGCCAAATTCAAAATATACAATGGTTCTTAAACCCTTTTGGCATTAACTCATTCAAAATAACTCTTGCTGAAGAAGCAGACTACAAAAAGTAGCCCCACCCCTTAGCCATTTGGGACCCCCCTTATTTTACTATTGAATTCAATTGCACAGGAGAGGAAGGCCATCCACGCTAGGAAGCAAGGGTCCCAGGAGGAAACAGCCCTGCACAGCAAATGCCTACATGACCTGCACACCATGGCAACAACATGTCAAGGGTCTTGACAGTGCCATCCTGCCCCACCATATAACCCACCATTCCTTGTCTGGATGGCAGAGCTCTTGGATGGGTCAGACCTATACCTTCAGCCTCATCTACTTGGCTACTGGAACTATGCTCAGGGTAAGGCTCTGCATTAAGTGAAGTTTAACCCAGTGAAAAGATGTCAGCGAGAACATCAAATCCTCACAGTATCATGAGAGAATAAAACTGAGTTCTCAAATGCAAAAATCTTTTGGTTGTTTTAATCTAACACAACAAACCATCTTAAAACATCGTTAAAACTTTCTTTCTCTTCAGATGCAATTTTGACAGCCAGATACTCTGCCTCCAGTCGTACTTTCACATACCTAGTGAGGACTGTTCAGCTGTTGCCTTTTACTACACAATGTTCCTACAAACAAAGTATATAAATAACATCTATTTTTCTGAACTAGATAAAGAAACACACTTGTCTCCATTTTGCTGACAGTGCCAAAACCATAAAGTCAGAAGCTGATCCAAATTACAATATTTGAATTAAAGTTTTGACTTTAGAGATGTTGAGCTGCAGGGCTTTGCTTTGGCAAACCAGGCAGAGAGGAAGGAACAGCTGCAAAGTTCAAATCTGAGTCAATCACATCCATGGCTGTTTATTTTAAAAAGGTGTCCGACAAGCAGTGTACAAGAGAACCACATGTACCTTCCAGAACAGTGTTATGGTCAATCCTTCTTGCTCCCCTTATGATTTGACTTAAGACAGAGGCTCAAACTAAAACCTATGATTCAGCTTTTACCCTTTCCAGCCTGGTTCTCTCAGCTCAAGAACAAGAATAAATCATCTTCAGATAAGTGGGTTTTGGCTTGGCTTAAGCAAACAGCTGAATGGAAGGCCACACAGACAGCTAAAGCCATCCTGGTTTATAAAATAAATCCAGACACAGTTAGACATTTTCTTCTAAAGCTTGGTGGGTCCAAAACACTACATAGAGGAGTTTCTAAACCTTGTTTACAATACACAAGCTTGAGCATCTCATAATGCACAATGTGCAAATCTTAGAAGCCTGGGATCTGCTTTCTCTGAAACTGTTCACCAGCAGTTATAAATTCTCTGAAAATGCTTTGAATTGTGAGAGTGGAAGGGGCTCCTATTTGTGTTGATTGCAGACTCGTTATTTAAAACAAACAGAAAGAAGCTCACACACTAAGATACAATTACCTCAAGCTGACCCCTACCCAGGCCGACATGAGCTCCCATGTCATGCAGCTTCCATCCACGCTGGATAAGCAAGCCAGTCAACTGTGAGCTCACCCTGTCTGGCAGAATGAACAAACCATCAAATCACAGACACAGGAAGGACTACACTTAAGACAATGTGGTATGAGCATTAGAGATTACTCATTTTCTGGGTGAGCGGTAAATGTGGGTAAATAAACTTCTCCTCTCATTTGGTCCTCTCACCATTCTTCCAGGAGCTGCTGTTCAGGAGGACATGGCAGGATTCTGCCAACATCCATGCAGAATTTTTTTCAAAGCAGTGGGCTAGACAACAAGTAGCATTTCTCAGGAGATAGAACCATGAACACCAACTCACCTCGCTAAAGATGCACCTCTGCATTTCTATCCAAACACACCTAGAAGTGGCTTGCAAATGCAAGAAAATTACCCTACCACAAGAGAATAGGGACAAGGTTTAGTACTTAAGGAAAAACCACTTGTCCCAAAAGGCTTGGTGTAGGCTTTCTGTGCAGAACACATGGAGCTCAGCTGGCACTGGCTTCTAGTAAGCAGTGCATACTCACCACAGGAAGCACCTGGATCAAGAAGAGGGAAGGGCATTTGGATACTTCAGTGTACCTTTGTTTTATTTTTTTTTTAAATGCAACACATTTCAACGTCACCAAAAATATTCAGGGTCAAATAACAAAACAGGAGAAGGTGCTTTAAAGCTGAAGTGGTTGCACAGATTCAGACAAATAGCAGTGAACAAGCAAAGGATTCCTGCCCCCTCCAACCACCTTCATATTTTTATCAAATTACTGCCTACTAAAACAACATTCCAGAGCAACGCTTTTTACTTGAAGAACTGAGAGCAATGCTTTGATTAGTTGTCACTTGTGAATTAAAGAAAGAGAGCAAACATTTACATATCTCATAAATATTTAACTGTTATAAACCTGCACAGGCATATTAATGAGTGCATGATTGTGACAGGTGGTTGAAAACATGTCAAAATCTGTTCATAGGCAGATGAATTTCACTCATAACGGAAAGAATGTAGACTTACAATGCATCATGACTTGTTCCTGCTGGCACAATGTAAGATATGAAATTGAAAACTAAAATATTTTGCAAAATAGTCAAAACTCACTGAAGTATCCTAATCAAATCCCTATTTCCTTGCCTTTCATTTGAGTTGACCTGTTTACTTCAGCCTTTTCCTACCAAAGGCAGAGCTTGTAGATGCAAAATTTAAAGTATCCTACATGTGCCCAAATACTATGTACACCAACAAATGAAAAATAAATATAGAAATAAAAATTTTTAAAAATGCTGACAGTGAATGTTGCCCTCCTGAAGCTAAGCAAGATGTTTATTCCATCTCATCTTGCAAGTGCTATGGAAAACGCTATTTAATTACAGGTGGATTTGCTTCCAGAATATGTCACTGTAAAAGAAAAATATAAAACCTCTTTCCAACTTAAAAAAATGGCAGCTGAAATGTACTATTCTTTTTCTGACCTCATTAAAAGCCATGGCAAAACTCCCACTGACTTTAATGAGGCCAATACATCACTGGAAAATCACTACAAGAATGAGAGTTTCCAAATTTTCAGACCAACTGCAGGGGAGGTTTAAACACAGGATTTATTTCCCTCCTCCCTCATCCAGACAAAACTTTGCTTATTGCCCCCCCACTAAGAGGAGATCAAGCTAACTCAGATTTCCAGCACAAATTCTTAAGCAGATTTGTTCCATTGCTCCATATTTATTGACTTAAAAAATTCCTTAAACCTACAGCCATTATGTTGTATTTTGAAAACTTACTCAAGAACTTGCGTAATTCCAAAATTTATTAAAATCTACAACACTAAGAAAAGCTATGTGTAGTATTTCTATTGTTGCTATCTCAGGAGAAAATTACACATCACATCAAAAATCATCACTAAGGGAGCAATCTTGGCTACAATTAATGATAGTCTAACTGCTCAGGAATTTACCAACTGGGAGTAGAATCATGAGTTTCCTTTCGTACTTTGATTTGTCACTAGCTCACTCAAGTCTCAGTCTCCAAAAGCCTCATCTGAACCCCCCTTTTGTGGTTACCCGCATTATCACATCTGTCAAGCAGACCCAAATATTCATTGTGTTGTGATTACTTGTTACAACTCCTAACTACAGCTTCTAAAGGCGTCTGATCAGAAGAAAGGGAGGTTAGGAGGAAAATAGGAAGTCAGAAGGAAAGTAGTATTGATATTTGGCAGTAACAAATCCTTCCTATTTTTATACAAAGGATTTTTACTTTAAAAGGCGGCTAGGCTATGAGTGATTAAATAGTTAATAGTATGTGCATCAGCTAAAGCATCAGCCCAAAAAACCTTGGAATCTGTGCTTGTTGTAAAAAACAATTCACTCCCATGAGTTCATCATGACAGATTTGGAGCTACTCTTAATAATTTATTAATATTGCATTAACATATTTATTATACTAATGCATTGGTTATTGTTTAATATGAAACTAGTGAGAAAAACAGGCAGGGAAGGAAAGAATGACTCAGTTATGACACTTTTCAGCAAACTCTGGGGAATTGCTTACTAAAAAGACAATACTAAGTCAGGAAAAGCCTCACAAACACAGCTGATCAAAGATTCGAGGACTGTTTAGGAAGGAACCGTCTTTCAAACTGAAAGGAAGAGAAGCGGTTTTAGACAAACAAGCTTAAGAGAAAGGCACTTATCAGAGGTGCCTATTGAAGTTAGGCCAACATGGGATCCCATACTGGGTTCCTCATTTGCTTTTAGGCAAAGCAGAAAGCCCTGCAAACAGCCTTGGCTCCCTGTGTGAAGGAAACACTGCTTTAGTTAATTCTCAAAAGGAAACCATTGCAGTATCTCCTTTCACATTTGTGGCTGCATTAGCAACCACAAAGGTTATGGCTCTCCAACCTGTCTTAACAGGGGCGGGTCATTCTTCTGCTGAGGCAAGATTTAAGGCTGTAGACCCAAGGATTGCCCTTTGTGAGCAGGACGGACCCAGAGGTGTTTGCACTGTTACTCATTGCAAATGCCTGTAAACAATCTTCTACATTAGTCCTTCCAGAAAGCCACCACTTAGAAAACCACCTCACAGGTATCGACTGCTCCCCAGGTTCATGATATGTAACATTCCCATAGCGAGGAAAAGACAGACACCTGGCAGAACAGGACACACTTTGGATCTTTGGACCCATGCCACACAGCTCAAGCAAACTACGTGCTACGATACCAGTGACAGATGAGACAGAGAACATATTGTGTTTTAAAATGTACGTAAATAATTTCTGCTCTTCTTAATTCAAACTGAAAGTAAAATGTCCTTCAAAAGCAATCAATACAGACAAGCAGCTCAGCACAGTAGTGCAAAAAACTCACGTACATGACAGGAACACCTTTATTGATTGAACACAGACTTGTGATTGTACTAGTATTGAAGAGAACTAGTGGCTCAAGTAACTGAAAAGGGTAGTGATATATTAGAGCTGTCATATTTCCCTACTGACAATGACTTCTGAAGTATCTGGGCACCATACACAGCAGCAAACTTGAAAAAAGTGCAGGAAACCCTCTTTTTTGGTCTGGTGAAAAGGCAATGGACTCAGAGAGACTCAAGAATATCTCTGTGAACACCTACTGAATGTGATCTTTAGCTGTTACTAATTGTTAACCTCTTAATGGTGGCCAAAGAGAGAATAACTGAGATATTTTCAATACTGTACATTTCATTAACCAATAATTACAGGAATGTTGTGTTCAGTTGGGATCTCTGAATTTTAAAATGGAAGCTCATCACAAAGAGCTTGGAAAAATCTAGACTAATAATTGAAATTCTGGAAAACTCATTTTAGAGCAAGAAACAAAAATAAACATGTGATTTCGTTTAGCAACTTGATTCAATTCTAAAGCCAAGATTGAACATACTTCTACAAGCTGAGCCCTGTGCAAAATTCTGGCTTGTTTTATGCAGTTTAACTTAACTAGGTATGGCTAGCAGCCCTTTTCTGTACTTAAACCGCATACAACCAGGAAAATGGTTTGTTGAAGCTGAAAAGGGCTAGAGGAGGAAAAAAAATTCTGCACCTTTATGAGGTTCTCTTTCTCTGAAAATGCTCTATCATGCCTCTGCCTCTGATGTCCTGTGGTTTGTGTCACAGCAGCATTTACTGCCAATTAAAATTGGACCTATGTGGGGATATGCATATAGGTATGGTAATACCATCTAAATACATAGGACAAATGAAAGGAAGAAGGCATTATTAACTATCCCAGTCCTCCAAATGAGACGTTCCTCAGTCATATAATTAAGTCTGTAGCAAGAGTTGGAACTGAACCTGGATACTGCCATTAGAAACCGTAAAACTCTGGGGCCTTAATATACTCCACAGAGTGTCATGCACTGTACCAGCCACTTTCCCTGTCATCTTTCAAGCACAAGCCTCAGCTATTCCTCTGTCACTCTGAATCTCCAGCCCTGACGCACCACCTGCAAAGGTACCTCTCCCTCTCCATGAAGTATATCCATAAACACAGTCTCATCTCCAACAGTAACCTTGATTTTCTGCTCACTGAGAAACAGTTTTCTTACTAAACTGCAATTTTTTTTCCTATTGTATTCAGTGTTGAAACAGATAATTCCCATAGCAACATGCCATAACAGCTTGTTCATCCTATCAGGAAACACAAATTCACCTGCAAGGAATGAACTTACGTCTATGGCTCACCTTCTCTACTTGTGCTTCAAAGGAGGCCAAAAATTCACCCATAACACCTTTAGGGGATGATTCTCCCACACGCATACCTTACTGAAAAGGATGAAGCTAAAGGGCCATAGGAGATATTCATAGGTCCCACGAGATTACAGGGAGTGGACTTACTTCATGACAGACCATCTTTTTATGTATTGGGTTGGTTAGTTTGTTTTTAACGTTTTCACTGACATTAATCCTTTTGAGAGCAAATGCAGTCTAAAAACTAGTGTGAAGGTAACATCTGATTGTACTACTGCCAAAAGGTGGAAAGTTCTTGATTGTGTCTTCCCCACTGGGAAATGCAAATAAATCATAATCAAACCTGCATATCTGAAGATTTCCCAAGGCATAGATAGACAGCTATTACTAAAGGTCCCTGCATACTATAAGCCTTAAGGAAATCTGTCTTCTCTCTAAGTTTCAAACATCTGAATTCTGGAAATGATCTTTAAATTTCAGCTTAGCTACTAGATCTCCTTGTTACATTTCAAGTTCTATGTAAACATAAAACTTCAGTACAAAATTAAAAGTACAGTGTAAGTACACAATACAAGAAATGGTTTAATGGTTTATCATGGAAATTAGTTTTTCAAACCAATTCTAAACAGTGCACCGTATTTTGTACATAGGTAATGGTAATTTTTAGCATTAGTTGGTTCTTTAAAATACATGGTTGTAAATTATGAATTTTTTTCTTCCGTTTACTAATAAATGCCCTCCTAGAAAAACAACTCATCCATGGGCAAAATTAAGTGGATTTGAATAAATCATTAACTGCATGTATAATGTTGAAGGCAAATAGGGTCATGCAGACTAGCCATGTACTTAAACAATTATCAGTATGTTACTGAGACTCTTGTATTATGAATCCACAATCTAGAACAAACCTCCTAGTTTACACAGTAGCATATTTACCGTAATTTCAGGTGAGTTAGCAGGATATGCTCTTCTGCTGTCTTTGTCTATTTAGTTATGTTAAGATTGGAGAATTAAAAGTTCATATAATTCAAACAAAACCACTTTAGGCTAAAATGAAATATATTGAGTAAACCAGTGTTTTCTCTGTTTGTTTTTTGTTGTTGTTTTGTTTTTCAAGATGCTCAGCCCCAATGTTCTCTCTCTTTTGAGCAACACAGCTATGAGATGTCCAAACCATAAAGGGAGAGAAAAGAAAGAAAAAAAAAATCTAAATACACAACCTAAACACAGAGAGGGCAAAAACAAGCAGATAGAGATAAAAAGACTAATACTATAATCTCTAAAGGAGGGGTTTGGTTTGTTCTTTTTTTTTTTTTTTTTTTTTTTTTTTTTAATCAAGCATTGCTTAGTGTACTGAAATGCTTTCCAATAACTGCTGCCCATTATTAAGCTTCAGATCTCTGACAGTGTGTAAAATCTTGCTATCTGACACAGTTAAAAGTTTTGTCTTCAATATTCACATAGTAAAAAGGCTTGGAAACCTTCTCTCTAAGGAAAATCACTTTCTATTTTTCCTGAATAAAAGTTGAATCAGAAGATTTATCTATTTTATCAGAGAAAAAATTAGGGATACCAAAGTTCTTAATTTACTTAAGAGTTAACCATAAAAATATTTATATAAAAGATAAAATTCCAAAATTATCATCTCAAAGCATTAAGAAAAAAGCCCAAACTGTAACAAATTCCTCAATTCACTGAATAAATCAAAAGGGAAACAAAACATCTTCAATGCATATTCAGTACCTTGCCAGTCTCCAAGCACTGGTTGGATGAACAGTGTCTGCAACACTTGCAGATCATCAATTTGGCATCTATTGTGCCAAAATGGCACAACGGGCTCCCCTTTCTTATATAAATGTCAGGGAATACAATTCTACAGTAAATTGGACATAAAATTAATTAATCTGTGCTCAGTGAATGCCATATTTAGAAAAAGTAAGGGGTTATTTCTTTTGGGATATTGTTTATCTTTTACACTTTAATTCATCACCCAGAGCGAGAGTTGACAGATATGTTTGGTTTCCTGGACAGGATAAATCCCAAGAATACACTCATTGGTGTGCATTATATTTTGTGCACTAGAGTAAAACAGAACTTACCAAGTTAAAAAACAAAACACAAACAGGTTAAACCAACTATTTGAGTCCTTGCTCCTGTAATCACTTTTTTCTGAGTTCTGATGATGGCAGGAGTAAGAGAAAAGCTCTCAAAGCTTGTTGGTGCAGCCTGGTCAATTTGCAGCCCAGCCAAAACAAAAGATTTAACTGGACTGACATCATTTGGAAAATGATCTCATCTGAATTGAGCTGTGAAAATACCAATTTGCTTGAGATGACATAATTGCTGTTGCAAAATCTAGATTCCTCTGCAGCTCTCCTAGAAAGGAGGGCTTTGTTGTAAGGCAGAAGTGAGAGGCTCTTAAAGCAGATGGTCCTGGGATGTGGTCAGAGGCCAGTTGGTACATGTGGTTGGAACAACTGGTTCAGAGCTGTCAGCAGTGCTGCAGCAGCCTCCTGGCAGCAGGCTGTGCTCACAGCTGCAGCTTGTGCCCTGTGCTCTTGATGGTTCTGCCCTTGTAGGTCTGAGATCCACGTTGACTCCTTACCTTTGTATTTGGAAAAATTCACTATGTACCAGGCTTTGATAGTGGAGCTGTCACCACTGGCTTCACTGCTGGTGTCATCTGTACTGCTGGTGATGCCTGTTTTGGTATTGAGTCATTTTGCAGCAATATTTTAAAATGCTGCCTGAGCAACTCTGGATAGAGCACAAGAAAACATGACTTATCTTTTACCTAAAGTCACAGGCTTATCTTTTCTGGTTTGTAAGAGACCTACATAGTCTGGTGCAGGACATGAGTGGCAATTGTATTTCTCTGCTTTCAAGGTCTGTGTCTTGACTTCAAGAACACTCACATTTGTTTACTGCACATACTTTCCCAAGAAAGGAAAGAACTAATTTGTTCCTTTTTTGCTACAGTCAAAATCTACTATCCTAGTTAGAGAAGGGGACATAGATGGCAGATCAGATGGAGCTGTATAGTTTCAAAACCAAACTTAGGGTAATTCCTTGCCTTGTAAGCTGTATTTGTATTTGCTTATCATGATCATGACTCTGGCAGTGTGATGTAAGACTTCTATGCGTCTTTGCAGCTGTATTGAACTCTTCAATGCTTTTACAAAATACATAAGTACAAAAGTTGGGTGTTGGTATTCACTACAGGGAGTTTAATAAATTATCACAAAAATTCTGAAGTATTTTGAAGAGTTTGAGAAGAGTAGGACATGCCCAACATCTTGTCTTCCAACTGTAGGCTGAAATTAGAAACTGCAGAAACTGCAGCCAAATACTGCTTGCAGCACATGCACACCCCTGATTCCAGACACTGCCTTGTATGCATGAGGGCTTAAAATCAGCTGAAACTGCAATGAAATATGCATATACAAGAAGAAAAATGCATATAGCTCCTTTCCACAAAGGTAGTAAAACTTTTGTGTACCAGATTTTGGCTTCTTTATGAGCTGTTACAACAAGACTATATACAACTTGTCAAGTTGGTTGGTTTGTAAAAATGAACAAACAAACAAACATCACAGGTTGGGTTAGATTAGATGTGTGTGTCTGAAATGTAAAACTAACATTCTGGTCATAGTTATACCTAGTAAAACAATCCTCTCCCTTGTTTTCAAATCCATCTTTTTGTTTAACAATTTTTTTTTTACAGGAAACTATAAAAAGAAACAATAAGCAGAAAGTACTTAAACCACAAGCAAATGCAAGGAAGAGATAAGGTGAAATACTAAAAATAAATCTGGAGCAGTTGCAAGTTGCTGAGGAAGGAAAATAACAGTAAAACATCCATGTCTTTATGCAAAAATAGTTAAAAAGACAATAAGTAAATAGGAATCAGCTGGAGAGAGGAAGAGAATGGTGGAACAAAGCACAGTATGAGAATGAAAACACAGGCTACTAAAAAAACATGTGCAGGAAAGCTGCATGCATAAGCGCAGGCCAATGCAGTATTACCATACTCAGAGACAATGACAGTGTGCTAAAATATGAAGAGGAACAACAGAAATTATGGATATTCTGCTGTACCTGTGTAGAGACTGATGCGCTCGCTCCTGCTCCAAGAGTCTGTCTACAGCCAACTCAGAGAGCCTGCTCCATTTTCCAACAAAACCAGCAGCTCAGCTCAGCAGCACCACCACTCCTTGAAGGTCCGCCTGGCCTGTGGCAGGTTTGACACAAGAAGGTGTCCTTGCTCCAGGGACCTCTAAGCTGCAGACGCATCACACCACTCACCAGTACAAAAAGTGACATTACCAGAAGTCTTATGATACAAATGTTAAATGATTACCTACGAAAAGTGATACTGAACTTTATAAGAAGCTGTAAAGGAACAGCAAATAATTAAAACGTGCAAAGGAATGGTCACTGATGGCTTAAACTTAGAAAACTCTTGGGGAATTTGTAAAAAGTAGTTTAATATAAAACCCAGAAATTTATCAAACAGCAGTAACTTTTCAACATTGAAGAACGTAGTGTTGGGGGGTAAAAAAATCAATTAGCCTCAACTAAGACCGAGAAACAGGACACCTATGAACTCTTGTAAGCAATTCTTTTAAACACATGAGATTACAGAAATAAGTCTAACCTTTTAATGGACTATTCCTTTAGAATGACAGGCTAAATCCCAAAACTTAAGACAATATTTCTTAGGGAGGAGAAGACCAAAAAGAGTCTTGGGGCAAACAGGCAGTTATCTCTCTGTACAATTTAAATTATATTTTGTCTCCTGAAAATACTATGAAGCAATGCACAGAAGAATGCTGCTGAAGACAACTGGAGTTAGAGTAAATACTGATACATCCCTTTATCAAACCCCAAACAATTTCCTAAAGGTAGGCTACCACTGAAAGTCATGTAACTGAAGTATCACAGCACTCAAGAGCTCAATACAGCTGCTAAAATTCACTACCTTTTTTCATCACTCTGCAGTCATGTCCTGAAGATTAGTATGAGCAAACACTAACATGGCTCAGAAAGCAGGAATCACCCTGAGCTTCATTTTGAAACCACTCAAAAACAAGTGTTTAGCAACACTATACTGAGAAAAACACCGATGACTTGTCCATTTTCCTACTTGCTTTCTGAGACATCAGAGACAAAAAAGCATTCATTTAGGCTCATTGGTAGTGTACTTATGTACACTTATCACTCAAGAACAAGCAATTTCTTTATAAAGCAAATGAAAGATGGAAACAATTAACAAAGAAACCACTTTTTGCCATTTTTTTTTTCTTCCTGTCTTGGTAGACACAAGCCATATTTGCATCAATAGTGAAAAAACACGGATACTGGTTTTAAAAGCATGTAATTTTAAAAAAGCACATGATTTAAAAAACATACTATATCTCAGCTGATTAAGTGAGGTAGTATACAAAGAACATGTACTTTTAAAACATATTTATATTTAACCTGATAAAATTAAGCATTAGCGTAGAGCAACACGTACATCTAAATTAATTCAAAGTCATGCTCCATTACAGTTTCTCAGGGAGGTAAGTGTTATCCCAATACAGATAAACCAATGCTCTGTAAAAACTAACATAGAGAAAACAGAGAGTATGCCCCACCCACTTTTTTCCCTCAGCCATGAAAGTGAGAAAATGAAGCCCATTTGATTCCAACAACAAAATTCAGGCAATGCTCACTGGACTGGGGTGAAGCAATGGGGGTGTGTGTTTTGTTTTGTTTCATTTTGAAAAAATTACTAGATATATTCTGCATATATAACTTGCCATGCATAATATTACTTAGCTTCTGGTTAAAATAAAATTGTGGCTTAAAGCACAAACCAAATACAGACTATGCTACTGATCTTTGACCTAGTAAAGTGATTTCATGTACCCACCAGAATATTTAATTGCCAAGAGTTTATGAACTTGTTATTTCCATGAGGCTTGCCTTGCTATTTGATCACAAGGGAATACAAGCATCTTTTGACAATTAACATGCATATACAACTGTAATCTTGGAAACAAACGAACAAGGGACTCAATTACTATGTTTTCACTTAGATCGGCTGGTATTCAGGAAGTGAGACTCTGATTACTAATGATCTGAGAGAGCCCTTGAAATTATGAGTGACCTCTTAAAAATTCAGAATAATGAACATGCATCATGAAATCACTGGGAAACAGCTTCTTAAAGAAAACAGGTGATGAAGAGACTTAGTTGAAGGTGAATGTATCACTGCATATCTGTCACATCCTGACTTAAATGTTTTGAACACAACAAGGCTGAGCACCAGCCCTCTCCCGAAAACAGGGCCACTTGTTCTTCCTTTTCTCAATTAAAACCCACACTTGCATTACACTTACATTGCCCCTATATGCTTTTAACACTAGAAGACTACCTATGTAATAACAACCCCTGTGCTGTGTTGCCGTATTGTGAGCTGAGACAGTGGTTTACACTAAGTTCACCAAGCAGCTATCAGAAGGTACAAACAATTAGGGGCTTTCCAAGACTGCATTTCAAAGAAACAGACACATCTGAAAAGGCAATGAAAAAAAATAGAGTAAACTGAAACTGATTAAATCAAAGATAACCCTTACAACCCTTCACTGTAAGGCAGACATGATCTTTAGTAAAGAAATTCACATAAAGGAATTCAATTTATTGAAATAGAAGTCAATAATTGGATCTGCCTATAGCAATTACATACCATAAACACAATGAACTTGAAGACTTGGTATATATCAAGGGCTATGAATTAACTAAGACCAATGAGATTAAATGAGGAAAAGGGCTAATAGGATATTGATGCACTTTGAAAAAGCTTTGCTGATTTCTCAGCTAGAAATAGTACATGAGAAGGAGATAATCTTTTGCTATATCTCAAGAATGTATGTGTGTGCTCAGAAGTCCAAAGAATTGCAGACAGACAGATCTGGAATGTTTCTGGCAATGGGGGAAAAAAAAAAAGGAGGGGGAGGGAGCAGACGGGGGGTGGGATCAGGATGAATCCTACTTCAAAACTGTTCCATTTTCTCCATCTCAGACAGAACAAGATAATGAATGAAGTTTCGTTTTTATTTTTTTTTAAATAATTCAAGCATCCAGGAATCTGCACATAGCAGAACACTGCTATAAAATAGCATGAAATCAAAAAAGACAACATTCCATGCAGGCAAATAACAAGATGAAATTAAGTCTATATATACAGACTGAAGAACAGCTAGCAGTACTACAGAAAAGGAAGTGACTGTAAAATGGGTCACAACTGAGTAGGAGTCAGAAGTACAGTAAGATGACAAAAGCAAAACTAAAACATCCTAATTCAAAGATTCTAATTCAAAGAGCACTCCTATCAACACACAGAAGGCAGTGATTCTCTGCATTTTCAGTGCACCCAGCTTTTTTACATTTCAGCAAAATATATAGACAAGACAAGAGAGATCAGAGGACAGCAACAAGAAAAAAAAGGCCAGAGATCTTAAAAATGTGATATATAAGGGAAGATCCAAATAGTGGTAATGTATATGAAAGAGTAGATCCATAATATGATATTAACTAAAGTAATATAACTAGGATCTTAGAAACAGAGTTCACAATTGGTTCATAAACGCTTCATACATTAATGTTTTGCCCAACAAACAATTTTGACATTAAACACAAGACAGAGGTTTATTAGGGTACTTGTGAGAACAACTGTAGTGCTGAATAAAGCCCTGAGAAATCAGAATGGAACAGAAAAAATCCTGTGTGGGGTTACCATTAAAAAAATCTGTATACTGACTTTCTCCACCTTTCTCTCAGTTTCAAGTTTCAGCAAGAGCTATGAAAGCAACTGTGGATGGGGTAAGCTTGCATGGCTAGGCAGAAACGCAGTAAGAATTTCATGGTGATCTGAAAAGAGCTTTCTTTTACAGCGCAACCAGTCAAACTTGAGATTCATGCCCTTCACATGGCCAGTCTATAAATTACAGGACAAAACAGGATGTGCAGGGCAGTTGCTGTGTTTCTCAAACACCTCCTCTGGGATGCAGATGCAAGACACCCAAGGGGATTTGCAGTAACTTCCAGCCCAGGTGATGCACATGCTCAGAATGGTGCAGAACTAATTATAAAACTGGATCCCATAACAAAATCTACTGCTTGGCTTCCTGTCCGCATTAGCAGTGTGCTGTGGGAACCTTCAAAAAAAGTTTTGTATGCCATCACAATCCAAGGTTACTTTTCTTGAAGTTTTAGTAATGCTAGCACAGAGCTTCTCCACGTTCCCCTTGGTAACAGCTAAGGCTGCGTAAGGTAACCACGTATGTGTTAGCAAACAGTTGTTTGCTAGAGAATTTCCAGTTGGGTAAGGGCTTCCCCTTACAGGAAAGGGGAATGAAAGCTGTTGCAGTTCAGCCTAAAACTCCATCATAGGTTCCCTTTATCCACCAAATGTAAGTTCTGCCTTAGTACAGAGATCATTCAACACTTTCCACTCTTAAAACAGTTTTTCATTGCTAACAACTTTGCCCAAATAGCAGTTTGGGCTGAAACTTTCCACACCAGATGCCTGCCTGAGGCTAAATTTTTTTGCACAAGTTTCAGCCAAACAGTTAACATGTTTTAGAAAATGAAGATACATTTTACATTATTAAAAGCTTCTGGTGACCTTTTGTTTAAGAAGGAAAGATTTGTAATACCAGATAAAATCTTCTACTCCATCAGCTGGTTTGTGACATCGAGACGTGCACACCTACCCTGATTTGGCAGCTGTAAGCCTTTCATAAGTTTGCCTAGTGACTAAAGTCTCCACAGTCTGCATCCTCACATTGCACAGCTTTCCCTCAACCTGGAGTCCTGACCATAAGAGCAGAGCAGTTACAAGCCCTGGGAGGTAGCATGTGATTTCAATCAGCTGTGCGCCATGGCTGACTAGAGCCAAAATCAGAGCTGAAGACAGGGCATGCTTTTCTCTCCTCCAGTGACTGGGCTATGCAAAGGGCCAGGCAGGGGGAGCTACTTTAGAAAGAAACAGTGAAAGAACTTTAAAAACTAACCCCCCAAAAATAACCCACCAAATACACAAACCCAAAACCAATAACAACCACACCACAGCTGGAGACTGGGTGGGTTGAAGAAATAAAGTGAGCTGGAATAAGATGGAGAGACTGAATCAGGGAGACAGGCCTTGCTGATGAAGAAACAGGGTCTGTTCAAGGGACATCCCAACCAGCTTACTCAGAGATAGCAACTGGGTGTTAACAGCAAGAGACGAAAAGCATCTAGAAGCATACAGAATTTTTTTTTGCACAAGCACCCCCAAATCTGGCATTTCCTTACCTTTTAAACTCTGTGTGATAGCATTCTCAAAGCTCTCTTGTTCTGCAACTGAAACACTACTTTACAATGCCCATACACACATTGTGAAGAGTGAACTTAAGATGCTACAGCACAGCCAGCCTAGCAGGAACTCTTTGGAGACTAAACCTGACTATTTTCTTCCCAATCCGAGATACATTTTCCTTCTACCCCTGACTGTTCTGGTAGCCACTGGATCCCTCCATGGGGTGACTGAATCTACCAACCCAACAAAAAGTGAGTCAAGAAGAGAAAGGTAGAAAAGAAAACCCAGGAAGCAAACCCACAGGCATCTTCTCAGTGAGAAAGTTGAACTGTTTCCCAGTGAAGATAAGAGGCACCCCAGCTGGCAAGAGCAAACAACAGGGAGGGGGGGAGGAGAGCAAGACCCTCTTCTTCTCAGGTAATGGCTTTCAGCATCACAAGTTGAGAAGCATTTATTAAAAAAATTACAGTGTGACATAACAATTGCTTAAACCTCCCTATCAATCAGACCCCATAGTAACAGAAGCTTCTTCCAGAAACTGTGACGAAACCATTGATATTTCTCTGGGAGGAGAAGACTAAACATATCACATGTCAGACTACTCAAAGTCACATGGTGAAATTATTTCACTTCAGCAATGCTTCAGTGACTCACAGGCTGGTGTGCAGTATATTACTCATAAAGAACTCAGCTTTATTGTTAAACTCATACCTATGCAGTTTAAAAACAATACAGTTTTATTTAGTTGTTCTGATTTTTCTGTAGTTCAGTCACACTGGTCCAGCTGTATCCAGGGGCACCCCGCCCACTTCAAGATTAAAACTAGAAACATAATTCTTCTGTTTTCCTCAAAAGTTCCTCGTTTACACACATGACAACTGAACTCGCATTCACACACTACACTCCAGACAAAGTTTTGAGTTGCCTTTCCACCAATTTTTTCCTAAACAACAGCCTGCTGACCCCACCACAACCCCAAATCCTGACAATTCTTGCAAAAATATACATTTAAACCCATTTCAAAAAAGGGGTCATTGATCTAGCTCCCAGTTGTAATATTTGTGTTTGAAAATAACAGCAATGATTGGCCTGAGAAGCAGCACCTCTAACTCTGCCCTAAACAGCCCAGCCTTTGTTTGGCTCTGACACTGACCAGGTGGGCTGCTGTGACCAGAGTGAGTGACCCTGGTTCTGGCACACAAGAAGTCTTGTGGCCTCACCAGTCTCAAGACATCCATGGGAAAGTGCTGGGCAAGACCCCACAAAGTTTCAGAGAGACCTGGGGAGGGCAGCTTCCCTCATGCCATAGGCTCAGAACAAGGATGCTAACTGTAAACGTGAAACTATTGATTGTCCTAAGCATGCTAAGAGACACGCACAGCTTAGGTCTCTGAATGGTTTCCTGCAGGTCAATCCTTTTTTCGCAGACAGACCTGGCTGTGGCCTCTCCCCACTCCACAGTCCTCCTGGACAGAGCTGGGTCTACACCACATATCTGCAGCATGAAGTGTCCTGGAGTGGGGAAAGGATTGCCACACCACTGTTCAGATACAGACAAGCACCGTTCGTCACACCAGCTGACAGATTAGACTTGTACAGAGGGGGAAAAAAAGGAAAAGCAGTAAAGCCTCCACCACATACTGAGATGTCTGCAGCGAGAATAAAAGATTACTGCATCACATTCTTCTTGTGATGCATTCAGGGCCTTTTTGGCCTGAACTCTCCTCCTGACCTCACCTGCCATGACTATCCTCCAAGTCCCATCTCAGAGCTCATTTCCTCATAGGAACTCAAAGTTAGAAACTGTAGCTACATGTGCACATTAAAAAACTGAAACTTACACAGACTGTGCAAGTAAGCTCTAAAGGAATGAGCTTGCAGTTGGCTTAGTTATCTAGTTCCAGAAATCTACTTTGTTTCAGTATGTTGCTCTTATCTTCAATATATTAATTCTATCGCAGGATGCTTTTCAAACCAGAACATCAGACACGACATCCCAACATAGGATTAATGACAGGAGACCTCTGTTGGAGGCTTCTCTGAGCTCTTGGAAGGTGGAATACACTTCTTGAGAAACTCCATCTCTTTCTGGAGCGTCAACTACCAAATGCTTTTACACACATAAAATGAAAATACCTTTACACTTAGTTGTTAGAGTTGGGTATACCAATCCTAAATACAAAATGTGTCCTCTTAAGAGTTTTAAATTATCAATGTTAACATTTATAGCTAATGTTCCACTTGCAATAAATATATGCTTAAAAAATGTTGCAAATGTGTATCATATAAAAATAAACTGTAAGGTGTCTGTAAACTGCAGAAAGTAGAGAAATCAACAAGACTTAGCTTCTTCCAAAGCTTTGTATTTTTAAAATTTTGTTTTCCTTTTTCCCTTCAGGAAGAGCAGATACTGACTTCAGTATTTTGATTTGCAGATAACAGACAGGAAAGAATTTTCCTGAGAGAGATGAAAGGATTTAGGTAACACTATATGTACAATTAGAATTCTCAAATGTTTGCATCACTAGCAGTTCCTGTGGGTGTTGGGGGAAAGATTAGGCTTGATTAAATTGCAGACTGTGAACGTTTATTTATGGATTCAGTTGTGAAACACAAAATAAAAATCTAGCTGAGGTAATGCCATTACCCATTAATCTGTTGGTAAAATATCTGAAGTCCGTTTCCCAATTATTTTCAACCTAAAACCCCATTGTTTTAATGTGAGCTAAGAAATAATGAAGTCCCTTGAAAGTGTTGGATGGAGAATTAAAAGGATAAGAAAAAATTACTTCAGTTTAAGAATCTGAAGTAGAGATTCCACTGCATAGTTGGACAAAATGCACATTTCAGATGTATTTGTCACATGGATCCACTTCATGTAATAACCTATTCTGCTCAACTGCCATTTATTTTCAGCACTAATTATATGTGCTAATTACTAATTAGCACATGCTAGATGACAAGTTTTTGCTAATGTGAAAATATTTCCTGGATAGTTTGTAAGTCCTACCATACTCTAAGCCAGATGCCCTGAAGTTGTTCAAAAATTGAAATTCTAAGGAATTATTCCCTCTTCCCCCTTTCCCCCCCAACCCCTCCAACTCCACAATGTATTTCAACAAAGAAACTGGAGGTCAGAGAGGGAAGGACATGGAGATTTAGCAGAAAATACTTCTGGTCCATTTTTTTCTTGAGATCAGACAACCAACAGTATTGCTGTGCTTCATGGGGAAACTAACTGTACTCATTACTGTCAAAATAGATTTTTAAACCTAATCTAACAGCAGTGAATATAGATTTGAAAGATGTGTAAGAGTTTACACTCAATTACAGCAGAAGCAGGATTTAACCCATTCAACCCACTTCCCAAAATACTTTATAAGGACGAGCACATTCAGCCATTTTTCAGATTTCAAAGCTGTAAAAGAAGTATCTGAGATAGGTTTGGGTTTGATCCCCTTATTTTACCATGTTTCTGAGACAAAAAATTCGCTTCTCTTCCTAGAAGAGTTCAGACACTGCAAAAGCAAGCTTTTCTTTTCAGGATTTTGGATTTAGACACATTAAAAAAATATCATCAAATGTAGCTAAAAGAACAGCAAGCTTTTGCTGCTAACTTGGCATGTGAGAATAAAAAAAGCACCAAAACAATTAAAATTACAAGTCAAAGCATGAAATATTCCCTCCTTTGTTTTTTTCTTTTGCATTGTCCCAGTTTGTCTAGGCTTTGAAAATGTCATAAATAACCCATATGCCAGAGAAATTGTCTTTCCAACTCACAACTCTAAGGGCTTGTTTATGCAAAATACACTGTAGAGTTAGCCTTCACCTCTCAGGTCTAATCATAAATTATACTGCCAGGCAGATTTTGTTAAAGCTTTTAGCACTATTTAGCCATGGAGATTGAAAATAGAATACTAAAATAGAAAAAAAGCATTCATTGATGGAATATTCTATTACTTAAGTCACATGTTAAGATCCTCTAACAGAAATCTGGTTTTAGTCACCCAGGCCAAAGACAGAAATAAGCCCTTCCGGGCCTTTCACAGTGTAATACAGACTGAAGAATCACATTTGCAAAAAACTTTGAAAGAAATAAAGGGGCATGTGTTGGGTAGAGCTAACTGGCAAGAAGTGTGCACAGTACATGACAAGAGGGGAAACGCTCCGGGGTGGGTTAAACTGCCATTTGAATTCCCAGGTTAATGAATTAGCATGCCCAAACAGAGTGAGATCCTAAGTGAAACCTAAAGTTTTCACAGTATGTTTGGGATATTTTCTCAATCATTCACCGCATTCTCCTTAACACAAGCCTCTGGCAGTAATAAAAGAAGTACAACAGCCTTCCTTACTTTCATTTTTGTAATGCAAACATAATTCACATAGTAGCCTATACGAATATGCTTCTTTTTTAAACATTGTTAGTTACATAATAAGCATGCAAATATGCTTGAGTTTTGTGCACATAGCAGTGAATCTCTGTTTTGCAGGATTAAAGATTATAATGGGCTACTTAAAAAAAAAAAAAAGAAAAACAACCACAAACCACCTTTTTAGAGAAGGGTTCTCTTTGCTATGAAGAGTTCTTGCAAGTTGAATTTGAATGCTTCTAACGTCTGCTTGCTGAAAAACACTATTCACAAAGCTGGAAACAACCCATTATTCTTCAACTGCAGCCATCAGCTAGAGATGATAACTGCTTGAAACAAATTTGAAAATGATATTCAAAATTTATCCAATTCAGTCAGGAGTCACTGCACTGCTTGTGTTTGAGCATATACAGAAGATTCTCTAATCCCACAGAGTTCAAAGAAAGTAACATAGGAAAATATGTACAGTAGTTTGAAAAAAAATCTTTTCTAGTGTAGTAAATTGTATCCAGCTATGAAATCTATTAGTAAGTGAAAATAACCTTTTAATGATCTTTTTAGCACAACATTAATCCACTATGTTGTAGTTGTCCCTCTTTAAAAAAGATAAATAATTGAGCTTCTCAGCTGTGGGTTGAATTGGCTTTCCTGTTCTGTTTCATTGCCATTTTAATCTATATTTTCCAGTTTCTGTCTGAATAGCTTCTTTCTATAGAGATATAATATTACGGAAAAAGAAAAGTACTTATATTTACCCCTCCCTTGCTTGTCACTCACCTCTTTCCCACAAAGTGCAATCTACAGGCTCTCTGTTTATCACTGCTGTTAGTATTATCATATGAGAAAGGGAAAACTCTTTATATCTTTTTAAGATTATCTTTTGGCAAGTCAAACATAATTCCTTACAAAAAAAGATGATGCCTCAAGTCAGATTTCTGTTTTAAGTGGGAATGATGCAAGGTTAATTTAAATTTTCTTTTATGTTGTTTTATGAGTTGACAAAAATTGCATCTGAAGCCCAGGACTCAGTCCTGACAATAGGAAGAACTTTGCCATGTTCACCAAAATTTTAAATCGCCTCCTTCAATAGCTAGTATGAGAACACTTTAACAGATAAATAGAGCAGAAGGCGGCAGATCCAGTTGAGAGGTACTTAAAAAACCAGACCATACAAGTCTCATCATACACTTCTGTAGGCCTGCATTTGACCTTGGTCTACCAGTATAATCATAAAATGGAAAACTGAACCACAATGGTAGCACAACAAAACAAGTAGTTAATGTTTGGCCAGTGCATGCCCTTAACACTTTGTATCACAGATAGTCATCTGTCTGATCCCTAACAACACATCTCTGCAACATATCCTTAGGAAGAAGCAAACTTGCACTTCAGGATCCTCTCTCTCAAAGAGATCCTACATTAACTTCTAGAAAACCACTGATTCCTTCTCAGTCTCTAAGAAAAGGTGTCAATTCTTTGTAATCATGTACCTTTTCCTCCAAACAAAAGCTCTGCTGCTCCTGGCAGACCCAACCTTTTGCAAAAATCATCACATGAATGCTCTCAGGCTGGAGCAGCTGCAGAAGCTCACCTGCCATAGCCTGCCTGTCATATTTCCCTTTCACTGTTGAGATCCATAATATTTAGGTATAGATAAAAGAAGTGAATGTCTCCATTTTGGCTGGCATTGGAAGAACAAAGGAAAATTATGACAAACTGACGAAGAAAACAAGAGAAATGGAGACAACGTGTTAGCTTTCTCTGAAGATGGGAGAACGTATGGTGAAAACAAAACATTCAAGTGGATGAAATAAAGAAATATAGAGATACGAATGGCCTGGAAAAGATCATGAAGATAGCTCATGTAAATATAAAACGTAATCAACTAGCCCTACCAAATTCCCCTCCCTTCCCTCCCACCCCCCCCGCCCCGAAAGATAATCAGTGTGATTCTATGTTTGGGAACCACAACCTTATAGAATAATGCTCTGCATAATTGTTTTTCTTCTGTGCAAGTATTTGCAATGTATTAGTGGAAGAGTAACCCATTTTCTTCCCTCCTGGGATTAAAGCATCACCACCAGTTACACAAGAATTCATGGTTAACTGGAAACATCTGCTAAACCACTTGCATCTCTGTTGCTTTGTAAGACCCACTCATAACTCAGAAGGATCATATCTTACATCTGCTTCTCTTCTCTTCTACATCAAAGTCTTAATAGATAGCTTGTCAGTGAAGATGTCATTGAAGCTAGGTCTTGAGGAGAGGCTCAGAAAGTCATCCTGTGGCTGATGCAGATGTTCCCCTCTCTACATTTGCTAATTGCTGCCTGCTGAGTTTTAACATTTTTGGAGCCAGGGTTTCCAGATGTCTCCTCCAAAATTAATACAAACAACCAGGAAGTTTACAGAAGTAAGCTGATCTAAAAATTTCTCTTTCCTCATGATTTTTTTTTCTGATATCCACAGAGGAATTGTACACAACAAAACAGATTTCCTGCCCTAACATAAACACGCACAACACCACCACAGCAAATAAAAGTGCTGCAGAAGGCACCAGATCACCACTCCCACATACGAGAGACAGCCCCTGATGTTCAGCAGCAATGGTTAAGCCACCAGGCTACATTGCCTCCTCCTACTGCCAAGTATTCTGTTCCTGTGCTATCACCACACCAAAATGGGGAACTAAGGCTTGGTCTGACATTAATCCCATCACCTTCAAGGAGACATTATCTGTAAGGTCTGACCATATAAATCATATACAGAACTCAACACACTAAAATTCAATGAAAATTCACCCTAGCATAAACTTGACCAACATTCTTCTGTCCATCCTATCCTACGCTGCCATCAAGCAAACTCATCTGATTTACTTTCCAAAGAAGTCATTTGAACACAGAAAAGAAACTAAGACATGAGTCACCCCCCTAAACTTTCAAATCATGTTTTATTATAAAATGAAACCCTGCCAAGAGCCTTTATCAAATACATCAAATATTTTCCCATTCCTATTGAAGAATGAATGTTGTGCCTACTCTATTCTTACTTTAAAAAAATATTAAAATAACCCCAAACAAAACAGATTGTACTGAGGAATTCAGCTTCAGTGTTTGCTGCATTTTATTCAAATGGTTTCCAAGGACTCAAATTGTTTCCAGCCAGGAACCCACAATGGTCTTTGATTATGATACATGCATTTATTTTTCAATGACAATTTTACAAGGATGTACACACACAAAACAGGTCCCATGCAATCTGTATTTACAGACTCTCTTGACTCCTGCCAGAAATTTTTCTTCTTCTTTAAACAAAGAACTACTGTTCTTCCTAGTGGAATGAACATTTCTAAAGCCCTGGAAATCTAGCTGCAATTAGGCAATATAAATCAAACCACAGTAATGAAGCACACAGATTACTCAGTTTTCTAACCAACACAGCAGGAAGATTTTTTTGGAAGTATTTCTAGAAATTTTTAGCATTCATATGCAATATATTTTAGTCTGTCAAACAGCTATTCTCCCTTATAAAACAAACAAACAAACAAACAAACAAACAAAAAAAACAAACCAAAACCCAACCCAAAAATATGTAAAATAAAGCAAAACAACAACAAAAAACCCCTGTGTACTACAGATAAAAGACATATATTTCTCTATATGGGAAATCAATCAAGCTTTCCTCTATCACAAGAGTTAATCACCTCAAACACAGACAAGACTTTCAAGATCTTGACCTAATATTAGTGAACAAGGACACACCTCAGGGCTTTTGGCTGAAATGTGGCCAAGTTACTTTTTTGTTCACTGCTTCAGAGTAAACAAATCTGTCTCTAGTTTGTACCAGCAATTCCAGCAATGTCTGTAATACAGGCCTTTGAAAAATACTGATTTCATAAAGTTTCAGGTTTTAAGAAAGTTCACAGAAAATTCCTCACCAGCTTGAGATCAGGCAGTGTCAGCTGGGAGACAGCAAGTTGAAACAATTGCAAACTATTCTAGAGGATATAAAAAGTTAGAAAGAGATGCAGTGAAAGCAGATTTCAAAAGACTTTTGACCCCTTTTCCAAACAAGCATGGTGTACTTGCTATTGAACAACATTCATATTGTTGCTATAGAAGCTTATCCATCAGCCTCCCATCTACTCAGTACCTCTCTATTTTCCTTCTCTTTTTGAACTAAAAGTTAATGTGAGGATAACAGTAAGACTTCAAACCTGAGACCACAAACTCTGTCAAGAACTTATGTTTTCTTATTAATTCTGGGATAAGAAAAAACAACACACCCATTGCTCACTTTCAGGAAGAACAACCTTTAATTTACAGATCACACTTCACTGTTCCCTCTCCAGTCATACAACATTACAGTACAAAAGTTATTGCTCACACTAAAGGCACAAGAACCCTCTTTTTAGAGAAAGAATTACAGATTGTCCCTCAGACTTAAAATTAATGTTTGAATACTAATTATTTTTTAGAACATATAAATATCAGCTTAGAACAACAAAGGAGTTCACAAAGCAACTCTGCACTTCAAAGGTGGTAACTATGGGTAAACAAAATATGGTGCTAGAATACTGCACTGACAGAAGCTACATAATTTATACAACACCGTAAGCTCTGGAGTATATTCCTGCAGTGGCTGAAATAGAGCAGAAGTTAAGCAACACTGAATGCTTTTCTCTGAATACCGCTGCAGGAAGGCTTTCCACTCAGCAAAGAAAGGGCTGGAATCTGCTCTTGATTCACTAGTATTAAATATGCTGCAAACAACTCACCAAATATCTGTGTGATTTAGCATCCCAAGTTTTCCTTTTTTCCTCCTGCGAAACCACAACTCCCCTTAGCCTTTTGTGCTTCAGAAAGGACAAGTGAAGGATTGCTCTGTACCAAAGAGCAATTGTTCTGCCTTGAAACAAAGGGGTACAATTCAATTTACCTTTTGAAGGGAGCAAATAGGCAATTCTGATCAGTTATAACTAACAGATGTAACTACTAACTAGTACTAGATAACATTAATGCTAACATTTAAGAATTAAAGGTGGTAATAATGATGTGTGACAATGCCTTTTATTTTCTTAAAATTAAAAGGCAGGATGTTAATCAGCATAGCCATCAACCCTTATTGTGTAAGCCATCATGTGCAAGTCATCAAAATGCTTCAGCAACTGGAAAACTCAGTCTAGATCTTTATCAAGTGATGATCAGAATAATATCACAAAGACTTGTGCATCCATTTCATGAAAATAATATGTTCCTTACTACAGTATGTACTTCATCACAATACAGCAAACCAACTCCATTCCATCACTACTTAAATAACTTTTCCATGGCAAAAACACCTATTCGGTTGTAGTACATTTAGATCAAATAATAAATGTTTTACTCAACAGACTTTGTTCTAGACTATGTCATAGGAATATCAGACATAAGCCTTTGAGAGACAGCCTTTGAGAGAAGACTAGGTCTTCTCCTTCTTCCTCAAATCACAGAATTCAAACAATTTTTGTTCCAAAAATAATTAGGGCAATGACAAAAGGCCAAATGTTTTATGTACTGTTCTGTATCTTACTCTCTTCTTCAAAACTTTTAAAATGTCTGTGGCTAATATTTGCTACATTACTCTCTGGGCTTTTTCTAACCCTGTGATTTATAGACTCTGGAGGTGACAAAAATGCCTCAAATATAATGAGGAGAAAGAAACAAAGCTACATAGTAGTGCTCTGAGAACAACGTTTTTGCAGGATTACAATATGCCAAATCCTGTGAAGTTCTAAATGAGCCTCTTAGCATGTGTGTATTTCAGTGTGTTTCAACACATACTCCACTGTTAAACACATACTCCACTGCTCAATGAAGCCAACCAGACTTTTTCACCTACCTTCAGTGAACACTGGACAAATGTGTACCTGTGTTACTACAGATATGGAGATACCCTTCCTTGTTCAAACTTAATTGCATGCACATCATAGGAACAGCTCTTGAAAAAACCACAGCTGTTTCTCACTGCAAGGATTAAATCCAGGTGGATCACGTAACAACCCTTACAGTTGTGCTGATAATTCCAAGTTTGAACATTGCCAACATTTTAAAAATATCTTTAAAAACTGTGTTGATTAGGCCACCCTGGTTGGAAAATCTGACAAAATACATAACTTCAGACAATTCTCACTGATTTAGGCGTGCTGCAAATCGCTGGACCTGTACAATAGACACTGCATCACTGCACCCTTTGCCAGTCAGGAAACAGGGCTAACACACACAAACAGCTAAGCATATGGAACTGATCTACAGATTAAACTCAAGTGGAAAATAGTCTTGTTTTCACATTGATGTCTGCTATTCTGACTCCTGTTTCTCATGCATACAACTGTAAATATTCATATGAACATTCAAAGCCCAGCTTTATGGACTTATTTTGGAAAGAAATCCTGTTATTAAATGCATTACATTTTATAATACATTAGCTTCCAATAAATTGAACTGTAAAGTTCCATTCATATTATTTAATATACTATGTTTAGCGAATATGAAGTCAAATTTATATAGTCCATTAGTGAAGTATGGGCATAATTACTTAAATCAATAGTTACTATTTCATCAGCTGGCACAGAAAACAAAGTTCCATCCTCAAAATACCACTGCACAGTTCCCAGTGTTATTAATTTAATTTTTATTAGCATGGATAATACCACAAAAATATGCTGTTAGGTGAATCTACAAGCACAATCCTGTAAAGAAATTCACAGCTATAGCCAATACCTATCAAAACCAAGACAGCTCAGATGATTTCCAGCTTTTCTGATTTTATCATGAGTGTTTTCCTTGAGTCATATGTTTAGGATCCTCAGCCATGGTGTTCATAATTACATTGTACAATGTCATTACTGTGGTGAGGGGGAGAGGAATCTGCTATTTTACATTTATGCATCAAGTCACTAAGCATACAGGTGACACCCTTGGAAACATGCCAGACTTTGGGTATCAGATTTTGTTGCAACAAACCCAAGAGATAACTATAGAGGTGTTTTTCGCCTTTTAATGATAATTTCTTAGTGATGTTGCACTAAGATCCACATACATGAATTCCAAAGTGTCTTCTTTGTTGTGTACTTTCCCTAAGGAGAGATCTCCCATTTTTTTACCTTTCAGAGAAAAACAACTATTTATTTACTGGACAGCTTATGATAGCAATGGTACAACATTCCACCCACATACAGGCTGGAACAAGTAAAAAACTGCAGGAACATAGATGAAGCTAAATTGTTTGGGGATTTTTGTTTTTTGTTTGGTTTTTTTTTTCTTATCATCCCAATAAAATTAATGAGTACTATCAGTATGAAAACAACACTGGCTGGGCCTTTGTTGCTAAAAGCTGTTATTCTGTTCTATAATTTCAAGACCATTCAAATACTACTCAAAATGCATGTAAGAAGCAATACTATCTAAATCAGGCAGTGAGAAGGAAACCATAAAAGTCTCGTAGTATAAACATGGTTACACATTTTAAAATTCAGCTCCTCTGTATATCCTTGAAACTCTTAATAAGTTTTTGAAAAACAAGTCCCATAAACACATTGCCTTTCAATATCCACATAAACATCTGTAAATCCTAAGCACTGCTGAGAGCAGATACTGCTATTCAGCACTGACCAAAACAGTCTAAATCAGTAGAGGAACAAGAGAAGAAAAAAAACTTCTGTCCTCATCTCCCACCCATGGTATCCACAGACTCAAACCCAGACACTCATCATCTCGGTGTCAGCAAGCCCTTACACAAGGCTTCTCAAATTACTGCTTCCCCCTAAGACCTGAAACTGGCTCCCTTTAACATCTGTTAATCTAATTGGCTCCTATGAGCCCATAACAATTAAACCTGTTGCTGCAAGGAGCAGCAGAGAAAGGGGATTTATATATCCACAGCTGGGCTGAACAAATGGACTGCATTTGACTCAATGGCTCTCACCAAAATCCAGTTATTAAGCTGTGAGAACAAGCCTCAGATGAAGGTGATGGCCTCAGCTAGTGGGCTGAGCTCAATGCTCTTTAGCTGCTCTGTCACAACAGCAGTCATAAAGGGGGACCATAGGCTGCTGAACTTCTCTACTCATCAAACCTAACAATCGTGGTGAAAGGTACAACTAGTCGCGGCAAATAGGGATTGAAGAACTGTGTAAATACAATTTTAGCATAATGTGTTATGATGACTATTTGTAGTTGGCCTGTAATAACAAGGAAAAAAGAAAGAATCAAAGTCCCTGTTTAGATTCAAAATATTTTCACAAAAAGGGAAGTAATGCAACAGCTGAGCAAACTGAGCTCTTTACTTATGCAAAACACTTCAGTAGATTTCAAGTAGAAGTAACTCCATTTTTTTTTTCCTGAAGAAAAAGTGAAAATGGAACAAAGCAATAGCCAGCTCAGTATCAGACTTGGTCCCTTTTCTGCAGACTTAAGCTGTCCTTAATTACTTAAGGACAGCTCTCTGTGTACTCACAGTAGACTTTCTTGAGAAGGAATTTTCATACACCTAAGCAATGTGAATAACGGCTTGCAGAGCAGAGGCTGTAATATCCTCAGTATAATCAGCCTGCAGTGTTAAGGAAAGCAATTAAGACTTTATCACAAGTTTTGTAGATATCTAAGTCAAAACATCTCACATTGAGAGAGTAAGCAAGCCCTGCAGTTCTGTTCCAGTGCACTAGACAATTACAGCTAATTTTTCCTCCTTTCTACAATCTAGTTTTAGAATGACTTAACGAAACACTCCTCAAAGTGATTTTGCCCTGTGTTCTCTGCTATACTTTCTACCGCAGTATTACATCCAAAGAAGCTGGGCAGAATGCTGTACTGAGATGACACAACCACAACCCTCAGACGTTCCTCAGAATGTCTTGCAAAAGTCTAACAGATAATGTGCCTCACACTTCGACACCTGAGAGTTTACTAGCTCCTGTCTTAGGGTGTGGGAAGAACAACAAGTGTTTACTTTGAGGGGACAAGTGAATTAATAGCTTTCAACCTTCGTTTCTTTAAGACCTCTCTAGCCATCATCTTTTATTTTTTTAACTGCTTTGTTTGTTATTCATCCCTTTCTTAATATGTTCCTCTAATTTTCACCAACCTTTATGAAATTCCACAAAGGCAAGTTTTAAAACAGAAATGTTTTGAACAGAGAAACTGAAACGTAGTACTCGTAAGTGAAAGCAGAAACTTTTCGTTTTTCCAGAGTATTACCAAAGAAGGTCTATAGATCTAAAAATCCTTTTTTTTTTTTTTTCCCTTTCTGGATGTTTTCGTAGACCATCACAGCCACAGACACTTAATATATTCCATAACATCAGGCAAGAATTCATCAGTTAAATAATTTCTTTTCTCTGATGACTACAATACACTTCAAAATCCTAATTACACTTTATAATGATTTCTAATCAAACTCAGGCAACATTAGAAGGTTCTTCAGTGTAATAGGTTAATTACAATTTTGTCCGTAAGAGTATGAGTAACTGGTTATAGTTACATAATAACCATTTCTTTAACAACCCTCCAAAGAGACAGCGTCTGGATCACAATAAACATCCTTTAGAGCAAGAAGCCAAGAAGACAGACAGCTACTGATAACGGGGAGAGATGGACAGAAGCTGAGAAGAGTACTAACAAAAGAACTATTTTTATGTTTACTAACTTATAGGTGTACCGTAGAGACTGTAAGGTGATGAATACTGTCTGGATCTAAACCAGGGAACCTTTTGTGGCTGGGAACAGGGAATAAATTATAAATAAAAATGTAACCCTGTCTGCCACGTGGATACACAGAGAGACCCCCCACCCCTTACACAAAGAGGATGATGCAAGACCCCCAGTACGAGCCCAGAGGAGGGTATGTTACAATCAACAAAAAAGTAACACCCCATCTGAAGCAGAGAAATTACCTTTTAAGGTAACCAGCCGATAGTAAATGAATGTGTAACAGCTTATGTAACCAAAAAGGTACAAAAAGCGGGGTTTTCAAGCTGCCGGTGAGCTCCTTTGGGTCCAATGTGGCCCAGGGCTGCACCCAGCGCTGGACACCCAGCGCTGCAATAAACATCTCTTGTAACCTTTCTTTGTTCTGCAGGTATTCTTTGCCGTCTCCAAAATTTAAGGGAAGGATTCACTTCTA
>JAWWES010000094.1:48816857-48859345 GCA_035583135.1 Lophotriccus pileatus
TTGTCCTAATATCACGTAGCAGGTTAACAACAGAGGCAGAAGTCAAAAGCAGGAGTCAGGACAGGGAGTTCTATCTGCTCCACCACACTTCTTCCTGTAGCAGCAACTGCTAGTCATTGCTTGTGGCATGGCATCGCCACATCAGGAACTGCATTAAGCTCCAGAAATAATAACATTAAAATTAACCATTGTTTTTTCTACTCCATAAGCAAATTATCAGTTCAATGTGGTTTACTGCATCTGAAAGTTTCCAATGCCTTCCCAAGGAAAGACTTGAAACTGTAGTATTTTTCCGACTCAGAAACTTGTCCTTTCTTCCCTCTAATGACAGAAAAAAGGAAAGAAATTGAAAAAAGTCCACTGCTACTGTTTCTTCTATTAAATAGAAGTGGGGTGCAATTTGTGATTAGTACTTTAAAATCACCTTGAAGTTCTATAAAGAAGAAGTAGACAAAGATAAAATATATGAAAAATAAAAATGAAAAGGCAAAGCACAAACACAGAAAGGAGATTGTTCAAAGAGGAAAAGCAGTACAAGTATATAACTTCCTATTTACTCTGGCTGTTAACAAAACATAAAACCAGGAACACTGGCCACACCTCTATTTTTCAATTCCAGAGGTAAAACCCCACCCTGTCTCTGTGCCCTTATGTACATAGTACAAAACAGCACTAATATAAACAAAGTCATATATCCCAAACCAAACACAAAACCCAAAAATCTACTCCTGTCCCTACCTGTATTCTGCTGTAAACTATGTAAGTTTAACAGAGACCCTTTTGTTGCCTCAAAATTATTACCAAATTTTCTATTTCCAGCTGAAGTATGGCATGACTTTATCAGAAAAATAGAATACAAAAGTCACAAAGTGACTTTACCATCAAGAGGTAAAGTTCAGCACATAGATAAGACGATAGCTAGAAAAATCTTGAGCAAACCATGGCATTCCTTCTTCTGAGAGTTGCCACAACACAAGAAAAGACCTTCAGAAAGCCACTCTGCTTGCTTTCCCTCACCTTGGTTTCTCCTAGTTTTTCCCATGGCCAGAAGCATAACCCTCACCCTCCAGTGTGAACCAGGATCCTATCCAGGAAAGTCACGTAAGTATTATTACCTGAAAAGGAACAGGACTAGCTAGTCAAAACATTTGTTTTCACGTAACACAGAAGAACATTTGTCACATCAGCCGGCAGGTTTCAGAGAAGTTGGGATGACAAAAGTCCACTGTCCAAGAACTGCAGCTTTGTACAAATGTCTGTCAAAACTACTAGCAAATGGCTGATGAAACTTCAGCTATTAAAAGAGGGGATCAAACCTCCAAATCTTCAGAGACAAGTCTCAAAGTCAGCCATCAGAGTCCTGAGGCTAACATTCCCCAAACACCTGCTGTTTTTCAGAGATATTTAACACCAGCATCTACGTTTGCTAAGGCATCTCACTGAAGCATGGATCACCATCAGCTATGATATGCAGGTCCTGGAAGGATTTTAACCGCCCCTCTACTAAGCAATCAATTCTTGGTTAGTAGCATTATATGGAAAAATAAAATAATTGGTCCTTTTTTGCCTAATACAATATCAGAGTCTATCTTCCATGTTTATTAGAAAAGGAATTATAAGCTTTTATCCTACTCATATTGCAACAAAAGGAGCACACATAGAAGTCAGCAAGTATATGAATGTTCTTACAATGACATTGAAATACTGGGGAGAAAAAGAAGAGGAAAGAGTAGGCAAAATACCAAAAAAATCTTTAAGAGATTATCAGAAGGTAATTTGATCCTTTAAATTTTTATGTTTGTTGTTTATTTCTTGCTTCCAGTTACAGCACTTTTATTAATTATTTAACTGCAACTGAAGATTTTTAGGGAATGAAGTGCTTAAATATTTTCAAATGTTCCCCCAAGGCAAATTATGCAATGCCTTTGAGGAAAACACAGACAACTAGCTTTTGTTGTGCTCATTAGCACATCTGGAGAGAAACTATATTATTTACAAATTTTGTTATGAAGAAAAAGATATCATTTCAGTTTGCTTTTCAACATACTTAGATCTGCCTAGAACTAATCTTATTAACTGTGCAATTCTACCAATCACCACTACACTTACCTCTCTGCGTTGGCTTCCCACCTGCTGGTGCTGACAGTTCCTCAAGTTGTTAAGTTAGCTTCACATTAATGCGCGTCTTAGTGTTTCTGTTATACAGCTAAGCACTACAGGACTCCCTTCTTAACTGATCTGAGGCACATTGTCATAAAATAACTTACATTATCTGCAACACTACCCAAGAATCAATTTTAAATTAATAATAAGTCTATTTAATTCTTAACTATCCAGTTCTTAAACAGCATCAAACTTGAAAGAAAGAATACCTATATTTTTTGTTGAATAAAGATATATTAACTGTCTATGATGCTTTCATTCCACTTGTGTCCTAATACCACCACGAATACAGCATTTTAGTCCTGACAATTGTCAGGCAGTGCAGGATAGGGACAGAGGGGTAGATAACCAGCAGGCAAAAAGGAATTATCAAAACTAACTGACAAATTCACTTAAAATTCACTTATTTGCTTTTCCTGCCAAAATACAAGCACAAATAGAAAGGACATAGTAAATACAGAACTACACAAGTGCAAATATTCTAAACTGATAAATTCCTTCAATGTTTTAATTAAACGGTATTTTTACAAATTAGGAACAAGCATGATTTTCAGAGGTCACTAATGCAAAAAATAATAAAAACAAGGCAAGGGTTACTCACTGTATTAGTCACCAAAGTCAATGGCACACAGAACCAAATACATAGGTGCTAAAAATTTATATTTGCTGCCAACAGCACTGAAATCAAATGAAATTCCTTAATATGAATATGAAATTTTTCACATAAACTGGCTCTACTATGGAAACCGGAGAAACAGAAATATTACATTATTCCAAATGCCTATGTCTTGGCAAGAAAATGCAGTTGCTTTTTGACAGTACAACTACACTCTTCTGCTATCAGCCTCTTCTCCCAGGCAGCTAGTGACAGAACAAGGGGAGGTTCAGGTTGGATATCAAGAAGAATTTTTTCATTAAAAGGATGGTTAACCATTGGAATAGATTGCACAGGGATGTGGTGGAGTCACCATCCCCAAAGTGTTCAAGAATTGCCCGAACATGGCATTTGGTGCCATGGTTTAGTTGACATGATGGGTGTTCAGTCAAAGGTTGGACTCAGTGACCTTGGAGGTCTTTTTCTACCTCAATGATTCTATCATTCTATTGTATTCAATGAATATTAAACACAATTAAGAGTTGGTGAGTTTATATCTGCCTGTGTAAGGCTCTCCTTGCAGCCTATATCTACAGATAAGGAAGCACAAAGAATACATTTATAAATGCATTACACAAGTCACTTTTTAAAGTATTTGAAATTTTTCAAGTTCTTCCTTAGATCCTTTATCCATTCTTCTCTAGTCAAAACAGTACATAATTAGCACATAAGATGCATAAACTCAGCAATGAGCCTAGGAAATCAAGAAAATTATCTAACTTTACAAAGAAAACTACAGTTTTTAATACAATGGGTCGTGTTACCACTTCAACAAGTACAGACTGAACTCATGTACCTGAAATATTTTAAGTTTTTTCTAAGTCAGGGTGGTGTGGGGAGGAAGCTTCACTCATCAAAAGCAATCACTGAGACCAAATCCTGTTCTTCTTCTTAAAATCTGTGAATGCTCTGAAAATGAACTTGGTCCTCAGAAGAAAATATTCAAAAGCCATAACCTACTGCACATCTTCCATCCTTCAGGCAGTAGTCAAACTTCACAGTCAGTCATCATGTGAAAACACATATAATACAATCTGAATTTAATTTACTTACCACTGTTCCAAATACCTAGGTCTTGGTCAACCACTTCAGATGCCTGGCAACACCTAGAGAAATAATTGATGCAAAATGTAAGAAAGGTACAGAGCCAAAAATATGAAAACAATATTTATGATTAGTAGTGATGGCGGAATGGTAAAAACTTTGCTTGTATGAGATTATATGAACATGAGTAATATTTTGCCACCAGAACACTTCTGCTTGCCTAGAAAAGCAGTATTCTAGACATCACTCCAACCACTAAGGAGTTAAATAAAACCACAAGCCGTGGGCTTGAGGAGAGCACACTTTGGCCTTTTTAGGGATCTGTTCAGTGAAGTACCATGCGATAAAGTCCTGGATGGAAGAAAGGCCCAAGAAAAGTCACTAATATTCAAGGATCACCTCCTCCAAGCTCAGAAGCAATACATCCAAACAACAAGAAAGGCAGAAATGCTAGGAAACCTGCATGGATGAACAAGGAATTCCTTGACAGACACAAACAAAAGGAAACCTACAGAGGGTGGAAGCAAGGACAGGCAGCTTGGGAAGGAGGAACTGTCCAAGTAGCTGTGAATCAGGTTACAAAAGCTAAAGCTCTGGTAGAAATAAACCTGGCCAGGGACATCAAGGGCAACAAGAAAAGCTTCTATGGGTACTTCAGTGATAAAAGGAAGACTATGGAAAATGTGGGCCTGGAGTACATCTACAGGCTAAGATCCCACTAAAAGGCTATTATTTGCCTTTAGCCATCAATCCAGGAATACGCATCTGGAACAAGATCTCCAGTACCACAAAGTAATAAATTAAGGTGATAAAAATAAGTTAAGGTTGACTCAGCAATGTTGAAATACAGGATTTCCCTCAGTAATAACAAATCCTGCATTTTTATACATTCATCAGGACAGGATATATGAAGAACCTCCTCTTACATAAAGAAAAAAGTGAGTCAGAATGTCAGTATATTCTAACAAAGAGAGATAATTTGGCCTTGGTGAAGATGCTTTAACAACGGAAAAGCTGGTGCAGGATTTCTAACGGTGTGCTGCTGAGGGCAGATGAAAGTGTATCAGAAGCACTGCAGAGTCAACCCCAGCTTAAAACAGCCTCTGAATTCCTGGTACATAGAATATTATTCTAAAAAAAACCCAAACAAACCAACAAAACCAACTCACCAAAAAAGCCAATTGATTTGACCAACTAGCTGTGATTACTCCAACTTTTCTGTCTCAAGAAGTTAACACAATGAGAATAGAGTAGTGTTAGCAGAGACAGAGAGTACTTTAAAGAACAAAAAAGGCCAAACTGTTTTCTTAAAACTCAAATACCAAAAAATGAAGGATCAATTTTAAGTATGTGTAAACAAATCTAATTGTCTGAGCAATCCAGTAAGTAGTGCTTTTAAGGAAAATTTCCTTGCTTGGAGTCTGGGCTCCCTAAGAAAGAGAAGTACAGACTGGGTAAGACAGGAATAGCCCACAGATGAAACTGTAGAAAAGCCTTCTTTCACAGAGCCATCCACCTGCCAAAGGCATGGCAATGATCTTCACCTGCACACAAGAAACTAAAAAAAAAACCCTAAAAATTTAAAGAGAGCATGTATTATATTAAAAAACAAGTCTTCTTTTTATCACCATATTTGTGACCAAACTAACAAGAAGAAGCTCTATGTGGCTCCCCCTATCCCACCGTCAATAGGCAGCGCTCACTTCCAGTATGCCGCAGACGCCCAAATCCTTTCAAACCAATCAGAATGAGAAAAACATATGTATAATCTCATTCTTTCTCTCAGGAACTCTTACAAATTTTGCAATAGCTGAGATGGATTTCCACAACAGTTGGCAAAAATACAACAAATCTGTTTCTTTCTTTCTACTCAACTAGCAGTAAATTTGGTTGCATCAGCCCTACCCCTCAAAGAAAAGGTGAAAACACTACATTCTTCAGTTTTAGCTCCTTTCTCATTTGCAAGGGCGAAATGTTTTAATATAATCCAGGGAGAAAGAGTCTCTACACCAAGCAGAGCTATTGATTTCAAGGTTTTTTTATTTACAGTCAACAGGAGAATCAAATAGTTTGGACACTGTTAAGAGAACACAACTGGTTTGATAACATTCCCATGTCACATACTTGTCTTTGTACATAATAGGAATTGGGTATACTTAGGCTACCCAGCACAAATAAAATTAAAAAAAAAAGAATACAGATATATCCGCTGTATCTTAAAACATCCTTTTCAAGTAGCTTTTTATTCAGATATACTACTGTGTGATACTTCCACGTATTATATAACAGCAATTACCCAAATCAAAGAAATATTTACTTACTTCAGGAAGGTTTGTATGACCAATTATGTCACTATGAATAGAAATAATGCATTCAATGAGTTCTTTGTCTTTTGCTATCAACGCAGAACAACAGAAGATAAAATGAAAAACAAAAAAGTAGTATTTCATAGGTGTCAGCAAGGTTACCTTCAGAAATAACAGTAAAACAAGAAAAGGAAAGTATTTTCTTTAGGGATATACTTCTAGCAGGTTAAAAAAAAAATCCAACAAATGACATCAGCCTCTAAATTTATCACAAGGCTAAACACTACAGGAAGCTAACAGCTCAAGATATAAACCAGATTTTTTGGCATTTCTTCTCAGGCTCATTATTCCCTGTTTCTCGCAAACCTACAACAGATAAAAATTCCAGTTTTGGTTTTTGTATTATCTACCTAATTTGTTCAATCTAGAAGGTCATCCTTCGTATCTCTACATACATAATTTAAAGCAAATTCAAAAGAGTCATATAGAGCAACTTAATTTAAAAGTTATTTCAATAATAGCAAAGGAAAAAACTTTTTTACACCACAAAAATTATTTTACTCAAATGCACCTGCATTACACATCATTAAAATGTTTAAAGCAAATATTGCATTTTTAGAATCCTATCAATTCTCACAAAACTAAGAAGAATAAATACAGAAGCATTAAGAGACCTGCACTATGAAAGAAAGATTCCTCTTAGCCTGTTACCTAATACAATAACACCTGAGTTGTAGGTGAATCAAATTACATTTCTTAAACAAGCCATTTATTATCAACCAAAGCAAAAGATATGCAAATTTATTTTTAGTAAAGTTATTCTCTAAAATTAGTTTTGGCTTCTAAGGTTTATTTTAGCTAAGCATAAATTTTTATTTGCAGTTAGTAATACGGAACATCAACCAGGAGCCAGATCCCACATTCATGGAAATCAGTGGGAGTTCTTTAAGGTTATCCATGAGGGTAAAAGGACATAAATTGTTTACTTTAAAGGCATTGTAAAAGCACTTAACAAGCTCACTTTACAACATGCTTCTTGAGTCACATCTCAGTGTGACTATAAAGCAAAGCAGAAAGTCCCCCTCCCACAGCTGCCCTATGAGTTACACCACAGTCAGCACTTAGGACTTGCTTCATCAACCCTTCCTCTCCGCCAATTCAAGGCAGCCAAAACCTTTGCAGCAGCATCTCCAATAAGTATATCCACAGCTACTGAAATTGCTCCTTGGCTCCAGTTTGGCCATAAAGCTGCTCTAGGTGACTGCAGCTTGGACACCACAGAGAGGAACTAGACAAGAGGTTGAGAAAGCAGCTTCACCCTGGGACCAGCACTGCTTAGTGACCTGCTGCCTGCATGGGTGGTGAGAGAAGCAGATCCCATGGGAAGCTTGGTAGTCATAGTAAGCTCCAGGTCAACACCACAGCAGCTGGGACTGGAACAGGCACATGGGTAACACAGCTCCAACACAGACGGATAGCAGCAGGCTGGTCTGACACAGGCTTCTGGGCCCCCACCTAAGACTGTGAGCAGGACCCAGGGGAGGCTGAGGTCCATTAACACCCAGGGGCCCTGACACGGGGTGCTAATTAAATGCTCTAACTAGTGGGATGCTCCTCAGCAATGAGCTAGAATCACTTGGCAAGCTCAGGCTATTCTTCCTAAATGTCAACTGGCTTAATAAATAACAACTTCTGATGAATATTATTAGCATTCAAATTATTGCTCCCAGATTACCACATGCTGGCCTGCAAAACATTAAGTTTACAAACAAAGCCATCTGCTGGCAGAAGTGGAAGCGAATGTCTCCAAAATGAGACAGCTCAGTTATCTTTTCCTGAAGGTCTAGAGACGGCAACTGTGGAGTTTTGTTAAGGCATAAGCAATTAATGCACTGTAATCAGTAGACATCTTGAGCCTACTGCAGAAAGCTGCAGAGCTATCCCATCATGGTGTTCTGGAGAGAAAAGACTTCTGTCTTACCCATCTCGACATATTTCTTTAAACCAACAGCTGCACAGTTTGTTTGGTTTTCAATCCCACACCTGCTTCTCAGGCCAAAGTTATAGTCAGAGTATGATCCTGGTGACAAAAGTTGTGACTTTTACCAGTCAGTGAAATAACCATTACAATCTCCAAATTGACTGATAACATTCTGCACTTTTCCATAATCCTGCACCAGGACTGAATTAGAAACCTGTTTGGTTTATGGTTTCAACCTAAACAAAAAAAATGCCTTAAGCACAATCCTCCTCTCCCTTCCAAAGAAAAGAAGACCTGATTTATCACTCAGATGACATGTAAATTTAAGACATCTAATAAAACAACCAAATACAGAACTAGGGACTGACTTAGTAAGACACTAACAAGCTCTTAAGAATCCTCAAAATACAAATTCAGATCTCTCTGTGGTGTCAGGAAAACAAAATTGTTCACCTTACATGTATTTTCTACGTTGAACTACTTTCCACGCCTTTCTCACAGCTTTCATCTCCCCAGATGCAGTAAAAAAAGACACATAAATAGTAGTTTATCAAATTAAAGCATCCAGAGGTATACTCTGTGACCTTCTACCAATGAAAAGCTGAAAATCATGAAACACTTCAATGGTTCACGTAATGATTTTGCTGGGTGACAAAATCTTGAGCTTAGGCCATTCAATTTGGCTTCAAAGCAAAGTTACTTCAACCAAAAATGGTCTATCTGAACATTATCCAACAAACAGACTTATCATGCATTCGAGACTTTAATTCAAAGCTAGAACTACTACTTACAGCACATTAAATTGTATTCTTCTCCAGCTCATGTCTCAGAATCCATTTGCAGTCCAAAATCCAAAATTGAAACCCATTGTAAGTAAAATTAAACAAAGATGAGACCCTGAGCAACATTCCACATGCCTTTATAGAGCATGTCAGTGAAATCATGTTATAGAAGTGAAAATCCTTACTCAAGTCTTATCTGTTCAGTTTTCCAGCTCTGGAGAACAACTTGCTGTTTCTACAGAGCTCTGAAAGTCCTGAGCCATCTCCACCCAGGACACTTTTCCGACACAAGCTTACAAACCCACAAAGTGGCATTCCTTTGATGCTAACCCAAGGAAGACGAAATGAGCTAGCCACTGCTTGCTAAGACTTAATAAAAAGCATACTCCGTCTGCAGCTGGAAGAATCAACTAGCCCCAGGAATGGTGGGAATTGAACAGCAATTAAGAAATATGTTAATTCTGGTTTTGTATACTACAAAATTGGTTTCCTTTGCCTTTCTAATTTTTTTCATTTTAAGCTTTTGCTGGAGCAAATTTACTTAAACACTGCTGGAGAAACAATCTTTAAAGAAAACGTCCTGGTAATACAAGGAATACAAAGTCTGAGTTTAGCTTTTCCTGAAGCTTATGATGTCCTCTTTGAAGACTGTCACAGCACACAGTCTTTAAATTATTATTCAAACTCCATTTATGAGTAAAACTGAGACATAAATTCTTGACAAGAATGAGCTCCTAGTGATTATATCTTATTTTATTTTCCCTAGACTTATTCTTTTTACTACCTAAAAGAAGATCGTGAAAGATTGTCTCCACATGTAGATATATATATATATAAAGAGAAGAATCAGTTTTAAAAAGGTCTCTGGATTCAGAGGGCAAAAAAAGCACTCAGCTTCTGCTTTTCCTCTCCCTTTCAAGATTATATTAATTCTTTAAAAAGACATATTGATCGTTACCTTTACCATTTCCTGTATAAAGGTACTTGCAAGGTTGGAGTGTCATAGGTCAACTTCAGGCTCAAATAATGGGCTTACAGAATAATCCATGAAGGATTCAGTTCAAATTGCACTTGGCTGGTGCAAGTTGGAGAAGAGTACTCAAAGTTTTTTTACTCCTCTTCCCCAGTTGAGGGTAAAAATGACAGTTTCCTTCAGTGGTCCCTTCCAATCTGCGGAATTCTAACTCCAAGTAACTGAATGTAATTTTTAGTCAGATGTATTTCCCCCAAATATGCATTCTTAAGTTCCTGCTTGCTTATCTTCTACCACTGACTAACCTTCACATTCTCAAAAGTAAGTTGTACAAGACCGTTCACATCAGTTTTAAGATTACTTTCTGAAACTCATGAGAGGGCGTTTGTCTCACCTAACCTTTTAAGTCTGATGCAAAACCTTTTTCATGTCTTCTCCTTCAATTTTTATCAACAACTGTAGGAGTGAAGGAAGATTCTTTGCTTTCTGTATGTCTTCAGTTGAGAAACTGAGATGGTGATACAAATGAGTTCACTTAACTTGGGCTTGTTCTATAACTTTAAAAAAACCCACTGTACTTTTGTATCAAATACTTTCTCATTAAACAGGAACTTTCTAAATTAAAACAATTCATTAGCAAAGAAAAAAAACCAGACACCATACTTACAGTGCAGGTGGTGTTCTCCACCAGAGTCAGTTTTAAAGTTTACTAGTAGATTGAATTCCTAAAGAACGGTTGTTTAATATGCTTATATGTTTTGAGAAGAGGAAAACCTTCAGAAATATCTCACAACTTATCTTGAGGCTGTTGGGCAATACTTCTAACATGACATGGAGGTGATGAATGGCAGTATAATCTTGGTTTATATCAGTTATCATCAACCAAAAGGATAGTTTTACCAGTTACTGGAGACTGCAGTGAGGTTTTACTTTGAACATAACAAAGAATTCTTATAAAATAAGTGATGGCAAGAGTAGAAATCCAAGTTGGATTCAGAACACAAAAAATACTGTATTGATCGAGGCAAGAGAGCTAAGAAAAGATATGGGGTCTTGTCTTCTTTAGCCTAACTAAATGTTGACAAAAAACGGAGTGTAATTATTTCCTACCATTACTGTAGGCAGCTAATTAGCAAGAAGAAATATTTAAATTGAAAGTCAACATTGCAGGAGGAACAAAATAACTGTGAACTGACTGTGAACACACTTAAGATGCAGCTTAAGAGATGATTTCTAAACCATATGAAAGAGCAAGATTCTGCAACAGCCTTTCAAGAACAAAAACAGAGGTAAAAAAGCTTTCTAATTTTAAGTCAAAGGCTCATGACGTTATGAAACAAGTTGTACACAACCTGACTGCCTGCAATAACAAAGGAACAAACTCCCTTACAAAGGCCTTCTCATCCAAAGATCTGTACATTAAAGTATATTAGCATACCTTCCAATCACCCCTCAGAAAGTACATGTTAAACAGCTTAAAGCCATCCCAAACCCCACTGTTAAAATCAAAACACACATTCTAAGCCCATTTCAAATACTCTCAAAGTATTAAACATCAAAAATGCAGTTTCTTCTTAAGTTTAACTATCAATATACAGAACTACTGTCTGTATCCCATGCTTTTGATTATTAAAGGCAGAAGACAACTGCACTTATTAAGTCTTGATAAAGCACACAATGTCCACATCAACTACATTCACAAAGTCATGTTTTAAAGAAGATGAAATACTTAGCCACTTACGTCATTCTAGACAAAGCCTAAGAAACAAGACATGGGGGTATAAAGATGTTTATTTTGAATGTTATTATCTCTTTTTTTCTTTGGCAAAGCGTATAAACAAAGTAATATCCATGAAAGAAAGTTATTTTGAAAGAAAACATGAAAAACTAAGGTCAAAAACAAAGAAAAGGAAGAGATTGGTCACTTCACAGAGCACAAGCAAAACAGCCCCAGGAAATCCATATGAAAGATTTTTTTTAAAGAATACATAAACTCTGATATAACCTTCACAGATCTCTCCAGAAGTCAAGCTAAGAGACAACATGTCTCTGGAACATATAAAAATTTCTGAAAGTTCCTTCTGTTCTCTCCATCTCTCAAAACATTGTATTTGTATGTGTTAGTAGGAATGAATATTTTAATTGGCTTTGGCCATTTGCTTACTACCAATGAATGTGCAAGGTGACAAGTTAAGGAACAGCCAATGAGGCAGTTAGATGGACAACCTAGAAGGCAGGAAAATGCATCACTGCCAATGTCCTCATACCCTATTTTAAGCTTGTGGGGCAATTATTTTCAAGCCAAAAACCACAGGCAGTCAAGTGTACAGCCTTTTTAAGCCTTCAATATAATACGATAAGGCTAACTTTAAAACTTCTAAAGGGGTTTAAAAAATTCCAAGGAATTACTATAAACCCTGATACAAGACATAATCTTGTCTGCTTAATCAAGTTCATCAAATTTAAGAAGATATAATTTTATTATACGCTCTTTTCACACCCCCTGTCTTTTTTTATTTTGTAGATTCAGGAAGGCAAATTATTTCCAGGCTACATGGGATCAAATAACTGAAAATAACCACACACATATATAAGCTACATATTTTAACAACAGTTTCAATTCTGTAGCAGCAGAAAATGCAGATTCCTACTAGTAGTCACTATTTTTCAAGACCTATACATACTTCAGTGAGAGCAATCACACTCAGAACAAGTAACAACAGCCCTTTTTCCATGAGTTTTCTTACCAATGAAAAGATTCCCAAGAACAAGAATCCAACATTTCTTTAAGTCTCAATGACTGTGTAATGCACTGATTCAAAATAATAATTCTGTAAAGTTGAAACTCTTAAGTTCCTGAGTTCCTAAGTACTAATCCATTCTCCCCCAAAATCAGCCTTCTGAAATTGTATGGACTGTCTTTTTAAGTGATTTTTCCAGGGAAGGCTGAGGTTCAGAACACAGCATGAGTAGGTTTTCTGACATAATTGCTTTCTTATGGTTTTCCAGAAATTGAACACGGACTTTAAATCTCTTACAGGCAAAGCTGGCTGGTTTAAATAATTGTTTCTGAAAGCGCACTGATGATATGCAGCTACTTTACTCCTCAATATCCCTTACAGCATCAAAAGTGCTCTGAAATAAAAGAAAATTGCACATACATATACAATCACTTGTATTCATATACATAATACAGTCCAGTTCCATTCAGGTGGTCCCCCGTGGTTTTGGTTCTCTAGGAGGAGTTAAATATCTGAACCAGACCCTTATCCTTTCCATATACTAGTACTGTTTTCAAAGGACTGTTCAGACAATGAAGACTAAGTGCAAATTCTCCACTCCATGCTCAGCTAACAAAGCATCCAATCAGTTCTCACTGAGGTCCAGTTCATTTTGTGTCCACATGTACATGATTAACAATACATTGTTTGAAATTTAATTCCACATCTGTTCTTCTGTGGGACTTGGAAAACAGCTGAAGTTTCCTGACAATTGTTTGCAGAGTAGATAATCGCAAGCATGTGTAATAGTATCCCAAAGTGCTAGGGGAAAACATCATGACTCTAAGAACCTTTTTTTGCTGAATGTTTTTGTTTCTTTTCTAAGATAAAAAACAATATGCTCTCAGATGGAAACGATTAATAAATGCTTAAGAAGTCATAGACTGTAACTAAAAAGGCAAAGCAATATCCAGATTTTCTTCCTAAAGGTCACAGTACTAGTCAAGTAGTTTACCCAGAGAGCAAAAATCCATTTTATGGCCTGTCAGGTAACTTTTAAAAGTTATGCAGAAGTGGTAAAATCCCACAGAACTACAACACAGAAAATATATGATTTTGTCATGGAGCTCCACAGCTGTGAGAGAATGTTCCAGACTGTAACAGTATGACAATCAGCATCTTTTGAACTGATTGCAGATTTAAATGTTAAGGATGTATTTTCTTCTGATCTCTACAAAATGTTGATAAGCACAGAGGGGAAGACTAGACAGCAATTCTTCACTGTATTTTCCAATGCAAGTGTAGGCAGCAACAAAGCATATCGGGATATGTTAAACTCAAAAACGCACTTTTGTCGTGCAAGATGCAGTTGAGGAAATCTGCCACAGTTTGCTGTGGATGCTAAATTTCACACTTACTCAAGAAATAATGGGGCAAATTAATGAAGAAAAGAGACACAGACAGCCTTAAATGAAACAACTGCCTCCTTTGGCCCAGTAAGTCCTTCAGGTGCACAGCAGTGGAAACTAAGAAAACACCAGTGCAAATTTGCTCTGTATTTTAGGCCACTGGCTATTACTACGTAGTTCTGGTTAATTATTTTATTTATGGCCTTATGACATTGGCTTGGACCTTTGTTTGACCTCCACAGATAACAAGTGCAAGAATGACCTATCTATAGAGACTGAGAAAAATTCACAGGGAAGGCTCAGGGTAGGTAAAAGACACTGTTTTTAAAAACTTTGTTTTAATTAATTCTGGGATTAAAGTAACTATTAGTCATACATGAGGATGCCTCATGCAAGAAAACCCAAAATTTCAGTTCAGTCACACCAAACCGATGCCTCAGTCAAAGAAACCAGACAGTGATACCAAGTGCTACAACGGCAGTGCAAACTTTCCAATACTTGGTGATTTCTTAAAAAGGCAGACGCCTGTGATATATGATTATCTCAATGATTGCAAACTTTTCTCCACATTTATTAAGGTTAGAAACGTGGTCAACAACAGAAGCTCAAAAAAAAAAAAAAATCCCAAACAAACAAACAAAACCCCACACCAAAAAAAAAATTATATGTAAACAAATATTTACATTATTTCCCGTTCTGTTACACACACACATATGCACATACACACAACTCCTTGATACCGGCAAAAGTGGAAACCACCCAGGTTACACCTGGGTAGTACCATGTGACCAGCACTGAAACACTGTGTCACTCTGGATGAAACAGATGAAGAACATGAAGGAGAACCAGCCAAACTTCCTAGAATGAAAACGGAGAAAAAGTGCGGAAGAAATAAAGTTCAAATAACCGAATGCTTATAGTTTATGTAAAAAGAAACTATTCAGATAAGGAAAAAAACCCTCTGTCTTCTACAGGAAAGGTCAGTGGTGGGTTCTAAAAGTATTCTGGTCAGCAAAATTGCTGACATTACTTAATTAAGCATTCCATTTAAAATGCATAGTATAACCAATTCCATAAGTCTGAAGGCACTGCATATGCAAAATTCCCTCCTGCACATACAACCCTGCTGATACCAGGACAGCACCAAAACTAAGCATCCATGCTGATGAGCTGTGCACCAGTCCCACGCAAGTCCACTTACTTCAAATATTGGGAAATGTCCTAAGGAAGGGTCTTGACTTTTCTTCCATGTGCTGTGGGTACTGAAAGAAAGGTTCTTTTTTGTTGGTTTTGTTTTTGTTTTTGTTTTTTTTGTAAGCTTTAGTATCCTCTGCAAATACCACTTCCTAAAATACCACAGCATACATATACACATATATGTATATATTTTTTTTTTAAAGTGCCATATACTCATATTTATACACAAAAGACTACAAACATATCTACTTTAAACACTGCTATAGGGCTTTTCTCTGTTGTACTAAAAAGCTAAATGACATTCAATACACACAGGAGTCCCATGTGTCTGTTCCACTTTGTCCTTCTGTAATTGTACTAAAAGCTTGTCTGCAGTCTCTCCCTCAAGGCTTCTGGAGTTGACACTTCTCTTATTTGTCTAGCTAAAGAAAGGTCCCCTGCTTCTTCCCTGCCAATACCATGAAGAATTTAATGTATCAGCAGGGACTCGAAGCTCGAAACTTGATCCAGTACTTGCAAATAACAATTCACAGACTTGCACTGACTTTTTTGACTTAAGAGAAAAGGGTTCTGTACAGCAGTTTGGGGCTAGATTAATGCACTCATGTTTCCATCAGTGGGGGAAGGAGGAAGAGCATCATAACATGGCAGTCACCAAATTGATTTTAACATACTGAGACAGAAAAGAAATTCCTATTAGAGTGCCTTCATACCTTCTTAAGAAAATCACAGCAGGTACTTAATGTCTCCTATGAAATAACGAAAAATGGACACAAAGTGATAGAGAGTAAATTAAGGAAATAAAATGGGAACCAAGAAAAAAGAGTTTATTTTTACTTTACAAGAGGGAGAACAGTGTTTTGGAACTTAATTTTACTGTATATCAATATCCTGGAAAACAAGGAAGAAAAATCAAAGGATAATTTGGATCAAAGGAGCATTGATGTGCAAAGCTGAACTGATTCCCCCTCTTGTAACTAAAAACATGACAGGTACTCAACACAGAAGGAGATGCTACTCTATCACATATAGTGAGGAATTTGTCAAATGCTCAACAACACTTCCACTTTTATTATACCAACATGTAAACTAAGCAACTGCAAGACTAGTTATTCTAAATTCTTCTTTTTGAGAATGGACTATTTTGTGTTTGCTATTACTCTGTCTTTGAAAAATTGCTTGCTTGTGCAAAATGGCATCTTCAGTTTCTTTGAAACTCAAAATGTCCTCCATTTATCTGCCAAATGTCCAAGTGTGCAAAACAAGGAATTTACTTATACTAAAAAGCCTTATCCAAACCTTTCTGAAACAGACCAGAAGTTTTTTTTTTTTTTACAGTGGGTTTTCTTCCAGTTATTTAAAGAAAAAGATAGCTTTCAAAGATGAAAAGAAGAAATAGAAGAGTGAAAATCAAGAAGATTAAATAAGGCATTTCTTTAACTTTTTTTTTTTTTTTTTTTTTTTGTCACCAGGAATCAGATAGAATTGCTCTTCATCTATACAGCATCTCAAATAATATCAAGTCAAAAAAATCTTAGACATGCTTTTAATTGCCAGGGTACCTACTGTTAAGATCCTAAAATCTATTTTTATCTTCCAAATTATTAATCAAGGTCAAAAACACATGTCAGAGAGTTGGGACTTATAAATTTCAGTCTTTGATTCATAAGAAATATCTGACATAAGCAAGAAGCAGGTTGTTATAGAGAGGAACCCAGAAGCACATCAGGAAAGAAATTCATTGTATGACAAAATCCTTAGTTTACATATAATGATTCATTCCCAAAAATCACAGAATAACAGAATTGTTAGGATTGAAAGGGACCTCTAGAGATCATCTAGTCCAACCCTCCTGCCAAGGCAGTGTTACCTGGAGCAGGTGACATAGGAACTCATCCAGGTCAGTTTTGAATGTCTCCAGACAGGGAGACTCCACAGCTCCCTGGGCAGCCTGTTCCAGTGCTCTGCCACCCTCAGTGTGAAGGACATGTTGAGGTGGAACTTGCATTTTATGTTATGACCATTGCTCCTTGTCCTGTCACTGGGCACCACTGAAAAGGGTCTGCCACCATCCTCTTGGCACCTACCCTTGAGATATTTATATGCATTAATGAGACCCCCTCTCATTCTTCTGTTAGCTTGACTAAACAGGACCAGTTCCTGCAGTCTCTCCTCGTAAGAGAGATGCTCCAGACCCCTTGTCATCTTTGCGGTCTCTGCTGGAAGATGGACACTGAGGATGAACATCAGAAACACGAGCTGCATGTAACAGGAAGACAGTTTTTATGATCACTAAAATATGTGTCTTTAAAAATTACAAGCAGGATAGTCTACTTCACAACCACTGGAGTGGCCAGAAAGGATATCATAAAATAAACACTAAAGTTGCTGCAACTTTTTTGCATTGTCTAGAACAGCATTCTTTCAGCTATGGCCATTCAGGATTGTGCACCCAGGTACAGTGTTTCAGCTTCCAAAACTGTAAGTCATCTAGAGAAAATGCTTCTTTAAAAAATTCAATTAACAGTACCTGTCCTTTTTTTTGTCTTCTGAGTACTGTACATTTGCAGTCTTTCAGAACTTACAGGGGGCTAATAAAAAATAAGGAGAATGACTTTTTGCATAGGCACATAGTGATAAGAGAAGGGTAGGAGTTTTAAACTAAAAGAGGAGAAGGTCAGATTAGATGTAAGGAAGAAATTTTTCACTGGAAGCATGGTAAGGCATTAGAACAGGTTGCCCAGAGAAGTAGTGGATGCCCCATTCCAGGCTGGATGGGACTTTGAACAACTGGGTCTAGTGAAAGGTGTTCTTTTCAAGGCAGGGTGATTGAAAATAGATGATCTTTAAAGGATCCTTCCAATCCAGACCATCCTATCATCCTATGATATTCCTGTTAAAAATATTTCACATGCTGAAGTGACTTTAGAGAGAGAATACTCATAAATACATTGATGAAAGATTATAATGAACTCAAAAGTCAATGGAACTAATATTTGAGATTTGCACAGGGAAGTTGTGCAGACAGCCATGAGGCCAAAATAAATTTTTAATATTCCTACAAAACAAACAAAAAAAACTTTCAGAGAATCTTGCAGCTTCTTTATGCAGCAGTCAAGTATGATTTTTATGCCACCATTAACATAAGTACTAAAGACTAGGAATTGACATTTAACGCTATTCTCTAAGTGTAAAAAAACACGAAATTAATTCCTACTAGTGTTTTTCAAACAGAAAGTCTCTGAGCCTATGAGCTCTGTGTAAAGAGATGAAAGACTCTCCTTAAGAGGAAAAACAAAAAAAACCACTTTAGTCCCTTATAGTTTGTATTGTTTATTGTGAATATAGGTTGTATAAATTACTACTACTTAAAAGCAAAACATTAGTTCCTAAGGAAAAGAGTGAAGCACACACCTCTTCCTTGAAGTGCTCTGAATAAGTAATAAATTTACATTGCCCCAAAACTGCTTTTAAATTCAGTATTTCTACACACTTTTACAAAACAAATAAATTCCTGTATTTAGTCAAAATTAAGAGTATTTTCCTTCAACACAATGTCAGTGGGATTTCCATTTGTTTCCTGCTTGAATTTTAAGGTAGCGTTTTTCTGATAAATGCATCTTTGTTACTTCTTAGCATTACCTCCAAAAAGTTAAGGATTTATCTTTGCCAAATCCTCATCTATGTGAGTAAACAGAAGCTCTATTCACACACCTAATACCATGAAAATGCATCTAGGTGAGATGTTCTGATGTGCATATAGTTAATTTTATGTGTTATGCCATTGGACCTCACACCAAGTATTTCCATTTTCCTTCTTCCTAAATTCACAGACACATTAACTATACTCCAGCCACCAAAATCAATCACAACTACCATAGTGATTTCAAAAGTACACTTTGCCCTGGGAAACTAGGCTAGCAAAGTAAAACCGGTTTAAAAACAGAATACTTGCACCCAATGCATACCTTTTCAGGAACACACATACCAGGTTAAATTAGTGATACTAGGTCAGTTTGCAGCAATTTCCTGTCTTACAACCCCTTCCCCAACACAAATACAAAAACCAAAGTTTAAATCAAGATGAGACCCACAGAGAGATCTGCCACTGTTCAGGGTTTAAGGCCATAAGAAGTGCCTCTGTTCCAGAGATGAGATCTCCACATTCCCCTTAAGCGCAAAAAATGAAGCCAGGGCCAACCTCCCTTTCTCCATGGCACAAAGATGGCTGAGTTCCCAGCTGTGCAGTGACACAGCTTCAGCAGGACCAGAGAAGGTGGCCACATGCTGGTGACCTGCCAGCTCCAGCCTCTCTGGACAAGAGAGGTGGGATGGTTTGAACAACCTTGCAGCAAGGACAGAAAGACATTTTCACAACCAAGTGCCCTAATCTGTTTACCATACAGATAGAGAGCAGAACAGCATCTTAATAATCCAGTAATTATTTTTATTTTCCCTTTGCAAAAAAAGAAAAGCAATAGTGTTATCTCCAAGAAAAGGGTTCCAGTTCAGGCTTCCCTCTCGAGCAACTGAAGTGTGAGACCTTCATGGGGGACAGGTTTCTAGTATTGAACATCCTTGCCATGGACCATTTGCCACTCAAGGAGATAAAGTGTCTGAAACACAGCTATGCAGTTTCATCCAGCATTTAACATCTTTGTTCTCTGAGGCAAGGAAGAGACATACAGACCTACATTTTAAAAATTTACTTTAAAAAGGACATAAACACATTCTATTTTCACAGAAATACTATAGACTATACAGACAGCTTGCTGCCTCTTGTTCCCTGATACCTGAACATACCTGGGAAATCATGCATAGCAAAGATGCCTTGCATGCAACCACTGCGTGCTTTTTCAAAACTTTCATTTTGCTTTCCAACCAGTCTCCTTCATCTGTGTTTCACCCCTCAGTTGCAACACCTCTGCCCCCTCCACAGCTTTGCTCTCTCTCCACTCTGGCAACTCTCCCTCCACAACCCACTCCACCACAATATTTAAAGGGTTGTACCAACGGCTCTTATCTTTGTTCCCCTTCCTATGGAAACTGAAATTCTGGGAAACTTTATGCCCCTAAACAGCAGCAAAGGAAACTAGTTTTATCTAGTGTGCAATTCTTCCTTTGCTCTGCCTACTAGGAGTAGTTGGATTCTGCAACTTACCTACTTGCAGACTTCCACCCCAGTCCTCTCGCAGAATCAACATATGTAAAAATAGTTACAAAGGAGACGTAAAAATAGTTACAAAGTTTTCTAACGTGATCTTTAAATTGCAAATTCCCCAATGATATGTAAATTTTACTGACCAATTTTAAGGCTTAATAGTTTTAAGATTACTATAAAAGGGAGGACATATGTTGCTCTTTACTTTCATCACATCTGTTCAAATGTTCAAATGTATGTTCAGAAAACAAAGGGCTTAGCTAAAGCATACATTTTCTAGAGAATTATTTTTAGCTTGTTTAACGTTGAAGGAATTCACTACAAGCTCTCCACAGCATGGAACAATGTTCCCACCAGTCTCTCTGTTACAAATTAATGAAAAGCTGACTGCTCATTCTGTGCCGAAAGGCATCTACCATGCATCATAAATTTCAGTCATGGGCACTGATCAGGGCACAACCTTACCCAAACAGTCCAAAGGAAGTTCTCCACATTTACTGCAGCAAGATGATATCTTGGGCCTTCAACACAATTAATTCTCATCTACTCTCCTCTTTCTCTCATTACTAGACTTCTCCAAAAACATCACATGTTCAGAAAAAACCCGACAGGCTCTCTGATCCTTTTTAAAACACAGTATGCAAGACAATCATATATATTTTTAACAGCCACACTCCACCGCTGCAATGTCATGTTGAGTTTGAAGAAAAGAACACCAATCAAGTATTTGCAAATTGCATCAAAAAGACTCAGCAGTGAACTTTCCATTAAAAGCCCTGCTCTAAACAAAACCTATGAAGCATTTTATCTGCATATTTTGGAACAATGCCTAGAAACAAGGCTACAAAGATTCCCCCACACACACCCCCAAACCACTGCTGACTGGTATTTATCAATACAAAGAAAGTACAAAATTATAATAAGAAATCACTTGGCTACACAAAAAACCCTGCAAACTCTAGAGCAACAACAAAAATGTTATATATTCTAAGTAAATTTTAAAAAGTGCTAAGTAGTGCTTTAATTCAACTCCTCCTGCTTAAGTCAGTGTGAATAACTAAGTAATTACTAAATTACTTAATTCTGAAACACAAAGAAAATGCTTGTACTGTTTTAGTACTACAATGAATTTGATCTATTGGGCCTTGTCAGAATTTTCTGTTTCTAAGGAAAAGGAACATTTTACAATTTAAAATGAAAAGAGCCAATGGATTGCAATAATCTAAGTTAAACATAGTGCGAATTACTGGATAATACTACAAGCTATTTATTTTTAAAAAACATATTTTAGCTCATCATTTATGATCACTGGGCTAGAAAGCATTAGCCTACCTAAACCAAACCTGTGGTTTGGTTTTGACCTCTGTAACTCAAAACAACATTGACAAATGTGCAGAGGACAGACCCATAAAACATTTCCCCTTAATTTTAAGTTTAGTATTTCATAGAAGGCTACATATATGTCTGTGCCAATCTGGTCTATTCTGCTCTTTGGCAGTCTTTCCATAAAGTTCTCCAAGGCAAGAAGCTCCATGATAAAAATTGTAGATGATTCCCTGGTGAGTACAACCTTGTAACTTGTAGCACAGAGTTGCAGACAAGCATATTCATAGTATCTTTCATACATCCTAGCACACAGTAAGGACAGATGAGTCATCCATCCAATCCTTCTCACCACTAAGACTCCTAATACAATATATGAAGAAATCACTCAAACAAAGAGAGCTATTTCATCAAGTTTTGGAGGAGCGAAGTCTGAATTATTCTAGTTAAAATTTATTGTGCTTGTCTGCTAATGGAAAACTTGCATCTGAAATAAACCCTTATATGGTAAAGAATTCCTCAGCTATGGAAAACTAATTAAAGCAAGCAGATCCATGAGCTCTGGTATTAATGAAGCTTACTCTTGTCAGATTTCTGCTTCACAGTTGATCAAGATTTGTGACAGGATCTTTTACAGTGCCTCCTTCAAATGGCCCCCTATTTTGAAAATAAGAGGTACTTCAATAGCTTTCTCCCATCATTCATGACCTCATGCTCAACACACATTCAGCAGCACTGCAATGTCCAGCCCTTCCCACCACACCCTGCTCCCTAATCCTCCGCACTGCATAGTGCTAATACACAAACCAATCCTGCCTCAACGTACACCCAAACTGTCCTTTCCACCATTGTATGCCAAATAGGATCTCACTCCTTTCTGCAAGCCATAAAGGTGCAGCACAGCTAAACACCCTGCTTATGCCATAACAGGGCACTTGATAAACAGGCACATATGGCTTGGTGATGGGCAAAGAGAGAGACAAAACGGGACAGTCAGAGCACTTGGAGAGAATCCACTTACAGGCTCAGAGGACTGGATCACAGTTCAGATCCAATACATCAGGTAAATGTATGGTTTTCTTTGGAATGAAAAGCGCTTGAGTTTTTTTAATTTTAAAGTAATTTTGTCCCTATTTAAGTGAAATTTGTCTAACTGAATTTGCTTCTCAGCCTTGACACCTGTTTGTCAACATGCTTTTTAAACAAAAAAGATGCTATAATAAGATTGCCTTTGTTATTCTGAAATTTTTACATAAAAGTAAAAGAAGAAACCATAAAAAACCCTGCAGCTATTACAAGTGATTTTAGCCTGTGAAAATATTTCTCATTAAGTACAGAGTAGCCATAACTAATGACTATTTACAGCACACAGAGGGAGGAACTTCAGTACCATACTACTTTGGAAATCATCATAATTTTCAATCTACAATCTGGTTCCTCCTTAATTAATACATATAATTTAACCCACAGACTATAGAACCTCAGTTAAAGAAATCTTAACTCAGTTTTACTGATAGTAAAGTAGAAAAAATCAGTGTGTTTGCCACCAAGTGGATGGTGATGCTTTCACAGTATTATAAGATTGACTCTTGCATCAAAACACAGTCAAACCTTCCAAGACCAAAGTAACTGGAAGTCTTCAGCAAAGACGAAAAATTACCAAGGAGAAGAATACAGAGGCTGGCAGAATGACTGATGTGTGGAAAAGTCAGCAAGAAACCATTTCTCAGAACAAAAACTAGTGGGTAGGTTACTAAATGACCAATCTGTAACAAATGAGGAAATGCTTTTTCTTCACAATGTATACCTGAATTATGGAATCAGTGCAGCAAGACACTGGACACACATGAACGGACACAAAAAAACAACTAAATTCTTGAATGACAGACCCACTGATGGTTATTTTAAACACAAATGCTTGGGTTCAACCTCTTGTTGAGGAGGTCCCTAAACCATCTAATTAAGAGACCTAGCCATGGGAAAGAATTACTACATATACTTCAGGCATTTCTTACATTTTTCTCCCCAAACATCCTTACTAACTGCCTTTGGAAAGAGTATGGAACTAAATGGACATTTGGCCTGACTGGAACATGGCTAGTCGTCTGTTCTCATGAAATAAAGGCAGACGTGCCAAATACCAGATGAAGGCAGACAAAGCAACAGCCACAAAATGTGTGCAGACATTAGACTCTTAATTCTCTCCCACTTCATAAACAGCATTAATCACTACTTCTGCAAGCAGCATGGTATAATATAAGACAGAACAGATTTAGACAGTTACATATAATTATTGTGAGAAATAAAAATTATGAATAAAAAAATTAATTTTCTTCTCCAATATGTGTGATTTTATTTGCTGCTGGGAAACAAGCCATGATCCACAGCCAACTCTCAAACAGGAAAACAAATTAGGTACAACCAGTTTTAAAAGCCAAGGCTGTACTCTACAAAGCAGTTAAATGTTGGTCCACTTTTAAAAAGCTTTTCTAATTCAGTGAAAATCAAGAGTGGACAGGTGGACCCTGTACCTGAGAAACACCCCAGCACAGTACAGAGATCTCAGTATAAGCAGTAAGAAGTCATTTAGGCCAAGATTTCTGTTCCTTTCACGTTTTAAATGTTCCTTTCAATCTAATTACCTATTAAATTTGCATCAGGATCAACAGTCCCTTCATATTTATCCAGAAATCCGTAAATCAGCCAATCAAATGCAGGAATGTGGTGGCTTTGGGGGTATTTTAGGGGTTTGTCTGGATTTATGTAGTGTGGTATGGTTATTTATTGTATAAGAGATACTGCAAGAATAATCAGGTGTGAAGGAACTTTTCAAAACCTCTTCTAAAAATGAAGGTGATATTAAATCTGATACCTTTTCTCTGGGGAAAACAATAAACCCATCAATGCATAATTTTGTCATCACCTGTTCATAACGAAATAGGATTTCGCTCTTTTGGACAGAGCTTGATGCCCAGATTCTACTCAGTGCTACGCTCAATAGCCATCAAAAATAACAACAGCACCTCAGCCTGGAAACCTAGTGTGACTCAGACGCCTATGGCTGGCAACTGAGATTCTCTGATCTCCACTTACGTGACATGTGAGAACCTGTCCCTTCTATTAAACCAAGTGAAACAAGTTATTGAGAAAATGTAGAGGAATAAATGTGGGAACACAAACTGAGTAGTTTGAGTGAACAATTCCTGATGTGCTCTGTACTTTTTGGGTGTGCCTTATTCTTTTACATAGCTTTATAGGTATAGCAATTTGGTTCAAAACAAAGATGGTGTTGAAAACCTGTAGGAGTTATAGAAGAAAAATTCCTTAATGCCTTCATCAAAGGTCATGTTACTACTGACCAAATGCCCTAATCCAATTAGAACCTGTCTGTACTGTCTGTTTATACTTTGTAACCAATTGTATGTACCTGAGTGCCTGATGCTCTGTGAAGAAGGGTATAAAAACTGCTGTTTTCCTCAATAAATTGGACATTTTGTAGATCACATTGGTCGTTTAGCAAGTGTCTCTGAACCCTTCTCGTCAACCACAGATAAACCACATAACAGACACAGGGTATTACTGGCAGCTGCCACAGAAATTGACATATCTAATATTTTTCTATTATCCACCCAAAGTCATACTACTTTTTTTTCCTGCCCTCCTCTAGTGGAAGACAATATCTCCTACAAAGCTTTTCACTTTTCATAAGATGTCTCCCACAAATCTTGATTTTTCCTGTGAGATTAAATGAAGGCAATCCCTTCAAAATCTTTGTTACAGTATCAAAGCACTTCATAGCAGCTCCTGTATAGAGTCCTCTACCTGAGACCTCACCAGTGCTAAACAGAAAATAACAGCTATGTCCTCTTACATGCAACATTCCTTAATTATACATCTCAGATGTATAAACAAACGTATTTGTCCTTCAACTAACTACAAACTCCAGATTTTCACTAGGTAGACTACTTTAGGTTTTTATTCCTCTTCCAACAAGTACGTAAAGCATCACAAGTTGGAAGTTCAACTCATTATTTGAATTGTCTCTCCAAACTGTCAAAACAACTGCTTTTCAACCATCCTTTTTGCCACATGGTTCCACTTGAGGCATAGAACCCTGTGTAGTGAATTTAGACCTACTGATAATAGACTTGCTTTTGTTAGTTACCCATCATGACTCTTTACTCTGGGTCCACAGGGTCTGCTGACTACAGCTTGATAATCATTTACTACACTCTCTGTACACCACTAGCCAAGTACCTAATAAAAATACAGAACAAGACCAGAATATACACTGGACCCCTCTGAAATGCCTTCTCAGTTGTCAATAAATCATTAAGGACAGTTGGAGAGCTTTCTCAACTACTTGCATGTTCACTTTACAACCATTTCACATGGAGTTCCCCACCATTTTCTACGAGTGATGTGTGAGACAGTCAAGAATATCACACCCTGTCACTGCAGGAAAAAAATAAGAAAGTCAAGATACCTCTTATCTACTAGGCTAGCCATGCTGCCAAGGAAGGAAACTGAAATTGCCTGACACAGTTGGCACTTGATAAATCTATACTGGTTGCTTATCAATTTTATTATTCCAGAGGTGCTTATAAAGCAAATGTTTAATAACTTGTTAAAGAAATGTGCAGGGATTAAGGTTTCATTGACCAGCTTGTAATTCCTTTTCTCTTTCAGGTTTTATTGACTAGCTTACAATTCCCTTCATTTTCTCCAGCATCTTAAAAAAATATATATTTATATTATATATAGAAAATACATATATATTTTTAAAAAAGAAAGAAGTAGGGAGTGTAGGTTTATATCTGCCCTTCCCCAGTCTCCTGAAGAGTCTCCTCCTGCTCTCCCAAAGACTCTCCAAATATTCAGACTAAAGTACCTCACAAAGAGAAGAATGATAATGCTGAGTTTTCAGTTTAGCAACCTTCCAGTTCTTACCTGAGCACAGTAAGCTATTAAAATCAGTGAAAGTGAAAGGTAAGGAGATGACATGGAAGCTGAAATAAGAGTGAGCGGAAAGTAATAAGAAGTGGAGTTTACTAGGAATGACTCCTGGCCACCTATATTTAAACAACAACATCAACAAACCAAACCAAACAAACAACACTAGTTTGAACCACTGATAGGCCCTCAGTGAGCAAATGTTTGTGGTTAGTTGTTTTTTTTTTCTTTAAATAAAGACAGTGAAGAAATAGTCCAGGCCACTAACCTTACTGATTCGCTTCAATAGCTTATTCAGGGCCAATAAAACAGACTGGTTCAACTGAAGTTCAACAAAACACTTCTATACAACTTAGCAAAGCCCTCTGGCCTGATTTGGTAGGTGGTGGTCTACTGAGGTATTGCCTTCAGTTGCACTGCTGGTAAAGTCCAGGAAGCCAGTGTCTCCATCGTTCTGGTCCAAGGTACTCCTTCTTACTATAGTAGGAAGCTATTGTGTGAATGGAAGTCCCCTGCTGGCTCTTAACTGCAATCAGCACTGCCACTTTCCTGTCAAGATTTCCCAAAACGTAAATGCCTAAAAAGGCCTGTAATTAAGAAATTCTCCATAATACTGGGAGGCAGCTCACCCTGTCATGGACAGAAAAGACATAAGCCATTCCGACAGCCTGTCAGGATACGGGTAATGCAGGAGGAATAGCAAGAAGGCAGTCTTTTTCTCTGTACCTCCCTTGAAGTAAATGAAAATGTCAGATTACCTAGAAGGTAGGCTGACTGACTTCAGCACATGAAGAAGACGCGACTCCGCTAACATGTGCTGTTACACACTGATCAGTTAAAGTGGCCTGCTGGTACTGCCAGAAACTACACTATCGTTGTTTGTATGTGCACTAATTTAAATAATTTAACTATAAAAGGTCACACTAATCTAGGTACATCAAAAAGTGCTTCTCTCTCTTTTATTTTTTTAATAAAAGAACAATTAAAGAGAAGGAAGTTTTTTAAAGAAAAATAAAAACAAGAGCAAGAGACACCAATCAAAAAGTGGGTCCCCAGGTAACACATATAATTTCTGGCATTTATGCACTTCAGTTCCATTCTCTATCAATTCTAGCTGCCATGACAGATGCTGGATTAGGTTAAAACACATAATGTAGCTTCAAATCTACTGGTAGCCAGAAAGTATAATAGTAGAATGACTTCTTTTACCATTATCCAATATAGTAAAATAACCATATTTATCCTTTTAGCTTGATCAGCTTGGGGCCCATGATATCAATTGTGCAGAGCTACTGCACAATTTCAATTTGCTATGTTCAGTGCATACATGGGACTTGAGCAAGTACAAGGCCGCACACCTTCTGTATTTAGCAATACAGTGATGTACCTCATCAGACAGTAGATCAATAGAGCAGTTAGAAGACCTATCCAAAATCCATTTAGAACAACTGAAATGAATACTAACATTCTACAGAGAACCACAATAACATATATGGATGAAGGAGGACTTGATTATCTCATTTCTTAACGCTTGACCCTGACAAACGTCCACATTTCATTAATTAAATTCAGAATTGAAATGTTTGTTTGTGCCTTTTTTTTGTCAGTGGTAACTATTTATACCCTATCATTCAGTCTCAAAAAAGACTCTGTCTTTAACATGACATCTGAGTCATCCAGAAGCACAGCTGGCAAGGATTCTTGATTGACACTGGCAATCATCAATTTAGGTAAGCAGCAATCCTTCCTTCAGGCTGGGGATCAAAATTTTACTGAATACAGGACTTCAAACACACTGTGCTGAATTGAACTAATTCTTTTTGATTTATAAAGTTATATATTAACAGAAAGAAATCAACTTTCACAGAACGTGGCAGTTGAAGGAACTGTATTGGACAGTCTCACAGTTCAAAAAAAAGACAGACACTGGCTGACTCTGACTGACCCTTGTTCAGGAGGGTACACTAACACACTGATGTGCATCCATGTAATGGATACACATCCCACTGCCTCATCCACTTTCTTCAACTATTGTGTATGGAACTAAAGGTAACAAAGAGATGAGCTGTAACACACCTGTCTAAAGTACTGTATGAGAAAAGGCAAGACAAATATTTAACTAAATTAATAGTTGTCTTCCTAGTATTTTAAAAATATTCTTACTTATACTTATTATTCACATGACAACAGGAAATTCTGTAAAAGAAAAGTGATGCTTTCACCCATAGCCCATTCCACGTTTTTCCGTTCTACAATATATTGTTCTTCGTTATGTATTTCTTTGTACAGGGCTTAAATGAGGACTCTGTGTGAAGAGATTCTTCTGTATAGAAGGATGGTTTATAGTTCCCAGTTTAAACAATTAAAGTGGTGCATACTTGACTAACGGGTTGCCTTAGCAGACCTTAACAATTCACAGATTTGCAGAGAAACGTCAGAGAAGCAAAAATGCCAGTGTTTGAATTAAACAACAATAAACTGAAGAGCAAACATCAGCATTTAGCTTTACATCATAACAGTGACCCCAGTGAATTCAGTTGTACTTTTCCAATAGATGTCTCAAAACCGGTAGTAATTCCGTCTCCTTTTTTTTTAATGCTAGGGTCATTTGCTTCAAGAAAAAAAACACATTTACTTGAGCTGAATAGAGATGAAATGTTTTTAATAAGATTTTGCCAGGCAAACCACTTTCAGAACCATAAAATATATTTATTACTCAATTAACACATATTTATGCTACATATTAAGAAAAACCCACATAATTAAAAAACTAATTAACATGTTTCTAATGACACGTTAATTCACATCATATCTTTCTGAATTGGATACCTTCCCCTCCCAACATCTCAACCAACTCAATCTCCTTTATCACTATATTTTTTAGGATTCCATGACTTTGTACTGGTTGTCTATGTGACTACATTAGAAAAGCACCATAACTTGTTTTATCTAAGGCAAAGAAAAATATCCACTGCACATGTATGTATATACATTATGTCCCTAGAAAAATAAACTAAAAGCTGATAGCTCCCATTTAGAAAAACAATCCATTTGCCTTCAAAAAGAAGAAAGGAATTTAATTTTGATGATTTCACAATACAGCCTGGCACCATACCTTTCATTTGGAGGTTTTTTTCTATTTATGTTCTTCTTCCCTCTTGAAGGACTAGGGCAAGCTCTATTATGCATGGATTCAGAAACTACAAGTCAGCCAAAAGTCACAGATCTCTCAGGATAGACATGTCCATCTGTCATTTCACAGCAGGAGAACAATAGCAGTTTTAATATAGACACAACAAGCTCACACAGTCCTTGCACAGCCAGACAGAAAATCTGCCGTAGCTGAGAGCTAGCTGCCTTTGAAACTCCAGACAGATGTTCCTGTGTAACACCAGGATCAATTGTTGCTTTCTTGTTTCTGTATTTTCAAATTCCTCATTTTGTTTTTTGTTTGGTTAGTTCGATTTTTTATATAGGAACCAAAATGCAGTCAGTATACTCCTTGTAATCTCTACAGAGCTTTGGGAAAATCTGATTTCAGAAGACAGAACCAAAGACATAGAAGCATACAGTATACGACTTTTTAATCTGAATTTTTTCTACTCTAGGGGCCCATTTCAAAAGTAGGTTATCCATACAGCTTGACGAAGACTGTGACTGTATTTGTATAATGATTTTCTAGAGCTTTGCTCAACAGCTTTCAATTATCTTCTCCATGGATCTGTTTAACAGCATACTGTATTGCCTTTCTACTGTGGAAAAAAATCCACTTTGATTTTTTTAATTATTTATTTCATATCTGTAGATTTTGAAAACAGAAGTTATAGACAGAAAAAGAATAATTTGTAAAACATTCTAATTTAACCTTTGAGTGTCTAAGAAGAAAAAATTGACAAACTATTGGTTGCAGTTCAAGTAAGAGAAAGTGTTACTGATAACACTCAACCAATTTACATGTCCAAAAATAACCTTACTAAGGCCATCTGTTAGTCTTCTGTTCCAGTAGTATATGGTGGGGTATTTTCCCAATGAGTCTCATTGGGTTTTGATTACAGCAAATTTGCAACACTGGCTCCTTTACAGTTCCCACATTTTCCAGAAGTAAACAAATGGCTCTCTTTAAACAACAGAATAGTGCCTATGTCCTACTGTGAATACTACACTTGAATTTCAAAGTTTCATTTCAAAATTTATCTGTGTCTTTCAAATATTTCTGAATATTTAACAGGCACTGGATGTAGTTCTCCTTAGCAAAATCAATATCCTTTTTTAAACTATAAAGCAAACTCTCTTTCTTATAATTTTCCACAAAGATGCAGTTCAGTCCCACCTAACTAGCAAGGGCAGTTAAGTATGCATCAACTCTCAGTCCTTTAAAGTTTGCTGGGTAGAAACAGTACATAAAACTTGAATAAAGGTATCTTAAATATCAAGACAGGTTATGTATGTCACAGCGGGGGAAAAAAAAGCCATGGAAAACTCTTTTAGAGGGGCTTTGTTTTAGCTTAGTTTTTGGATGGCAGGGGTTGTTTGCTTTCTCATGTGTGTGGAAGACTAGAATAGCCCGAAGCCACAAAGAACACAAATTAAGCAAGAGTGCAGCTGGAAAAGTCAAAAAGTAACACAGAATTGAACTCCTCACCATTAAGCAACTTAACAAGAGTTAAACCTGCCAGAAAGGAAAATTAAGTCTGAAATACCTTTTTTTTTCACATGCATCCTGATCTGTTAATATGGTTGGTCATTTTCCTTGCATATCACCACTTTTTCTGAAGTTGTTATACTACATTACCCCTGTATTTTCCAGTAAGTGGTGCTTTCCTAAATAACAGATTATTTTAAGCACACCTCAAATAATTTTTCATTCTGTAAAATAGACTATATTCTATGTAGTAGCAAATCCAAACTCTAAAGTGTCAATTTCCATTTCTTTCCAAGCTTAGCTAAACTGACTTAGTTGATTCTGTAAAGAAAATAAAATTTCTGGTAAATATTAAAGTTTTCTTTCTTTTTTTTCCTTACATCAAGGTCCACAAATTCATCAGAACGGGACGCGTGCTTCCAGGAAGCAGATCAGAGTCAGGAAGAGTCTGCTTCTCCAGGAAACAGATCAGAGTGTTCCAGTGTGGACATACAGTATACTGTAAAGGAGCATTCCTCTCCTTCATCTGCTCTTTTCACCTCTGCTTTTCTCATTCTCCTGTGCTCCCTCAGACATTTGATATACTAGTAGGATCTGCAATAAATAAGGACCAAGACCAAAAAATAAAAGCACACAATATTTAACTAGCACTTGACAGACAACTAGATCCTTACTTGAATTCCACAACTGTTCGGAGTTGAAAATTCCTAAAGGACTCCATATTACAATGAAGGAGAAACAGTTTTGAAATAAATACAGAAGACTTAATGGCCATGACAGTTATAGGGAATGGTTTCATGATAGAAAAACAATTATTTTCATAAGAAAGTTCTTAAATTCAAATAAAATCTCCCAGTGTAGATTCAATAAATTAAACCTCAAGATACAGCAAGACATTTTAATATAGTGTTGGGAGAAATGAAGTCACAATCTGTGAACTGCAAGGATGAAATAAAATTTGTACCTTAAGGAACCCTTTAATGCTGGGATCCTTGCAGAGAATACTTCTCTGGCATGTGTTAATATAATCAATGTAATGCCATCACACTTTTGCCCAAACTTTCACAAAAAGACATTAAGGTTATACTTCGCGTGTTTAACATGTATTTAACTGCTGGACCTTACATACACTGGTACAACACTTGTTGACATCTTTCCGGAACCTAACTCAGCAATGTACCACATCATCAAAACACTCCTTTTAACTCCATACAGACCCAGATGGAAGCCTGCTATTCACCAGGAAACTCCCTCTGCCAAGGTGCATTTGCAAAGCTTGCGAGTTTTGTTAAACAAACCAAAGAGGCAGCAGTTCTCCAGACAGAAATGTGTAACAACAGTGTCAGGACTGCTCTCTCAGTCCTATCTTTTGTTCCACTATGGGTGATCACTGAAATGACAAGTAAAATTTAAAAAACACCCAAAGGAATCCTTAAAAAAAAACAAACAAACACAACCAAACAAAAACAAAACCCAAAACACCCCTAGCAGTTCCCACTGTGTCCTCAAATACTGGCTGGCAGAATAGGACTTTTACTGCTAGCTTCCAGATGCAAAGAGACTGATTACAACCCTATTGGCAGGACTCATGAACTGCTACGTATTTCCTCCCAGCTGCAAGAGCTGCTCCGTCCGCCAGCACTGTCACGCAAGCGCTGGTCCACCTTCCTTCATGTAAACATAAGAAGTCCATGGACAGTTCACAAAGCAACGGGACACTCTTATTCCCTTGCAACATGGGAATTGCTCTGCAGGTCAGGCATAACAGAAGCTTTCATAATTAATACAGATGTACTCACCAGCACATGCTGGCTATTCATGCAGGCAGGAGCAGTGCGACACCTCAGGGAGAGGCACATGAATGGAGTAGACCCTCAAATGCCCTTCTCCTCAGCCAAATCAGGAAGATCCCTTCAAATCAAAATTGCTCTTTACTGCCAACAGAGGTAGAAGTGGATGATCCTCACAGCAGATGAGGACATAGAAAGGAGACATCCAGAGACACCAGGTAAGTAACTCAACCACTGTAACTCAACCAGTCTGCCTCTGCAAGACAGCAAATACTTCAATAGGTATCAGAAGGAGCTAGGCTTTGTTTCTGTGATATCACTTAAATCCTCACTGCTGACAACTGTATCTTCCATTTATGTTTTTTTGGGCACAGCCTTGTACCTGGAAACACTCAGCATGGCCAGTGCCACGTCTCCCTGTCACTCCTCAATCCAGTGTACTATGTACAGGGGCCACAGCACTATGTCTCTCTTCATTGCATAAAGCACTACTTTGATTTCCAGGAACAGACTAGTTTATTTTACTCTTTCCAAAACTAACATACTGCTACTGTAATCCTGGAAAAAGAGATACCCAGGGGAGAATCAACCGGTAACAACAGAAGTTGTGAAAACAAAATGGCTTCCTTCCATCTGTGAAAAACAACCGCTGAGGAGGGTAACGGGGGAATGCTTTGAACAGGAATCTCCGCATTACGATTTTATTTAGATGCATCAGACAGACAGCGTCCTGCTGTGCTTGTCCACAATTATCTGGAAGTAGAAGTAAAATGGGGAGAAGAGTGCAAAGCTTTGATCTGAAGCAGAGCAAGGCCAGTTCTGTGGTATCACTCATGTCATGGCCTAACAGGCAGCCAAGCATGAAATCTGTTCCTAAAACTCTCATACATCTTACAGTCTCCTGTATTCACTGACCTCCTTTGATCAAAATGATGAGTTGCCCTTTTTGCACACAAAACGAAAGCATCTCTTAGAAGAAGGAGGCCTGCCTGTAACCCCAAGGCTGCGGCTTTAGGAGCAGCCTAACCATTTTGAATTTTTTTTTTTGCCACCTGAAAAGGAACATGGCAGAGGGCTTCCCCTCCTGCCCTCTCTTCTCTCTGCCTTGCACAGGGCCACTCGGTCCCACCTCCTTCCCACTCTTACATGAGCGGATGACAGGCCACCCTAACAACACACTGCATTTAAAAGCCTGGGTACTTTTTCTCTTGAGTTAGTTTGGGAGAGGGGAAGAGCAGGGCTGGTCAGAAGCAGAGCCAATCTATGCCCTTCTTCAGTTCTAGGGGATTTAGACACTGAATGGGCTCCCAAGACTGCCCTCTTTGAGAACCATTGGAAAGGTTGCTCATCTATGGGATCTTAGAACACCTTTAATTTGCCTCATTTGTAATATTTTTTTTTTATATCATTTGACCAGAGTCAGGCCTACACACTTTTTTTTTTTACTCCAGACATCTTTGCTTTCTATTAGGACTGCAGTACTGCACAAATACTCAGCCTTGGTAATTGCTTATGCTAAAACTCTCTTCAGTCATGGTAGAGGATAAACAGAAACTTCTTCAGATTTAGGGGAGATCTACCTAACAATGTTATTAGCTTGCTGGTTTGTTTTAACTGACTGAAGGGTACAATCGTTTAACATAAACAAAACCATTTTCATATTAACACAAACATGGTTAAGTTTGTAGCCCACTATTTCATTAAAAGAAAATATCTGTAAATTAAGTAACAGGGTATACTAGCGCTGTGTGTCCTAAGTATTTTAACACAGACATATTTGCAGTATTTCGTGTGGTAACCTACAAATGGATGTATTTTACAAATGTGTGCATAAAATTATCCAACTTCAGGGTCAAATGCACATTCCACAGTTCAGTCAGAAAACAGAAATCTTCCACAGAATAATATGCCTAGTGCCTGACACCTATCTTCACTTGTTTGAGAAAACTAATTTTGAGAAAACTAATTTTATAGCATAATATAACAACTGCTAGTGATATACTGATCTACTTTTTAAAGGATACTTAATGTTACAACAAAACACAAAGCTTCATCTTTTACTTCCACTGTGCAAGCATCCAGGTTCTCCTACAATATTATCTGAATTTTAAACAGTGGTTTAGAATTACAAGCTTAATTAAAGAACAGGAATTTAAATGTCTTAAACTTATCTATCAGTTAACAAACTAATTTATCTGACCACATCTGAACACACGTTTGATCACTTGAAGTGTGCACCAAGTGATACAGCACTTCCTTCCTGTGATTTTTAAATATAGAAAGACAGTGATCTTAAAAAAATCTGCCCTATCACCATTGTTTTGAACATCAGCAGAAAGTCTTCAATGGTCACCTGACCAAAAAAGCAAACAAAAAGTTATTTGTCTCTACCATGCGAATATTCCTACTTAAAAGAGAGTGCTAAAATAATGTCAGGATAAACTTGATACCCAAATTTCATTACTTACAATAGAGCATATCCTCTAAAGCTAAATTGTCTCCTGATAAAAACATCAAGAGCTGTACATCGGAAAACCCATGTTTATCTTTCCAGTAAGGTAAAATGTGAACCTCCTGTTCCAATCTAGATAAATCTTTTTTAGATAAGATTTCATCTGCGTCCTTATTTTGTAGTAAGAGACCTGGCAAGCCCATATCTTAAGATGGTGGAGATCCTAGGGAAAAAAAAACCCAACTCAAATTAACAAAAAAACGCATCCTTTAACAGAGAATTTTCAAGCTTTGAAGAACAGCACCTAGTTATCACAAATTTAGCACAAGTTGGTAACAGAGATACTACAGTTCTTCTGCTAGATGTGATAAAAGACACAAAGATTCCTGTAATTCTGGGAGTAGGAAAAATGTATGAAGTTAACTGCACAGAAAAACAGGCATATTAATAAAACCAGTGTAAGTAGGATAACTAGTGTAAGTTGCATTCTGTCCAGCAGCACACATGCCATGAAAAAAGCACTGGCCACAGCTCATCAAGGAACAGGTGAGTCACTCTTGTTGACTACATCAAGCTTCCTGAAACCTGCCGGCACTGGATCCTTTTGGAAATGAAGGGATGTTTTAGTTCACGTGGAAGGCATTTTAGTTCACTTGAAGGCATTCTTCAGTTATATTCCTTTGATTTGATCAATACCCCAAATAAAAGCGAAAAAAACACTCTAGAAAAAAAACCTTCTGTATGTGTTTGGCAAAGCCCCACTTCTTTGCTCCTACCCAGCCACAGCAAGACCTGTCTTCCCAGGAAAATGTTTCTTTTTCTTTCTTTCTGGATATGATCAGCCTCCTTAGAAAATAAATAAAAAAAAATAATTGTAACCTGATCCTTTCCTTCTAGCGACCCTCTCCATGTCAAACTCCTATTACAAGTGCTGCAGATACAATCTGACAGGCCCATACTTTTAATTAATCCTCATGTGGCCAGTATACTACTTACATACTACATACAGGGAAGTTCAGTTCTCAATAAATACAGGAAAATTCAAAACAGTCTTCAAGATATTTCAAATTTTAGAGCAAACCACAGAAGAGCTGCCTTTAAATCAAATTAATGCACTTCTAAGGCATATGTATTTCTCTGTGTGTGCATCTGCCATCTGTATCTCTAGTAAGCAAAGCTTCATGGACATTTAGTTAACTGCATCAGTAACTTAGGAGTATTTTCAACGTTTTGCAAAGAAAAAAACCACACAAAACACCCCACAATGCTTCTCTGACAACATTAAATTAAATTCCACTGTATTTCAGGAAAAAATTCTGTTAAACCCAAGAATTCAGTCACTAAACATTAGCCCCTTACATCAAATATAGCTTATAAATGATTAAGCATTAAAAATCCCACCCCGCTCCAGCGGGTCAGATAAAATCTGCTGCTTCTTAATTGGCAAAATATTTAACCAGACTGAATAATCAAAGAGAAGTTAACCCCCTGATTTCATGTGTTTAAAAATTAACATTTACAGTGTGCACAAAGTATAAGCCAGTTGCTTAAAAAACCCTATTTGCAGCTCACTTGCTTTGATGTGGAAATAAGCACAACAGCCATTAACAAATGGCAACATTTACAAAGTAACTTTTTCAAGATTCACTTTCATTATACCTAGGAACCTGGTGGTCTGTTATTTCTGATTCTTTATGATCCAAGAAACTAATTAAAACCAATTTTTCTCAATTTCAGTCTTTACAATCTTACCTAGCAAGAAAAAAAAATCTCTGAAAAATTCATGTGGTCAAACATCCGAACTCAACTGCTGGACAAATCTCATTTTTCCAAAAACAGAAAGCAGAGCCTTTTCTTATATTCCTTCAGAGGAGAAACACCAATTTTACAAAGCAAAACTTAAAAATAAAAAAATCCATTTCTGACGAGCTCTCTCAAAAAACTAACATATATTAGCACAGCTCCTAGTAAAGATTTTTAAGCAAGCGCTAAAAGCAAAACAATAGCTGAATTTTACCTTTAATCCTACCATGTTAAAGAAAACCAAGGTTATTTACCTTTGATCTTTAATAAAAAGTAGTCAGGTATAGCAAGCAGTACATCATCCACTGATTTTTACTGGTTTTCAGCACCTTGGAAATAATCAAGCCTTGAATATGAGAATGGATCAAAGTGATAAACAAAGGACACATACTTCCAAAATATACAAGCAAACAGCAGTTAAGTCCGTTTTTCTGATGATACTGTGAGTGCAATTTCAACAGAGCTAATAGTTAGGTTTGCAAAGTTAACATCAAGTTGACACCTAAAACTAGAACTGGGAGGAAGCTGGTTTCTGAAATACCCATTTAACGAGACAACAGTGCAGCAGCCAGCCTGCCACCCTGCCCCACGGCACTGACAGCTCAGCAGGCAGCTCTTTGTTGGGCTGGAGAGCTTCTTTCACTGGTGCCAAAACATAGATGCTTTTCACATGCATTTTTTCTGTATCAGAAGCCTAACACACCAGCCATTATCAGCAGTCACAGGTAACAACACGAAATTCTGATTAAATCATGACACAGATGTGATGCTTCACATTCCCCAGACCCTCTGGACATTTTATGGGCTTTTATATTTTTAAGAAGTCACCTAAAACCAGTCATTATCCTATGCATAGGGATGACAAATGGTAACTTCCCACTCCCAATTGCAAGTAACACCTAAAAACGTCTCATAAGATGGGGTTCATTCAGCCATTTTTTCCTTCCTCCTGGCTTTCGTACTCTCAAATTGAATGGGTCAACTTTACTAAGATGGGAAAATCCCCCAACTCCTCTCCTTCTGACAATTCTGTGACCTGAGATGGTGAGGACACAGCACTTGGAGGTGGTGACTGCCTGTGGGTCCCCCAGCCTGAAAAAAGATGCGAATACAGGTCCATCCATTTTCAGTGCAAGCACCCAAACTGGGAGATAAAGGGAAGTTATGGCACTACCTCTTTCACCAGTATGCTGTAGGACTGTTGGGCAGGCACAGATCTTTCACATACACATCCTCAGGAGAGGATCCCATGTTGGCAGAGATGACCAGCACCAACCAACCAGGTACTTCCACTCCAAAGATACGCAGGCAACAAGCAGCAGCTGTGTCCATGGGCTAATTCTGCAACCTTCACCACTCCCTTGGAGATCTCTGGTTCTCCCTACTGAGTCTACCAACACTGCAGGCTCTAAGATCAAGTAACATGAATCAGGTTGCAAATTTTTCAGTGCTACATGGGATTCGAACACAGAGTTGTTTTGAAGCTGCACCCAGCACTTTTATGACTTAAAATACTTGTATATCAATTTCTGGCAGAATTTGAAAGCAAGACATTCTGCAAATAAATGTATGCAAGAAAAATGAGTGAAGGGAAAGATTCAGTTTTCTTTTACATGCAAGACTCATTTTAATTATCATCCAGCAGGCATATCAGTTAATTGCTAGAAAGAACTGATTATTCATTCATTTTCTAATTAGGTAAAAGCCATTGCACACTCACACTGAAAAATCATAACATGAACTGAAAACAGTTCAGCTTAATATTTCTAGCATTTTTACTTAATTTTGCATTTTTACCACATTTTTGAACTACAATTTTTGGAAAATAATAGTAAGTCTACATTGTTAAGGCACATTTTTCTGGTTTTTTTAACATCTGAAATGGGTTACATCAGCTAATAAAGCACTGTAGTATCTATTTCTAAACTAAATATCCAGATGTGTCTCTAGAAGTTTATGTTTAAATCAGTGAATTATGAAGGCTTTATTTCACAGCATAAGTCAGCACACAGGATTTTCTTCAAAGCACTCATCAAATCAAGGGTTGGTTTTATTTCACTAGACCACAAAGGATCTCATACTAAACTAATTTGTCTGGGAGGGGCAAAAAAGGACAAAAATTTTATTTACTTTTTTGATTTGTGTTATTTATTTTTGTGTGTGTGTGTGTGAAGCAGAAGTCATGCTAGAAAGCAAGAACTTAAAATTCAAATAGAGCTGTGGTAACATAGCAAGTCCTCAGCTAATGAGCAAAGGCCAAAACTAGCACCTATCATTGACACACAATAGAATGACAACGACAAAAGCTTAAAAGTTGTCTTTCTTTCATTCTGAAGGAGTTGTGTATTGCAGCCGGGAAGGTATCTTTTTGTTTCTGAAGAAATCAAATACATATGCAGCATTTCAGTCTGAAAATATGACATTGCAGGTATAAATAATGCAATCCTCCAGCTGCCGTGATTTACTATCTAAGACTAATACACCTATAGAAATCATTTGGATTCATGGACATTCTCAATTACATTCAGCTCTTCAAGAATGAATTATCTCACACAGGAGATGCCTCCAAGAAAGTGTTCAAGATTGTGATGGGGGAAAAACCCTAGGTCACCAGCTGCTGTCAAAGTTAAGCACTAGTAGGGTCCATCTGGCCAGCTAAATGTGTCTTTAACTGCATTGATGTATAGATGACTGCACTGCAGGAGGGACTATCCCACAACATGCTAACAGGATAGAAAGCACACCCAGGTAGAAAGCACAGGTGATCCTGACTGACATGACAACAATGCTGTAGCTCAACCAAATTCAGCAGCATTTTTTTTTTTTTAATCAGGACAAGTTCCCAAAGCATAACGCCTTGAGAGACTTCAGTGTTCACAACTACTGTACAGATGAGCCAAGAATCTGACACATGAAAACCATTGGTTTATGGTCTCTGTGCAAATATGCACAACTAGAAACATAGCGTGGCCCGCAGGTTGAAGGGAGGTGATTCTACTCTATTCTCGTGACACCCCATCTGGAACACTGCATCCAGCTATGGGGTTCCTCACAGGACAGGACAGGAAGGATGTCAACCTGTTGAAACAGGTCCTCAGGAGGCCACAAAAATGATGGGAGGTCTGGAGCACCTCTCAGATTAGATATAAGGAAGAAGATTTTTACCACGAGGATGATGAAACACTGGGACATGTTGCCCAGAGAGTGGTGGATGCCCCATCCCTGGAAATGTTCAGTGTCAGGTTGGACAGGGCCCTGAGCAACTTGATCTACTTAAAGATGTCCCAGCCCATTGTCGGGGGCTTGGACTAGATGACCTTTAAATGTAATTTCCAACCAAACTATTCTACAAGTCTATGGAGCAGATTCATACCTTATGGAACTAGAAATGAAGGACTGCCACGTAACACAAGCCATATGACTTTCCTGAAATAATTAATTGTTGAATTACAGTTTATTTTTCAGGGGGGAAAAAAGTGCGACAGTTGTTTTCTCACATCCTGCTATATTGAGAACTTAGGTTGAGCTGATTATCTGCTGTGATACTCTATTCAGAGTTGCCACATCTCCCATGACACAAGTAACCCCTGGCAGTTACTCACATTTCCCATCAGGATGACTTTGACTTCAGAATTGTCATTAACCAGATTCAGATTATCAATGTGTCCACATCACCGTCTCTTTCTGTTGTCATTCCACTAATTGCTGTATGTCATTGGCAGGGAAAGAGTTGGGGTTTTTTCCATCAATCATAATTTTTTAATGCCCTTTTTATATTGAAGCTTAAACAAGAATTAATCCAGAAATATTCCAATGCCTTTGCTGCCTGAAAGTCAGGCTGCCTGACCACAGGGGTCCTTTAGGGTCTTGCAATCTCTGGTTTTGTGACTCTTCAGAGGCTCACATAGGTAATGTGATTTTTTTATGTCACTAGTAAAACGATCAGTGAAGAGCTAGCAGCTTATCTGCAAACCCAGGTAAACAAGGACAACCCCACAGTTACAGTTACATTACAGCTGTCAGTTACCAGATCAAAACTGATACTTTGATTTTGCTTTGATTTACTTCATGAATACAAAAGGGTGTTGAAATGTTAAGTACTTCACCTAAGCCTATTACATAACTTTATTCATCAACTGAACTTGTCACTTCATCTGAAAAAAATATCAAGTTAATTTCATCAGATAAATTTTCCACAAACAGTTAACAGTTAGTATGAGTTTTATACACTTATTCCAGTACCTACATCTCATCACAGATAGCCCAGTGTCCCCCCTATCTGGCTTTTCCAGCATTTCTATCCAGTCCACCCAGCACCTTGGAGGAAAAAGAGTGTGGCTTTCAGGTTAGCACCCACTCCTTGAGGTGCAAAGAATTGCTACCTACCACAGCTTGATGCAGAAGCTCAGGCTGAAACTACTGGTGATGGGAGCCAGTAACCATTTCTGGTGTATCACTACCTGCCACCATCAACTATTCTCACCTTCTCAGGCAGCAACAGCACTCTGACTGTTCAGGGCTTACAACACAATCCACTCAAACATCTGTACACTAAGTTGTCTTCCTAACCTCTCCTCCCCAGCAACTCATAACAAAACACAGATCCAACCCACAAGTCTGTCCTACAACATGAACTCATCACACATTTTCTAATAGAGACAGAACACTTGTGTCATACTCTAGTCTCTGAAACTTTTCCAGAAGAAAAAAATTCAATAAATTGGTAGGAAAAGTGGTGAGGATGTAAATAGCATTAACAGAGCAGAGAAGTTACTGCTCAGCTTTTCGAAATTTTCTGGACATATTTCCTTTGGCCTCAGTTATTTTAAAGGATGCTGTTACGACTGGAGTTATTGGACTGGAATCTGTTTTGTTATAGACATGTGAAAAGAGCTACAGTATCTCTTTCAAATACTGAACAACACTAATTATAAAATCCTTGTTGGTTTTGCACTCTCATTTATAGTTATTCCATTCCTATTGAGTAATGCTCCAACTGTAATGCTGCAGTTTGATTCACTCCTGTCATGGTTTTGCTTTGTGCTGCTAGAATGTTTAAAATTGTTCCTTTTTTTCCCTTGCCTAGTTTTTGGGGGAGGAGAGACTGGTGGGACCAGTTGGTTCCCAAGCAACT
>JAWWES010000094.1:48863129-48882722 GCA_035583135.1 Lophotriccus pileatus
GTTATTCTGACTTATAATCTCTCTTTTGAGTTGAGCTCATTTCCCCTGCTGGGTAACTTTTAAACCAGCACACAAGGCTTGACTGCATCATTACAGGAAATAAAATAGAAAAACAAAAAGATGGAGAAAAATGGAAAACATGCCAGTTTAAATGCATGAAATGGAAAAACTTCCCAGACATGGTAGGTGAAAGACTTAACTACAAACCTACACATCTAAGTATTAAGGTGTGACAGATTCTGTATACTAAGATCGATATCCAGCAAATATTTCCATTACAACTTCTAACACAAGCTCAAGAACTAGTGAACTTCAGCACCAATGAGGCTAAAGTTCATCCAAAACCAAAACAAACCCCACAAGTTGTTCTTAGAAACTGGAGATAGGGAACAGACTGCACTGTCTAGGTCAATGCAGGACTGCTCATTACAGCATTGCTTTCTGAACAAAACATCCTATTTAATTTTATCATATCTGACTAATGAGATTTTTGGTATTTGATAGGAAACAGTTCCAGAGAAAATTATTTCAATACATAAAGTAACACTGACACACAGGTCACATTTTCTTCATGTCATCCTATTATCACCTTGCTTTTCTGACCTAATGTCACCACTGTTTAACAAAAATGTTAAGAGTAGTTTTGTTTTCCTCATAAATCATCCCACCAATCCATTTGATCCTTTTGACACCTTCTTCTTAATTCCTTAGATTCCATCAAGATCTTTTCATAACAGACACCTTGAAATGCTTGTAATTCAAACAAATGCAAATGTACTCCAGAACAAAGAGGTGTGCTATAAGACAGGAAAGAATCACTTTTTCTTCCCTCCCTTTCTTGGTCCCTAGAGTATTTTTGCAGACAATTGGAACTGATCTTTCTTCATTACTACCTCAAACTCAGATCTTATGTATTTTTCAGGGTTCCTTAAATATTAACAGGTTTTAGATTTCCTAGACCCATTTTCTATTTAGTTTCAATTGCATAGCTGCATAATATTAAATAACGTTTCAAGATAAAGCTCAATACAATATATTTCTTCCTCCTACTTAATTTGGAAGGCTTGACACTGAATGAGGGATGATACCATGATGTCTATCTCTGGTGGTATTTTCCTTCACAGATTTCTGTCCTGAAAAATTATGTATTAGTTCTGCAAAAGACCAAACTGTAAGTTCTAAAAATTATTTATGAAATCACATCAATTATCATCAAACAACACTTTTTTCACATGTCTGATCAAACAAAATTAAGACTGTGTGTTTTTGCAAGACTCAAAGTACATCTCAGAAGTTACCACTGTAAGAAGCAATCACATTATTATAAATATTAAATACCATAAAAACTGCAACACACAACCAGTTGCTTTTATAATATTTTCCAGACTGTGTATATGTTTAAAAATTTAACTGTTCACATATTTCAGCCGCTATTTATCTTGTGCTGGAACAAACCAATGCGTAGGTGGTTAATCTTCCAGCTGAGCTGAGCAAAAACATTAGTACAGAAAAATAAGTGAAAGGGAGCCAAAATATCTCCCCTCTAAAGGCAGAAACTCATTTAAGTATATGAAAAAACATAGTCATTAGGGAAACTAGTTTATCTTCTCTTTCTGAAAGGATATAATAAATAACAGTCACAATTACAGTATGGGCCATGTCCAGGAAATCTGTGAGGTCTCTTGGACCACACACTCCCTCCAGGAAGTCGCACATATTAGTGATGAAGTAACTCACCCACTCAGGGCAATGCTCAGTTCACTTACATATGACTAGAAAAGCAGAGAGAGACATTCACCAAATGGTTACCAGCACCTCCAGAACTACTACCATTGTCAGACTGAATGCCAGATATCTCAGTGGCAGGTTTGAGGATGCAGGAACAGCTACAGGCCTCTCCACAGGCTTACACTCCCTAACAATTCCAATGCAAGAGGAAAAAAAAAAAAAAACAAACCAAAAAAAACCAACCACATTTTTAGAGAAATCTGTTGGCCGCTTCATTTATTTTTTTAAACTTCAAGATGCAAAAGCCCTCAGAACTACAGAGCTCTTTGAAGCCCAGTCAGCAACCACGGAAGTGGGTATGGATCATCTTGTGCCAACCTACAAATTACAAACATCCTAACTTGGATGCAAAAGGAAAAGAAAAATCAATGACTTCCTGATCACGTTAAATTACAGAAGAAGTAATATGGACTTCTTCATTCTACAGTTGCTTCTCCTCCAACTGGCTGACAGGTTAGGTATGTCTGCCCTTTCTGAAGACCAAACGTACCCTATCTTCAAAATAAAACAGATTAGCCCTCAGCAGAGCCATAATCCAGGGTGAGGGACCAGGTCCTGGATCTCACTCCAGTGTGAGAGTATGTGAACTTCAAAGAAAAAAAGGGGGTGGTGGAGAGGGAAACAAACAGAAAAAAAAGATCCAGCTTCTGTAGCATAGACAGGTTTATGCTGACTACAGCTATTTTCCACTTTAAAACTTCATGTCAGTCAAAAATAAAACATAAAAATAAAAACAACTAAAATATAGTTCATGGAAAAATTAAGATTCAAAGCTTAACATCAGCCTCTACTCACTAACAACAATGCTGAACAGTAATTTTCATTCCTCTTTTGGTTCATAAACAGACTATTACTATATTACTAAACCATTAATAGAGTAACAGCATGCACCCGTTAAAACAAGAGAAATGCACAATTTTAACTGCTTAAACTCAAAGCTATTGGGACATATAATTCATCCAGGATCAAATAATTAATTCAGAATTACATGCAAAAACAGAACAGCAAAGAGACTTTAGCAAGTTGCTAATTGTAGCAATTGTAGCCCACCTAACTGGTAGGTGGACATATCTATTATTCTTTAAGCAGGACACTAGCCTTACTGCAAGACCAGCAAACAGACTATTTCCATCATCAGATAATGCGATAAACACAGTTAAGAGATATGCTCTTTGCTTCTCTCAAGCAAAATCAAGATGCCTGTGGCAATCCAAAGATAACAGAGCACTCCCTGCCCTGAGCAAGGAAGCTCAAAAGGAGAAGCTGTTGGGGTGAGAGATCTATGGGGTTTGCCAGTAGGAGTCCAGATTTTGGAATTTGCTAAGCCTTTGCATGCACCCTTGCACTGTCACTTAAACCACCTGCCTTCTCCTCTCTTTATGAAGACAATGCCCATGCACAGGACTGTATCCATCTCTGAATATTAAGCCACTGCTTATTTGTTACTATTTCATGTAATGCTTTTTTGTTATTCTTTCAAATTACTATTTGTTTAGAAAAAAAATGCTTGACTGTACCTGCTTCCCCTCTAAATAAGATACATAGTGATGTCCTGAGCTTCTGAGGCTGTGCAGAAAACCACAGGAAACTAACATTAAAAACAAAACACTGCTTTCTAAAAAAGAAACTTTATATTTCTGATAATTTGACTGAGGAGGGACACATAATGGTCTAAGTCAGACCAAAAGTAAGTAGCAGGTAATTTTGTTTCCTCCTAGACTGCACACTGCTTCACCACACATTGTGACTGTAATTGCCCATTCCCCAATTATCAGACCAATGTCTTCCTCATATGGGCTGTAATGTCTGAGGACTTCAGAGACACTGTGGAATATGTTACACATATTTGCAAAGATGGCTACACACACATTTCCCTCTTCAGCTGATAAATGATGCCTCAGCCCAGATAGACAAAAGTCTGAGTTACTGGATTTTAATTACCATTAATTTAATAACCTTTCATATTATCAGATACATAAAGACTCAAGTGAGTAGTGATAGCATTCATTTTGATCAGTCTGTTCAGACTTTTCAGTAAAGGAAAGTACATTGGAAAGAAAGATACTCGGTTTTGAAATTATCTGGCTTGTTTGAGGCAAATCCAAACACTTCATTCTCACTGACAAAAAAAATACTCAATAAAATAATGTATTCTACTTAGTGAGAAGTGCAAGCATGAATGGAAAGTGAAGCCTGCAAACGTACACTATCCCTTGGCAGAGAACTCTATGATTACAGATTCATCACGAAAAACTTCAAATGGAAGATTTGCTAATTGGTTATTAAATTAAATCAGTGTCTATAGGGTAAGAAGTAACACAGCCTCCTCCCTCTATACTGCTCTGTCCCCACTGGAGATTTAAGAGCTTTCAGTCTTTTTTCTAACTGTGGAGGGATGCTCATGTGGCTCGTGGTCATGTAAGCAGTAAAAATGTATCTATAGTAGAAGGTAGATAAGCAGAAAAACAAAAAACCTTTTGTTTTAATACAATTTCACACACATGTAGGAGAAAATGAATCAGAAAAGCCAAGCTGGGATTACAGACATAGACTGCCTAAATGAAAGAATATGTATTATCTCATCTGGCAGTTTAGCATGACTGAAATGCAACATAATTTGCAGTTGACGCCAACTGGCAGGAGACAAATGTTCCTGGTAATCTTTGTGTTTTATTAAAAAAGTACTTCTGTCTTAGATTATATGGAAAATGGATCGGAGGCTTTTGGTCTAAAAAGTACAAGATTTGCAGATGCGACCCTAAGCTGCTAATTCACAGAAAAATGTGTTTTGAGTTTTTACAATTTAAAAAGACAAATCTAAAATTATGCCAGGTCAAATCTTCTACCCAGTACCTCTGTCTCCAAGAGCAGCAAAAAGCAGATGTCTGGGGAAGAACATAAGAATAGTGTAAGCATGTAATCATACTTTCCCCAAATACACTTGTATCCAATAATTTGCAGTTTGGGAACTTTCAGAGGTCATACTTATGTATTTAATAATCCCCTACAGACTCTTTTTTTCTACTCACTTCGTCTAGTCTCACTTTGAATCAGTATAGATTTTCAGTATCCACAACATCCTATGAAGTTACACAACTTAACATAAGTGCATGACCAAACACCTCTTTTTGCTATTCCAAATCCAACACCTGCTAGACCTGCTAGTTCATTTTCACGCTCATTAGTTCTTGTGCTGGGAGAGAAAATGAACAATTGATCCCTAAGCCCCTCGCCATGCCATTCATGTTTTTATAAAACTATTATTGCACCCCAGTTGTCTCTTCTACTCAGCAATTTAACTGTTCTTTGTAAGGAAGGTGCATCTCTGGCTGTCCTTGTCAGTGCCTTGCCTTCCCCTTCTCTGTAGTCTTCAGTTATCTGCTGGCCCTCTGTAGCAGACCTTCTGCTCAGTGACTTACTCCTCAAATTCTTTTCTAGCCTGAGTTTTTATGGACACTGCCAGAATTTGACCTTTCTGTTTTTCTCTTTCACATACAACTTGTACCTTTTTAACTACACCTACTACCCCTGAAAGTGCATTTTTCAATTTTCATTATACAATGAACCACTATTAATGCTGCAAAAAATAGTCAATTTGAAGGCCAAGAGATTCTTTTGAAAATATTTACCTCCCTCACCTCTAAATTAATGGAAAGACAGGAGGAGAAAGAAAGTTTCCCACTGAGCATTACAAGTGACATGAATTGCTTTCCCCAGTCCACAAGACAACCGTGAATACGATGACCTTTTCTTACCACAGATTCTTCATTACATATTGCTAATTTAAATCACACTTCACAGAAAATACTTTCTCCTAAAATTTTCTCTCCTCTACATTTCCTTCCCTGAAAAGGCTCATTATGCACAGAAAAAAAAAGATAATTAGTTAAAAAACTTGTCCCTTTTTTCAGGTAAGATCTCTGAAGAATGTTTGTTTCAGTATTTTCAGGGTCTTTATGATGTGATAAAGTAAGCTATTACATAACCAGGCAATGTTAGTCTAGAAAAGGTAGCTTGTTTACTGGAGAAAAATATGAGAGCTCAAAATTACAAGCAGAAGGAATTACCTGAAAAAAAAATGCCATCTTTAGTAAAAACATATGCAAGATGCTACAGTTAGGCAAAAATAGACAGCTATAAAGTGATCAGTGAGAGAAAAGAGTCCTTGGACGAGGATCTGATGGATCACTGCCTGACCATGAAAAAGTGTCAGAGTGCCGAAAAAAACATCCTCGTCTTGTCCGTAAGTATAAAGAGGACTCTACTGTGTTTTATTCAACATCATTAAAGCCTTAAAGGGAACACAGTCTTAACTTGGACGAACAAAAAATAGACGTGAAGTAATGAAAGGTAACTCAAAGAAAAGCAACAAAAATAGCTGGTGCACGAAAACCAGCAACTGTGAGGTAAGAAACAGGAGGCTATGGCAGTTAATAAAACAGTGTGAGAAGAGAAACAACTACTTGCTGTGTCCAAGAGAGATGTAGGATGAGCAGTTAAATTGCAACAGGAAAGGTGTGAATTGGATAACACGAAAAGAAAATTTCCTCATAGCATAATGATGTAAGGGAGACTGTTGAGTTCCTTAGAACAAGTCACAGGTGACAGATACAGATGATCCTAACCTGATGTAGAAGAAGGGACTAGATGACTGCATAAGCTCTTCAATCCTATATTTTTAGGATCTTTTTGGGACCTAAGGCAGAATGGCTTCTTTTTACTGATTTAACAACAAAATAAAAGTGGGAGTTAAAGAGAAGTACAGAGTTGCCTTGAAAAAAATTAGGTTACAACCTGCTCAGGCAAACTTTTCATTTAGATCCTTTCCCTGCCCAACTCCAAGAAGCCTGTGGAAAGGATGGGAGACCAGCAGTCAAGAGCTGGAGACACTGGGCTGAAAGTGTGGACTTCTATTCTCTGACCTTGCCTGGACATTCTTTAAATCTGTCTTGGAAGCAGAGGCATACTATGCAGAGTACAGTGCACATGTACATGTGAGATACTCCCAATGCACTCCTACAGCAACAGATCATTTACCTACTGTGCATTGCATGCAATGGGCAACAGAAAACTGGGGTAAACTTTGCTGATATGTGCTGGTCAAGGACCAATAAATTAGAGTATCTCTAAGGCTTGGTTTTAGATTGGACTTTCACTCTTTAACATGTACCATTCTTGCGCTAACCAAGCTCAAGAAAGGCTGGATATTTCTGTACTCCAAATCTGGCTGCGATAAAAGGCGAGCTCTAATTCAAGCTGTCAGGGCTGTCATGGAATGCGGTCTGGGTCACTTAGATGTAAAGATTGGTTGAAGGTAATTACACTGATTTTATGCAGTCATGATCATGACTAATGATTGAATAAACATGTATACGCAACACAAACCTCATGCACATTTCTGCAAACTGGATACCTCTGCTAAATTATCTACCATCTCAGCAGAGCAATCAGCTGGGCAGTCTGTGGAATATCTTGCATGCCAGCTGTCATGTACTATGTCTATTAGTAGCTTAAAGAAAACCTAAACCAGAGAAAAATTAGATCTTTTGTTAACTCCTCAAAGCTAAACCATACGAGAACAACACTAGCCTGAGAAAAATCAGTGTAGAGAGACATAAGAATGCATGAAACTTTTATTATTATGCCAAATTTGTCCCACCACTTAATTTTGAACTTACAAGTTAAAACAATTTTCTAAAAGCACAGAAGCAATACCACAAATATGACTGAATATAAAATGTTATTATTACCAACATGTAAAATAAAAGAATATGTTACCATATTTAGACTAGAATTTACATTTGAAATTTTCTTGTAAACTTTAAATTACTTGTACTTGCCTGTGCAAAATGACATTCAGGTTTTATCAGGTGTCTGTTCTGAAATCAAGTTACAATTGCTAAAATCATCACTATGACCATGTATACTTACCACCTTATTTTGTGAAATAGGCTTTTTAAAAGGCTGTGAGAGCTACAGGATTCGCATGAGATACCCTCCAATTTCAACTAGAGGATTTCAATTTCCAATTACCATATTTCAAGCACAATTATTCATCAGTACTAAACTGTTGTGCAGAAAGATGCTAACGTTCCTTACACACAATGAACTCTCTTGAGAAATTCTCTAAAAATCTTGCTTTAGTGTCATGACTGTTGCTTACTCACTCCCCCTCAGTGAGATGGGCAAAAGAATCAGAAGAGTAAAAGTGAGAGAACTCATGGGTTGATATACAGACACTTTAATAAGTAAAGCAAACCTCATGCAAGCAAAGCAAAACAAGGAAATCATTCACTGCTTTCCATGGGCAGGCCAGAGTTCGTTCATTTCCAGGAAGGAAGGGCTCTATCACAGGTAACTGAATTGGGAAGACAAATGCCATCACTGCAATCATTCCCTCTCCCTCTTCCCCCAGCTTCACGTGCTGAGCACATTGCCATATGGTATGGAATATCCCTGTGGTCGGTTGGGGTCAGCTGTCCCAGCTATGTCCCCTCCCAGTTTCTTGTGCACACCCAGTCTACTTGCTGGCAGAGCTTGAGAAGTTGAAAAGTCCTTGACTTGGTGTAAGTATTGCTTAGCAACAACTAAAATATCAGTGCATTATCAACATTAGTCTCATACTTAACCCAAAACAGAGCACTACATCAGCTACCAGGAAGGAAATTAACTCTAACCTAGCTGAAAGCAGAACATTAGTAAACTTCTACTATATGACAAACTGTTCTCTTATCTGCAGCACCTTCTCTTTTACAGGTACTTTAACTGCAGGAACAGTAACTATATTTACAGTACTGTTTATACATGACTTATTAAAGATTCCAGAAAAAAACACCTCCCCTATCTATGAAAGTATTTTCAGCACAGCCTTCCCTCCTCAAAATTACTATTTGCACAGGATGTATCTAAGCAATATGTACTAATACTGCTAAGAAAAAAAACAAGAGTACTTAACCATTAAAATAATGTTTCTCTCAAATGTGTTTGCCAAAATATAAAACTGGTGCACTATCACCACTATGCACTTTAGTGATGAGGTCAGGTTTCGACAAACGAAAGTTCAATGAAAAGGCTGAAAAACCTGTTTACAATGATTCCAGACACAAGCCTTGCAAGCTACAATTCACTGGCCTATGTAAACTGATTTGGCTTTCAGATAATCTCCCAATGAATACTATTGCAAAATCTATAAACACAGATGGCACCAGCTGGCACTCTTTTTGCTCTCTCAGCAGAAGATCAAATAGATACAGAGACTGAATTTATCCTCCCACTTCACAGGTGATTCTTTCCAAATAGGTTTAAGGGATTATGCTTGGAAGCTGAACCAAAGCAGTTCTGTCGCAGTTACTCAAAGTCTCGGCCACTCTGAGAAGACACACTGCTCAAAATAAACTGATTTAATAACTGTATGGCTTTTAATGAAGTTTAGCAGGAAATTTACAAAATTTTTTCCTGAAGCAGCATTACAGAAAAACCTACTTGGGATCAAAAAGAATTCTGCACAATGAAAAGGCCAACAACCTACAGTCAAACTTTAGTGAAAATATCAGTTGTAATATTAAAGACTACAAAATTTTAACTACAAAATTTACTGCTATTTATCTGCAACAGAATGACAGCATTAATACCTATTGGTGAACTGTCAGAAATTATGCATGAGAGAAGGCATACAATATATGCAGTGTCAGGTGTCACCAAACATGAAGATCAATTAGTGAACTCAAAAGCTAATTCTGTGCATGTGTGCAAATTCAAATCCAAGACATTTTCACCAGTAAGATGTTAGATATCATGTAGAACACATAAATTTAATGATACCTTCATAGTCTTCAAGATAATGAGATAGTATTAAGACAAAGAATTTTGAAATAGAGTACTGACACCAATGATAAGGGAGGCTCTACAGCTGCTTCAGCAACATTGCTTCACTAATCGTTTCTGAGCACTAGAAGCTGTTAAAGGTGAAAATGAAAATATTGGAAAATCAGCTTAAAGTAAGTCTTCTTTGTGTCTCTGGGTTCATTTATTATAGTACTCTCACTGGCTGCAACACAAAATGACACTTCCTCAAAGACTTTTTTTTCTCTTTTCATTGTATTTCATTCTCGTGGTTTGTCATTTAGTTGTCATGTTGTCATGTTTTCACCTCAGAGAAACCCTCAAAGAAAACCCCAACCAACAAGATCTAAAGCAATATACTTAAGAAATGTTTTAAGAAACAAATTGCTGCAGCATTCTCCACATGCAGCAATGCCTTAAATATTCTGGATTCTCCTTCGAAGAGCCCACATCTAACTTTACTATGCAGCTCCAAGATGGAAAAGACAGTATGAATATAAGAACCAAAAGACAAGGAAGACTTGAGAAATTAACATTTAGCTACAGACCATGACTGAGTTGGGGTTTTTTTAATTACATACAGTGAATCAGAAACTGTATTCTATTGATTGTGTAATAGCACACTGGTCTCTGTCTTCTGTTGTGATACAGCCATGGAAAATATAACTGCCCAATTGCTACATGTATTGCCATAGTTCAGAATTTCATATCTATTCCTGATCCACTCACACAAATTGGGTACATTTGCAGTCATCTGCTTGCCATTGCAGCAAATTTATAATTCAATTACTTTTTTATTATAGACTTTGTTTTCTTTGGAATTACATTCCACAAAAATATCATTTAGGAAAATACTTCCAGGAAAATTGATTATTCTCTGATTAACTGATGTTGAAATACTTACCTGTGACTTCCTAAAGTCTAAATATAAGGAGAAACAAAGGTAATTAAAAAAGAAATTAAGTTCACAAATCAGCATTATTTTTCAAAATGCACCAACTACTTTCACCAGTATAACGTAAAAATATCACTTTACTTAGAAGACTGTTTAAAAGTAAAATAATAGAACTTGTTTAGACAGCTTTCAGAGTATCTGACCAGAGCTTCCCAGAAATTTTAAAAGACAACACTATCTTTTTCATCTGGGCTTTATGGATACCCTACATTCAGCTTAATTCCAGTTCATCTGTATGTAGGACAATGATTTTGGAAAAATACATCCTGTTAGTTCCACATTTCCAGAGCAGATATCCACAAACCAGGGGAAATCTGTCAATTTTCTGAATGCTGAAAACCCAGAAGGAATAATCTAAGCAAACATCTTTAGCATTATTTCAACAGACTTGTCAACTATAATCTCATCAGCAATTGTCTCTGCATCAGAAAAGGGTTCCAAGAGCCAGTAACATCTTCCAACCACTCACCACCTCTACATTTGTTGCCAAATGAGTTAAAAATGCTGACACCCCAAATGATTTATCCCTAGGCAGAAAGCAGAGAAATGGAAACTGTTATGGGGGAAGGGAGGCACAGAAAACACAGAGGAAAGCAGCAAATAGGAAGACACAGAAAGCCCTTGTTCAAGGGGAAGGAAGGAATGGGGACATAAAAGGGCTTCTCTCATTGCCACCAGCAGCTCAGAAGTTGATCACTGCTCTCCTACACACAGGCTGGATGGTGCAAAGAGTCACCCACAAGATGAGCTGTGTGTGCTTGCGCCTGTGCACGAACACTCGTGTGGATAGGAAGCAAGGACGGTGAGGGATAGTGGGGCAGCACCTCACCCTCCCACTTCAAGCTTCACCAGGGGCTAGTTCTACGTGAAAAGACTCTTTCCTTTTGCTCTCAGAACAAGTGGATTTTAAGACGCTGAGGGTGAAATTCCTAGAAACTGTTTTTTGCCTGCAGTGGATAACCAGAAATCTCTCATCAGATCCTTTGTTCAACACATCCCCTTGTCGCAACCACCTCTTCCCTTTTACTGGGGAGCCCTTCAACAAGTACTGAACGTCTACCAAAGTAGAAGGTTCTGGAAATACAAACTTTGATGAATTCACCACACTTAGGAAAATAATGAATCCTCCTTTTCATGTAATTATTATTTAAACAGCAATGTCTACGGTATGCCTGACAAAACACTGTGTTTCCTGTCTGCTACCAACTACACGGTCACCTGCAGCTCAACCAGGTCCTGCTGATGCAATAACATGCAGCACTTAGTATGTCATTGTCCTACTGTTTTACAAAACACCACAAGTAATTTTCACTGCTATAAGACAGAGCATGAAAAACGATCATGGCAATCATGGACTTCCTTTCAGTCTGTGCCAAAAGTGCTCCTCATCCAAACTTACCAATCCAGAGTGACTTAGAAGATGTGGAAGAATATGCTTTGATTAAAGAGGTAGCAAAAGTACTATAACATTCATATACTGAAATGCTGCTGCATCCACTCCCAAAGATTTATATTTGTAAAATCAAAGGACACACTACCACTACTTGCCTGACATGTGGGTACATCATCATGCAAGCATTTCCCAGAATGCTTAATAAAAACAGATGTTTAACTAAAAAAAAATACAGTGGGTAATTTCCTACATACTGATTAAAACTACTATATGACCCACACAAAGAAATCCTGTGAAGAAAGCAGTGATGTGATTAAAACTGGAGAGACTGCAACTATCACATTCAATGCAATTATCAAGGAATGGTCTCATGAAACTGTGTCTGAGATAAAACCCTCTCATTAACTGCCCTAACAGTCAGTCTACATCCTGCATCTAACAATATGTGAACATGGAGAAAATACTCCAGAAGGTGCCTGAGATTAATTTGAATTTTACTCCTGTAGTGTGTTTCACTCAGAAAAAAAAAATTGAACATTTATTTCAGTGTCCGTGACACCTTCTAACTAGCCGCTCCTTGTGCACAGCATAAATTTAGGCCTCTATGAGTTACAGCACTGAGGTTTCTGTGACCAAAGCAAACCCATGAATACAAGAGTACTCCTTGCAGGTGTGAGCTTGCACAGCCAGAACCCACTGCAGGACTGTGACCAAACAGACATCTTCATTAAGGTATTTGTAATGGTGCCGAGGAATGTTTTTCTAAGAAAGCCAAACCTTGTAATTAACTTACATAATATTTTCTTCTGGATGAGATCAGCTAGACCTTTGTAATCGTGATCATTTATTCTTAGTAACGCATTTCTGATTAGTATGCGACACGTAGTGTCTCCTTTGCTTACTTCTGGATTGGTGTAAACTTATTACGATGGTGCAGCCCAGCTGTTCTGCCACCAGGTACTGGCAGCACGTGCACTTGTCTGGACACAGCACTGCTAGCTCTGCTGTTTTACCTGATGTTGCTCCAACGCACCCACAACTTGTGAATTATGGGATCCAACCTCAGCAGTGAGTTTCTTTGAAGTGACGCCTAAACTGCCAATAAACTTGCGCTGGTAATTTGTGCCACCTCCTTCTTGCCCTTCCCTGAAAAGCCCTATGAAACAAAATATCCTCGCAGACACACACACATCCCTCCCCCAAAAAGTGGGCCAAGAAAGGCGAGGGGAAGGAAGAACACATCGGAGGTGTGAAGGCGCCAAGGTGATCTTTGAACACTCGCTCCCCACAGCAGCCCGCGGAGGGACGAAAAGCCCCCACCCGTGCCCCCACGAAGGAGGCTGCAGGTGTGCCGGCCGGGGGCAGCGCGGCTCCCTCTCGCCGCGCTCCCCGTCCCGCACGAAGCCGGCCGGGGGCGCCCCCGCCGTCCGGCAGTTCCCGCGCCCCACTCCCGTCTCCGCCTCCCTGCTGACGGCGGAGGGGGAGCGCGGCCGCCCCGCGGCCGTGTGCGCGGAGCACGGCCACGGCCACGCCGACCCCCGCCCGCTGGCCAGCAGGGACAGCCGCGTCCCGCCGACTCGGATGCTCGGCGGCACCGCCGCGCCGCTGGGAGGGAGTGGGGCGGGAGTGAGCGGGGGAAGGAAGGGGGCAGCCCGGCGGCCCCGGGCGCCTCGCCGGGTCGCGCCCCGTGTCTCCGCCGCGCTCCCCGCGGGGAAGGCGCCTGGGTGCCCTCCCGCCAGCCGCTGCCCCGGGCGGCTCTCGCCGGCGCCACAACCCCGTCTCCGTCGCCCCCTCCGCGCCGTACCCGTCCCGCCGCTGCTGCTCCCCGGCCCGTCCTGCGGCTACAGCCCCCGCCCGGAGGGGAGAGTCAGCGCGGCCGCCGCTCGGGCAATGAATGGAAGCGCACCCAGCGGTCCCCGTCCTCCCTCCCTCCCTTCCTCCCTCCCGACCCCGCACAACTTCGCTGGGGCCGCCGCCTCACCTCCGACGGGCAGAGGCGGCTCCTCCGCGCTGCGGCTCCGCTGTCGTCGCCGCTGCCTCCGGCCCGCGCCCTACCGGGCTTACCCTTCCCGGCTCCCGCCGCGACCATGCACCGAGAGAGGAGCAACCGGATCCCTGTGAGCGCCGACCCAGCCGCCCCCAGCCGGAGGGAGGGAGCAGCGGCGAGGGGCGGGGAGGGACGGCACACGGCCGCCCTGCCCAAGACCGGCCCCCTCACACTGACGTCCCCCGCTTTCACACCGCCGGACGCGGGGAAGCGTCCGGAGCGGGGCCGGGCGGGAGGCGAGCGAGGGGGGCGAGGCAGCGCTGCCACGGGCGGCCTGGTGTGCCCCGGTCAGCGTCACAGCTACGGGGACAGGCTCTGGGAACAGCAGGAATAACCTCTCGCCTGCCATCCTGGCGTTTGAATAACCGAGGCTTCTCGTTCTACCCTCTCCGACGCAGCCAGCCGAGAACGGGCGCTGGGCTGCGCGACGGGGGGTGTCGGACCCGGTACTGCCCACTGCACTTCGCATCACAGTCAGTCTGCTCCACTGAACCTAGCCATGGTGGATGCACAGAATGGAAAGCAAGAATGGTAAACACCAACTTCTCCCGTCTCCAAACATTCCTCTTAGTCTAAACCTTCTGAAATACAATTTGCATTGAAAGAAAATGTCTAAAAAATTGCCTGCAATGTTTTTCTTTTCAAACCTTTTCCCCTCAGAATAAATAATTTCCCACCAGTCTTCTTTTCAAATCACAGTTAACGCTCTTCCAATTTCAAACTGATGGTCCAGGCTTTTCCAGAAATTTGTAATTTTACAAGTATCTTAAGATGTCTAGAGCTAAGCACATATGTATCTACAAGCAGTAACACTCATTTAAAGCATCTGCAGACAAAATTAAGGTTTAGGTTTGGATATGTCTCTTCATGCCTCTGTTATCCCCTGCTGTTGCACCCCTGTGCAATATGCTGATAGTTGCAAGTGGATGGCAGGTGTCTAACTTCATACAGCTCATCTCAGCATGAGCTTCGTTTGCTAGATTGGAACTGGCTGTTGCAGATAAAACCAGCTGCTGAGTCAATAAAATAAATCATTCTAGGTATCTCAGAGACATAAATGAAGTGCTACACCAGTGCAAAACTTAATTTGCTGCAGCTAAAGCTGTTCTCCTGCGAAAAAGTTCTCTTTTCACAGATATCAGAATGATATCTTTCACAAACTTTTTTTACTTGAAGCTATGGCTTTGGTCTGAATTACCTTTTCACCCTGATGATACAGAGGGATCAGTACACGCTAGTCCTGCTGACTGCTGAGACTCCAAAGTCTTCAGCTGTGCAAAAGCACATTCCATCTGACTCGACCCAGCTGGTGGATCTGTGCTTTTTTATTTGGAGTCCACTGCTCTGAAAACCAAAAGTCAGTTAATGTTTTCCCAAGTACACAGGTTGAGGAATTTTCCTACAGCAGAAACATTAAAAACATAACACAGCTATTTGCACTTACTGCACAACTATTTACACTTACTGAGAAGAGAGCGTATGCTTTTGTGTCTGATTATTGCCCAAACTTGTATCTTTATGTAACTTTTCCTCTTTCTGTACAAGTCATCATATGAAATGTTCTAAAAAATGTTTTATTAGGCATGTTTTTGTTTGTTACCCTTTAAAGACTCTGAAAATTCATTTTCTACAAAATAAGGGTGTCTTTGTAAAGCTCTCTCTGACCTCTGAGAGCTACTTTAATATACCATAGGAGACAACTCAATAGGTCTGCCTAAAAAAAACACCTCTTTAAAGAATATTTTAACCCAAGAGACTTGACACAAATAATGATGTGACATTATTCAGTAACACAAAACTAATATAATAGTCATATTAGTTTTCAAAAAGCTATGGGCCTTTTGCATTCTGGTTTTGGAGTGACTTAGAGCTAGTACCCATAATACATGGGTCTGTACTTTTGGATCTGTGCTTTCCAAAACAGATAAATGCTCCATGTGTTAGAACCGTGATAGTCCATCAATAACGTGAAACCAAAAAGTATAAAATCTGCATTGCAAATATGCATGTAGCAAATATCAGCTTTCTCACTGGTCACCTATTAATTTTTAAAATGATAAGTGAAATGCTAATTGATTCAACAAAGCTTACCCAGAATGAAAGGAAATAATTATTAAAGCATCCCTACTATCTTCATTTATGAAGTCTGCTTTTACACCTAGACACCCATGTGTGTCCAAATCACATATAAGTTGCACAGCAATTAAGATACTGGATAAAGAGTGTTGTGATGGTTGCTGCAGTGCTGGAGCGAGTGGAAGCATTAATCTCTTCTTCCTCCTCCATTAACTGTTTATAAATTGTTTGCTATTTAAAAATACATAGTAGGAAAAATTACACGGTGCTGCTATCAGCAGTAATGTGCATGTTTAGCCATTGGATAGAGTAGTTACTAATGAAAATGATAACACCTGATAATAAGCAAATGATAACCCACAGAACAGTCTGACCCCACTGGATGCTGTCTGGTCCTCAGCATATATTGTTACACAGATACTTTTTACCATACTACCCTGGAAGCAGAAACTTGTGTGACAAGCTCAGTGCATCAGGCTGTGGAGCTGAATGAGGCTGCATCTTAGAAAAACAGTCATAAGCAGGCTGGTTTTTCCTACCTTCAGTAGGAGGTAGGAAGCAGAACTCTGAAATCCCCTGAGTCAGCCCTGAAGGCCAAGGATTGGGACCCAGACAGATCTAAGCATAGCATATAATTTTCTTAATTTAAACTTATTTATTTGGAATTGGTGTGAGGAACTTGGTATTTCCTTCTATCAAAGCAGTAAGGTTTTAATGCTAACTAATTACTATGTTGGCTTTGATGTGCAGCTTTAAACATTTTTATTTTGCTTATCTGAAACCCAACTGCACAAACAAATAACTCATCACCAGAACTTAGCACATATGCATTATCCAAACAGGAAACAGAAATGTCAAACAAGCACACTTTGGATTAAGTAATATATGAGATGGAAAAGATGATATAATTTTTTTCCTCTTGCTCACAGATCTTCCCAAGTATTAACTTCATAGGCATTCATCTGTTTAAACAGTTTTCCTCCCTAAATATTGCTTTACTTAAAACCCCAGATAGTACTACCTGACCTAATTTTGATTGATCGATTTAAATTCTCCATGGACTGTTAGAATGAAGGATTATTTTTTCCCCTGAGTTTTCCTGAAGTTCACCTGGACAAATACAGCCTTGGATGTGGCCCAGAAAACATTCTCTGAAAGTTGTAAGAATAGAATATAGACAGGGCAGACAAAACAGGATAGCAGACAGTACAACCAGAGAGACTATGACATCCAAATAACTAGCAAATAACATACAGGTTAGAAAAAAGAACAGACACTATTTGGCTCAAAATGAAGTTCTCACTTAGTCTGTGAATAGTCCCTGGAAACTATTAAAAATATTGGAGAAGATACAAAAATGTCTTTATGGTACCCACAAAAAGCTAAAATTGAACACAGGGAATATCATATATACATACTGCAATTAGAAGAGACTAAACAGCAAATCAATCTCAACTTTTTAGGTTTCAGATATGTTCATATTAGATTTGTTCTCTGATGGTATTTACTTTTCTGTTTCTTTCTGGTTTTTTTGTTGGTTTTTTTTTGTTTTGTTTGTTTTGTTTTGTTTTTAAAAAAAAAAAAAAAAAAAGTTGCTGCTGTTCCAAAATCTTCTCACTGGAGAGGAACAGAATAAATCTCAATATTCTATTGAAATGAATTTTCTGACTATAGAAACACATGGGGAAGAATTTTTTTGGAGTAAAATAATGTTAAAAAATACTACACTTGGAACTTGTCCCAAGAACTCCAATGAAAATGGAAAAAGAGGAGTTAAAGAGACAGAAGATGGTAGGAAATACATAAAAGGGAGGACTCAACTCTGGAAAAGTCAGAGGGAACTGAGTGAGGACATGGGTGTTATTTTATTGTGAGAATTTTTGTTCTTCATCCCCAAATAAAAGTAAGATGTAAAACATCAGCTGAAATAAATCTTCAAGAAAATGTATCTATCTCGAGTAATGCTTGTTTTTGTTTGCAGCTTCAGAAATCTCAGTTCCTGTAAGCACTTACTTATGACGTTAAGTTTTCAGTAGTTTGTTTCTCTGGTGTAAATGAGTATATGGTATTACAGAAAACAATCTGCTCCTTCTACTGTATAACCAGCAACAGTGAGGACAAAAAACTCCACATTTGAAGAATGGGGAAACCCATCTGTTCATAATGGACACTTCAGAGGCAAATGAGAAATGAGAAGAGGCTCTGGTTAAGTTGAAAAGGTCATTCAAAATTAGCACCTTATGCTGTAGATAACAAAAAAAAGGTGCAAGAGCATCCTGAGTAGATAACAGCAGTACTATATTGTATTGATAGATTTTGGAAAAGAAAAGAATTTTAGAGTTCAGACCCAAAGTAAAGTTTATGTGAGAATTTTAGCCATGGATAAATAGAAAAATAACTGTCTCAAACTTGTTATGTACAGAATCAATGCACAGTATCTAGACTATCTGCATGTGATGACCTACGGAGAGATCAGTGCTGAGTAGCAGAAAGCACAGAGATGTTTCTCTCCGCAGAGAGTAAGAAAATGGGAAGAAGATTTAGAAGGAAAGACTGGGATCTGTTTTATACCATACTGAATTTGAATTGATGGCTTAATTCCAAAAAATCCAGAGAGATATCTTGATATTTTTCATCTCTACGGGAGAAGGAAGTCTAGAGTGACTCAGGAAAATTTGTTTAATAACCTGCAGATAATTCTGATACTAAAAATAAATGAAGGGGACAAAGGACAGAGCTGCTTAAGTTTCCATTGGAAAGCAATGAAGAATACATTCTTAGAGACCTACAGACCAATGCAAGGCAGCAGCATGAATTCATCAAAATAAAAACAAATTGAAAAAGTAAGGTCACTTAAAACAGCATCTCAGAGTCAAAGACTTTTAAAAAAAGGCAACATGAGAAGAGACAAAGGCCTTTGGTGGATGTCAAAAGAGATATCTGCTGACCCTGGTTGAGTATTCTGAGCTCTCAGATTCCAGCTCTGAATTAAGCTTGGTGTTTTGGGGATACTAATTGTTAAACTAGTTTGGGACTTCGCCAGTATGGCACAACAGAGGAATCCACCACTTTATTTTAAGAAGGCTGTAGCTGAATGCAGACACTCAGGCTCACTGAAGTGATTCAGTTTTATCACTGTGTCTAATCTGTATTTTTGAATCACATATCATTGTAAGTATTGTGGAAAAAAAAGCTGTCTAGCCAAATAAATGTTGCCCAACACAACAGCAGTAGCAGCTGTTTTATCTCCTTTCCCATAATTTCAGGCTCTAGGACAGGGAATATTTTAAAGTGCACTTTGTGGCAGTAATAAATGGGAATTTAAATTAACAGTAGCCCTTCAATTGAACAAATCAAGACATCCATTAGGCATAAATAATTAAAGAGGCTGGGTTTTAAATATGATATTCGTCTATTGAAATTCCCACATTAATAACTAGCTATGCTAATCTGTTTATCTTCTAATGTTTAAAAATCTTGCTTCATGTCCTA
>JAWWES010000094.1:48885701-48902108 GCA_035583135.1 Lophotriccus pileatus
GTCAACGTCCATCTTGCCATTTTACTCCCAGGAACTGAATCTCTCGGGCAGGTTCCTTGACCTTACTTTTTTTTATGGCAAACCCCGCTCTCAAGAGAATCTGGATGATCTTCTTTCCTTTCTCGGAAACCTCTTCTGCTGTGTCTCCCCATACGATGATGTCATCAATATACTGCAGATGTTCTGGGGCCTCACCCTTCTCCAGTGTGGCCTGGACCAGTCCATGGCAGACGGTGGGACTGTGCTTCCACCCCTGGGGCAGTTGGTTCCAGGTGTACTGCACACCCCTCCCCCAACAGAGGGGGCAGGGGAAAGGGAAAATTTCAGCCTAGCTCCAAAAACACACAAAACCACAACAGTCTTCAGAAAGAGCACGAAGCTGCATGAAGAAGCTGCATGAAGCTTCTTTGAAAATATTGTGCTTTTTCATTAAAGAAATTACATTTCTGTAAAGTAATATTCTAGCTTTGTATTTCCATTTAAAAATAGCTTGTTTGTATCACTAAGCCATAAAACATTCTTGTATCACTAAGCCATAAAACATTCATTGAATGTTTTGGTTTTAAATTCCATGTAATTGAGCTTACTAGATTTTAGTAAGAATGAGTTGTGTTGACCAGAAAGCTGCCTAAAACAAACTTCAAAAATAAATTTAATGACTAAGAAAACCTTGCTGAAGGAGCCTGTAATTAGTATTTACAATATTTCCCTATAGGGAACATTATCTTTCTTCAATTAATCACTGGAACCTGAATTCAACCTGAATTAAACCATATCAATTGTTTGATATGGCACTTCTATATCAACTTTAAAAGAAAGTGAAAACCAGCCTCAATATAATAGATGAGACCTAAATAGGAGCTATTGCTGGTCTACAGGTTGAGGATTCTGGACTACAGGATGCTCAAGCTCTTTAGGGATCTAGCCCTATGCTAAAATACATATTTCTCATTACCCTTAGCTTTCCTTTAAACTAAAGACTGGCATTTTTGTAACACTTCCTTTCACCTTATTGCTTATTTACTCATCAGGTGCATATCTGTGTATGTTAGTGTGACAGATTTGCTGTGATGTTGAACTCAGGATTCTACGTGCTGCATTATCAAAACTCAGAATTCAAATCCCTTAATATAGGTTGGTGGCACTAATGGAAAATGATAATTTTTTTCACAGCCCTTAAAGTTATCTACCCTGTAAGTACTCTAGCACCATCTTGCTATGAGGTATGTAAATTTCTCTTCTATGCCATGGGTTTGTATTTGTGTATGCTCAGCGATAGCCCTGTCTTCTGATTAGTCAATTGCCTTGTTTCTGTGAAGTAATCAAATAATCTTACTCCCCTCTTACAGTCCTTTTTGACTGCAGCATAAAACTTGTTTCCATAGTATCTCTCCTTGTTAAAGACAGATGTTTTGCATCACACACTTGGAAGCACAACAGCCTTTTATTTCTCAAAGATTCTCTCACGTGCTAAGTTATGCCTAATCTTTAACTATCTTGTAAGTAGGAAACTTTAAATCACATTTTTATGATTGTCATCTCTAGAAGAATTAAATTAGGTTTTTAAGACGTGATGAATGATCCACATTAAAACAAAATTGCAAATGATTAGCTGAAGATAATATTAATGAAATGCTACAATGATTTCCTAGCAATTCATGCTTTCCTTATTTGAACAGATCATCATCATGGCTAGGCTTCGCGAATGAAGATTTGGGAAGGACTCTACCCACGCTTGCTACAAGCGCGCTGATGGCTACGATGGAATCAAAATAATAGCTTGTAAACAAAGTATTGGCATTTAGCTGCAGATGATACTGATATTGTAAGGACACTGCAGTCAAGAGGATAATAAGGAAAAAATAAATAAGAAATGAGAATTAAAATACCACAACTGATTAAAAGTGAACAATTTTAATAACCATAATTACAGGACTATTAAAGATAAGAGGAAAGAGAAAGGAAGAAACCAATTACAAGAAAAATAGGGCATATATTGATGAAGAGTATGTTTCATAGTCATTAGTGCATGGTTTTCCTGCAGTACCAAAACATCCATAAAGAGTGAAAAAGAAAATTCCAAATTCCAAAACCAAAATAATAAAAATTGCAATTTCAATGTGTAAGACGTTACCTAGATATTACCTACACCTTAGAGCTTGGCATCATAACCAGATTCAATAATTATACAGTACATCAGCAGTAGTTCACAAAATAATACTGTAGTGGCGACCACACAGTAATAAACCTGGTTAACTATCCCATAGAAACCTTTAAAAGATGGGATTTTGCTAGGTGAGTCAGTTTTAACAAAATGACCATTTTCAGTTTTGGAGTTTTTTTCCTAGATTTTTCTTATTTGGTAGTCAAGGGAAAGTTACACGAGAAGGTGGTAGGTACATTTGCAAAGTCAGTGAATGACAAGTAAGCACAAGTTGTATTCTCACATCAAAATTACTTCAGTTGAGATCTTTCCTGCAAATCAGACTTGGTTACAAATTATAGAGACAGCATTTGGAGAAAATCTTCAAGAAGAAAATTTAGCCCTCTTTGCTCCAATGGAGTGATGCATCATGTTCTGTCTGGGAATTCACAGTATGTTCAGGATGCAGTTAGGACAAGTATTCATTCTGAGTGCTGTGGGAATAAAGGGGAGGAGCAAGGTGATTATGAAATGGCTCCATCAAGCAGTTTCTGATCAGTTGCTAGGCAGTTAAAATTAGGACTGAAATCACAGTTAATATACAGAATATATATGCTGGCTTTGGAACAGCCAACAAAGAAAACCAGCCTTGCATGACAAAGTGCACATGGTTTCCCAATGACATAACAGCAGCAAAATTAATTAAAACCTAAGCTATGGGTACATCAGGAGCTCTTATGTATGTCCTCTGCTTCTTGTATGTATGCCAATCTTTTGGATTCATGTTTTTGGAACAGTCACCATTTCTAACAAGTTAAGATTCTTGTGGGTTTGGCTATATGATTTCAATCAAAACATCTGACTCAGAGCCAAATCATGGTCTTTCTGAAACTGACTGTAGGCCAAGTGGACTTCAGGAAGCCCAGATAGAGCATATGCAGTAAAACAAATAAGAAGTGCCTTTTTGTCTCCTGGCTTTCGCATTAATTAAATTATTATAATGGCCCTGAAGCTCCATTAGTGCTACTTGAATCAGAGTAAATTAATCACTCCCTCTTTAAAAAACAAAAAGCAACAACTAAATAGCAATCCGTATTTTTTTCTTCATAGTTTGGTCATAAGAAATGAAATCCAATGGGTCTACTAGATAATTTGAATGATGGGTATCTTCCATTTTCTCATGTACATACAAAGAAAGATCAGTGGAGTAACTCACAAGAATAAAAATCAAGTTTTTCCCCCTATACTTAGGGAAACCATATTTATTACCAGAGAAATGGATGGTCTGTGCCAGTATTTGAAAAAGTGATAATCATGGCTTAAGGCAGAAATCCAAAAACTGAATAAATATAAGGAGATTACACATTTAGGCATGGAGTGAATCATCTGTGTCATCCTTTGCCCCAGAAACTAGTTTTCAATGGAATTACTCTGCACTTAGGACCCGTTAAAGAAAAAAAATAATATTAAAGCGTTCAGTCAAAGTAACTTCTAAATAACCAAATAAACAAAGTCTTGGGTTAACATAGTTATACAGTAAGTGGATCTACATTCAGCATCTTTACATTGCTTTATTTTCCTCAAACTAATAAAAATGAAAGATGTCTTTTTTACCTCATTAGTACACCATTAAAATTCAGTTTCACTGATTATAATTCATTATGGTAGTAATTTAATTTTAACTATGTAATTAGGATTTCCTGGGTTTTTTTTCCTTTCAGTTTTTCTGATTACAGTCTTTCTTTGTTTAAATACAGCAGGCGTTTATGTCTCTAATGTCTTCCATAACAGCACCAAAAAACCCCTTACCAGAGACAGAGAAGAATGCACAAATGAGTGACCCTTAGACTTGCAGGTCAGTAGAAGAAGTTGATATAATTCACCCTCAACAACAGCACATTCTGTCAACTCAGCTGAAGTTGCCAATATCATCACATTTACGATAGAGATACAATTATGGCTGGAAGATTCCCACAGTCCTGCCAGATTCCTCAAGGGGATTAGCACTTGTCTGATTGCAGTACACAACAAAGACATTGTTAAAATATCTGTGCATCAATCAAGAAGAGACTTTGAAGTTTAAAAAAATAAAACAACAGTGTGGGAAAAAGGAGCAACTACAACAGTTAGGTGTAGTTATGTTCATCAGGTTTTGTTGAATGACATTCTTTGATGAGAGTTTTATTCTTAACTTCTCATTAACAGATTTGGAAATAACTCATTTTCTTCAAGAAAATCATTAATATCAATAGTTATTTGAAGTATTTCAGCTTTCTGGGATCTCTTCCCACAAGAAAGAAGCTAGCAAAAAAGAAAGGAACATTAATCATCATTAACATGAGTCTCAGACTTCTAATTAACAGATTGCAGAGCCTGAGACTGCACTTTCTGCATGCTGTTGCCAGTGTTCCTTCCTCCCAGCAGCTGATTTTAGACAGTGGTGCATCGAGTCTAAGATATTGGACCTAAGAAGAACAGGGTGTAGTAATGCCAATGCCTTCTCTCTGCTTTGTAGGCAATGTATAAACTTCAGATGCATAAAATTTGCTAATAAGAGTGACAATAAACAATATCCACAACATTTCCTATTAGAATAAAGTCATTGTGCTGAAATTTACTGTTGCAACTTTGCAGTATACATACAGAAATGTACAGGCTTTTATTTTTCTGATTTACAATAATAGTTTCTGTCACTGTTTGGATATGGATCCAAGCTAAATGTCATACACCAGCGGTGTCAACTGTAGGGATGTATTCAAAGTCAAGGTGTAGAATATACCAAAAACTTTCTATGATTTCTCCAAGAAATTTGCACTAGCTGCAGGAGTGGTCTTCTCAGAACTTCTTATACAAGTACAGTAATGTCTCAGTTTAAGTGAGACACAAGTGTTTTGCTGGGGATAAAGTATGAGGAAGACCCAAAACTCCTCCCCCTAAGTAATTATAAATCTGAAATTAATAGACTCCGATTGAGGAACAGTGTGGGAAAGGAAATTAAAATTATATCCAGGTAGGAATAACAGCCCTTTTATTAAAAAGGTCTATAAGTATTGGCAAAAACAACAAGAGAACACAAATAAAACACCCAAGCAATAATCCTCCACCTAGAACAACCCCCTTTAAGACAAAAAAACCAAACAAACCCAACAGTGAAAATCAATTCAATTTGTACCCTTCTGGGGCAATTATAACCACAGTCAGCAGGAGGTGCTGTTGAACCACTGGAGATGTGAAGCCTGCAGTTGTTAGAGTCAGTCAGCAGGGGGCGCTGATGGGTCACCGGCAGTCGCCACACGTAGTCTCCGTGCGCCAGAGCAAAGCTGGACAATGGAGACCTTCCCAGAGGGAGGGAGGAGGGGGAGGGAAAGCACAGCTCCTAGTGCTGGAAAAAACTCACTCTTTCCTGCTGGTCCCAGATGTGCAGCAGTGTTGCTCTGTCCCCCTCTGAGGAAGATTTAAGCAAAAACAGCTCCCAAAACGATGCACGCTCACAAAGGCAGCAGCAGTCCCCCGACAGCAGCCAGTCCAGCCACTCCAACGGCTCCTGCAGCTCTCACTAGGCCCGCCCCCCACTCCCGCCAGTCCCCAACTAGCTCAGATTTTTTCTCCACCCCTGTTTCCCGGGAGACAAAGCCAGGCAATTAACATATCAATACTGTTGGCTAACCGTTCTTCTGGGCCATTAGCTGCTTGGAAACAGCGCCGATCAACTCCCTCCCCCAGCACAGGCAGGGGAAAAGGGAAAATTCCAACTTAGCTGTAAGAACACACAAACCATGACAAGTAAATATCGTAGTTTTAAGAAATGTTCCAAAAATACATCTCTCTTCAAAAGCATCTCCCACGATGCTTTTGTTGTAGAAGTTGTAGAAGTGACTAATGAAGGTCAATATGCACAAAGTGCAGCACATATATTGAAAGTACAGAGAATAGCACAGAGATTTCCTAACTGCTCTCTTTACTACGTTTGTCACTACTACAAACAAGTCTTACAGAAGTTTATCCAGTTCCAATGGAGTTTGCAGCTTGTATCATGCTTGCAAATAATCTGATTTTTTTTTTTCAAATAGCACTGAGATCTTTCAATGAAGTCAGAGGGCATGCTGACATCAGCATGAACTTGAACAAATCCTAAATGAGAAAAAGGAGCCAAATCAACTGGATAACTTTCTTAGGCCAGGGACCACAGACTTTGCAATGACTATTGTAAAATAACATATTTCTGACAGGAAGATGAATTAACAGACACAATGCAGGAAGTAAAACTGTATGGCAATATCCTTGCTTTATCCTGTATGTTACAGCCACGTTCTACAACAGATGTAGCCATGGTCATCAGATGAGCAGGCTTATGCACTGTTAGGACAGAACTGTGCTTGAACAGACACACTGTGCTTACAGAAAAATTGTCTTTTTTTAAATTGTATAGCTGCCCATGCCCATAACCATAACCATATCATCGGCAGAGAAATAATGAGTCTGTCAGAAAGAAATTATAAACTGACTAAAGTTGAGTTACTCACTCTGAGCATGAAAAGATCCAATTGTTACCACTACGTAAATATGCAGAGGCATGACACTGCCATGTGCTTGCTAGAGACCGGACACAAAAAAATAGAAAAGAAGGACTAATATCTTCTGAATAACTGCATGGTACTTACTGATGTGAACTAGCATAGCTCAGTTGGCTACAACAGAGCCATATCAGCCTCCTAATAAGAAGATCCTGGCTCTTCTATGACTCCTTTTATTCCTCATGAATTTGTAACAATACAGCTGAAATCAGGGAAATGCAAAAGCGTGAATTCTCTGTGAAACATGCATAACTAGACAGTGTGATGAGAGCAGGAGCTGACAAGAGAAAGGCCAAGTCATGATGCTTTCAGTTTGTACATGCCAACAAATCATTAAAGGTGCGTGAGGATTTACAAATGCTACATGAGTTGAAAATATGTTCTGCCTTTAATTTTTGGTTTACTGCCTTTGAGAGAAGAGGAACGAAGAGTGTCAGATTACAAAGTGGAATTCCTACTGCTGACCAGAAAACATTGGAGTTCCTTGTTCAGACCCTAAGGGAAAGAACAGTAGCCACTGTTATGGGTTTTTGTAACTCGATTTCTAAGCACTAATGTAAAACTAAATATGGGGCCAGTTTAAACTACAGAAATCTACAAGGTTTATTGGGCTCTCTGTCTCTATGGGCTTTATTATGGGTTTACCAAAAGCAAATTCTATCTTAAACATATGTTTTCTTTCTAGTGTTTACAGTTATAATTTATTCTTTATTAAAAAAACTTTGCGTTTCTAGGTTTTTGAGCAGAAGGATGAGAAAATAGAGATTATAAAATTTTTAATGAGTAAATTTTACCAATGATAGCTCTTAAGATCTATGCTGAAACTGAAGTTCCATGAATAAATGTATGTTTGCTAACTTCCTCTGGAACCCTATATAGCTATTTTAAAGATAAACACACAATGAAAAAACCTAAAATAACATTAAACAAGAATAGAATGTTTGCAATATGCATAGATTAAAAAACTAAGGGTTATTAACCGAAAGAATAAGTTTCTCCTCTTCCAACTGTGACACAGAATAACTCTTGTCATCACATCTTCAAAATAAGCCCATGATTCCACATAAAATGTAACTTTATCAGTGAAAAATAATAATAGTTTTCTCTAAACTAAAACATGACTCCAGCTTATATGATAAACAGGAATATCTAATTCTGCTCTATAACTCGACTGGGCCAGTTCATAAAGCAAGGTGACTTATTTTATGATGACTGCACTCAGGCTCAGTGATCAACATCCTAAACAAAGTTTTTCCAAGCACAGCCCAGTCTCACAGTATCATGTTTTTCACAATATCCTGTCCTCACTATCTTGTCATATGGGCAACCAGGACACACAGATGTTAATTAATCATTAATTAATTCAGAATCTTCTGAGTGTAGCCTGTGGGCAAATACCTCCTATAAACATTGCATTCATTCACTTAAAGCTATGGCTTTGAGTGGAATTACTCTGACTTTCACTCTGATAGTACGGAGAGTAATCAACTCCTACGACAGCAGCAGAGAGAAACAATGCTTTAAGGATGCTGCAGTTGTGTGCGCATTTAGGGCTGACAGTTATGGAGCTAAGCAGTGCCAGATCTCTGCTACATTTAGAATTTTGATGGTTATCAGTGTATTATAGTTACTTATTACCTGAATAATGTTTAGCATAAAACCAAGTGTTCCTAAAACATTTTCTTCTATTCTAATGCACATCAGTAGTATATTTATGAAAAGTATAATAAACTATAGGTAAAATCAGCATTTATATTTAAAAGGCCATTACTTATTTGAACATGTCATCAAACAAAAGTCATTAAATCATACTAAGTAAAAGGATGAATAGTGGCTGCTATTAAAAAGTCTGCTTTTGCTAGCAGCTTATAGTACTTTAGGAGCTGAAAAGAATGGTTGTTTAGCAATGTTGTGATAGCAGGATTTCAACATCCTTACTGCTTCTGAAAGAATAGATACTGAGTAATTTCATAGTAGTATCTAGAACAAGAAAAAACCCCAAAATATAAAATTAAGAAGTACAACAAACTTAGACAATGTAGGAGCTTGCTTTGTTTGGATTTGGGGTTTGGATTAGGTTCATATATATAGCACATATTTTACATCACAAGTTATATATAAAATGTATAAATCACTGCATAGTACAAAAATCCTGAATTATATTTTTGGGTTAATAATTACACTTGCCTCTTAACACTACACTCAGTGTTTATTGCTAGAAAGATGGATTCTTGCCATTGTATTTAATGCTATTAATAGAACAAACATTTAAATAGAAAATCTAAATTTTGTAAGAAAATGCTCTCCATTTTTTATTGTTGGAATAGTAATTATAGAAAAATTTCCTTTTATGCATTTTTTCATTATACCATGGCCTTTTCTTTATTACAAAATAAATACAGAAAAAGGTAAATTCTAAAAACTTCTCCACATAAAACAATATACATTAAAATTCCTTTGCATTGTGGGTAGAAATAATTACCTAAAAATCCTGCTGTGAAACAGCAATTATAATTCAAAGGAACTTGACTTGTATCTTATACCTGCTGCCTCTAAGAGACAATCTCTCAATCATTCATATTCTTAAGTATTTCTTCCAAGTGGGCTACTTTCTAGGGCAAATATAAACAGAAATGCAATTGTTTTACTCTATTCCCTCCTACATTTTTCAAAATCCAGATGGGATACTTTCCTAAGCTCTTCTTTGATATTATAAATGTGTCTATTTTTTACTCAGCCAAAGGCTGTGCCATTTCAGCTGTTCTGGATTTTTTTTCTAATGCTAAACTTATGGCAAAAGAAAACCGTCAGTAAATTCTTAGCCAGGTTTCTCCACTATATTAGTTTTGGAGCTTTAGCTAGAAGTAGGTTAATGCTAATGTATATGTTGCCTTTACCCAGTTCTTTAATGTACCATAACCATGCTCTCTTTATTACAGAGCAAAGTCAAAACAGAACTGAAAAGACAGGAGAACAACTTTGTTTCTACAGCATGTCACTTCTGGGACTGGGGTATGACCAGACTAGACTAATGGCCCCTTTGGGATTATTTCAGACAGTGCTTTATCCATCAAGTATGACTTGTTAAACAGAATATTTGAAAACAAAGCAAAAGGGACAAGAATTAAAGTGAAAATTCAGTACATCTATAGTGGCCACCCACAGGGCAGCGGTGCATTCATGGTTCTTGGGCTGGCAGTTATTACGATGTTCACAGCCTTTTTAAAAACTCCTCTTACCTCTAATACACAGGGAAGAGAGGAAAAAATTATCATCCTCCAGAAACTGATTATTCCCCTGGATAAGTGCACGCTGATGAGCAACATCGACAAAACAGGTTGGAATCACAGAATTGCCATGACTGCAATCTATAGATAAAAAACTCCCAAACTATTTTTTCTGTGAGTTAAGCACAGTTAATCTGGAACTAAAAGTATGTTTGCTGGAAATGAAGTCCAGCCTCTGACTCAATGCTCTCAACATTCATTTTATCATCGTCTGCACAGACTCATTAAACTTTTTTCCAGTGAAGCAGGATAAATGTGAACTGTAAACTTAAGGGCTCAGATGTCCTTGAATAAGCCATTTTGGAGCTTTCTATCCAATAAAAATTGATGACTCCTACTTCGTGAGTGCGCTCGGAGAACGTACACAATAAAGAAAGACTCGAACATCCCTGGTTCATAGGGCCATCGAGTGATGCTCTTGGCAGAATTGCAGATACAGTGAAATGATTTAGGTAGGCCACAGATGTCCTGATCAAAGTTGTCCGTTCATTACCATGGGCTCTATAGTCAAAACTACTCAATAAGCATTGCTGAACACTGAACACAGCTTACTTTGTTTGTACATGTATTCACTGTGTTCTGACTCCTTGTTTGCTAGAAGAAATAGCAAGAATGCATGGCAGAAAAGCAAGATAGAGCTCTTTTATTTTTATCACTGTCCTGAATGCCAAAATCTGGCAGCCTAGCGCTGTGGCTTTGGTGCAGTACCTTATTGTGGCTTTTGAAGATTCGTCCAAATAAAAACTGCATTCCTCAGATCTGAATCTAGCGATTCTGACTATACTTTTTTCTAACTATAGTCCTGCAGACAAAATATAACTGCCTTTACTGCTATTGAGTTTATCCAGGATTAGGGGATCAACATCCAGTAGCTGCTTTGATGATGGCAGCTGGTAGTCACTTTTTTGAAATTTGGCAGCAGATATATCACCGACCCTTCCAATATCTCTCCACTCCACCCCACAAAAATAACAGTCTCGTGAGGGAACAATTAACACAGTAAGAACTAATGCATCATCCTCTTCGACTCTGCTTAACTACGGTATGCAATTATCACATGGGCCATCACTGATCCTGTCCACAGTTGTATAACTGACTCACTCTGACTGCTTTATGCCAAAAAAAAGTTCTTACTGTTCCTTGCAGCAGCTCTGCTTGATGTAGATGAGCTCATACATGAATCACAGGGCAGTGGAAGAAGACATGTGAGAGCAGTGAAATCAGAAAAAGCAGTTTGGGACCCCAGGGAACTCTTTAAACCATATATTTAATGAGGATCTCCCCATATTACAACCCAGCTTGAAAGAAAACTGAGTGCACTGCCTGCAGCTGACAAAGAAAATAAGCTGAAGGAGTTAAAACATTCAGTTGGAAACCTGCTAGCAAAAAAATTGCTTAACCTCCTGAAACTTTGAATTGGCAGTTTTTTCCCCCTTCTCTTAGCAAAAGCACTACTTTCTCATTACAAACCTCAGCTTATTTATAGTTAGAGAGACATGAAGCCTATGGGTCCACTTAGGGCGGGGCTGCAAAGGGGCTGCCAAGGGAAGGACTGGCTGTAGAAAGGGTCCTCTGACCCCTCCATCACACCAGAGCTACGGTCAACATTAGAGAGACACAGCCTCGGGGTCCAGCTGGAGGGGGGCCTGTGGTGGGCTGCCAAATGAGCAGACAGGCAGGAAAACAAATTCTCCATTCATAACTGCTACATCGTTGGAAATGGTTTGGTGTTCCTTAAGTTCAGTACAGAAACCTATGGTTAGATCCTGGATCTCCTTGTAATGCTTGACATTGTATATTTTTTGTAATGCTTGACATTGTATATTTTTTACCTGCCAACTGATCTTTCATTTAGACTTTGACTTACATATTTTGTGATTCACTTGCCTATTTCTCATTCAGGCGTTCCTGGCCCTAGGATTACAAACATGGCTACACGTATGGACCACTTGTTCTTGTGTGCCACACTCCATCATACAAGCATGGAAAAGCTTTGGGAATATCCCAAGCAGCCTTACTACCATTAAATCACTTTGTTAGAAAATGAGGGGCAAATTCATGGAGGTTGACAGGGACTGGTAGCAGAGCTTCAAATCCAAACAGAATACAAGTGTTTAAACTCCAGGTTCTTCTTCAGAGGATTAAACTCAGATCTTTACTCAAGACCTGTCTATCAACTTTAGGAAGGTTGGACAAATTCTTTTCAGGCTGAATATAGTCTTTCACTCAAGAACAGATCCAGATCTTCTGCTTTGCTTATAAGATCATCCCCTCCTTGACTGAATACATCTTTTTTATTAATAAGCAATGCAAAATGAGTAACCAGTGTGAACATTCTCCCTAAACTTGCTAACTTTTCTAAAGTTTAAATAATTTCTAAAGCATAAAAATTAAGGCTTTTGAATTAAAAATGCTCAGATGTTTGCTAGATTAAGAATTAATCGCAACTTGGAAAGGGATGAAATGAAGTTTTATTTAGAGAGTTCAAAGTACTTGCATTTTTGAATGTTAAGAAACCACAAAATATATAAAGAATTCTCTATTTCCCAATTTGAAACAATTGAACAGTATACAACTCTTTGCAGATGCCAACCTAAATGTGTCAGCCAGATGTTTGGTTTTTTTCCCTAACCCAGCTCAATTAAAATGTTTTATGAAGGACCACCCATACAAAATTAGAAAATAAATAATGATGTATACTGTAGCTGAGAAAATAATGAATCTTTGGATTTTAAAATATAATGAGAGGAAATAGAGGGTGAATTGAATACCTATAGAAGATAGTGATGTGCAACAGTCTCTTCCTAGTAAATTAATTATATGAACTGGAAGACCAGCAGGATATTGAAATGCAGATTGCAGGACACACAGAAAAGAGAACAGATAAAAGCTCTGCTTACCTCTGAAATTAAAATTTCACATTTTTTAATGTTTTCTAACTTTATCCAAGGAAATTCAAACACATTATTTACTTTTACAACTTAGCTGATGTGTCTTTTTTTCCATGAAACTAGATATCACCATAAAAAAGAGCAATACCTCTATTAAAAATATAATTAGCAAAAGTTTCTGCTTTTGTGGGTAAGCCAACATCTTTCCCTGTGTAATATGAGTGCTGAATGCTGAAGGATAGAGAAGAGCGTAGGGCAGAAATTCCTCTCAACCCCAATTCCTGTCCCTTGTTATTGTGGCAACCACATCTTGTAATGGCTACTATAAACTAAAATGTTGTATGTGGATATCAACTTAGAACAGTTAGCTTTCTAGTTGAATATGCCTATGAAAAAAGAGTTAGAATAATGTGAACTCATTTAATCTGCTTGCCTTACACACTGGGGAATGGTGTCAACATCTCAACCTGCATTTGATTGCAAAAATAAACTAACCAACCTATTCTCAATGAATGGAGACTGATGGAACCTCTACTATTTGGATGATTTATCTCAAAAAGATACTTGAAGGACAACATGCATCATTAAGATACATACAAAAATAGTAAATCTAAAAGTCAAGAAAGGCAATTTGACACCTTACTCTTTCAGAATCTCATACTCCAACTCATGTTACTAGCTGTATGCTACAGACAATTAGGATACAAAAATTACAGTTGCACTAAACTGGATAAGCTATAAACTAGCATAAATCATTACAGTGGTATAAAAATAGACAAGCTGCAATAGTTAGAAAAAGGAACTGCAATTAAGGTTTTTCTAGAGCTACTGAAGTAAGGTGCAGGCTTTGTCAACGCCATGCACTACCTCATAAAAAAGGTTTTGTTGCTTATATTTTCCGCCCCTTGATGTGGTCAGCAAATAACAGAGCCTGAGGCTCAGTTATCATAAAGAATCTTCAAAAGATCAACAGTGAAATGCTGCTGTGCTCTGAAGCCAAGATTGTCATGGTCCAATTGCATCTCTCTAATTTATAGGACAACATAGTCTGTAAATTATTTTATGAGCTCATTAGGAAAACAAACTAACAAGGGCTCAGTCCCCTCTGTACAGACTAGACTAGCAGGAGAATTCATTAATCCTTTCCTTAATTCATGAGGTTTCTAATTCACATGTTGTCTAATTCTTAACTTGTAATTTGCACACCTGTAAGCAAAATACTCCCCTAGCTGATGATGAGAGAGAGCTCATCCTTCCTCCTCCATCACGGTGCAGGTCTCTCGTGTATCGCACCAGGAAGCACGAACGCCTAAGCAGCCTGGCTCATGCTGGGCATGCCTCAAAAGCACTTTGGGCAAGCTGTTGTATTTACACCTTCCAGCCTGCAAGTTTGCTCTACACAATTTCCACAAGTTAGTGGATTCTGAAGCAAGTGGCAAACAATCAATAGGAAAGATTAGAGCTGTAGCAGACAGCAAGTTGCAGGTGGTAAAGGCACAAAATCTCCTGACAGAAAACTGGGAAAAGTTTTGCAAAATTTTAGTGCAATTGTATGAGTTGGTCCTGGAGCCACAAAAAAGGCAATTAGATCCCTGTTTTCTGGAGGTGATGACAGATTGAGCTGACATCCTGAAACTTGGTCAAGGACACTGAGAAGCAGTATCAGAATTCAAGGTTTGACATTAATAGAGATAGTTGGTTGCTGGATTTGATGAGTAACTGAGAAATGTTGCTTGGCCTGTTTTCTCCATGGCTCAGAGCCCACTCCAGAATTAAACCAGACTCCACTATGGTAATAAAGAAACAAAATAGTAGAAGAAAGGGTGCTTACTAGCCAGGCAATAAAAGTAATGTTTTGTTCATCATAGAATCGTTGCATAATTCACGCAGAAAGGGGCCTTTGGAGGTCACCCGTTTGTTCCTCATGACCTCTAACAAAGCAGGGTCAACTTCAAATTTGATCCAACTTCAGGTATAGATCATGTGGTTCAGAATCTTCTCCAACCGAAAACAACATCTCTAGGAAGAGGGTTGACATAGTCTCACAGTTCCCTTATTTGACTAAATTCATGGTATGAATTTATTTTAATTTTCTTATATTTCGTTGGAATGTCAGATGTTCCCTGTGTGTTTTTCATCTTTGTCCAGCTCTGAGGAGACTCTGGCTTCCTCTTTTCTATGTCTTCACATTAGGTAGCTGAAGATAGCGACTTTCCTTTTCTTCTTCAGCATAAATGAACCCATTTCTTTAGCCTCTCCTTGTTTGCTGTCCTTCCCGTGATCATATTCATGGTTCTCCACTGAACTCACTCCTATTGGTCAATGCTCCTCTTGTACTGGGAAGCTCAAAATGTGATGTTATGCCAACTCTTGTATGATTTTTTTTCTAGACTTTACAATGTAACAGCTTCCAGGAGAAGCTGTTACACATGAAACCAAAAATTAGTTTATTCCACAAGATGGATGCATTCTGGATGTCCTTGCTACCATGACTACTTTCAGCTTTTAATTACTTAGAAAAGTAATCTCTTTCAAGGAAGGAGGCAATGTTTCATCTTCTGCATTACAAGCATATTCCAGACAAAGAATATTAAAAAAAAAAGATTTATACTTTTACTAACATTTCACATACAACTTTTGGGAACAAGAGTGTGAGAAAAGACTGAAAAAATTCCAAACATATGAAGAGTAAGAAATACTGAATTACTCAAGGGATAAGTTCACAATTAGCAATAGGTCATTAAAAAAAGTAAGATACACTTGACTAGGACTCTGAGTCCATACACAGACTCTGCTAGGCTTTGTTTTTTGCAGGATGCAAAGCTGCACTATGCCCAAGGACCCCAAGCCGCAGTTGCTGCTGGATCACAGCGGGGATCCTCATCAGGGTAGAACACGGGCACTGAATGTTTATGATAATACTGAAGCCGTGAGAGCAGTTTTTCCACCACATGAGGATATTTTTCAGACAAATCATTTCTCTCTTCAGGATCATGAACAATGTCAAACAGCCAAAGTCTCTTCATTGATGGATCAGATGACTGAATCTCTGACTCACTGAACAAAGATGGTGGAGGGAACCAATGACCACAGCCTGAACAAACAGAAACAGACCAAGGGTCAGTTCTCAGACATGATGCAGCAGTGTGGAGACACAGAGCTATGCTGTACTGCCAAATTCACTAGCTGTCTTGACAAGCCCCTGAGCAGCGACTGCTGCTGCACTCCTTAACTTTAGCCCTGCACCAGAGACTCTCTAGTCCTAAGCTAACTATAAAGGAGTCCTATTTATGCAGAAAAAAAGCTGTAGCATTGGGATTCAAAATTCTGTGTCATTTAATTTCACATCAGTTAGTTTCTTCTTGGATTCTATGATTGTTATGGATCCCTTCCACCTTGAAATATTCTGTGGCATTTTTACCACTAAAGTAATTTGTAGACAAAATATTTAAAAATGAAAAAGTATATTGTTTGGATTTCAGAAGTGCTCATTCCAGATTTTTGCATGTGGT
>JAWWES010000094.1:48910560-48927348 GCA_035583135.1 Lophotriccus pileatus
AAATTCTTTACAGAGAGGGTAATCAGGCATTGGAATGGGCTGCCCAGGGAAGTGGTGGATTCTCCGTCCCTGGAGGTATTTAAGAAGAGACTGGATGTGGCACTGAGTGCCATGATCTAGTAACTGTGGTGGTAATGGATCAAGGGTTGGACTTGATGATCTTGGAGGCCCTTTCCAACCCACCTGATTCTATGATTCTATGATTCTAAGTTATCAACTTTTGCAGCATATTTCCCAAAGGAAAAAAAGAAAAATATAAAAATTCTTTATAATTAACATGTATTTATTATAATATAATGTAGCAGACATATGATGGGGAAAATATAATCACTAAAAGCTCCAAGCTTACTTGCATCCTCCTTGACGTAAAAGACTGAACAGTATGCACTAAGCAATGCCATGAAACCCAGGGTGAATTAAGATTTTAGATGGTTCCCGCTCTTTGAAGTCCAAAGTAAAAAAAAATATCTGAAACAAATAATAAACAGGTGCTACTGCCTAAATTCACACACAGAATGATGTCCTGAGTGTCACTCATAAGCAAGAATAAAACGTTGGAATCATGACAGATTGAGCTGATGCTTCTTTGGAATTATGTCAGCAGTGGACAAAAAGAAAACTGAGTGCAAGGAATTATTAGAAAAGGACTTGTAAACAAAGCAAAAAACTCAGTGCAACTGGAAAACTGTAGTTCTGGTCTTCCCATCTCAAAAATAAGACTGAGAAAGTTCAGAAGTGAGTTACAAGGTGGATGGTTTGCAATCCCTCATGACTAAAAATCCTCTGCTAGATGTACACTCTGCTTAATTAAATTTGCATGTTCTAAGGAACTCCAGGGACCAGCCTGTTTTCACTCCCTTGTATGACCAAAGGAAGGTTCTTCCCATCCTGTGAGATGCTGTGCCAAATGTAATCAAATAAGCAAAACCTTATTGTTTTAAATGACAGGGGACATATCACTTAAACATTCAGGCCAAATACTTTGAGTGCTAACTACACAAACCTCATGAGTATCAAGTGAAATCATATGATCTTCATAGTTTTTAGCATATTCAGACTGACTACAGACTTCATCTGACCTAACAAGACATCATCAGCAATGAGGAACAGCACTACTGAACAGCATGTACCCACAGTGAGAAAAGCTCAAACATGCTGAAACACTGAATGAGACGTAAGTTTTTTACTTAAGAAATTCACTGTCTGCTTTTGCCAGTAACAGTCACGTTACAGCGGGACTAAACTACATTCTCTGAACAAAATAATCTCAGCTACATCATCAAATTTAATTACCTGCCTTTTTTTTTTTTTTTTCAATCACATCAAAGGTGTTTCATGGAAAACCTCCACGTTATTCTACCACTTTGTAAAATTTTCTTTTAATAGCATCTCAGCTATTAGAATAGCTAAGACAACTCTCTGAGCTACTGGTCCCCTGATATCCTTAAGTCCATGTGATGAAAAAGATTCTATATTGTCAGCAGGTACTGTCACTGACAGCATTGCAATAAAGTCCTGCTTGTTTTCAAAGAACCCTGGGAAGATCACTGCAAGTGTTCATGTTTTCAGGCTTACCTCTGCCAACAGAGGCTGGAGGAACACATACAGAGCTACAGGTGTGACAAGAGGCACCCATCACAGGATTCTGTCAGATAGGCTCTCAGAGCAAAGGAACACAGACATGACGAGGTTGCACCACACAGCAAGATGATATGAAACTACTGAACTGCAGAAACTAGTGCTTGCAGTGAGGCAGCTTTAGGAAAGGAAGTGGCACTTACACATATGTCCAAAAAAATATATTGTATTTAAAATAATTCAATTTCCTGCATACAGATTGTCAACTCACTGAACACTGTTACTGCTGGCAGACAGGTTTTCAAGAGGTAGTATCACCTGCAAATGACAAATCTCAAGGGGATAAATTACATGTTCAAATTCTGCTGACATTATACTGTAAGACATTATGAATGATTCAAAAAAGTTTCCTTACTTTGTAAAAATGTTTTTTGTGAGAGAGGAGTAAATAACTCTCTATAGGTTGCAGAGTAAAATTCTGCTTAATAGTTGAACCAAACACTAGGAAAAAACCACACAGGCTACTTCATAAGGACTTAAACCCAACAAACAGTAACCAGTAATATTTGCATAATGAGGCAATGCATATGCCTCCTTGCCTCCTGTGATCTGATTAGTAGTCCACAAAAACTACAGAGGAGATCCCCAGAAGGAATTCTGAGACTGGCAAACCAAAAACCATTTATACATATGAAACCCAAACAGAAAGAATTTTCAAGTATTCTCATTATCATTTTTAAAATCAACTTGCTATTATAATCATTAAATAGATTTCTACTGTATTCACCATCTTGTATATATTGTCAGAAAAATGTTAACTGTATCATTCTCTTACAGCTTCCATTAAAAAAAAAAGTTTCTGTTATGATGTAAATAATTTTACACTACTATCAGGATTTAAAATTTTTATTTACATGGTGCCCACTAAATAGAAAAAAAACCCCTAGGCAGTTAAAAAAAATCACAAATAATTGATTTCCTAACAATATACACTGCAGACTCCTAATCACCTTACCCTGGAATTTTTGCTACAATATCAGAAGTTGTAGGTAAAGAAAAATTACCAACTTTTTAACATATTATGAAACTCCACATAAAAATTACCTTCATGACAGCAGTCTTCAGACTTCTAGAAATCTCACCACATGCACGCACACAAATCCTGCATGATTGGCAGGCTTCCTGTGCCTTACTAATGCTCAACTGTGGAACAGTGGGAAGTCTGTTAGGACTTGAAAAAAACCTACCCTGAAACAAATGGGAACCTTTCCATTAATTCCAATGGGCTCTGGTTCAGACTGGTTAAGCATCAGCAGTAACAAACAAGGAATTTATACCCTATCAACTTCTCTTAATCAAACAAATGAAGTTAAATTCCCCTTTTTCCATATAGTTCAATAGACACAATGTGTTTTCCACAAAACCTTCATATGAAAGGCTTCCCCTTTTGTATTTACAGCGATCATTTCTGGCAACAACACATATGCTTTAATCAACCCCTCAAATAAAAGTGATTCTGAAATCAAAACAAAAGTGTGGATACACAATTTACCAATTCTCAGATGAGAGACTTTAATAAAATAAGAAATAAATTACTAGGAGCACACAATGCCATGAATGTTATCAAAAACTGAAGCTTATGGATAAGCAGATAAAAACAAATTGCAGAGTAATTTTCCCAGCTGTAAAAGATACATCACTAAGCTCCAAAGTTCAGATCTAGAATATGTTTACTTAAACCTATTCCTTGTTTCTCCCTACAGCACTGAAAGAGCGGAATAAAAGCAGACTTCAGGTAACAGGTACCCAAAGACTTAATTCTTTACAGGAGCATGGAGCCAGAGAACACAAAGTCGAGAAATGAACCATAACAGTTCATTCCAGTAAAAGTCAGGAAGCCACCCAATAACTTTTCTTTGTGGTCAGCACTGCTTCCCACAACCACATTTTCTGAACTTTCCTCCAGCATTTTTCCAACTGTCCAATAGTTCTCTCCATAAAGCAGGAAATTCTCAGGCCACACAGAAAACCCTAACCGAGTTACGCTGATTGTTATGGTTTTGAACAGTGATCTACCATCTTTCAGGAGAGATTTCTGTCCAATTCTATCAAAGTGTGTTATTTTACATCATATAATACATACAAATATTCTGAATGAAATAAACCTTTATCTTGGTGATGGGATATCTGGATGGGTTTGGGTAATTCTGATCTCCACTAACAAAAAATTTGTACCTAAAACTTCCAATTTATATTGGAAAGTAAGGAAATTTAGTAGGTACACCATTTGGAGCAAATTCTTAACATTTTACTCTCTTTTAAGTCTTAATTCAGTTATATATCTGATTTTCTAACATCCAAGATGTAAAATATTCTGGAGGCACAGAGTGGTTTTTATTCGTAAGTGATCTGATCTACAGTTTGATTTTCAGTCTACAAATACATTCACTTAGGGACTCTACACTACACCATAAAAAGCAGAATGGTACATGACAAAAATATACAGATTTCCATTGGTATTTTCCAGTTTGTAAGTCCCTGGATCTGGGGAACACAGAGAAAGTTGCAGTGAAGTTTAATGCGTGAACATAAAAACATAGAAATAGCTTTCAGAATACACCATTTTTAGTGAAGGCCACTGAAGCAATTGGAAAACAGTACCATTCACATTTTTCAGTTGCACACAGAATAAAACTAGGATGGATTTATGGACTGGGTAAGAAATTATACTGGATTTCCATTCTATTTGAATTTCTTTGCTTTATGCTTTTGGATTAAGCACCAACATGCTTTACTTGAACAAGCTTTTTTTTTCTCCTAAATTTAAGGAAATAATATATTGAACATGGTTCAAGTTTTTATTATATACCCCATACCACAGTGGTTATAGTATTGAGAGCAGTGAAAGTACTATATTTTTCATTTCCTCTGATTAATACTAAGTCAAGTCTCATAAACACTGAAAATCTGGTTTGTCTCAAACGTAGTAGTATAATTTATACAGTCTGTAAAATCTTAAACCATTTAGATGAAGCAACTACTCACCTGAGAGATAAGACTAAATTTTCAAAGACAATTTTATTGAGAAATACAAAAGCAAAGAACAAAAGGTACAGTTGATATTTTTTACAGTTGGGAGATACACTTAGACCTTATATATCTTCTACTTATGAACATAAGGTTTATATGCCTTTATATGCTTTTTAAATGCTACATTTGTTTGTTAACAGTATGGAAACACACGGCTGTTCTCCATAAATTTATAACTGAAAACAGAGAGAAATAGGAAGTATTTCTCTTCCCTACAGCTATAGAAGCAGAAAAAAATCTTCAATAGAAACAGACGAGGATTGCCCAGGCAAAACTCACCCTTAAACACAATTTTTCACTGTTTTTCACATAGATGTATTAGAAATTCGTTAGTGCTGTGCTGTACTACAAATTTATTTTTAGCATTTTATACAATGGAAACTTCATGACAATAATTACCTTTTTCTAGAGTTGATTCTGTGAAGCAGACTGTCACATAGTTTTCACCATGAAATGCACAAGACAAAGCATTTCTTGATGAAAAACTCCAGAAGGAGTTTTAGGAATTTCTCCCTATTGCTTTGGTAAAAGGCATACTGTTATCTTCGCATGAATACAATTCATATATGTCCAGCAAGTGATTCAGATCTTGGATCCAAGCACACAGGACAGTCAACTGAAGATTAATCAGGTCTGGTTAAAAATGCCAATCTCACCAAGATCAGTTTGATCCTCTGCAAATTATCTTAAGGCCTTTATTCATAACTGCTGAACTTCACTGAATCTCTGTGAATGAACTGTAAAACTTAAATTAGAGGTATCTTCTGTAAAATACAGGAAAATTTTTTCATTTCCCAATTATAATGGATAATGCTATAAATGTTTGGATTATTCTTTCTTGGGCTATATTATTTCAAGCAAATTCATTATATTGTCTCTGAATTAACTCTTACTTACATGACTGAAATTTTGGGAAGAGATAGACAAATAGGAAGAGATGGAGAAACAGGAAAAAAGTGCTATGGAACTTAACATTCACGGTCACCATCATCCACAATAAAGCCAAATATTAGAGCTTACCAGATGTTTCAGAAAATACATATATTCTAGAGTCTTTATCAACACTTGCACTATTATATTTGTTCCTCTTTTACATCCATGGCAAATTTAATCTTTCTGAGAGAAAATCAACAGAAGAAGGCAGAAAAAAAATCTTCTACTAGGGGAAAAGTTAAATACTGAAGCCCCAGTAGGTCATTCAGACTATTTTAAGGAAGGTCTATATAAGAGTATCTTCTTTGGACACAGACGGTTTCTGTGTAGACATTGCTTGTTGTACATTAACAAAACTGTAATCATAATGTTATTTAGTGCTTCCTTGGCTTTTGCCATTTTATGAAGCACCAAAGACAAAAAATCTCATAGAAATCAAAGCTGAAAATTTTAAGGTAGCTTTGAATTTAAGCTACTGTTTAATTAAGTAGTATTTTACCTCTTCACAATAACAAACATTCTCAATGTGGGAGCTGAACAAGTTCTTCATGGTTATTTCTAGGTCTACTGCAGTGCTATGGGTTGTTGTTGTAACTGATGGTCTGTTCTACAGCACACACGACAACTTCTCACCAGGGAGAAAATGTTGCACATTTTTTGAAAAGGCTTAAAGTCACACAGTGCATTCTTCCATCTGTACTTTTACCTCTTCACACAGATAAAGTAAATTCATTTTTGCTTTTTTGCTCATTCTAAAGCTTTTCCTTCATTCTTACAGCAAATAAAATACATATTCTACAGTGTTTCTAAAAGATAGCTCATTAGTCAGTACTAGCCAATAGAAAGTGATGATTCTTCCATTTCAGTTACAGAAATATAACTTTTATACTTGCTTATCCTCATTTATAAGGTACACTTTTGAAGTTGCACTCGTGTTTGTAGGTCTGATGCCTTAATTAGTGTGAGAGTACATGAAAATGTGCTAGAAAAAAGGACAAGCTTGTTTACAGTCACTTTGAAATGCAGATGGCTCTGTGGGCTTACAAGGCCTTTGCATATATGTACTTTTGACTGATGTCTCTTTTTTTGAATTGTGATGTGTACAGCAAATGCTTCACCTCAACAAGGAAACTGGAAATGTCAAGGGCTCTTCCAACCTACATTGTGACAATGAATTACTGAAGAAATAAGGGATTTTGTTACTTCACTGAGGAAAGACATTTTGTGACCTTTTGCTGCTTTATGGCAGTAACTAGTTTTCTACAAAACCCTGAGTCTTTCTGTTATTTTATTAAAATAAAAACATTTGAGGAATAGCTGTGACCTTAACCTTGGAAGAATTAATAGAATACTGAACTTAAGAAGCAGATGAGCCCGAGACACTATAACTTCCTACTATCACGTTGACAAGGTGTAGGACTGTGCTGTACATGAACTCACCCAGCGAAGTTCACCTGTCTTAATTCACTTAGTTAAGTATTGTGAACATAGAGATCTAGTATTATTCCTTGTAATGTTAGTTTTCTCATAGTAATCTTCCAAAGGAAAGGTTTATACTAGAATATTATGTTCACTCTATTACCTTTCAAAATGCATACTCTTCTTAATTTCATCAAGAATAAACATTTGAAAATATTGCCATTCTTTTCTCAAAGTAGTCACCCTAGTTTTTGCAACAGATTACATCTTTACAAAAAAAAAAACACCAGACAATTTAATTAAATCCAGAATCACTCAGGGCAGCAAAAAATCCCTGTGCATATCAACTGGGGAAATCATTTATCCAGGATGTTACATTCTTCCACAATTACAGAATAAAAAAATTAAAGTTATTCTAAATAAGAGCAAACTAAATATTACAGCCTACAAGGTCAAACATCACAAAATGAGGGACAGCAAAAAGAAATGCCTGACTTTCACTTTTTGTGGGCAAATAAGAAAAAAAATCCAAATTCTACTTTACCAGGAAACATTTTAACTGAATGGAATAGAACTTAGGAATTATTGAAGATACGTCATGTTGAGATGGCCTGATATGTGAAATGCCCAGACCTTCTCTGCATCACTGTAAGGCTGCAGTGTTGCAAGTAAAGAGAACTGAGCACTAACTCTAACATCCTGGACACAATTAAAATTTTATAGGCCTACAGCTCAGAGATATTTCATTTGAAAAATGGAACGTACCATTTATGTCAAGACCTGCATAAAAATACAAAATGTTAGTGTTGTGATCAAATAGGTATAGAGTACAATGAAGCATAAAAAAAGCAGTATAGACAGATTTCTGAATTCCAGTCATGATACTTGCATTAGACACTTAACCAAGTGACTTAACATTTCTAAATTTTAAATGCGATTACCTACATCCTGAAGGGAAACATGGGAATCAGTATTTGTGAGGCTCATCAAACATGCAATCCTCTAGTATTGAATATTGCAGGGATGGATGGTTCACACTGAGATGGAGGTGGGCTAAGAGCCACAGCAATGTAGAACTGCAGGCCAAACTTCCTGACAGCAAGAGCTACACCCCAGAAACTCATATAACTGACAGCCCAAAGAAAAACATTACTTATCTCTGATGTGAATGGCAGCAGAGCTAGCTGGAACAGCAGCCTCCCATTAAGGAGCGGAGCTGAGCTCTGTCCAAAACTGCCAGGTCAGCATGACATGCACTGCATGAAGTGGTTGAGGACTTCAGGGTAATATATAGGCAACTCTTGCCCTATAAACTTACAGCAAGTCATTACAATTCATGATTTTTCAAAAGGGAAAGATGACAGAGTTCAGGTGGTCAGCAGGCATACTATGATTTTGCAGAAAAATGGTATTTCAGAGAAGCAAAGAACATCTCCTTGTTTTTTTTTCCATTCTTGACCATTCTCTCATTCCAGCTGTCACTATATAAGCTCAGTCAGAAACCATACTGGTCACTTTTCGGCATATTTTTGACTCTGAGAATAGATTTTGGGTCTTAAGCATGGCACGGACATGGAGTTTATTTTTCCCATTCAATGCCCAACCAGCATACTCATCCTTGCCTTTTCTGCTGGTACTGAACAACTCCATTATGATGGATTTTTTTTTTTAACTTTAATAAGTAATTCTAAACAAGGTAGATCATCTGTAATAGAACTGGAGAAGAAATAATTTCTATCCTACAAAGACTCAGGAATCATCTTTCACCTTGGGAAAATAAGTAATAAATGGGGCCTAGAGGAGCCTAGAGTGTCTACTGCTTAATCAAGATGAATTATTTGGGTATATGTATGTATATAATATATAGTGCTACAGGTCTTATAATGCAATTTTAATGCCCATGAATGACACATCAGTCCCAGAAATGAAAATGTTTCTCTATTGTAATATGCCACATCTTCATTCTGCATATAGCAGACCTAGCCTGTTATAAGCAATCATTTGTGTTGGCACTTAATAGTGCAATATATGAGGTAATGCCTTATTTCAAATGTCAAGGAGAGCAATGTAAAATTTGATTAACTTTGCTCAAGGCAAAAAAAAGTTTGGAGAAAAATCATAAAACGTTTTTACATCTTCTCTGTCTTGGATGTCTGCCTCTGAATAGATGTATCTTCCAAATAAATTGACTACAATTAGTAACCTACAATGTCATTATGCATTTGAAGTTTTAGTTTATGGTTAAGCCTGGAATTTTAAATGAAGGTAAAAGTTTTTTTAGCTTAAAACAGCTCCACCCAACAACATATTTATTTTGAATACATCTTTCTAATTAAAGAAATTCAGGTTCTTTTTGAAGGGAGTGAGGCTTTCACTTTCTCTTCAGGTGGACATGTAGTCTACAAAATTTTGTGAAATTCACTAAATTCATTAATAAATTTAGCAATCAGACTACAACTAATACACTGTGTACTGACAGATTCTGATTAACAACTCTGAATTCAAGGCTACATTTCCTTTCAGCATGTCATTTAGTTCTTATTCGCAAAATAAAATTCTGTGGGATACAAAATTTCAATACTGCTTCAAGACAGGCCATCTAGCAATGATAGTGTGGTCAGAAATAAGTTTGGTTTAGCAGTTAGGGGAATTGAGACTTAAATCCAGTTGGGTTTCAGTTCAGCTGAATCACCAAAACTTGATGAAATGCCATAAGCAGATCTTTCACAATGGGAGAGCTGACGTCACCCACACAGCTGCCAAACCATCAACAACTTGCTTTTTTTTTTTTTAATTTTTAAAGACAAAGTCACAAAAATGGGGCCAAAAAATTTTGTTTCTTTTCCCTTCAAATTCATGTAAATAAGATTTCTGATTTGTGCCACTTTTAAGTTGCATTTACTTTGTGTTTTTCTTAACCTATACATTACAGAGAAAATTATACTCTCAACATAATTTTAGCTTTCTGTTTTTAATTTTCTTATTTTACTACTGAATTCTTAAAGCTAACAGAAAATATGTTTCAGACCCAAACCTGAAAGACAACAGATCCTTCATACCAATTTTACATAATTGTAAACTCTCTAATAAACTACAATCTATGCTGAGACCAAGCAATTGAGACATACATTCATCACTTTTGAAAAAAAACAAGTGTGATAAAGATACAATCAGAAAGACAAAAGCAATGGCTTTTAGTAAGGAGGGAGATGAGCAATCACCTCTGAGGAGGGTAGGCCCAGCTGCATCTGCAGAGCTCACCAGACTGGTTTAGCACGGCAAGGTTCAATCAGATGTGGTTTCTCACTCCTTCCCCCCAGGGCTCTGGCTCCAGAAGCAGACAGACAACACTAGAAGGTTTGTCTCTGCCTCTGCCTCCTCTCTTCCAACCACACAGCCCTCCTTGCCCCAGACTTAAGTTGCTGCTGGCATCCATCAACCCCTTCAATGAGCACAGTCAACCTACATGACAGAGGAAAACCAGGCTAGTAAGTTAGATAGGTCCATGGAGGTATCCAAGGAGTGAATGGATGCATAACAAGCACTAGCAGCATGCGGCTGGGAATGGAGAAGGAAGAAAGTGAAGCACTTCCCCAGCAGAAACCTGTTGGATCACTTCATTGTATATCATGCAACAGAAACCTCAGAGCTTGATTTCCAAGCCAAAAGAATCAGTCTCACCTGTCCCCCAAAATTCCTTCTAGTCCCATTCTTTGTGCCAAAATGCGCTTGGCTATCCAACATAGATCCGGGGAGCGGAGGGGGGAAAGGGCTATTAAAATCTGAACCAATAATCCTAACCTGGCTTACGCATAGCCTGGCTCTATGCATAGTTTTGATGACCATGAGAGAGGGGAGTGGTGGTGAGACACCATGGGAGGCAGGATGTGGTAGCAGCAGCAAGATACATTAGCTTAAACTCCATGAAACTACTGCCTCTGGCTGAGGCTCCCAAGGTGGTCAGAGCTGATCTTAGAAGACAAATCCTGTGGCCAGTCCCTCTGTCTGCCACCAACCACACACTGACCCCCTGCTCCCAGTCATAGAGCTACAGGGCAAATAGAGTCAGCTCTAAAGGTTTCTACCTACTGACGTGGTAGAAACCTTTCTTCCTCCTTCGCCTGGCTACCAGAACAGCCTGAAGGCTGATCTGGCAGAAGAATCATCTTGTCACCATGTGATTTCCACAACTAACACAAGAGAAAGAAGAAAAGAAAAGGACAAGCTGGCCATCTTCTTAATAGCTCATCACCACTCTGCCTTCCTAACACCCAAAGACCACCACCCACCCACCTCTATTCATCCTAGTTTTAGAGATCCCACCCTAGTTTTTCATTCCACAACTACAATTCTTGTAGGTATGCACTACAAACCAGATCAGTTAATTGAGAGAAATGATTGCTTTAACCACAGCCACTCCACTGGGCTGCCACAGGTCAGAGGGAGGCTGAAAGCAAACTCTGCAGCCAGGGACAGGAAAACTTTTATTAGCACTAAAGATGATAAATGAGCAATCACAGTGTAAAACACTACTGATGTGTATCAGACTACAGGAAAAGTTTATATTTGAATGAAGAAAGTCTGCCCTTTGAGAGAGAAGACAATTACTTGAAAGAGTTAGTGATATAAGACCTGACTGCACTTTTTTGTAAAATGGAACAGCAGGCAGTCTAGCTTACAGTGTTTTCCCTCTTATGTTGTTTAGTATTACAAATAGGAAGGCAGTACACTATTTTGATACAAGACTACTGCAGGGCTACAGTGTTTACCATTGGGCATCCTGCTCCAGCTCCTAAAGAAAGGTAAGTGGAGGTTAGAAACCAGCGCTCAGTCTGAGAACTTGAAAAGTTATATGATGTTATCCCACGAGTGGTAAACAGACAGCCCAAGGTCAGTTCTAACAGACTACAGCAGCAGAGATGTTGTTAGCTTTGTAACCAAGATATCATGTCCTATTACTTTCCCTTAACATTCTGTTAAACACTTGGCTGTAACAGTTGAGTTGACACTAAACTAATTCTTTTACACAAATTCTTCCCTAAAGGAATTCTTATTTTGCTGTAAAAATCTAAACAGAACAAAGCTCAATTTCTCTATTTCAGTTTAAAAAGAAAAAAATCATCTATTAATTACATGAGATATCCCATCATTCAGGGTACTAAATATTATCAGTTATTCAGAGAGAGATGAAGATAAATGCATTCATTAAATAAAAACATATTATGCTGAAAGAATGTATACATTATAAGCAAAACCACTCAAGAGTTCAGGAACACTGAACCTGCAGTCAGTGCAAGTAAAATACTAACTTACCGCCAACTACAACAGTACACTGTCTTCTTGCCTGACTACCCAAAACAACCTGAAAGGGTTTTTTTTATATATATTTAATAGTATCTTGAGATTTACTTGCCTATTTGCTATCCTACAGTACTCCTCAAACCCAAAGATTTGGCTAATCTATATCTTTCAGTCATTATTTCATGTTTTAATTCAAATTTCTACAAAAAAGAAAGCATTACTAGGAATACTTCATTTGACACAAGATGATTTAATGTGATGAGATTTTTTTAAAGTTGACTAGAACATGAGCAAAATAGGCATAAAGAAGGTCAAAGCATATACTGGCAGTTAGAGAGCACCCAGCAAAACCTGCATAAGAGTACTCTGATGTCAAAACAGTTAGGACAAGGAAATGATAAACAGTAAAGGAAAGATCAAGAGTTCAGAGTGACAGTGTTTATCACCTCAGTGACAGGGAGATTGTATGGGCAGTTTAAGATGCTTTTTATAACAAAACAAAATGAAACAAAACAAAACAAGCACAAAGAGAGCCATGACATTTGCTGAAAATATGAAAGTACTTGTATGTAGCTTTGTGTCTCCCTAATAGAGGCGCCAGGTTTTATGGAAACTTATTACTCAGTTTCCACAAACGAAAAACAGCGTGCAGGAATCAACTGACTTACATACAATTATTCCTAATAACTCAGACTGCCAAAGAGAAATTTTAATTCTTATATGACAAAGCATAATTTCACTAAGACACAAAATAATTTGCCAAAAGTATAGGCCTTTGCTGAGAAGAGACAGAGAAACCCTATATGGTGAATAAGAACGTGTTGGTGAAGAATTAAGTTTAATTACTCTAGTTTTGAATGGTACATAAAAACACTGTAAATGTACAGGCATGCATGTACCGTCCTGCTGGAAATACTCCATGAGAGATTTATTCTTCATGGAGAAAAATGTCTGAAGAAAAGGAAAACTGAAGAAAAGACAGTTTTGGAACACAGCTGAACTACTGAAGCAGCAGATAACGTCCTACCTCAGAGAAACTGTTTTTATATTATAATAGCATTAACAGTGTTGCTAGAAAATACTCTGCTTGTATGTAAGATGTAGTTTCATTTCTCAATAAGCCCTGTAGTTAGAATTTATGGCTTTTTCCCATTCTGACCTCACCTCCTTACCCATATTTGGATGTATATTCCATTTATAGACATCCCTTTGCATGAAACTCCCTGAAATCCTCCCCAAATTCCACACATTCCATGCTCCATGATAAAAAGCCAGCTCACACTGTACTAAAGGCTTCTTTTTTCCTTTTTGCCTATATTGGCTTTTTGTCTTCACTATTAGTGGAGGATCTGAGAACCCACAGTCTGAATATCTCGGGAGTGTTACAGCTATCACTGCCAATACCTTCCTCTATTCGTGACACTTAAAAACCACACCTCATCTAGTACAAGAGTTGTGCTATTACAGCTTCTCACCACCTGCCCTACTCCCTGCCCACGTTTCATGCAATGCACACAAAAACTAAAGCCATGATGCATGTAGCAAACAGAGAAGGATCACCAGAGCACGACATCATGAAAGCAATCTGGTGACATATTTCCAAAGACCTCAGGGTCCTGAAAACCTCTGCTTGTCCCACTTCTGTTTGCCCCAGGAATTTGTCTACTCAAACACTTCTGCTGAGCTCAATCATAGGCCATTCCCACATGGAAAAGATGGTCTCTGATGTATGCCCGACAATACCACATCAGGACATAACATTACTTAGGAATGCTACTGAGCATATTCACTGAGCACTCTTTGATGAGAAATTGGAGTAGCTACACCTTAATTTAATCTGTACGTAGGAATTATCTGCAGGCAGTGCTCCCCAGTCAGCACTAGATAGGCACAATGTTGCTCCTTCTCCAAAAAGCATCGCAGAAGCAGATGTGCATTGCAAAAGGCCACCTTACCCCTTTCCATCCAGTTTATTGCGGCACAAAGTGTATTTGCCTTGCTGGCAACGGATCACTGTCTCCATTGCTCTGCTTTTCCTCTTCCTGGATTTACTTTGTTTAATGAAATACAGAAATGCTATAAAAACACTGGAAAGGGTCTGTTCCAATGTTCTGTTCGACAAAAATGTCTGCCTCAAAAGTTTGTAGACCTTAGCAAACTAATAACATTGAATCATATAACAGATGGTGCTTACAGAGTTATAGAATTAGCAAACTTCAGCTCCAATTCACGTGATTGTGGCACTGAAGATCCAACCCATGTGATTATGGAACAAAAGCAATCACCAGGCTTGGAACTTCTCAGCTTCTCACAAACTGAAGTTTTCCATTTGCAAGGTCATTATATAGCTCTATCAAGATGCATTAGGGCGAGCAGTTCATCTGGAACACTGAAGAGAGGGTTTGGAAGGGGTTCTTGGAGTGTGCCTCCCCATGCATCTCAGGCACATGGCTGCTCCTCAACCTTTCCATGTCCCAAAGTACTTCATTCATTACTCACCAGTGTTTCAGAGCTCTCTGAAGTAGGAAGTAGATGTTGGTCATGATTAAGTACTTACAGCATCTGGGGGACGATGTTTCTGTATTTTAAAGCTATTTGCTTAAATGGAAAAGGCATCTTACTGTATTTTCTTTCATCTAGATGGAAATACTTCACTTACAGAAAAGAAGAAGTGTTCAGAAGATAAACTGTATGTTTAATAAATCTTGAGCAATTAATAGCATACTCACACGGGGAGTCATCCACAAACATGGGGTCTATGTTGTGCAGCAGTTCCACTCTGGGAGAAGGTCTTCCTTCACTAAGAGAGATTTCAAAAGGAAATATTAATTTCCTTCTACAGCTCATTAAGATTCTGCTTTTTTGTCATCCTAATATAGAGTGAGCTCACATCTGTAAATTCATTACTATCAGCTTCAATCTGAATGCTCTTTTCTAGCCTAGTAGAAACAGCTTTTGCCCCTATAAGTTTCCCCTAACTTCACTGGTGTTTATGGGGATTATTCATAAATTTACAGACTACAGAAGTGGCCCTACCAAAGCAAGGTTTTACAACCATCAGCTTTAAGAATCAAATTTCGCAGCATAAGCTGGTATGGCATTTGCCATCCTCTCTGCATACCTGAATTAGTGCTGAAAGCAATTAGGCTAGGTGCCTCAAAAAACACCACAGGCATCGCTATCCCTCAAAACCCCCCACCTTTGATTCGTAATTGATCTCATAAGGATTATTTATTTATTCTGAACCTTCTTGAAAAAAAAAAAATCATCCTTCTTTTTCTAGCCATTGGCTACATAGAGATGGTATGGAATAAGCCTCTGAACTTACCCACAAATTTTCTTAGTTAAGTGGAAAAAAAAAATTCTCCTTATAATATAAGGGCAACATGAGTAGGAAGCCATAACTAGAAAGAACCTTGGCTACATCAAGATACAACAGTATTTTATTATTTGATAGTGGATCTAAACACATCCTTTTAGAAATTTTCAAATAATTTAAACTGTTTTTTTTTTCATTACAGAAATGACTTAAGACAAAAAAATTCAACGAGGGGCCCTAAGTTGCTAGACACTAAGAATAAAAACATCAGGTAATATAAACTTTAGTTGAGAGCTAAAAAAAATTACAGTTATTTTAATACATAAACCATATAATTAAACAATATTTACCTGTAATTTAAAATTTTCAGTAACAATTAAAATTAATATTGTTCTATTGCATTTCTAAAACCATTTCTGTACGCTACACATCTTGAATAAGTACAAAACTAACAAGGAGAACTGGATGAAAGATTAAATGTGTTCAGATAATACACTACTGTAATTAATACAGAAGAAGCACAATAATTAAGCTACAGTGTTAGTAATTCAATGTATAGAAACTGCCACAAAAATAGTTTCCCAAAATGTGAGTGAAAGGTTAATTGCACCACCACCCCCTCCCCAATATCTATAGTAGTCACACTCTTAACTAAGGAACTTGACCTTATTTAAACAAATTTTATCTTAGGTTTAACAAACTCTGTCTCTGTGTGCTCCACTGAACAGCTGTTTTCAAGTGTGCCTTTTGCCATATGTTTATAGGTAACAGTAACATGAACCAGTTAGCACAACTTACACTAGGATGTAAATTTATAGCATGTCACTGACTCTGCGGTAACTGCCCGAGAAGATATTCTTATTTTGCAGTTTCTGAGCTGTATCTGCATGTCTCAGTATATTATAAAACCACAAGAGTTATGCTAAGTAATTCAGTATCTTCCATCAGAGACAAATACAGAAGAATGAAGTAACTTCCTCCTATTTAATTCTCATCTGTATACTTTCAATATTCATACTGCACCATTCAGTATTCACACAGTGCTGTGTGACCAGCAGGTTGAGGGAGGCGATTCTCCCCCTCTTCTCTGCTCTGGTGAGACCCCATCTGGAGCACTGCATCCAACTCTGGGGTCTTCAGCACAGGAA
>JAWWES010000094.1:48933346-48950042 GCA_035583135.1 Lophotriccus pileatus
AAAGAGGACAATGTAATTTTTGCAAAACTAAGGGCTGGTGAGAGAACTTCAAAATTTTTCAGAAATTCAGATTTTAAAGACTTTGTCATCTATTTTAGTGGAATAAAAGAACACCAAAATAAAAGAAAGGCTTTGAAAGATGAAGGATTGACTGAACATAAGTCTTGACTGAAGATATTGCAAAGAGTAACACCAGAGTTTCTTTTGATAGTTTGTTCACAGGGCAAAAAATTGTTACCAGTTCATGTCTATTTCATTTATTCTTTTACATTCTGTTATTCTCCTTACTCTGCTGAGCCCAAGGCTTCAGTAATAAGTACATACTCACATGTGCCCAGAGTTCCCAATACCCAGCATTTGTGATTCTATTAATCTTTTCCAAAGGAAAATGTATGGGATTTAACTCATTTTTGTTTTAATGCCCAGAAGACTCCATTATCTGAACTAATGGGGTTTGGGATGTCCCAGTTAATCTAACCCGCATGAGAGGTGCACAAAGTTAGACAAAGCCCAGTAAAAGTAGTTTGCTCACAGTGTCTACCCAGCTGGAGCTATGTTGGCTCTTTTCTCCAGTCATCTAAGCATGCCTGCACTGTGCTTCTGAGCATTCCACCTTGCTAGAATCAGTCCAGCATCATGGCCCCTCAGGAACCAGGTCAGTTCTACTTTTGTACTCGATCTCATACACTTTTTGAGACACTGGACAGCATGATAGAGGCCTATGCAAATCGTTACACTTTGAACCAGCCTGCTAGGTCCTGTAGTGAGCTAAAAAAACCATCAAAGTGGAATCTGTGTTCAGTGACTTAAGTGTCTGCATAGATTTTTTACGTGTCCAATTCCTGATGCATGCTGCAGAGACACCCAGCTGGGCTCTGTAGAGAGCAGGGCTTGGTCCATAAAATTTAGTTATATTCCATGCTGTGCAAGATCAGTTACATACTTCAGGATCACAGAGTGTTCTTGAAAAAGTATAACATGCTTGTGTGCTGTTGTGTTTATACTGAAAAATTCAAAATATCAAGTTAAAGCTGTACAGAGGCTTTGTATCTCCGAACAGGATTAATTTGCAACCTGAATTATTCTCTCATGGACAGCACAGTTAACCGCATTTATACCTTCCCTTTATTTAGGCAAAGAAACAGGTAATATTTTCCTCCTAGATCCAGTTCTGTTTTCTGGGCTGATTAAATTCTTACACCAGAATGCTGACTTGGTGCTTTGACGTGCAAGTTACCTGATAGCTTTCCAAACATCAAAGCCATCCAAGGGCTTAGTGCCATTGGTATGTCCTCCAGCAAGGTGCACGAGTGTTGGCAGCCAGTCAGAGATATGGATGAGTTCATGACTTTCTACACCTTTTTGTTTCAGCAAAGGACTTGCAACAAAGCCTACTCCTCTCACTCCTCCTTCCCAGAGTGTCCATTTTCTCCCTCTCAGTGGCCAGTTATTCCCACCTGCCAAAGTCTGTCCTCCATTATCTGAAAAACAAGTAAATAAAAGGAATTCCTGGTAAGAAAGAAAAAGAACAATCCTCCCCACAACACTTACTCATCTATTTGAACAAATATTTTCACAATACAGGCCCATCATGCGAGTACTTGGATAGTGCTGTTAAGTCTTCATGCAACATGTCACACATTCAGAACAAGTAACAAACATATTACTTAACTCTCAAAAATTACTACAATGAAAAGCTACTGCTAGGCAGAAATAAAACCATACTACAAGATAATGATCTAGAAAGACTTTGTTGAGAACAACTTCTGACCATGATTCAAAATACCATTAGGAACCCAAAGCTCTCAGAATCAAAGACTTAAAAAATTTTGTTTCAACTAATTTAAAGACCACAAGAAGATTTGCTGTCAATGCCATCATTAGACTCAAAATACTCTGGTTTCCAAAGCGGTATAGTACGCTTAAAATGGAAACCTGTTATTCCAGTCTGAGGACTGTACTCTTACTCCTAGTTTAGAAGCATTTTTTTTCCTAGATTTTTAGGCAGCACATTGATTTGTAATGTCAGACAAAACAGAGAGTTTCTCAGGCAGAGGGAGATAGCCCTAACAAAATGTTTAAAAAACTAGTTTAAAATAGTTAAGTGATTCCAAAATATACTGAATTTATTGTTTGTTGAGAAGTTGCATCATGACTGCAGTAAATCAGAAATATTTATGTGAATTAGGGATAGCTCATGGAACACTTTTTTTAACTGTCTCTGATCAAACTTTCACACTTAGAATAAAATCCAGGTTCTTGAAGTTAATCGAATTAAGGATTCTTTACAGTTACTTTTAGTTCTGCTGTACAGTTGTTCTTGCTCCAGCCTACTGTAGTGTTCTCAGAAGAGTCATTGCTGGCAACTCTCTTAAGTATAATTTTCCTGTATTTTAATGAGGTAAAATTTCAAATAATAATTGTTTAACTGACATTCAATGTAATTTGACATATTCATATTGTATTTTCCGATTAAAAACAGGAATTCAAGGGAAGAAACATGAAGTACATGTCCAAGACCTTACAGAAGAACTTCACTGTAACCACAACAAAATTATCTCCCTTCTGGTTCATTAATTAAGATCAATTAAACACCCACTGAACATCTTTCTAATACACAGAGGAGACTATATTTGTCCTACTAAGGAATAAATTAGATGCCTCTGTGAAGATTTTGAAAACCTAAATGAAGCACTCAGTAAACAGAATGATTTGGAAAGTGTAAAGTATTCTGTGGCCCAGTTAGCTTCCAGTAGGGTTGCCTTGTGTCCTGCACTCTTGGGTTAAAAACAAATTAATTAAGAGCTCTACCAATATTTCTCACACAACAACGTTGACCTCTGAGATCTGAGAACTTAAAGAAGTGGCCAGTTACAATAAATAATAAAACAACAACAAAAACCAAACAAAAAACCCCAAACAAAACCCAAAACAAAACACAAACAAACAAAAAAGTTTCAACAATTCCTTCTACTTGCAATATAAACAGGAATTCCTGTCAGGGATACTCATGGGACTAGCTTTCAGTAGATTTTAATCTTTGGTGGCCTTAGAATAAAAGGCAACTTATCTACACTGTATTAGAGTACAGTTTGGACATACAGTGGGATCAGAACTTAAGTACGCTAAATACCTTATTTGTATCACAGATCACCTACTGTCTGTATCAGTTTAACAGCAGCAGATCACATGAGGGTTTTTTTTATTTCTGATTATCAGCAACAGAGTGGCAAAGAAATTCCTCCAGAATTCATGTTCAAGTGGCCCTCCCTGCCTAATTTCTTGACTGAATTATCAAGAAAGTGTTGTGCGGGAAAAGGTTGCTTCTGTTTTGATTACTGAAGTTTGTTTCCTTTCTAGGTAGGCAGAACAGAACTGATGTGTCACTGGCAGTTTATACATTAGTGGCACCATCCACATTGAGTGAACTATTATCTAGGACTTCAAGTATCAACAATTTGTTAAAGAGGAGTTGGTTACACAGCAGTGAAAGACCATAATGGAGTTTGTATTGATAAAATATTAAGCTAACTATTAAATAATCAGGGTGGGGAGGGAATAAACAAGAAGCCACTGATTGCATCGGGTATAGAGATGGCAGAAAGGCAGGTATGAACAGCCACTGTAATGAGTGTTCTTTCTGCATGCATGAACAACGACTGTAATGGGTGTTCTTGTCAGTCTAATCTACATGAGTATGTCTAGACAGCAAGAGACAGAATGGGTATTGGCTGTGTACGTGTCATGCATATACCATGTTCAGATATCTTTCCTCTAAGATAGAGGAGATGTAGAAAATTGATGATAAAAGCTAGCATGGGTTAAGAAAAGATGGACTGGATAAAAAGTCTTCGGAATTTCTTCAGCCACAAACTGGAGAAGATTTGAAAGTTCTCACAAAATTTCTGGTGAAAGGCACAAATGATTAGCCCCAGTACTCCTTCCTAGATATGTGCTACCAGGCATTGCCATAGTGAGGAGGTGCTTGGCTAGACAAATCCTTCATCTGTGGAATTACAACCATTCATTCATGTTCCCCCAAATACGTTATTCCTCACTAACTCCTTACACTATTTTAGCAAACTATCTCAGATATGGAACAAACACCAAAGTCCATATGGAAACTCCCACTAGTTTAAAACACACCCTTAAAATCCACTTAGGTACGAGACAAATGGGATCATTGTTCCTTCATGTTCTACACTGGCTTCATATCCAATTCTAAATCCATTTTAAAACACTATTTTCTGAATGATTTATCACCCATTTTTTGCAATTGTTTCTCTCCATGACTTATCCTAATACTTTATCTCAGAAGACAGTCTCCAGAGCAAAGCTTTTGGAACCAAGCTACCTACAGCTAGTAGCCTTGGTTTATAACATTGCCTATTATTAAAGCTTCAGCCTTACTACTTCAGCTAAAAACACAAACGTGCCCCAAGCATGATACTAAATTATTCTCTCTCTCCTGGAGACAAACATCAAATATGATTTTCATTAAAAATACTGATATAGTTTGGGAAATGTAGTGAGCAAATGCTTCCTATCTGTAAGAATCACTTTTGTAACTACATGTATATAATTCAGACTGCAGTAGTACCCACAAGATATTACAGGAATTAAAAAAAAGCATAAAACTAACCAGCTCTTGTCCCTAATGAAATGATGAAAGGGGAGGGAATGCTATACTTAGAAATTATGCTACTTGTCATATGCATTACCTCGCTAACTTATAAAGCTTTGTTTGCTTTCTTGAATGCAAGGATTGCACATTTTTCAAGAGCTTTGTTGCTTGTTGGCTGGCTTGCTTTGATAGATGTTTAGCTACCTTTATTTTCTCACAGTATTAATCACTCTTTTTATTATAACATATATACATAAGACTCTAATGTGTTACTTTACAGAGGGGGGTACTGCGTTGCTTTATTTCCATTTTGACAGGATTTTCCTCTACAAGCTGAAATTTGAGACAGCAAAAGAGAACGCTGGGGAGAGACAATCTCACTGATACAAGAAGCAGCTGAAATAGAGCTTGTAGCAGTCATTACCACCATGAACAAAAAAATGCACAGAAGATATATGCAGGGTAAATGGCAAAACAACATAATAAAAGAGAGCAACAGAAGCATCCTGGCCTTTAAAAGGTAGTTTCCATGAAAGCTGAACCAATCTCACTGATTGCAAACAAGTCTGTGTAATCATAAACAACATGAGCAATAAATATTTTTGAGGTCAGGAACTGGTCAGAAGAGTCCAAGCTCATCTCTAATATTATTATCCTTTGCCAATTTACATAACTTATAGAATCATAGAATGTTCAGGGAGTTGGAATGGACCTTAAATATCACCTAGTCCCAACCCCCACTGCCATGGGCAGGGACACCTCCCACTAGCCTGGGGTTGCTCAAGGCCAGGTTTGTGGCATCCACAACCTGTTCCAGTGTCTAACCACTCTCACGTAAAAAATTTCATCTTAATATCTAAGCTAAATTTCCCTTCTTTCCATCTGTATCCATTACTCCTTGTCCTATCACTACAGTTCCTGACAAAGAGCGACTCTGGCTTCCCTGTAGCCCCATCCAGATACTGGAAGGTTGCTATGAGTTCTCCATGGAATCTCCTCTACTCCAGGATGAATAGCCCCAACTTTCTCAGCCTGTCTTTGTAGGGGAGGTGTTTCAGTTCTCTTATCTACTTTGTGGCCCCCTTCTGGAATTGCTACAAGAGTTCCATGTTCTTCATGGACATGGGGACACCAGAACTGTATGCAGTACTCCAGGTGGTATCTCACAAGTGTAGAGTAGAGTGGGAGAATTACCTCCTTTCACCTGCTGGCCCCAGGATCCAGTTGGCTGTCTGGGCTACAAGTGTAATTCTATTTTTATTCTCTGTTGTCCTTCAGTACCCAAGGAACAGGAATTTAATATAAACTGAATGTAGCATCACAAAAAAAAAATATTACCACACTGAATAATTTTATTGGAACTGAAACTAACAAAATCAGCAGTTCTGAAGCCCCACTTAAACCTTCTAAATCCAAAATACCACCGTGTTTCTCCATGTGAATGTATCTGTGGGACATGCATCCTGACAAAATAGATTGATATAAAACTCTCCAGAAGAAATAACTTCTGTCTTCAAAATAGTCATTGACAGTACCTTAACCCCTTGAATACTTTATAAAGTACTGGCAAAGTTGATCCTCAGTAAATACCATGCATTGTTAAATCAAAAAAAAAAAAAGTTTTGAAGTAAGAACTTCTGTTATCTGTTTTGATTAAAGTATCTGCGAAAAAATTAACTGTTTTTCTTCTAACTCTAGCAACTACGCAAATGTCTTCAAGGAAAACATTGTTTCTGAAAGGATTATTTCTATACTCTTTCATACTTCTATTTACATCTATTCCCTTTCTCATTCATCTTAAAGTCCACAGAATGTTGTTCACATTAAGACACTTTATTGGAGTGAGTTGAAACAAAAAAAAAACACATAGTACCTCTGTAACAAAAGAATTTGGGTGAAAATAGAACAATTTCCCACACAGAAAATCAGAAAACATAATCTGTACTCAAAAAGCAGGTGACTGTCTTTCAAACTACTGTGATTTTGATACTAAAGACAATGAAGAGGAAAGGTTCTTTTTAAAAAATTATTTCATAAAAACCTTTCAGCACAAGAAAAATAAATGCAAAATAAAGCTTGTGTGTCTTGAATATACAATATATCTTTAAAAACAAAGGCAAATGTTTTCTTCTCAAACATCTGATTTTGTAATTAATACTCACTTTGTAATTCTCAAACATCTGATTTTGTAATTAAGACTCACTGTCATACACATGAGAAACGGTTTAATTTGTTAAATCTGTAATTTCTAAACTGTAAAAGATGTTTTGCAGGAGTTTTTAAAGGAATCAATAAACAAAACTAAACAGAGAGGCCCTTCTGTTTCTCCCAAACACTTCTCTGAAGAGTTGCCACCTGCCAAATATTTTGTCTAGCACAGTGTATACATGCAGTGATGTGGGATGTATGTAACTTGTAAGCAGTTTAATAATTAAGAGATCTTTAAAGAGGAGATGGACTATAAAAAAGAGCAATAAAAGAATTCTGAGAGCTGTAACTAATGAAGCATGGATTCAAGTCTTCAGATGGACTCACTTTTTAACAGAATTACCTTGGAACTGAAGCTGTAGAGTCTGCTTTATACTCTGAAGATAACCCACATCGGCAATAGATACTCAAAATTATGGGGAAAGCTTTGGGATTTGTATCTCATTAGATAGTAGATAACCAAAAAATTCAAAAGTGTTGACTTAAGAATGAACCCTGACAATGTCCTCCTCAGGATCATAAATATCTTTTGCCTGTGCACGTTCCTTGCCATGTCCACAGTGGTTACTGAACTCAGGGGCAATATGAATAGCGTTAACAGATTTGATAAACCTTCAAGCATCAGAGCTCACTCCTCTGAAAAATTCAGTTTAAAATGATCAGTGGGCTTGAAACTTACTGTTGGGAGGACAGGTTAAATGGAAACAAGACTGCAATATTGTATAAGGTCAGTTCTCTAAGAAAATAAGCTTGATTTCACCCAGTTGTACGCACAGAAGAATTGCTATTGTCTATGCAGTGGAATGAAAAACTTATTAAAAAAGCTATAAAGAGGCCTTTATGTTTTACTTTTTGGAGGGTGAGAAAACTACTGTAATAAGAGTTTCCAAAGACTACTTAAGTACAGTATGGCAAACATCCTAACCTCTCCACCTTGTGGACAAGTGGCCAAAGCAACTTCCTTCCTGCAGCTTCTACTCCCTGCACATTCTATCTTAGCAGCTTCTGATCATGATGTTGCCTCATAATAAGAGTCTAGAATAAAGGTACTATTTTCTCTGCAAATAGGCCAAAAACTGTCTCTGTTTAAAGATCTTCCTCATTGCTTTTTTGTCAATTCTGAGGGCTTAAGTGTGTCAATAAAAAAATTTTCTTTGGCCTTTTTTTTCCAAAAGAAACAGTGTGCTCCTTGCAGAGGACCAGGCCTTGTTTCAATTATACTACAGAAAAGTGATTGTTTTTTTAACAGAGCATACTTTTTTTGTCTCCCTGGTGACCACTCAGGTAACTGCATTCTTCTTTCAACCACAAGTGAGTTACACCCCAGAGTCCCATTGAAGTGCCTGGCAAATTGTTCTAGACAAGCTCCTCAGAGAGGGTTTCCTGGAATTTCTCCACAAATTCTTCCAGGGTTGTATTTGGTGCTGTTACTAAGCAGTTTTCACTCCAGCACTTCTTTTCAGTCTTTTTCTTAGTTCAAATAATAGAAGGCTACCCATAACCTTCTTGCCAAAAAAAAAAAAAAAATCACTCACTGTAGTGTGCAAATTGTGTTAGACAGCGAGAATACCTCATAAATATATGCATGGTTTACATAAACTATCCTTAACTTCTATTTATTTTAAACCTTCCGTTCTGTGAAGATGATATAAGTGCATCTAAGTTTGTGTTACATATTATACAACCTGGATTACAGTGTCAGAACTGTAATCCTAAATATGTGTCCTAATAATCCTAATTATCACAAACCTTTTAAACTTCTGCTAATGAAACTAAAGGCTGCAAAAATCCTAAAGCCATCAACCACATGTAATCTAGCATAAAATACATGCACAAAGTGTTTGAAGGGGAAATATGGTCAATCGTAACTCCTGTTCCGGTTTCTTACTTCTGATTAATACATTATTGTCTTTATGAAGATGAGAGTGGAACTAAGGTGGTTTCTCTTTGCTAAATGGAGTAACAGTGTCCCTCCTATATGTTCCCTCTTTGCATTTAAAATAAATAATTCTTGTAAATGTAACTCAGAAAAATGTTTAGTTTTCAAGTGCATCCACCCTATCTCCCTACCAAACAGAACAGATATGTCCATATGGAAGACAGACATTAATAAAAGGAGGATTGGATAAGACTGACATATGACCACAAGCATGCTGGGAAGCACTGAATTTCAAGCATTTAATTTTCTAAGTGCAGACACTGTCCAATAGCTGGCAGCACCTAGGTGTTTTTATTCATTCAGAAGTTTATTTTGAATACATTTGGGTTTCTTCCTCTGCTCCTGGAAGCAGCGTGACTCTCTTAGAACAAACCTAGTGCCGTAATCCGAAAAATATTATGGATCTAATTAGGAGGCATATTTATAGCAGCTTTTAGAGGAAAAAAGCAGGAAGTCAGGCCACTGTTACTGTGCTTACAGACACTCTGTACGAGCAGCGATCAGCCAAAATCAATGCATCCACACTTTCGGCTGCATGGAAAATACCTGACCTCAGACCTGCTAGTTTTGTATTTTAGGCTGCAGTTGTAAGGTAAGAAGAGAGGGTCTGATCCCAACTGTGAAGAGAGGAGCTGGTGGGAAACTAGTTTTACATTTACTGCTGATCAGAGTGATATACAAGAAAAGATGTCCCTGACTTCACATGCAGCAGAGGCTTTAACATGTGCATGGCCTGAAAGGAGGCTGACAGCCTTAGAGGATCCTTATTTCACTCTTCTCCCTTGACATTTGATGGTGAGGGAAGAAATGACTACTTTAACCTAACACTCTTTTTGTTTCCTTATAAAAAGAAAAAAGAACATCAAAAAACCCCCAACCAACCAAAAAAAAACCAACAAATAACCCCAAGAAACAGAAAACCACTTCCAGGGATGTGAAGCTGCCAAAACTTAGAATTACATGCAACCAGCAGAGACAAATGATCTAATATACAGACATTAAAGCCACAGAGTTCTTCCCAGAACCCACGTTTTCCATCCTAATATCCTATATCCCCTCTTTCTTGGAGTTTACTTGAGTTGAGACTGTTCCGATTGCCTTCTGTCACTTCCCTGGCACACAATAAACAGAGCAATCTGGAGTTAATTTAAGTAGTTTAGCACATCAGGATACAGCTGGGAAAGGTTTTGGGAAAAAGGCTGGGGAGAAAGAAGAGGGCTGCACACAGTCCAAACAAGCCCGCACACAAAAAGGCAATGCAGATAGGCACTTTCCAACACCATTGCCTGCAGACAGGCAAAACTGTCCCATGATGGAACTCTCCAACCAGCCCAGGAAGAGGAGAAGCTTCAATCTGGGAAATTAAGAAGTTCACTTCAAACAGCAGGAGCGGCAGGGCCACTACTCTGCATGAGGAGTATTATAGCTGATCCTTGGATATCCAGCATGGAATCACAGAATATATACTGAGTTGAAAGGGACCCACAAGAATCATCAAGTCCAACCTTAGCCCTGCACAGGACCAGTCCCAAGAGTCATGCCATGTGCCTGAGAGTATCATCCAAACACTTCCTGAACTCTGTCAGGCTTGGTGCTGTGACCAATTCCCTGGGGGAGCCTGTTCCAGTGCCCAGTCACCCTCTGGGTAAAGAAGACTTTTCCAGTACTTAACCCAAACCTCCCTTGATACAATTTCAGCAGCAACCCAACTCCTCCTGTGTGTCTATGACTTTTATATTTTACCCTCTCCAAGCCAGATGTCTTTTTTTCTTCTTAAGTTTAGACACATGCATTGGTTTTACCCAGTGCAAGCGATGACTTGATTTCGGCAATTGGACAGATTTACATCTGATTTTTACATCACATTTGTTTGAGAGGAGTGACTTGAGGTTTTAATCACTTAGAGCCCTAGCTATACCCAGAATATATTGACTCAATTCACTAGCAGAAAGAATCAGACACCTGCTGGCATAAAGATATAAAAAAAGGAAACAAAAGTCTTTACTTATTACTTAATACAGGGAACATCCGGAAAAAGTGCACCTTAGTAAGAAGTATGTATTCCTAAGTTAGTTCTCACACCAAGCACAAAACCCACAAAACCTGAAACTCTTCACTCTAAAAAGTAAAGAAAATAATATTCCTCATAACACTGGTCTTAGAGGTGCGATGAAAAAGGCTAATTGCTTTGTGATCTGTTGTAACTATTTTCTCTGCCATAGGCTACTTCATTCTCCTCAAAAGTCAGATGAAACAATACAGGTAAGTTAACTGGACAAGCTGAAAATACGTCAGTCTTGTATAGTTACATTCAGCATTGTCTAGGCCTCTCCCAACAGCCACCTCAGCTTTTGCTAAATGCAACCAAGTTTACAGGGGAGGAAAGGGGTTATTTGACAAGTTAATGTGGTGACACAGAAACATAAGTAATGAAGAGAAATGGGAGTTTACATAAATAATTTCTATTCTCTTTAATAATCTAAGCAGTGTTTTTAACCGGTTTCCATAAATCTGTTTTTCAGCAATGGCTTACGTTTTCCAGGCAGGAAAATGGCAGATAACCTATTTGCGGAATGAGTGTTTCAGAGTAAGTTTATGCTTGTTATTTATTTCTTTAACATCTTTGCTTGGTTACAAGTAACAATGGCTGAATAACATATTGCTGAATCTAAGGAAAAGGATGTTAAGCCACACAAAACTGAACTTATTTTCTCCAAATAAACAGTTGTGCCTAATATCCTTCTCCTTCATTTGGTCACATCACGTGACTGACAAGAAGGAACACTTGAAATTTTTAACTTATTAATGATTATTTTATTCCAACTTTATATTTTTTCCCAGCTACATGCCAAAACATGCCCTCTTCTAATTACTCTCATGTTTGTATGTCTGCAATATGCCTGCGAGACACCATGCTAGTTCAATAAAATCACAGCAATTTCCTCTTGGCAAGATCCAACCTTTCTCCAACATCATCCTCCTTGAACTTTCTGCCACTTTTGTTCGTATTTCCTGAATCCTAAAGTTGTGAAATCTCTCCTCCTGGCAACTATCTAGCTGTACAGACCACATTCAGTACTTAAATATACACTATAACTCTCAGAGATTTCAAAGGGGAGTTGTTCATATGCACAACAGAAACAACTGCAGACTTCAAAGGAATAGTCCAATTGTATATTTTGCTATTGCTGGGCATTAGAGTTTGATGGTTTTATGCCCAATGATCATTCCCTAGAATGCTTACCCTGGGAACTCTATCCTTTACAGATTTTCCTTTTCCATTCCTTGAAGTGGGAAAGAAGCAGAAAAATCCATATCGCACTAACAGATTCCTCTGCTCAAAGACAGTGTTTCACTATAAACAAAGCTTTAGTCCTGGATGGTCAAATGTTTCACCCATACTTCAGAATAAGTTAATCCTTTCATTTTCAGAAGACATCTTGCCTTCTTTGCTGTGCAAATTTCTTATCTAATGTAATGATATTAAAATAATAAAGCACATTTGATTTGTGATTCAACCTGTGCTCGCCAAATGAGTTTCTTCCCTCTCACTCGTCATCCCTGATGCCACCAACAGTCAGAATTTACCCTCTTCTTTGTATTACTGACCAAACCACTCAACTGATCCTCACTCAGCCTGCTTAGTCCAAACTTGCATTTACAAATGTCAGTGGGCTAGGTCACTGCAAATGAGGTAATGGTGGCACCTTGAATGGTGAGCTCTCCCAATCTTCACAATTACAGTTGCAGTTTTATCTTCCTTATAAGGACTTCTGACCTCATTAATAACTACTACCTGACCCACATATGTGAGTCCAGAAGTCCCATCCTCCTCGTACTCCCACTTTAGCAGGGGAGTTACTAATTTGTCAAAAAAATCTAACTTAAGGTTTCTCTCAGGATTATGGAATATGTGACCCACTAAATTAGACAAGGTCTTCAGGTTCATGTTTTCCCAAAGCCTATCTCCTCACTTGCCTTAGGCGGCAGCAAGGCTCTGACTGAACTAATTAAAGAACAGAGCTAATTAAAAGCTCTGAGATCACATAAGGGGTCACCAGTTCCTAAAAACAGCTGGTATTATTGTGAGCATGCTTACTCTTAACACAGTTCCATCAAAATTACTTGTTTTAATAAACTGAAACTACTGTAGCTATTAAAAACATTCGAGCTAGCCAAGGTCACTTGGAGAAAATCACAGGAAGCCACATGCAGTCCCTGAGCGCAGCTGAGAGACCCCAGGGACAATCGCCTGTGAAAGGAGGCACCTGTGGGCAGAAAAAGCCCCTAACCTTAGCCCCACACATCAGCATTCCTTTCTACAAAGCTGTTCCTCCTCCCGAGGCATGCCTTTTTTTTTTTTCTTTTTTTTTTTTTTGTTTTTTTGTGTTGAATTTTTTATTGTACTTTTGACTTTCTAATGAACTGTAACTGATGGTCAGCAGTAGTTTATCTCTCCTAGTCAATCTGAGCCATTTGTGGTCAGTAAAATGTAATTATTAAATTATTTTAAACAAAGGCTTTGCTTTTTCAATCCACTGAAATCAGTGGAATACAGCCTGATGGCAGCAGAATATGAACTGATATCACTTGCAGTCACAACTGCAATGAGAAAAGTAATGAAATGCACCTTTTTTTTTAACCCTCATGAGTAATTAGAGAATATTATTGAATAGAAGAATACTACTGAAAAAACTTTGGTCTTAACAAAAAAAAGCATGCATAGGATGCCATTCTTAACATTCACATGTTACAAATGCTTATATGATTGTAAAACATGTTACATTGCTGCAGTGCAAATAGAAAGAAGCAGACTTAAAACAGACTTAAAGAGATACAACTATTAAAACTGTCATTAAATTCTGTGTATCAGATGTCAGCATACCCTATTTCATTGCTGATTTGATAAAGTATATACTCGCAAGGATCAGAAGCAGTGCAGTGCTTCACTACATCCAGTTCTCTGCAGTGATCAGTAATAACTTTTGCATGTTCTAAACATGTAGATCACCTACAATACAAGAGCCAGCAATGAAAAACCTGGACCACATTTGCTGCATTATTTGTTTTTATGTGTTGTTGGTTAGAGCCATTTTCTCTAAAATATAAGTGAAATCACTGCTGCAGAATTCTGGTTCTGCCCAACCAGTTCAAGCAACTCTGGAATCAATACAGATTTCAGGGTCAGCTCATTTCAATGTACACAAAGCTCTGGCTGTACTTTAACTTGAGAAAACATAATTGGAGGTCAAAAGTAGAAGCAGGCACAGGCAGCATTCCACACAGCAGTGGTCCTCAAAGTTCAAACAAAAAGTGGGAGTGTTTCTTCCTGCCTAAAGAGAAAAGTATAGATGCTGTAGAGTAAGAGACAGATATTGCAGTTATAGGAGGCAATGAAGGTATCTAGAAACACAGATATTTCAAAAGGTAATAAAGAGGAACAGATAGAGAAAGCAGAGGAATGACTAAGACTGAGCTGTAAGGAACATTAAAATACAAAGAAGGAACCTTTCAAAAGGAGGGAAAATTAGATTATTAGTTTCAGTATTAGTACAAAGAGAGAGAAGAAAACTGCAGGGGACACTGCAGTAAGAGCTCTCCAAGCCATTGTCACATCAGATATTTACACAATCCAACACGCTCACCTGTGGCCAAATCTCAACATCCACTGACAACTAACAGGCATATGGACTTCAGTGTTTCTTTTGTTATTTTTAACTCAAAAATCTGTAAAATGTATGGCTTCCCTGGCATTTGGAACTCATATTCTGACCCTCTAAGTAAAATCTGTTGGGTTTACTCTCTCACGAATTAAGAGAGGGAAAATCTTACTCTTTTAATGCATGCTAAAGCGAAATCACCCACAAATATAGATCTGTTATATTCTACACATAACAATGACATGAAATAATGAAAAGTGAGAGAGAGAAAAGAATATGAAGAACAGTTGTGTAGAGCTTTTATTTGGAAGCTCTTAAATTCTCCTGTACAGTTTAGCCTAGGAGCATACTTTAGTTTTGGAGTATTCATAAATATACGGAACATCTGTACTAACCAAACCATAGTTTATATGAATATATATGAGAAAAATGAAAAAGCAGAGAAGGAAAACAGATCCAGAACATCTCAGCAGGGATTTAAGTAACCCTTTTCAGATACCACTTATTTGACTAAGGCGATCTTACAACACCTGCAAGTTCTTCCAAATTCTTAAACCAGACCAGACAAAATTGCATGCTTCTTTCCCAAGTGAATCAGTGATTGATTTTCCCTGTGTTTCTACAGGGTTGTCCATGACTGACAAAGTAAGTCTGTTGGAGAAGCAGTATTTCTAAAGAAATATGAAAGCTTTGTGTCAGACAATTCTTACATTGTTCCAAACAGCATTTATCAGTAAAAAAAGAAACCTAAAAATGTATATAAAATTAAAACTTCAGTCTATTTGGTTTAGTTCTATTAAACAGTTATTGAAGAAATACTGAAATACAAAATTGCAAAAAGCTAAGAAATTCCGTTTTGATAACTTTGTATTTTCTTCTATAATGTAATGCAGTGCTGGAGTTCTCAGTCCTGAGAGATAAGGGCCAGGCAAAGAGTGAAATCAGGACCCTGAATTTTAGGAAAGCAAACTTCCAGCACTTCAAGTTAGACTCTCTGGGAAACTGCCCTCAGGGACAAGGCAGCAGAATACACCTGAGAGACCTTTAAGGAAACTTTCCATAAACGGCAAGAGTTCTTGATCTCCAGGTGTGAGAAATCAGGGAAGGAAGGCAATGGCTGAGCCGAGACCTGACGGTCAGACTAAAGGGCAAGAAGGAAATGCACATGCATTCCAAACATGGAAGCACGAACAGGTATCCTGGGAACAGTACAGGGATGAAGTCCAAGGCATATACCAAGGCATGCACCAAGGAACAGCTGGAGCTGTGCAGCCTTTGGTAAGGAATGCAAAGAATAACATGGACTTCTACAGGCAGGAAAGGAAGGTCAAGGAAAGTGTACTCCCTCCAAGGACGGGATAAACTGACAACAAACTGGTAACAAAGGCTGAGGAGAAGGTTAAGGTCATCAACAACGTTTCTGCCTCAGTCTTCACTGGAAGTCTCTCTTCTCACACCTCTCAAGTGGATGGACCACAAAACAGGGACTAGGGGAGCAAAATCCTTCTCACTGTAAGAGAAGATGAGATTCATGACCACTTGAGCAAACAGAACATACATAAGCCTATGGGACCTGACCAGATGCATCCCAGAGTCCTGAGGGATGATCAAGTTGCCAAGCTGATCTCCATGCCATTTGGAAAAGTCATGGTAGTGAGATGAAGTCCTTGTTCCTTGGAGACTGGAAAGAAAAGGGAAATACCCATCTTTAAAATGGGTAAAAAGGGAGATCCTGGCAACTACCAACCTGTCAGCTTCACCTCTGTGCCTGGAAGACCATGGAACAGATCCTACCAGACAGGGAGGACAGGGAGGTGATTCAGGACAGCCAGCACAGCTTCAACAAGCCTGACCTGGTTGATCAAGCCTGACCAACCTAATGGCCTTCTAAAACAAAATAATAGTATCAGTGGACAAGGGAAGAGCTATGGACATCCTTTAACTGGATTACTGTGAAGCTTTGATGCATTCCCTCCTGATGATCCTTCTCTCTAAATTGGAAAGAGATGGATTTGATCCATGGACTATTCACAGGATTAAGAACTGGCTCAATGGTCACACACAGAGAAAACTGGACAGTGTCTCAATGGATGGAGATCAATCATGAGTGGTGTCCCTTTGGGATCCATACAGGTACCAGTGCTGTTTAATACACAAGTCCTATGAGGAGAGGCTGAGGGAGCTGGGTTTTTTTAGCCTGGAGAAGAGAAGGCTCAGGGGAGACCTCATCACTCTCTACAACTACCTGAGAGGAGGTTGTAGCCA
>JAWWES010000094.1:48950142-48976131 GCA_035583135.1 Lophotriccus pileatus
CATTGGAATGGGCTGCCCAGGGAAGTGGTGGATTCTCCGTCCCTGGAGGTATTTAAGAAGAGACTGGATGTGGCACTTAATGCTATAGTCTAGTAACTGTGGTGGTAGTGGATCAAGGGTTGGACTTGATGATCTCAGAGGTCCTTTCCAACCCACCTGATTCTATGATTCTTCACCAACAACACAGACAATGGGATTGAGTGCACCCTCAGCAAAACTGCAGACAACACCAAGCTGAGTGGTGTAGATGACATGCCTGGATCCCATACAGGGGGACCTGGACAAGCTCCATAAGCAGGCCCATGGAATCTTATGAGATTCAACAAGGCCAAGTGCAAGGTGTTGCACCAGGGTTACGGCAACTCTGCTGTCAGTACAGGCTGGGGGATGAACAGATCGAGAGCACCCTGCTGAGAACGACTTGGGAGTACCGGTGAATAAAATCCTGGACATGAGGCAACAACATTCACTCAAACCCAGAAAGCCAACCATTTCTTGGGCTGCATCAAAAGCAGTGTGGGTAGCAGGTCGAGGGAGGGGATTCTGTCCCTCTGCTCTTGTGAGACTCCACCTAGACCACTGCATCCAGCTCTGGGATCCTCAGCACAGGAAGGATGTGGGCTTGTTGGAAAGGTTCTACAGGAGGGAGAAGATAGTCAGAGGTGCTGGAGCACCTATTCTATGAGGAAAGGCTGAGAGAGTTGGTGTTGTTTAGCCTGAAGAAAAGGCAGCACCAAGGAGACCTCACTGTGGCCTTCCAGTTCTTAATGTGAGCTTAGGGGAAGGAGATTTTACCATGGACTGTTGCAACAGGACAAGGGGTGATGGTTTTAAACTAAAAGAGAGGACTGATTTTTTGGATAGAAGGAAGAATTTTTTTATGATGGGGGTGGTGAAATACTAGAACTAGAACTAGATGGATGCCCCATCCCCAGAAACACTGGACGGGACTCTGAGCAACCTGATATAGTTGAAGATGCCTCTGCAAACTGTAGGGGGTTTGGGCTAAATGACCTTTAAAGGTAACTTCCAACTCAAACCATTATGTAATTCTATAAAATCGAGCTATATTAAGAAAACATAATAGCAAATATTAAAAAATATGAGTGCTCTGTGGAACAGATTTAGTATGTGGTCATGTTGCTGACTGATTCCTAGTGACATTAGAAGTAGTATTCCTGTTTTTCTTCCATATTTGAAGTTCAGAAGTTGGCTATTGAAGAAAATTAGGTTCTAACAGAATAATGGCAGTATACAAAATTGTACTTATCTCCTTTGTTATGAAATCAGTTGATCAGTAAATACGATATATTTGGGTATATCTTATTATTTAGTACCTGTAATAGTATTTGGTCACTTACTAGTACCCAAGACAATGTACAGGACAAGGAAGAAATTCTAGAAGTTGTGCAAGGAAGAGTTCTGAGGAAAACCAGGGAAAGTTTAGTTACTCAAAGTTTTTCTAAGCTTTTTTAATATTATCTGTAGTGTTACAATATGACTGGATGTGCACTCAGTACTATGGTTTAGCTGGCACAGTGGTGTTGGTCAAAGGTGGGACTCAATGGTCTTGGAGGTTTCTTTCAACCTTAATGATTCTATGATTAGAAGATTGTACCACAGTCTCTTTTCACTTCTCACAGGAAGTGAAAGACATTCCACCATTTGGATACCTAAGATGGGCAATGAAGGAAATGGACAGAAAACCATGCTCACTAGGTCCTAGTAAAATAAGGAAGGAGTAAATTCCTTAATTCCAAAAAAGAAATTTCCTCCATCCTTCTCCTCATAATTCAGATGTATTTCCACTGTGCAACACCTGAGCTCAGAATGACGAAAGCTTAAAATTGAAAACTCTAACTCTCATGAATTTGGGACTTTTTTCCCTTTTTTTGTACTATTGCATCAAGAGATTTTACAAGTTGTAAACAGCAGCAATAGAAACACACTTCTAATGCTGAATGTTACAGCATCTAAAGCAATCCTACCCCTGGGCCACTGTCAGCTAGGCAGCACACTTCCCTTAAGAGAGGATGAATTACAAGGGATGTTTGATTGAGGACGGGTTTTTCAACCACCTTTGGCTCAATGATCCAAAACAGTATGAGCCATTAAACTGGACAACAGAAGGTGTTGCTTCTTTTTCTCATTCATGTAATTCTGGCTTTATTTTCCAATACTGAGTTGTTTATTTTTCTCTCTTATATTGTAATACTGCATTTTAAAAATCAAATTCAATTCAACCTTGAATACTAGCAACCATATATGTTCCCTTAATTCACAACAACTAAACAGTAATGAGTGTAACGAGTACAGAAAAGGATGACAGAAATAAGATGGCATATCCAATTCATTCACAGTTTAGTTTTGTAAACATTTACTACATGTTATATATGTCATGCTCCTTTGAAGAGCTGAGGCATTATGAGCAATCGTGCTCTTATGCTTAATCAGAACTGCATGGAGGTCAGCGTAAAGGTTCATCCATCTGAAGCAGAACGGGAAAGTATATTAAAAGTTAACTGGGAAATTATTTCATATGTAACTTACAGACTTTAAGAAGCCAAATTAACAATGTTAGTGCCTTGGTATTGTGGAAAACAGAGCATGTCAGTGAAGTGACTTATGCTACCTTCAGTATTTCTATAAAACAGATTTCTGAAGTTTGCAACTCAAAATAAATAAAATGAGTAACATGCATCATGCAAACAAACACAGACAATCACAAAAGACAGAAGGTGGGACAAACCTGCTATGCCTATGCCTTTTCTCCTGTTGCCTATTTCTGATGAGGAGACTACTGAAGAGCCAAAACCCAGAAGTTTTGTTTACATTAAGTGTGGACATCTCTATTCCATAATGCAAATCTTGACTTTGTACCATTTTGTTTTAAACACTAATGAAATTACAGAGGCAGTCAATAGTTCATAGCAATAAAAAGCGAAGAATGCGAACTACAAGCAAGAGTGATACCACACTTTAAACCCTCCAAGTAATTTAGCAGACATGATACCACCACATATCATTTAATATGTACTTATTTAAAAATGAAGTGACAAATATAAGCAGAAAACAAGTCTGCATGCATAATACTCATACACAGAAGTTCAAATGTAAACTACAATCAGTTGCCAATATCAACAAAATAAGCAGACAGTTAGCTCTTGGTTTGTTTTGGTGGGGGTTTTTTAAACCTTTCTCAATTTTCAGTGTGAAATTTTGTATATGTGAAAGGGAATTATATAGCACTTATTACTGCCAGACACAATATTAGCAACCCTCAGACAGCTTCAATGCACAGCTCTCTAAATGCATCTCATTTTTGACCTCAAACATTCTTGCTGAAAGTCTAGGTCACAGAACAGGACATCAGAGCCCTTCCTTTGTGTGATTTATGCTCATGGTTGTGACTCACAGTTAAACAGAGAGCACTGTCAATAATAGTGGTAAAGGATGACATTTGGGGAAAATTTCTCCCCTCTGATCTTCACAGCATAAATAATGCTTAGTCTGTACATGGTCCAAGCGCAGGACTCCCACTGAGGTTTCATTAAAAAAAAAAAAAAAAGAGTACAGAATACACAGCATAGATCTACACTGGTGATAAGAGACTTGCTGCATGAATTAAAGAACAACTTTGCCCTTAATTTGAACTCAAGCTCTTCCCTGCTTCCCCACATTCCATCTGAAAGAGCCATGTGTAGTTGTGTTTTTCAGTCATGTTCCAAGTGTGACAGAAGAGGAAGTGTGTGACAGAAGAGCAAGCACACTGCTTCTGATGGCTAATATGAAACACGTACTTCCAATGAAACAAACCAAAACCATTTGGTTAAGATCAGCTGATGAGAAAACATCTGTTGTGTACTTCAGTGTGATGTTGTATACTCTCCACAGAAAATGCTGAAGGTTCAATGTAAGCAGCAGAAAAGTCTCTGTCTTCAGAATGCTGGCGCATTACTGTATTTTCAGTACTTAATGCAGATTTTTTGTATGTGTGATGAAAGAATTATTGAAAGCCTTTCACTTAGAGGGATGACAGAAAACTGCATCTTTATACTATAAAATTCCGCTAATATAATTCTTATTGTGCTTTAAATACAACCACAGGGCTTTTATTTTTCATCAAGGGAACATAATACCCCTCCTTCATCAGAGCACCATGTGCTAAGCAACCTTACTGTGCATTAATAGAGTAAATTTTACTGAGTTGTGCTCATATAAATCAACCTCTATGTTTTTTGTAACTCACCAGAACTGTCTCTTTATTCTCCTAACTGTTCCAAAATTGAAAAAAAAAAGAGCCGAGAAAAAGAAAAAAAAAGAAAGAAAAATCGATCTCATGGAAAAAAAATGCACTGGACGTACATAAGCTTCCCACAGTTGGCCTACAAAAGCTACACAAACAACATGTTTTTGAATTGAATTTTTTTTTTTTTTTTTTTTTTGCTTCCTAGGACAGGACAGCTTTCATGACAGGAGCAATCCTAGCACAGACAGTTCCAGGCAACTGTGAACAGTCTCAGTAATTGAACAGGTCTCAGTAGTTACATTTCCCACTGTGTCAGGGTCTACACCAGCATGCACTATCACTAAACACCAGAGAAANNNNCTATCACTAAACATCAGAGAAACACATAGGGAAATTTTAACCTAAAAGCAACGGGAATAACCTGACAAACTGTTCACATGTCTGCAGTAAGCAAGTTAAGCAAGACAATTTTGACTTGTCCCAGTTACAGAGCACTAAACCTGACCACTGACTGGGTGTCAAAGATTCTGACAAAAAGAATAATGGCTTCTTAAACACTATTATTGAGAACAAACTAGTATAGTTTAAGATAACCTTTGGAGAGCTGTCAGAAATTATTACACATTGTTTATCTATAAAATTAGCTGTTTTCAGCATTCATCTCAATCTGAGAAAAAAATTGCTAAGATAGCTATTAGCATGCTTAAGTCAAAGTTTTATAGAAAACTGGCCAGCTTGCAAAATTCTGGAAAAAATTTACTTCTGAGTATCATTTACAAGTGGACTTCACTTTAAGCACTTACAGTTGCTAAAAGACAGAAGAAAAATTCAAGATTCCACTTAGGATGGAATTTTTGAACATAATGGAAGAAAAGAAGTGTGTCTCTGGCACGAGGTCAGTCCCTGTTCAGGAACTTGGCTTTGGAGTGTTAGGTTTTGCATGGAAAAAGTTTAAGTGGATGGGGAGGGGTTACTGCTAGATGAAAGAAATAAACATTTCCTACAAAAACATTTTAGGGTTTCAGTGGATTTTAAAAGGGAGGGGAGAGAAATCAATGTATTGACTATCAACGTCTACCAGTATTAGTTTGAAATCCACTTCCATCATAATATTTTTACCTTTGATGATATATTATTAAAAATATAGTCTTATTACTATTATCTGCATCATATGGCAGCGATTTTTCTTATTTCTAAAAAATAGCACCCATACTTCAATGGGGGAAAAAAGCCTAAATAAAGAATAAAAGCCAGAACTGGAGTATAAAACACCAAACCACAAGCACCTTTCACTATTACCATTGGCATGTGACAACTCTAATCAATGCAAGTACAGTGATCAGCTGGAACTTTTGCCTGTATAATAACAAGCTTAAATAAATAAGAAATAGAAAAATAATATTCGAGAATATATGAACTGAAATAACTAGTGTGATTAAAGGTGCTTGCAGTTAAGGCACCTGTGCTTATTTCCTCCTAAGAAGCAGCAGATGATCAGGCAATAGATGTCCCGGCATCTTCCTCATTAGAACACACCAAACCCCTCAGAAACTTCTGAAAGACCAATTCAAACAGGTCTTCAGATCTACAATGAAAAAAATCTGATAACAGAACCTTCAAAATTAGCAACTTCAACACCACAGACAGAGAATAACTGCCCTAACCAGTCCATCCTTCAGCTGGCTTGGACAATCTGCAATTAGACGTCTCTCTGAAGTCCTTTAGCAGCAAAAGTAAAGGAGCAGTTCGTATGGGAACAAAGGCATCAAGAAGATACAAAAATACCCTTAGAGAATCAGTGAAAGTCAGATTCATAGTCTCAAAGTAGGCAGTGGAAATAAGAAAAAAAAATCCCAATATTTCATAAGTCAAAAGCCACAATATGCTCGCTGGAATGCAGGGAAAAAAAGAAAAGTGTCGCATGGAATTTGTGGGGGGAGGGGGGAACCCTAGAGGTGTGAGAAACTGTATAAACATCAGTATGTCGAAAGTAATCTGTGCTCTTATTAATCATAATTCTAAAATGATAAAAAGACTCTCTTTTGGAGTGAAAACAGTCATCACTGTCACATGCTTCATTATGGAAAGGATTTATGCGGTTTCCTCTTTGCAATGTTCCACGTGTTTTACTTTTCAAAGCCCTCTTACAACAACTACCAGGCACTACAGTGCCAATCCACATTTAAAAACTGAGAGACATCTTGGAAGAAAGAGAGGTAAGGAGTTTTGCTCCAAAATGTTTTGGTATATTAAAAAGATGAAAGTTAAATAAAGCAAAGGATAGTACCTTTAATTCAGAACTGAAATTAAGAGATCAGATTCCTTTACTTTATTGGTGGCAAGTTTATACCAAAATTATTTGTAATACCTCGCAGAAACTATAAACACATCATATTCACAGCAAATCCCCACTGCTATTAGAAAAGGGTGCTTGACCCAGAGGGTGGCTGGGCACTGGAACAGGGTCCCCAGGGAAGTGGTCACAGCACCAAGCCTGACTGAGGTCAGGTCAAGTTTGGACAATACTCTCAGGCACATGGTGTGACTCCTGGGGTATCCTGTGCAGGGCTGAGTTGGACTTGATGATTATTGTGGTTCCCTTTCAACTCAGCATATTCTGTGATTCTATATTTGAAGCAAAATTTAGACTCTAAGCCACTGTTAATAGTTCTGAGGTAAATTTGTGCCACTTTAATGCTTTTTATGACCTTTATTTTAAGTCAAGGCCCTCTTCAGAGACATTAGTAGTTACACTTTCTTGTGATTGCTAAAAAGAAAAATACACCTTTTTTCTCATTCTCTTTGATTTCAAGTGGGTAAAAGGCCATGCATGGGTATTCAACACTGCTGCACACTCACTTTTTTATCTGTTTTGCTTAAACAAGCAATGAATTCATTGTCCCCAGTGACCTCATTAGCATAGACTTACCTGCATCTTCAGTATAAAAAGTTTTCCATAAAAAGAAATTCTATTTTATATCATCAGTCAAGACTTTTAAAGCTACTATTTGATAGATAAAGTTAACTAGCTCACCTTTGTCTTATTTACTTGTAGAAACAGCTTGTCTATCTGTTCAAAAAGACATCAGTGATGTTGCTTTACAGAATATACCGATGAAGTCAGACTTTGCTAATGACCAGGTAACTTTATTTTTATCCTGGTGTCTCCATCAAGCCACTTTAAAGAGGAATTGAAGTTCTTCCACACACTTTACAAGACTCTTTCAAAATGTGCACTATTTCCATTTGTCAACTAGAATGTTTTCAAGGCAATCCTGCTTGAGCCATAACAAACGGAAAGAAATACAGAAGAGTATAATTAAAAAAATTCTATCCTGAGATAAAGATTACAACATATTCTAGAGTATTTCAATAAGTACCCACTAAAAAGAGAGTCCTAATTTGGGGTCAGCACTTCACAGTGAAGTAATCCATCAGAAGACTGTTTGTTGCAATGCTACATGCTATAGCACACAATAGGAAATGATCACCTGGAAATTATTTTGAGGGTGGGATTTTTGAAGCAGGGAGAGATGCAAACATACATATGTGAATTTTGGCCACGACTATAAAGGAATAGTAATGAATCTAGTAAAATGTACCCATGTAAAAGTAGGGCCTTTGCTCATGCACAGCTCTGCATGAGATGCTCAGTTCCAGATCGTCTCATGTTTCTTTTAAACCATGTTCGAATTATGAATTGAACCATTCTGAATAAAACCATGTCTATTCTGAAATACAACACCTGAAAAAGCACTAAATAAAATATAGAAAAACTGTATAATTTCACACTTTTTTTTTCCCTTTTTTGGCCATTTTTTTCAATGCTTAATAGTTTCAACATCTGGTTTTTGAAACTGGGTCTTTAATGCATGCAATGTTTAATGCCTGTAAAGAAAATTGTTTGAAGTGAAGAAAGAACACTGAAAAAACATAAATCACTGGCTTCCTTGATCTAGGACCAATTTATGTGCATTTTAGTCAATAAATTTAACTCCTGGTAGTTTGAAATGTCCATGAACTCAAAATAAGTCCCATTAGGTAGTGCAGACACTGGATTCTCCTGACTGTTTGACTCTTGTTGAAATGTACCTGTAACTGATTCCAAAATAATCACTATTTAAAGCACAGTATACTGTCACTGCTTGGAAAAAAACAAGTTTCATAAATGAAAAAAATAAATGTGTCTTTTTAATTCACTCATATCCTGCAATTCTAGCTCAGATGTATTTAGTTTTATTTCACAATGTACTGAACAAACATTACTGAAATAACTCTACCAAGACCCCATAAGCAAAGACTGGATTTTTTCCATATGGAATAAATACTGCTATCATTTTCCATATGTCTTTGCTTATTTTCAGTTCTAAATATAAAAACATTGTAAACAGAAACAGGCATGGAAGAGTTATTGAGTCCTGCTAGAGCTAAAACCTGGACACAAATGTAACAACATAAGGCAAACAGGTCTGAATTCAAAATGAAATTCCAGGACTCCAAGTGCTATAGAAAGCAGCTGCTAAACTTAAAACACATCAGTGCATTTTCATCAAACCTTGGGGTTTGCTTTGTTTTGTTTTTTTTTTTTGTCATTGCTGTGTTGCTTTTGTTGTTGGTTTTTCTTTAGGTGTTCACAGAAAACTAATTTGCCGTTTTGACAGCCCTAGCATGTAAAGCCTGGACAAAAGAGCAACTGTAAGCATTGGAAGGCTACTTCCTACTCCCAACCAAACAAGAATACATATGTTCCTGAAACCCAGCCAAGCAGCTGTATTTCAAAAAGGTTCTGTTTCATTCTTAATTTGGAAACAAAGGAGAGTGCTTTGCAATGTATTATTTGCATTACTCTAATAATCTAGAAAGTAGATCCTGTGCCTGCACATACAAAACCTTAGACTGTAATTTGGCAGACTAGACTGTAATATCATATATTCAGTTTTTTTACCAATAGATCTTTGCTTCACGGAAGTAAGATGCCAATGAAACATTTCAAGCAAGACAGAAATTACATGTCACATTAAAGTGAGGGAAAGAAAGAGTTCTGGCTTCAAACTGCTTGCTGTTTGTGCTTTATGCAATACATGGCAAATCACAGACTGGTCAGGCAACTCCCCACAGCTCAGGACAACAAATTTGTAGGTGGCTCTCAGTAAGGATTCAATTCTGACAGATCCTCAGTAACTGCAGTGGTAAGTAAGATGCTTCTAGCTTCACTGCATTCCTTAGATTTTACAATGGAGTTTTTACTTCATCAGGAGCATCCCCCATTTGCACAGACACTACTTTCAAGTTGGTTTTGTCATGCTTGAGAAAACTCTAAGAACAAACTGCTGTTTCATCTAAAGTCCTGCTTCACTTTCACTGCCCTTCTGTAGTTTAAAAATATATGGAGGAAGGACAGAGGGGCCAGATGTCTCTCTGATCAGCTTGTTAGACACTGTAGCAAAGTTATTACCGAAACAATACTTAACAGAACTTACCAGTAGAAAAAATAAGAACTGTGTTGTCCCAAAGACCATATGTTTTCAGAGCATCGGTAAGATTTCCTACAGCTTCATCCATAAGAGTTACCATCCCTGCATAATGGCGCCTCTTTAAATCTTTTATGGAAGAATATGGTTTCACATATTCTTCAGGGACCTCAAGAGGTTCATGGACAGACTGAAAGGCAAGGTAGAGAAAGAGGGGCTGGGGTAGAAGGGACAGAATGGAAATCAGTTAAACATAAAGTACTACGTGCCAAAGTTACTGCAGCAAAAGCAGACCTGATTCATCAACAGTGCAGGCAGTGTTTTGGTTTCTTCTACATCTCCTGATCCCCGCACATAAACTAACAAACCTTTGAAAAATTACTTCTCCAAAGCTGTGGAAAAACATCAGGTGTATTTTTTCTTCATAATACATCTGTGAACAATTTATTTCTACTAAACTTCTCACATTAAATTTTCCATTGCAAACTACTTGCTAAACCATTTCTAAAAACTTATTAATTTTATTGTAATAAAAGAAATGGAGATCTGCAGCAGGCCAGTGCCATGCAAACAAAGCTGACCAGTTTTACCAGCACTGCTTCTCACATTTAGCTCTATGCACCCTAGTGAATAGCCCTGAATTAAGTTCAAGTGCAGGTCTCTCTCTGTTCATATTTCATTCACATTGTTTAAAACATTCTTTGACATGGAAATTGTCAGAGTAACAGCTGCTGACTGTACCTTCTCAGTTTTGTGATTGGCTATAAGATCTATTGCTCTTTCTGTAAATAAATTTGTGGAGTACACATTTTTAAATCCTGTTGCAACTTCTTCTCCATCTCGAAAGTCCACAGCACAGCGTGTTACATTCTTTGTTTTGATGAGGATGCAACGGTCATGAGTATAATAATCCTCACTGCCCAAAAGATAGCCTAGAACAGGAAAAGATGTGAAATGAGCAGGCCAACATCGTGTCACAGGTAAAAAAAGTCAAACATAAATGTCAAAATTTTAGTGATTTTGAGTTGAAGTATGAATTCAACACTGGACCACCTACAGAGACACCCCTGACAGGTGTAAGTAGCCCGACATTTAATACCTCATAGACTTTTCATCACTAATGCAAGTAATTTCAAAAGAAATTAAACATTTTGAAAGCAGTTCCATGACTTCATATTTATAATTTGATATTAAAAACATTAGCAATAAACTAATGCACTGATTGCAAAGGCAGTTATCTAGTCTGTGTACTAGTTTGATTTTTGCAGGTATGATTTTGTATGTTTGTATTTCCATATAAGACTTCCACCTCTATTTGAAAGTTTGGAATTTTTTAAATTTATTCAAAACCACTCAAGTACAAAGCAACTTTTATGTCAGCTGTAAAGTAATTTCTGATCCACTGCTGACACCAGGTGGTGAAGAAAGGACACTATCATTTAAAGATACCAAAAGAAACCAAGCAAAAATTCTACAGATATAGATTTGCTCCTACCTAGGGCTATTCTGTGGAGCAGGATAACACTACCCTTTCTGTTTCAGCTATCAGAAACAAAATTTTTAAAATTCTTTGAATATCAGAAATTACTACTACTTACTTGAATTTTTATTCAGCAGCTTCAGATAGTTATTTGTGCAAAACATATGTACAGAAAGAATGAAGTTGCCTTAAATACAATATAAATGTCTAATATACTTTTAGGAGGAAAAAATGTGTTTTCTTTCAAAGTATAAGGACTGACTTTGTGGGCAGACTGCTTATATCAATGCTCTCAGAAGCACAAGTTGCATTTTTTTCCATTTTGAAGGCCCACTGGGGGACACACTCCACCAAGTGTGCCATGGAATCAAATGCTGCTTATCGATCGATGCCTACTGGAATTTCATTAACATTGTAGAATATTGAACTGTTACATTCCCTGAAAAATAATGTCAGATTGGGCGGCTAACGACCATACCCAGCGCCAGCCTGTGTTCAGGGTCGTGCATTAAGTGCTTGCTCACTCCTAGGGTGAGATTTCATGAAGAATGGCAGCCTACCTACACCTAAGCCATCAAAAGGATGCCAAGCTTCTGTGAAGGGATGAGAGGAAGCATATATGTTTAAGCAGTGAGCCATTGTATTCTGATCCACATATATTAGCTTAATTCAATTGTGAAAACCATGGCCCTGAGCTTCCTGAAGACTCAAAGGAGATGAACTACCTAAGGGAACCATTTTTCCTACCTAACATTTAGATCAACATTGTCTATAGAGGCACGTAGCACAGTCTTGCTCTTCATTTAAGTCTAAGGTTAGAAAAGAGCAACACAGGCTTCTGCATTGAAGTGAACGATTTTGAAATTCATGATTCAATTAAAGTGTCTTAAAAACAACCAAGGTGACATAGACCACTTTACCCTCAGTTCTGTGCAGAATGAAATGCAGAGCAGACAGCTCACGTCACTTAATATCTGTGACACTCGTGCAAAACTAATAAACCTTCAATCGACGCTGGGAGAGGAGCCCAACATTGTAAGAGGAAGAATGAGCAATGGGTAGCTACAAGTTGCTCTGTAAGTAGTGCACTCACACATGGGCAATCTATTTTTTTATTAGTCTAAGAGTTTGACTTTGTAACTTGCAAGCTTGTGCATGCTGCTTTATAGAGGTTTTCACACCATCCTGTCACCAGCTCTGGAAAGCTGATGCTACACAAACTGACGGTAATCCTCATTCCTTGCTCTCCTGTGCTGCTGTGGGGAAGAGGTAGAGAACTGGGAGTAAAGTTAAGCTTGGGAAAGAAGGAGAGGTGGGGGAAGATTGTAAGAGTGGAATACCTTATCTGGAGCTACACAATAATTACAGTATTTTCTTCAGTAAGTTGTTACGCTTAGACATATGTTTAAAGGCATTATTTTAAGCAGTTCAGAAACATGCACACCCAAGTACTGATGTACTTATAAACTAACAGTAAATCTGCTGTTCTTAAAAGAATGGGGCAGTTTTTTACCCTTTCTAACACTGCATTTATTGCCCATGTTAAATCAAACCATTACCAAAGTAAGTATCAAATCCTCTGCGGGTTGGAAGGCACTCTTTTCTGTACATCCCTAAATGCCACTTCCCCACCATATGAGTAACATATCCCGCCTCTTGAAGTAGCTCTGGGAGGAGTTTCTCATCCAGTGGCAGACAGCTGGGCTGGCACGGCCAAATTATCTGGTGTTGTAAACCTGTGTGGATCTAGCAGATAAAAGAAGCATGAGAGATCACTTACAACGCAGCCATGTGTTCCCATGGGTTAATTTATAACCAGACCCAAAAGAATATACAGATACATCAGAGGTTAGCCTTAGTTTTAGGGGATCCTCTGTTTACTGATGTAGCGATAAGGAAGATGAGGAAGCTGCAGGTGGAGGCAAGATGGCAAGAAAATAGCACTGCAAGGGTTAACATGATCTTCCCAGGCATAAATCAAGTGTAATTGAAAAAAAACCCCAAACCCCAAAACCAAAAAACAAACCAACACAAAACCAAACAAACCCAAAGCTTTTAATGTTTTTAGCTAAAAATCCAATAATTGTAACAATTACAATTATGGTGTGTTTGAAGGCTAAGGACAAGATCTCAACATGGAGTTAGAGATTTTAAATGAGATAGAAATGGTCAAAAAGGCACATGGTAGTTGAAGCTGTCAAGCTTTTGCCTGTTATCAGAGAATAGGAAATTCTGTATCAGGAAAGGATGATAAAAGATTACTCTTCTAAAAGGATATTATATATACACATTTTTATATTTGTTTGCATACTTTAAATGAGTGTGAGCACTATAAAAAGTATTTGGATATGGGGATCACACAAAGTTTAGACACTGCCTAGATCTGACCTTTAGTAGTTCCACTTCAACTTCCAATCTTAAAAAAATGGTGAATTTTGTGCCTCTTTACAAAAGCACGGCTGACAACAATACTTCAAGTAGTATACTATGCTTGATGTAAGGAAACTCTTCAGTTACTGAGTACCATAAGCTGACTTTTTGTCAAATCCCATCTCTTCCACAATAAAAAAAGACACAACCCTAAATCTAGGCCAGAAAACATATGTAGACAAGTATAAATATCTTGTTTATTTAGTAAATATTTCTATTAATCTGTGTGTGTGTCAAAGCACAAAACCTCCAAGACCTCCTATAGCACAACATACCAGATTTTATAACTCCACTAAGCACACGAGTGTAGCAAGGTCCAAGACTTCTAAAGTATCACTTTAGCAACACTCCAAGTGGCTTTTAAAATAAGTGTTGATTTAAGGCAAGTGCGTAAGGCCCTCTTATAAAGGGCCTATTAGTTACTCATTTTCCTTGAAACAGGAGGTTTCAAAAATAGTATAAATTTTATATTATAAAATTATATTCAAAAATATTTTTAAATGCTGGGTTACAGAAAATATTGTTAATATAGAGAAAGACACACACTAGCAAAGCACTTTAATTTCTCCCACTGTCTCTGGAAAACAAGAACAAGAAAAGGAAAGCAATAATTAAAAAAATCTACAGCTTTCTTAGACCAATACCATTGCTCTTTTTTCTTACAGATTGCAAGGTGACTATCAGAATTCCAGCTCCTGATAGGACCAGATTTAGGTTAGTGTCTCAAATCTCTAGGTAATTGTTAATCATATCAATGGGTAAAACAGAGAAAAAAAAATCTCATCTATTTTGCTGCATAATTATTTCCTGCACCAAATGTTTTTCTTTTTAAAAAAGAATACTTCTATTCTCTAGTATTTATGATAGTTTTTGCAACAAGATCAACATAAAGATCATTAAATTATCAAGCCAGATGTATAGCATAAATTTAAACCCAGACTGAACCACAGGTATTTCCAGGCCCACTTTTAAAACGTGATGTAGCAATGGCCCATTTCTAGGTAAGCATATTCAAACTACGAACTGTATTTTAAAAACTGTCACAACGAAGACATGTTTTAGGTTATTTAACAGAACAACTTAAAGAGTTGCTAAAGATAATGTAAATTACTTCTTCCTATTAATTGTTATTGATTCTTGGAGTTTCTAGGAATAGGACAAATGTTGCATGGAAAGCACATCACCTAGAATAACCTTTCTGCAACAAGAGATAGCATCCAATCATACAGGATCATGTTTATTTTCATTAATTAAGAGCAGTTTCTTTGGAAAATCACTACTGTTAACATGGACGTGCAGAACTTTTTGAGAGAGAGGGGAAGTCTGAAATGCACGCAACCCTTTGTGAGTTTCTTCCTTCCATCCATGCTGCATGGCTATGCTTCTTTCCTTCCACGCCCGTTTTTGCCAAAATTGCAACAAGGGCAGGAAGGGGGAGAATTACAGCAGTGTTAAAAAGCCCAATCTTTATACCTGTGCAACTGAAAAAAAAGTGGGAAAAAACATGACTGTGACTATGAAGTAGCTGGACACCCATCCTAAAGATCATTCTGTGCGCACTCCATCAGGGAGCACAGAAACATCTATGGTACCGTAAGGAGGAGAATGTATACAGCTTGGGATGCGTTTAAACCTGCATTGGAAAAGATGCTGGAAAAACTGAACAAGTGGTGCTGATCCACTTCTGCCTGCACCTCGACCGTGTGCCTGTCCAGTGGAGCAGGATGACCAAGAGATGACTAAGGATATCTTCCGCTACAGGCTGCCATCCAACCTAAGCACAGAGAGCACTTCGGCTTTTTTGGAGCAGAACAACTTGCACTAAATCCATGTTGGTTTACTTCTGAGTTCCCAAGACAAAGGTAAGTTGAGACTGCGTATAAAAGCAGCCGGTTTCCACAGAGCAGTGGAAACCAGCTTCTTCCCAGCGCACCGGCACGCGGGACACATGAAGCACAAACTACACGGAGGGTTGCCAGAAGCAAGCAGGGAGCAGCACCCACCATCCACCTGCCGACAGCCCGCGGAGCGCGGTAAGTTTGGTCAGCGGAGGGAGCCCCGGGGGCAACGCAGAGAGCCCCGGTGTTTCTCCCGCGGACAGCAGCTCCAGCTCCGAGTGCTCGCCCTACCTGGTAGCGGCCGGAGAGCAGCTGGCTGCGGGACGGGGTGCAGAGCGGCTGGGTGTAGTACTGCTCCAGGCGCACGCCGCCCGCGCCCAGCGCGTCCAGCCGCGGCGTGCGGATGGCAGAGCCGTGCCAGCCCACGTCGCCCCAGCCCAGGTCGTCGGCCAGCACCAGCACCAGATGCGGGGCGGGCGGCCGGGACGTGGCCGGGCGCGGCAGGCAGAGGGGCAGGAGGCAGAGGGGCAGGCAGAGGAGCCGGCAGACCGCCATACCCGAACCCGCCCGCCTCACCATCCCCGGCAGCAGGAACTGGGCCGCAGGGCCCGTCCTGGGGCCGGGGCTCCGCCCGCCGAGCGAAGCGGGCGGGGAGGGGGCGGTGCTGGGGCGGGGCAGGGCCCAGACCTCCCCGTTCGAGCCGGGGGGCGGGGGCAGTACGTGCTGTGGGGAAAGCGGTGTGGCTTCAGGAGAGAGGGGTTTGGAGTGAGCTGAGAAAGGAAGTTGTAAGGTTGTTGCTGGTCTTGGCAGATTATGCGTCTCGCTGATGCTGGCGGTCCGTTCTAATTTTGACTTTCTTCAACTCTTACATTAAATACCCGTTTTAAACCACGGAGCCTTTCCCCAGAGGAACCAGGTAACTATGGTCAAGATTGTGTTTCAAATAATCTATGTTTTCAAGGAAGTCAGTACAACATTATGAGAAGAGGACACAGTGCTTGCAGGTACAAGTAACTGAGCTGTTAATTCTGCCTTCACAGGAGTTCATCCAGATCTAATATGTACTGCTTACAGAGTTTATTCTATGCATAAGCAAAGTGAAACAGCTGCAACACAGACATGGCCTTGCTGCTTACTAATGTGTGCTACAGCATATGAAAAACAAAACTCTCAGTATCAGCTGCTACACACACACACACACTCACAAGACACCCATATGTGTCATCCCTCCCTCCTCCATCTATCCCTCATCCCCCCCTCGACCCCTCTGCAAAACCATAAAAATCATGGTGCCTTTTTCTTTTCATTTTGCCCGTACAGATGAAAAGCCTTGATCTAGGTCTGGCTGTAAGACCGTGCTAGTGACTGTTAGATACAGTGTAGGAAGGAAGTGAAGCAACCCAGAAGCAGAAATAGCAGCTATGTCGACAGGGCTGTCTGTTTCTGCAAACCATATAATTGCCTAAAACAGTAATGCAACCAACCACTACCTTAGTTATAATCTTGATGTAAAATCTAAGACCATGAAAGGACAGAAATAGCTATCAACTTGGATCAATTTTGTTCATCCATGGAATACACATAAATTTCAGTGTCCAGCTGAAAATCAAATAACCATGTGTTTCACATTTAGCTTAGAATGGTACATATGTGTATTGCCAAATTTATACAGCCATTTGGTAACAGGTCAAAGAACAGCCCACATTAAAAACTGGTTTTCTTGGTAAGAAAGCCAAATATTGAGTATGCTAGGCTCCTGACTACTTTCCTTTTGATCGATTACCTTCTTTTTGATTTCTCTGTATGAAGAAAGTTCATGCTTCTATGAATGAAGTCTAGTGGATAAGCCTATGAAGTTATCAGGTTGGGTTTTTTTTTTAAATGCCACTGGTTCCCCTACTGGTTTGAAAACAACAGCAATGATGAGTGATGCCAGATTTTTTCCTACAATGACAATGTGCTATAGTCCACAGCCAGTGTTGGAACAGGAAGCAACTGTCCTAAAATCAGTTTTCCCTGAACTAAATTCCAGGATTGCTGACAAGCTGGTATGTGTCTATGAGTTGAATTTTTTTTATTGAGGTGTGATTCATACTGTTCAAAAGCAGCAAAGTTCCAATTTATCTTTTTCCTAGTTCAGATCTCATGACCAGTCTCAGATGTCTCAACCGAACTGTTTATTTTTCTAACTTCTTCCATGCCCTTATTACAGGTAAAGTTTAATTCAAAGCACATTCCCATGGAAACCATTTTAGTTCATTCAAAATAATTACTTTGAAAATCTGCATAGTGCTGGTGAAATCAGAAATGGTGGATACAAATTTTGCAGTAAAATTAATAATAGCTGTTCACCTGGCATGTTTCCAAAGTTACCATGGTATTCAAGTGCAGCTGAACTCATATTCCCTTGTGTCAAGAGTTATGTGCTGATTATCCTACTCCACGAGAACAGGATAACCTGGTAGCCTGAGCTTACAGTTAAAACATTACATGGAATTATCTGAAACATATTCTGCAGATACTGCACATTCACAGTCTGGATATTGCTGCCTGTCATATTTTCTAAGTATTTTTGTTTTATTTTATGTTTTATTACTATTGAGGGAATTGGAATCCCAATCAAAAAATACTATTTACACCAGACAATATTCTCTTGAATCAAAAGAATAAATCCTGGAAATGGTCTATGTTCAGTCTCTTGTGTTTCAGTCTACCTTTTCTGAATTTGGGGTTGAATAATTTGGATGCTGTTTTGGGGTCAGTGATTAATGAAGCCATTAGAGTGACACATAGGATTATGGTATCCATGTGAATTTATCATTCCATAAAAAGCATGAACATGACACATTTTCAATGGAAAGTTGGAGCAAAAATTCAAATGGTAATAGTAACATCTACTCTGATATGCCAGTACTCTCTGGAGATGAAATAATAAAGGAAAATGAAAAAAAAAAAAGTCTGAGAAAACAGCCTTTTGACATATCCTGGATCTAGGTATTTCAGAAAATTTCGTAGATGACCAACTGTCATTTTTTCACTTCATTGCAGAAGTTGTCTCTTCTGTTAGCTAATGGGGTTGTGGAAGACTCCAGATAAGTCCCTGTCAGTCTTTCTACCTTAGTATTTCTGTTTGATGGTTAGAAGCCCCTCTTAAAACACAGATGCACTACTTAAAATATTCTTGCTCCTATTCACTTACTCTTGCTGTATCTTGGCACCACAAGTTTATGCAACACCATATCTCAAAAGAAGTGACAGGAAACTACAAAAGCTACTGAGCACTTCCCCCATCTTATTTCTTCAGGGTTTTTGGTTTTGTTTTTTTTTAATAATCTTGAAAGATTGAGCTATATATGTGAATCTCTCTGTGGGCATGATTTGTAAAACTTTGTCTTAATACTGTTTCATTTATCTGCACTGTGCAAGATGCTGCAATGTTGAGCTATCCTGATGAATACTCAGTAAGTTGACTTGGGTATCAGAGGAGTAAAAAAGAAGCTAGGTCAACTGGGAGGCCCTTTTAGATATACTGTCAATTTAATAAAATTTTTTCATTTTTAATATTTCAGTGTAATGATACTGCTCTTCAATCTATAATTAACAGTAAAAGGAAGAACTGACAATCTTCAGTGTCAGTTTAGCACTTCAAATTTCATGCCGTAATTTCATTGATACAGTACTTTAAGTTTTATTTGGAAATTGAATAATAATATGATGTGTGTTGGAGAATATTACATGTAATCTGCCAGATGATTCATGTGAAAAAATGAAGAATGGGCTTCCTATAACTATTTAATTGAGAAGAACTAGATTTTGATCTTCTATGAGAATTTCTGCCAGGAAAAAGTGAGAAAAAATGTCAACAGTTCAGTTTGCCTTTAATAACACCTTTATTATTTTTAATAGTTGATGGCATGTATTTCAATTCTTTATGAAGCATTCTGAGCAGAACTAGTGATATGATTTTAATGATGAGTTTGCTATTCATGTTGTAAAGAACACAGGGTAAGCTACTTTACCCTGAGGGCAGGCAAAGGAGGAACTGTTGAGTGTCAAGGAGGAGAAGGAAGTTGCAATTGGACATTATCAAGAGCACCTTTCTTGTATGCATTAATGCAGATCTGCCAGCCAGTGTGGGAGCAAGCTGAATGAATGATCTACTCATTCCCTGCCACTTTCTGCTCATAAGTGCTACTGGGAAGCAAGTGCTTCTGGTCACAAGTGCTACTGGTTCATCAGCTCTGCTCAGATCTCTACTGTGAACAGGCCACACAAAGAAGTAGGAGGGTAAGACCACTGAATTTTTCATTGATGTATGGCAATGAAGATCTTGTGCTTAGTAGTTAGCAAATCTCAGTAGTTCAATTCTCTTAATTTCATGCATATTAACAGCACTATTTCCTACTGCGTAATTTGCTGTGTCCTCATCTGAGTTTATTATATTTTGGGACTTTCACCCTTTCTCTGAAGGCGCATTCTTGTTGGTTCAGTCAGCACCAATGGCTCTTGTATAATGGTTGCTGGATAATTTTTACCTAAAAGTTCAACTTCCAATTTCTGTCCAACTTTGCTGAGTTCTATGGGAACATATGCAAAAGCTAGACTCTGCTGAGCACCATAACTGAAAGATCCAGAAGTGGTATTGCCAATAACCTGAAAGAAATCACAAACAATTATCTTAATTTTCAATATGCAGTGAGATTTTCCTAAAAAAAAAGCCCCAACCAATGAGCCAAACAACTACACATCTGTCAGAGACTAGACTCATATTATCTACAACAATTTAACTGCCAGTGAGTGTTTCAATACATAATATATGCTGCAATGTGGAGGCCTGAACTTTGCTGTTGTTTCATTTCTTTTAAGTGAACAGCAAAAGTGTTGTTAGGAGAACAGTGAACTTGCTAAAGAAGAAAATGGATGACAGTACTTCAGTCTGTTCCAACCCTACTTTCTGTGGCTTGGTAGCATTTCACATTTTCTCTGTAGATATTTGGTTAGCCTTTGCTTCCTGCACGAAGATTAGAAAGTGTTTATCATAGCTCCAAATTGGTCTGTGCCAGTAAAATAGAAATAATGCATTTACACTTGAAACACAAAGTTAGATTCTGTTCGTGGAGAATTAATATTGATTTTTGTAACATATAGGATCTATAGGCCTTGCCTTGCCATTGTGCCACACACTTTCATTTCCCTCTGGATCAACATTATCTGTTTCCAGGGTGAGATATACCAGTCGTCGTTTGAGCCCTTTTTCTTTAATCTGCTTCAGTGCTTGCTTTCCTATAAAGTCTGCTGGCTGAAAAAAATAGAAGATAATGATGATATATGTTTATTAGGGTTCTGCAAAAAGTTTCTAGATATAAACATTTCAATTTATCTTACTTTCTTTTCCTGTCACTTAAGTATTTTGTATGAAATATAGATAAAATCAAATCTTTTACAGACAGTATCTTGATATTTTTATATTGGTACCTTGTGTGTTGGTAACTTTTTTCAGGTTTTTTTTTTTTTTCCTAGATCTCAGTACTTTAAATTCCAACATAGTAGAAATACACATGTAGTGAGATGTGTAACAATACTGTCTGCCCAGTTAAGGTTATGAGCAAGAAGACTGTACATCATTTCAGTTTCTATGAAAAAAAGGGAATTCCAATACCCAGATCCTAAAGTTTGGGCGTCCCTCTGTGAACACATTTCCTTTTGATGCTGTATCAGCCATGATAGTAACTTGTCAGCGTTTCACTTTCGTGTCTCTGCCAAGCTGCACAACAGGCAGTTTAGTCCATATTCTTGTTTTAAGGTGAGTATGGTTTTTTCCCATGTCTCAATTTTATGGGATAATGCTGTGTGTTAGGTAAAGAGTAATACTATAGTTTGGAGTTCGCCTTTTCATCTTGCTTAGAAAGGTACATGCAGATTCTCATATTTCTGGAAGCAAACTGCATAGATGTATGACAAGTATGGGGACAGTCATCAGCAAGTCTCCAAATCCTCAAGGGTATACAGGACAGTATTTACTGTATATGATCATGTTGAGCTGATTCCACTAGCCTGATTCTATCACAGAATCATTTAGATTGGAAAAGACCTCTAAGATCATTGAGTCCAATCGTTGACGAAACACCACCTTGTCAACTAGACCAAGTGTCATGTTCAGTCATTCCTTGAACACCTCCAGGGATGCTGACTCTACCACCTCCCTGGGCAGTCTCTTCCCATGCTTTACAACACCTTCTGTGAAGAAATTTTTTCCTAATGTCCAATCTAAACCACATCTGGTGCAGCTTGATGCCATTTCCTCTCGTCCTGTCACTAGTTGCCTGGGGGAAGAGGCTGACCCACACCTGGCTACAACCTCCTTTCATGTAGTTGTAGAGTGATAAGGTCTCCCTTGAGCCTCCTTTTCTCCAGGCGAAACAACTCCAGCTCCCTCAGCCATTTCTCATAGGACTTGTGCTTCAGACTCTTCACCAGCTACATTGCCCTTCTCTGGACACACTCCAGCACCTCAATGTCTTTCTTGTAGTTAGGGGCTCAAAACTGAACACCTCATTCAAGGTACATCCTCAGCAGTGCTGAGTACAGGGGAACAATCACTTTCCTAGTCCTGCTGGTTGCGCTATTGCTGCTACAAGACAGGATGCCATTGGCCATCTTGGCCACCTGGGCATACTGCTGGCTCAAATTCAGTCACTGTCACTGTTGATCATCACCTCCAGGTTCTTTTCCTCTGGGCCACTTTCCAGCCATTCTTCCCCCAGCCTGTAGCGCTGCTTGGGATTGTTGTGACCCAAGTGCAGGACCTGTCATTAGGCCTTGCTGAACTTCATACCACTGGCCTTCATACCACAGGTCATCAATCCAGCCTATCCAGATCCCTCTCCAAAACTTTCCTCCCTTCAGCAGATCAACAGTCCCACATAATTTAGTGTCATCCATAAACTTACTGAGGATACACTCAATCCCCTCATCAATAAAGATATTAGATAGTATTGTGGCCAGGTTCACAACTATGAGCTCATTTTACCTACCAATAACCTGGTACCTCACAGTTAAAGCTGAAGACTTAAAGGTAACCTAAATGGAAGCAGTCAGCTGGGTAGATAATAAATTGGAAAAAGGAGCCATAGAAAAAAAGAGCTGTTATAAACATTGTGGTTCTGGACAAAGTTCTTTGAGAACAAAGGGAAAGCCCCATTTCAAAGATGCTGAGAATTAGGACGGAGTATAAAATAGTAATCAAGCTGGGTATCATTATTTCTAATAACTGTACAGTAAATATTAGGAACAGTGGCTTCCCAGTTTTACCTATTCATTTTTTCTTTTAAGATATAGATCAGACAAAACAAAATAATTGTATTCAACTAAACTGCCAGATACACACCAGTCATAGGCAAGAAACATAATAGCAGTTACAAAGTCCTCTAACTTTCCAGCCTTTGCTGAATAGATGACTAGCAGTGAAAGCTATTTTAAGGCAATTGATCTTAGGTCTGAAGCAGGAATTATATTCATTAGGTAAGTGTCTCAGAGAAAAGAAATTAAATACTGTTGAAGACTTCAAAAATACTATTTCCGGTAATTTCTTTTGAGTTAATTCTGTAGAGAAGTGTTGCACTGTCAGAATTACAACAACACATCTTATACTTGGAATAGATTATTACACAGTGAGTTCATATGTTCTTGCAGTTCTTCATGTTTACATATGTCTGTGTGTAGGCTCAGAAGAAATTAGTAAAGGGATGAAGAGTTTTTGCACTATTAAAGGTTAGGCTCTGTAAGCGGTTGTGAAAAAAAGCTTATGAACCAGTTAAAGATGATTTAGTCTGAAAATAGAGGTGAACCAATTGAAGACAAACCAGATACTATGCATAAGGACCATGGATAGCACTCTTTGGGGAAGGACACCATGAAACATCTCAGATCAGAAAAGAGTGTGAGGATTCATTTCAGAATATAACTGTCAAGAGGTTTCTGGAAAGCATAAAGCTAATATCGCAGACCAGACAATATTTAGCAATTGTAGTTCCCTCTCACTTTTCTACTATGCAGAAACATGTACAACTGTACGAAATACCTACAACGAGAAATGCAAATAAGGCTGTATACCATAGCACGACTCAGAGATTAAAATGCTTTGCATGATTAAGAGAAATACCAAGGAACTAAACATTCACTTAGCATTGAATAAATTCTTTCCTATTCATACTAATATAATTTCTGGTATTTATTCACAAGGAATGTAACTTTGGAACTAAATACAAGCATTTAAATACAATGTTATATGCCAATGCTACAGCTTAAACTGCACAGAATAGTTTTCTAAGGGAGATGTGGCCAGTCATATATGGCACCTGCACCACTAATCTACCTAAGCCCTTCTTATATGCAAACACCCAGCTCTAAGAAACTGACATGATACAAACAACTGATGAATGACTTAGTTATTTTGGCTTGAAATTCCTAGCTTAGTGGGTGCTTATTCCTTTAAGTGGCCCAACAAAAAGATTGGGAGTAACCTAGGTGTGCATTTTATACAGATAACAAAATCATTGCAGATTCTTTCTAACATTTTTCATAGCTTGCATAAATTTATGGAATAAGTCCTCTGTTTTATGACACTCTGGAAACCAAATGAAGTAATGCTAGAATATGGTTCCACACCTAAATTTCAATTTGAATGGCACTTAGGTGGAGAAGTACATCAAATAAGTATGTTATAGACATAAAAAATGGGGACTGAAAGAAAGGTGGGAAAAAAGTACCATTCCCCTCTCAAATTCCTAGTTCCTATCCATCACTCCATCCCTTTTCAGAACCCCAGGCTCCTTGACCCTTCTTCAGTAAAGTCTCTGCTCTTTCTTCTTCCTCCTCCCTTTCTTGTGTGGAGTAGAGACGGCATGAAACACCAGGTTATGGAGTGGGATCAGTCACCACTACTGTAGTCATTCCTCTCAGAATAGGAGGGATATAAGACGAAGTGAAGGAAGGGCAGACAGTGGCAATAAGGGCAAGATGCAGAAATTCTTGAAGTTCAGGCTGTATTGCATCACGTTGGAGCACTTGATCCAGGCCTGGATATCAAGTGCCAAGCATTCCACCCACTGAGCCTGCCCTAGACTGGATTTAGAAGCAAGAAGATTATAATGAATCATTTGCTGTAGTCCCACAAAGACAGATCTTATTTTAGAGTCAGTGATTGTTTAAAAAAAACCCAAACAAATCAAAACCACAACCAAGGGAAACAAAGAAAGAAAGAAAAAAAAAACCCACTATGAAATGGAAAACACAAATAGCTACAAGTGGTTGTTTTTCTGGTTGCCCCTACTCACTGCTTGCCTCTGTGCTTCTGAAAGTGCAGGATGTTACCAGGTCAGAATAGTAGTATTTAATGAGAGTCGTTTAAAGATACAAATCACTACATATGCTGCAGTGGTGCAGGGACCTAGAGAGCCATCATGTACATCTATTCTGTCACTTTCCCCACCCTCTCTCTTCACCTAGTGCTGGGTGGCGTTTCTGGCCAGGGCTCTGGAGGCCCATGGCAGGAGTGGTCATTCTGCTAGTGCTCTCTTTTTGGAGGGTATGCTTTCTGCAGTTGGGACAGTTCAAGATTCTTTTAGTTTTCTTTCTCCAACCTGTACCAAAGAAATTTAAAAAAAAAAAAAAAAAGGGGAGAAAAGAAAAAAAAAGAACAAAAAAAGTGCCTTTTCCCTAAGAAGTTTTATTGGTTTGGGCTTTAATACATCAGGACATAGCACCTTAGACCATGGGAATACAATGAGTTGGACTGAAACAACTGAGGAACAGTTCTGGCAGAGTGGCCAGGAGGGAAACAATGACTAGAAAGAGGAGGGCATGAAACTGTAAGTCTAAATCTGCTACTAAAGGAATAAAAGGATGGAAGCACATGCTTCCCTAGTTTCTGCTCACCCTAGTTTCCCATGAGATAACAACTTATGTATAGACATGTTGGAGCTTAGGCCAATATTCAAGGACTGTATCTTGTCATTCACCCATCTATGAGAAGCTGCTGGGCATAACACAGCTTTTATGCATAATGCATAACAAAGCAACTACTCATGTGTCTAATATGTGCAATATTAAACCCACCAAATGTCAAAGTGAGAAAAAGAGGTAGTACTCGTAGTCTGAGGTGCATTTTGACAATGAAATCCAGGTAGTCACTGAGTAGATTTGGAGGAGATGAGATGCAATTAGTGATAAGCAGATAAGAAAAGGAGCAAGAAAGAATGGAGAATGTTTCGGGTTGGTATTAAAAAGAAAGGAAAAACTTCTGGAGTAGGCCGAAGAAAATGTAAGAGATTCTGGATATAGAAAAATCACAGAATATGCTGAGTTGAAAGGGACCCACAAGAATCATCAAGTCCAACCTTAACCCTGCACCGGACAATGTTCAAGAATTGCACCATGTGCCTGAGAGTATCATCCAAATGCATCTTGAACTCTGTCAGGCTTGGTGCTGTGACCACTTCCCTGGGGAACCTTTTCCAGCGC
>JAWWES010000094.1:48980873-48994152 GCA_035583135.1 Lophotriccus pileatus
TAAAACATTTTCAGAATCTGTCAGCCAAACCTTTGATTTTAAAACACTAGAGCTCAGAAAACCCTCATAATTTTGTTATACACAACAGGGAAAACTATCCATGAATCAAAATAACTGTTTCTTTGCCAGCATTGCAATGGAGTACACTAGATATTTTTATTTAGAAAATCACCAGTCGAATTATAGCAGCTTTTCCTGCTCAAGGTAGATTTTTTTTTTCATGCTAAATGGAGAAACCGGTACAAATACCAGCTATGCTAACTCTGACTAAAAGCTGTACAAGCATAACTAAATAAAAATAAATTAAAAAAAAACCAACCAACAAACATGCAACCATCCTCCCCCTTACCAAAAACCTCAGAAGGAATAATAAAGAAGATTTTCTGACCTCTGCCCCCCAGGCTCGGAAACCCTTTTCCAGCCTTAAAGCATTCAGAGCGTATGTTCCAAAGTCATCAATTCCCTCTTTCTGGCCAGCTTCCATGATTGCATTGTAAAGAGCTACAGAATCTTCTTTTCTATGATACAGCTCCCAGCCTAATTCACCTGTTATACAAAAAAGATAAATGGTTTCATCAACTCAATGAAATGATCCTAATAAATACACTTCTGTCCTTGGTCAAAAGTGGGGATCAATGCTGTGACTGTTAATTCACACTTTAGGGTCAATTCTCCTATCATATGGTAAGTCTCATTCCCTGCAAGAACCACCAGAAGATTTGTGCCCTGTATTAAGCAGAGGGCTTATTTAAATTAGAATAATTACCATTATTCTACTTTAAACTGTTAACTGAAAACTGTGGGCAAGGAAAAATCAGACTAACTCATAAGGGAAGGTCATGTAATGAAGTTACAATGATAAATTAAGTTTAAGGGCATTAAAAGCAGATGACTTGGTGAGTGAATAGCAAATGTAACTGAGTGTAAATAAGAATCAGTCCATTGTATCATATTTAGCACAACAGAAAGAGAATATGAATTACAAGGATTTCAGCTGCTTCAGAATGCTCTGAATTCAATCTATTACACTAGGGATGGATGTAAAAAGAAGTAAAAAGTAACTGAAAAAAACAAATACTAAGCACTACAGCATTATATTTTCAAAGCACATGACAAACACTAATATACAGTAATCCAAAACCAATTCTTGACGTTGGTTTTGCAGCAAATACCACAGAGGTTATCAGAACTGGCCTTTTGTTCTGCAAAATAAATATTTACACTATAGGGTATTTCTAGAAAAAAAGGTCTTGGAAAAACTCAGCACAGACCTTGACCATATCACATTTGGAAATCAATGTACTGTAATTCCTCCCACATTTATATGTAAAATATAATAAACCTACTTCTTAGGAATACATCATGAGACTTATTTTTCCACATAATTTTAGTGACATTTATTATTTTATTAATTGTCTCTTTCCTTAAATGCATGTTTTTTCTATCGCTTACCTGTGTATGATATCCTAATAGCAGTAAGAGCAATATTGGAAAGTTTCAGATGTTTACACTGGAGAAACTTAAATGAACCATCGCTCAGATCCTCATTTGTCAACTTCTGGAGGACCTGTCGTGCATATGGACCAGCTACACCAAGTACCCCCATCTCATCTGTCATGTTTTCTATTTCAACTTTGTATCCACCTCTTGTTACTTTCTCTTCTATCCATCTGCACACGAAACACAACACTGATGTTACACTTCTTATGAAAAGTAACTGATTTAGATATGGTTTTAATACCAGTAATTTTTTTTTCATTTTCATCCTCCCAGGAGCTCCCAGTGCCATATCTTCTCATAACCAACAAAACTATGTGCTACATTAGATAGTCAAATCCATCATTGATGTTAAACACTGTTTTCTCATGATACACTGGTATGGGAACACAGGCATCTGAGATATAGCCAGGAAAGAAAAGAATTTAAATTGGTGCAACAGTATATTCAAGATAAGAGAAAAAAATTATCTCATACAATGCCAATAGATTTGGCTTTGGATCCAGAATATGTTAATAAAAAGTCAACGTACAAAAAGAGTAAGCAATAAACACAATAAACATAAGAAATCTCAAAATAAGTTTCTATGACAACAGAAATGTACAAGCAGGTTTGTTCCATGCTGAATACAGGAGTTAAAGTATTGGCAGGAAGTTCAGTTTGGCCTTAATAAAAAACAGCAACTGAAAACTGTCTCTCAGGAAGCTCAGAAAATAAATGAGTATATTTTAAAATCTTACTAAGTACTAGACTGTTTAGTAGTGTTACCACATCTCAGGCATAGGGGAGTACCAAACAGGACTTCAGAAATATGTAGAATTAAATACATTAGATCTGACTCTGCTATTTGGTTCCTGAATGTGCCAGCGATCCTACTGATTCACCTGGGATTGTTATTGAACAGTACTCAAAAGTATTCTTTTGAATTAGTAAACCAAATGGTATTCAAAGAATACTTTGTATTCTTTGAATGTTAGGGTAACAGGTTTCAGTCTTTTAGGCATTGATTCATTTTGCTTAACTGATTTGCCAGCAACCTCCAGCAAGAACAGCACTGGAAATGTCAATTCCAATGCTCATCTATGAAAAGTAATTTAGTAAGTCATCCTGCAACTGCTTCTACTTCCTTTCTTTTTGTTGTTTCACTTTGTGATCCTAAAGCCTGAGGCAGAAGACATTACCACAATCACGAAGACTACACTACCTATCTCTATGGGCCAGGTCAGTGCCTCTGGGGTCATCTGTGTTTAAAGCCAATTTTATTTTTTGCGTAAGAGAACACACTAGAAAGGAACAACTGTGCTGTGTTACATCATACAATGCCAAACACAAGGTTCAACAACAAAACAATAACTGCCTTCGATAACGTATATTACATAACTGTCAGTAAGTTCTCCATCTTTTCACATAAGCAATAATCCACTATCCAACTGCTTATACTTCAGCATTTAAGTCAACCAAGTTTCTAAGAAACGAAAGTTAATAAATATGTATGGCTCTCATGAATTTTGTGAAAAGTTTGTTAAGTAATAATTGAGAATTTGGAACTTAGTAAAAATGTTTCTATATTAATATGACTGTATAGCACTATGTACTTACTGCATAAAAAATGAACTAACCTCAGATCATGGAGTTCTGACCCTGACCCAGTTACAAGCATGAATTCTCCAGGATACGGTTGAGAAACTGTTAGCTCAGCATAAACTTTTCCTCTTGGTGTTAACATATGGCTTATATTTGTGGAACCCACCTACAGAGTAAAATTTGCAATTATTAAGAATGCAGAATAAAACCTTTCAATTCTTAAACATCACTAAATTTATGGTTATATGTCTTCATTTGAAAAAACAACTTTTTTAATGTTTGCTCTGCTCTGCCATAAAAAGAGTGGAGAGATACACCACTGGCCAAGCTTAATGTTTTCAGTGGAAACTACACCTTTTTGTTTATGGAAAAAAATGAAATTTTTAAAATAAGATAAATCAGGACCTTTATAAATACTTGTTAATTATGCATTACACAAGGCATTCTTAAGCTACATTTGTTTTAAGAATGCATTTTAAATGCAAATTCGGTCAACTTTATTTTGTTCTCTCATCCTCTGAATAAAAAAATTCTACGTTATTGACATAAATTTTTTTTCAATCATGTTAATAAGGCTTTCAGATCCCAAAAGAATAACATATGCTTTGCCCCTTACTTTGAAGAAAGAAATACTGAGTTGGCTTATGCTTTTGTGGCACTGTTTTATATATGCTTTTATATTAGTAGTTGCTGACTATGAATCTACGTCTCTGTACATTTTGAATCAGGTTCTGTGTAGAAACTTGATCTCTGGAGACCAAATTTCAAATAACAATTACTTAGCTGTGCCCATAAAACACATATGTGTTCATACATATATCATCCGTATGAATAGACCTATTAATATGCTGTAGCTGTTGGGCTGGTCTGGTTCCAGAGGCAGAATTTAATCTCTCTATTTCATTCTGCTTTCACAGAAACTTGTGATCCAGCTAGTCAGTGCCCAGATGCCATACAATGAATGGAGAAAGTAAAAACATTGCAGACATTAAGATTCATTTGCAAGGTCACATTACATTAATATAGTTACTGACATATAACAGGCATTTAGTTTAATTTTCAGGACCTGATGCTACTGACATCCAACCTGGTTGTAATACAAGTATATCTCTGGTAACTCACTGGATTATTTTATGATGCAGACAAGCATGAATGGTAGTAAAAATCAGCAGCTTTAAAAAAAAGGTTGTGAATGTTGGATTTTTAAGTGGACTCATAAATAGTGCCTTCTGCTTTGCCATCTAGTTTTCTTTTTCCTCTTAGCAGTGCTGATTAAACTTCATAGAAAGCACTTGATTTGTTTTCATAATTTCCTGTTAAATCTTGATTTCCCTCCACCATATAAATATATTCAGCAAGTGTTATGTTACCCTACCTCTACCCCAAATTAGACAGAAGACAAACCTTCAATCTATATTGTTATCACAAAATTAATACAGTAAAAACGTATGACTACATGGCAATTCAGGTTCTTCTTTCTCCTAAGATACCAATCTCGTGCACATCCTTCCCATTCAGTTGACTCCGACCTCTGAGAAGAGCTTATATACCTTCATAGCTGTAGTCTCAGGGTACTTACTGTTTCCCTATGGTTCCTCCCTTTGGTGTTTGAAGCAATAAAAACCATCACCTACTGCAAATATTTAATGAAATTCTGTGCTGAAATAAACCCCAAGTCTCCAGCACTTCAGAAAGGAATAATCTGCTTGCTGGAGCTGTGTCTCTAAAGTTAAAGACACTACATGAGACTGGTTGACAAAGCAGAAAGACAAAATGACTCATGGAGCACTACAAAAAATTGAAGACCAAGAATAAGAAATCTGGAGTACTTTTACAGTGTGCCATTTTTTAGTGCAGAAACACACTACAAGAATCTATGAATAGCCACATCTATGAAGAAAGGACATGTGTGAGGTGAAAACTGAATCTCCTGTGTATTTGCAGCCCTGCCTGTACCAGGCAGCCAGCTGTAAAACAGAGACAGTATGAGGGGGAGCATTTGAAAAAACAAACAAACAAACAAACAACAACAAAGCTGTTCATTTTGGAGTTCATGAAGAATACAACATCCAGCTATGGCCAGAAAAGAGCACCCTCCCATGCTCTGCTTTTTGCCTCAAGCTGCCACAGTACACCACAGTTTTAGGCAGGCAGCTGCCAAGCTATTCTACTGGAAATTCCAGGTGAGATTAACTTGCATGTTTTAGGTAAAGATTTGAAACACAGGAGGATCTATCTGAATAATAATAAACATTCTTTTCCTCTAAAGATAACTGAGCACAGAAATCAGTTGCCCAGAATGCTGGTGGAGTTGTCATCCTTGGAGATACTCAAAAGCCTTGGAGATACTCATTTGAACACAGTCCTAGGCAATGAGCTCCAGGTGATCTGCTTGAATAGGGGGGTTTTACAAGTTGACATCCAGAGACCCCTTCCAACTTCAACCATTCTGATTCAATGATCAGTGCCAAAATGTACTTCTACTTGGGGCTGCTCTAGTATAAACTTCATTGTTTGTGCTCTTAAACAAATGCAATACGTCTGACACAGAAATTCCTCCAAAGGATCTGTGTATTTGGTATCTGAAAGATACAGCAACAATATTATGTTTCATTTTCCATGTCTGAAAGAGAGCTTGTCTGTCTAAATCCTACATTACAACAGTTATCACTGTCCCACTTACCTTTGGAACAACATTTGCAAATAGATGATCTAGCAGCTTAACAGAATCTGTGCCTTTTACTCTAAACTTGCCAAATGGTGACAGGTCAATCACACCGACTTTTTCCATAACCTGTTTATACTCACGACCCACAGGGTCAAACCAATTTGTGCGCCGAAAACTGGGTCTGAAACAGAGCAGTTAGACACATTAAATACAATTTTAAAATTTTGTGCTCTTTTCAGCAAAACATAGCCTTCAGTTTCTTCAGTTTAATAATCATCCAAAGGAGACAGACTTTCCTAATTGTAGGCAGCTTACCCAATATTTTTCTTAGTCTAACATAGCTTAATAATTAAAATCCTTCAACATTTATTTAAGTTTAAGGTGTCAAAGGCTTTATTTATGAACAGCCAAGTGTCTCTCTTTATTCCTTTATGGGCCTCATTTAGGTTGGGATCCTCCAGTATCCATGTGGTAAATATTTATTTGCTGGAAGCTCCCTGATGCAGGCAGATAACTAGGTGGGCAATCATAGAGGANNNGGAGGGGAGGGGAGGGGAGGGAAAAAAGGGAAAAGGAAAAGGAAAAGGAAAAGGAAGAAAAGGAAAAGGAAAAGGAAAAGAAAAAGAAAGAAAAAGAAAGAAAAAGAAAGAAAAAGAAAGAAAAAGAAAGAAAAAGAAAAGAAGGTCAGGCTTCTCCATTCCAGACAATTAGAGAGAAATAAGCTTTTTCATGAACACATTACACTGTGTTGCTGATCAAATAATAAGAAATGGACAAAAATACAGTTTTATAATGAACAAGTTGTTTTCCAAGCTCTTCCTTGATCTAGGTTGCTCCCTGCTATGCCAAACTTAGAACAGTTACAGGATACCTTGATGTGTGTTTTGAAATGTCTGCATTATCGCATAAACTGTATTATAAACTATGGAAAAAGCAAGAATAGAAGATCTATCTAATAGGTAGATCTGTAGCTGAAATGAATGATAAATGTATGCTTCTCATTAAATTTAACTCGGCTGGCTTTTGCTATCAGGACAATTTCTCAGGGGAGAAAAAAAAAGTAATCTTTCATTTACTTGTATCCAATCTCATCTCCAGGTTTGTAGAACCAATGCGGTTGCTCCCATCCTGCATGAAAGCCCATTGAACATCTTGACTTTAGCAAATGATACAGCCCACTTGTTCTCTCTGTTGGTCTCCCAGCAAATCTTTCTTCTTTAGGGTAACCAACTGGAGGGGAAAAGAAAAAAACCAATCAAAATCATGAAAAGTCATGGCATTATAAGATCATCACCAGCATAGACAACTTGTATATAAACAGAGAAATCTAGAGGCAGGCTTTACTGGAATCCATCTTCAGGACATAAATGTATTTTAAAAATATCTTCTTACCAATGTTATTAAAACCGTAAGATTCTCTTGCTTTGGCTGCTGTGTATTCAGTGGTGGTCCACTTTCCGTAGCGGTTCGGATCTAATTCTATCAAGTCAAATGGAGGTTCCCCCTCAAGGATCCAGTCACTGAGGTACTTTCCTATGCCACCAGCATGTATAATGCCATACCTTAAAAACAGGGAAAAGTCCTACAGTGCCAAGTCTTTCATGTTCTGTTTTGTTCTGTTTTGGTTTGGTTTGGTTTTGGTTTTGTTTTTTTTTTTTAAATCAGTACTAAAGTATACTAGTAACACATACTGCAAACGCAGACCCTAAAGCATTTTACATTTTTCCCTCTTTTTTTCCATTTGTTCTGTCTTGTTTTCCAAGATTACAAACTTATATTAACAGATACTTCTACTGCTCCACTGTCAGCAGCAGAATGTGCTCACTAATGTACAGCAGCTGCAGTGCATGAGATTTTAGCAAACTCTTTCTTTAAAATTCATAATTCAATCATCTTTTCCAGAGAATTAACACTCTTAAACAATTGATACCAAAGGAAGTTTTCAAACTTTTGATGTTCATTAAATACACTTCCTAGTCATAGAATACCTTTTCTGTTTCAATCAGGTATGATTAAACCAGACTCGCATCTGAAATCCATACTGAGACATTCTAGCAGCTACACTGAGTATTTATACTCCAGTGACAAGAGCAACAGCAGCAAAAGCCAGAAGACAGCACTACCGAGATTGCTTTAAGGAATTTGAAATTCCAGCAGTACTTTTCAGATTGCTCCACAGAAAATCAGGGAATGATTTAAAACTTTTTGGAATACCTCTGTTGAATTAGTTTGCCATGTCTGAAAAAAAATTGTCGAAATATCTTTCTGCCTAGGGAAGATGTGAAAATAAAGTCTTAGTTAGTTGTGAAATGTTCCCAGGAGCACAACCAAAAAATCCTTGAAAAAAAAGTCAGTCTGTTCAAAACCTCACTTAGATTAACATGCAGCAATTAAATCATAGATACTCATGCAAAATAGCGAAGCTAAAACAAACTTCAGTTGCTGCTCATCAACTTTGCATTCTGAAGTCTATCCCTTCCATTAAAATAGGTAAGGATCTTATAAAAAAAAAAAAAAGGAAGAAATAGTTTCATTCTAGTGCATATGCATAAGAAGAATGAATCTATAATATCAATAACATTACTTTGATATAGTGGGGTCTTAATAAATAAAAGAGAAATACCAAACTGAATACATGAAGTAATTCTGCTAAACACACCCCTTTAGGCCATTCAGCATAAATCTTCAGACTCAGCACAAGCTTCTATCTCCACAGCTGATGCAGTAAGGGTGAATGCTTGTAAACTGCCACTTTGCAAGTGTTCCTGGTGTTAATACAATTAAGCAACTCTTAATTATTCATGGGTATAAGCTTTATGAGCATGGCTATGATGCCTTTGAGTACCAGCTTTGAGCTCCAGTCTTAGCCAGTTTAAGCCTCCCTGCACAATTCACTGTAGCCAAAAGCAGAAGGGAACAGCAAAGAGACCGCTGCATGACTGTGAGTGCTGATAGACCAAATACAATGCAGGCTTTTAGCTTCAGCTAAAGACTGCTGAGCTGATGGCAGGTTAACCCCAGAAGCAAGACAGCACAGGGGAGGCTGCCCTGATACTATAGGTACAGCCCTGCAGCTGGGCTGAGTGGTCTCTGCAGTCTGCAGAGCTTTGCAGCACTGACTCTGAGCAAAGCATTGATCTTATTTTGATTTTACATTACATAAGATGTCCAAATCCCTTGTTACCTCAGATAATAGGGAGACGATTGTATTAATACATCCACTGCAATTGTTCTGCACAAAAATGAAATGTGTTGTTCAGGGCTAGGACATTACAAGTAGATGTGAAGAGTGGTACAGTATAGGAATCTCAGTCTTCATATGATTAAGAGAAAATTTCCTTAATGAACACAAACTGTCCTTCTCTGTTTTTTTCTTCTCTCCTTCCAATCCCTGATAGATTATCTTCCCATTGTTCCTGTCACATTCTTGTGTCTTACTTATGAGTTCCTTGCTTCTCACTCATTTCCAATTCATTCCATTCCTTTTCCTAGGAAATCTGAGTCTCTGTACACCATGGTCCCCTTTATAGTGGATTTGTCCCAGGTTATGGAATGGTAACACTGCTTTGAATTAAACTTTTCTGAATAAAATACTAGCCTAGGCTTGTTAACATTTTCAAAGCTATAAGTAAATAAAAATGGGAAGCATTGAGCAACCTTAATAATAAATAGTGCTACACACTCTGCTAACTATACTTAACTTCTTTGCATGTTAAAATGCCTAGCAAGCTGCTAATTTTAGATAATAAAAATCCTCTAATCTAACAGCACTAAGTCCTCTGTCACAATGTCCCTGCTAGTTCACTGTGAGATAAGGATTTGCTAATGCACACAAAAAGTTACAACACTGGTAGAAACACTGCAGTGACCCAAAAGCATAGAACAGAGAGTCAAAAGTCCCTGAAAAGCAGACAAAGCAATCCAGTGACAGCCACATAATTGTGACCTGTGTACTAAACATTTAGAGATTAATCAAACCCCTGAAATAAGTTGTTTAATGAAATTTAAACGTGTAACACTAGTCTTCAGTTTTTCACATATGGAACTTTGATTCTGCTCCCATTGACACCAGTGAATTAAAACACGCTCCAAAGTCTGGCCACAGAGTAATGAACTTAAACATTGTTTTGGTGAACAAGGTCTAGGCAAACCGCTTTTGTAACTGTAAGTTCTGCAAATGTTACTGAAAGATAACATTATTTTTTTTTTTAAATCCAAGCAGCAAAGGTGAATACCTTTCACAATGAATCATTGCAAAATTACCAAGCCTTCTTATTTTGAGGGCCTCAGAAAGCATGTTAGTGATACTGCCTTATCTTACGATCTGAGGGTTTGTTTGCTTTGGAACGAAAGAAAACTGGAAAAAGCTGAGCTGGATTTTGAACAGCAAATTAGGCAATTGGAAAAACAATGTAAACAGAATTTGTTCGATAACATGCACCTGGAATTGTAATTGGTTCATTCTATCCATCTTGACTTAATGGTCAAACTCAGACAATTAAAGAGATCTTAGTAAGTGTTTTACCACTGACTCCAGTGCAGCTGTAATAAATAAGATGTAAATCACATTCAAGGAAAATGTTTTAATGGGTGGGAGAATGACACCAGTAAACCACTTGTTTCTGTTGTTGCACTGTCCTCTTCATTTGCTTTCCTCCAATACCCAGCAATGTAATTTTTCAGCTCAACTTTCACAGTTAGAAACATGACTGGGTTTATATCCCTTGAGCAGTCAGTCACAAGATATGCTGGTCTTCTGGTTGGTATACCTTCAGTTCTTTACCCAAAAATTAATACTTCACATTAAAAGTTCTCCCTGTACCGCTCATTTTTGTCCAGCTTTGGTGAAACCAGTTTTACATACTCGACACAACTGTTACATTCAGTGTAATTCAAAGCAATACATACAATTAACTGGAAATCCCAGCACTTTCGTGACTTTAACTTGCTGCACAGACAGTACAAAGTACTACCCATTTCTAGCTGCTTCATCAAGTGTCACAGATATTGGCCTCCAGATTAAAAGGAGGAAACAAATAAAAAAAATAGTGAGAGTTATGAAGAAGAAGTAAGAGAGAAGGATGAGCTTACATTATAGAGATTGTGGTAATTAAGACTATTTCAAATTACATTTTACACAAAATATGTGCAAAACAATGGCCAAACCTATAAAAATAGACAAAGGTTGAGTTGACTGCCATTTTAACAATATGACAGACAAACAAAAGTTGTTGCAAAGAGCTTACTCACCCGAAACCAATAGCTACCCAGTAATTTCTGACACCCTGATGTGGTCCCACCATAGGAAGAATGTCTGGAGAATAGGTGATAGGACCTGCAATTGTGTTTACGATGTCTGCTTTTCTCAAAACGGGGACCATTTCCATAGCAGCCTCAATATGCTCCATTATTCTGTCTAAATCAGACTCAAAAAGTTCTTTTCCAAAACCTGCACAAATATTTGACTCTTATTATATAGTTACTTACACTAAAAACACATACATTTTAAATACAGCTATGCAATCTCTATATATAGAAGTTATGGAATTAAACAGTGTGTATGTTCAAGCCTTTGCCACCCTACACAAGAAATAATAGTGTGCAAAAATCCCTAGTTACCTACAGGATCAAGTTTATTTGTCACTCCAGTTATAGTATCCTTTATACATATTTGTTTAACCCTAAGGTCATGCAAATTCAACAATGAAGTAGAAAGGAAGTGAAGGAACACAGAAACTTTCTTCTACATTAATAAGACCCACTTATTTTTCTCAATATGCCAGTAATTTGAGAAGGGGAAGAAACATACTTCCTGTATATGCTTATGATTTCTATTAAATCATGTGAATTATTTCACCCCTCAGTCTGGGCCATAAGCATTGCCGACTATCATTCTGTAGAGCCACTTGATGATACTGGAGAAATAAATTCAGGAAGCTGTGACAGAGCTATCCACAATTGAACAATGTTGATTGCTCTTCCTTAGGAAACATGCTTTTTTTAAAAAACAGCAATACTATTGACTATTGACTATTGACTTTTTGTCTAGAAGTGAAGAGAAAGCTGAAGTCTAGATATAAGACAGCAATTAATTTTTTTTTTTAGTAAGCAGCTGTATGACACAGGATATTTTTGTATTCTATACACATCTACAGCTCTCTTGCACTTATATCCAAGCACAGCATTTTGTCTCAGACATTCTTTTGCCGTTCCTATTTGAAAATCACATTGTCCTGCAGGGACAGCAAAAATCCAGGGCCCCTGTCAGTATGCGGGAGAGAACTGTAACTTAGAAAAATCCCTGTTCACTCAAAAAGGCTACATAATGCAGATTTGGTGACTGCATCTAATCACAAAGCACAGCCACCCCTTCAGAAAGTAGGCTAAGATGTGTATGTTGTGCCTATTTCATGTAGGTTTTTCTTAAGTTACATTTGTATTTCTATTCTTTCATTATTAGAGTCACAGTTATTCTTTGGAAAAAGTTTCTGCGTTACAATCATGTATTGCAAATATTTAGTATTTTCCATCACATAAGGCAGGATAATAGCCTGGGATTTATATAATTGAAATGTGTGCTAATGCTCGTCAAGTTTGAAGATTTAATGTTTTTAATTACCTGGTGGGACTCCATTTGTTACCCACGAGTCCTGCAGCTTCATTTTCTCCTCACTTTCATACGGACCAAATAAAAGACCATCCCTTTCTTGCCTTAGATAATATGATCCTTCTAAGTCACGGATCACAGGCAATTCTGTTTTTAGGGCTTTCACTTCAGGGATAGTTGATGTCACAACATACTGATGATGAACAGGTATGAGAGGGTGAGGCAGGCCAATCATCTTGCCTATATCACGGGCCCAGAAGCCTAGAGTAGAAAAAAAAACCAACAAACCCAACATTCAAACACTAATTTAGGTGAATAGACAGTAAAATATTTGCAGGAAACACTGTTTTTTCCCCCCCATACTTCTAATTTTCACATTATTTTTCATATTCTCCAGCATATTTTCCCTCCATAATTCCATGTCCTTTTTCCTAATTATACTGTATATTATTATAGCGTGCATATTAAAAAATATATAGTTGGTAAATTATAAATCAGGCTTAAATTAACAGTTGCACAAACCCCATGGTTTATTTCAGTAAAGTAGGTCTCCAGTGTACTCCTAGCAAAGTCAGACACATAAAGAACACAATACACTGGCTTACACCATAGGTGTTAACCTAGCCTCTTAAAGTCAGCCAAGTGAGTTAGTATGCTTTCCCAAGACAGCAGTCAAGTCCTAACAGCCCAACAGAGCAAAGAAGTACTTTCAGACAGGTAACCTCAAAATTTGGAATTTCTCTCCTCTTTCACATGCATCATGTGACTCATGTTAATTATGTCTCTCACACAGCAATCAATGCTTTATAATGTTCATATCAAAAGTTCTGATACAGATTGTGACCAGAAAAGACAAGCAACAATTTCCCTGCCTCTGAAACTGGCTCAAGATCCTTCACATATACCATGAGGCCTAAGTTAAA
>JAWWES010000094.1:48999653-49010850 GCA_035583135.1 Lophotriccus pileatus
CATCTAGACAACACTGTCAGACACACGGCGTGACTCTTGGTGTGTCTTGTGCAGGGCCAGAAGTTGGACTTGATGATTTTTGTGGGTCCCTTCCAACTCAGGATATTCTATGATTCTAGACAGTAGCCTCTCTTCTACACAACTTATAAACTTATAAACCAGTAAAGGTCTCTCTTGCTGTTATATATTTTTAATGCCTGTTCAAGGACAATTAACATAAGAGCTAAATTTTCATCACAGTGCAAAGTAATTCATGCAAAGCACATTTTACCACAAACCAAGTAAATGTTCGAAAACATATTTTGCTTATACATGTAATCCATGCAATTCAATACAGGTGCTTGTGTCAGATAGTTTGTAAATTTGAGGAGTACACAAATGCTTTTATTAAATCTTACCTGCAGTATTCACGATTCTGTTTGCTTTAATTATTCCAAGTGGAGTTTCAACTTCCCATGTCCCATCTGATCGGGAGTTAAGATTAGTCACTTGGACGGGATAATTTAACTGGGCACCATATTTTCTGGCTCCTGCAGCCAACGCCATAGTGAGAGAGTATGGATCAATATGACCATCTCCAGGGTTATACAGGCCAGCTAAAACCTAAGTGGAGGTAAAATTCCCCAAATTAAAGAAATAAATATTTATCAAAATTGCTAATTAAAAAAAACCTTTCTTCCTTGAATATAGTAAACCTTAAGTCAAATCAAAACAATTTTTCAAAACATATGATAATATTAGCCTACATACAACTATCCAACTATCCAATTTAACAATACTCTAAAGGAGTAATTCTGCTCAGATCTCACATGCAATCAAAGGTTGCAATGCTTTAATGTTATAATATTATATACATAGTAATTAATAGTATGCACATTGAGATACATTATAGACACTGGATACATTATGGACTAAAATGCACATGAGCCTGATTTTAGTCTATAATAATTTTTTTTTCATTGAAAACCAAGAATTTCTTGTACAATTTGTATAAAGAAAGTAGACCTTACATGTATATGTATCTGACAGACCAATATTTAATTGCAATGGAAATTATATTTCATAAAGCCAGGTTCTTTACCTTATCCATGTTCAATAAGGGAAATAACTCTTGTACTTTCTCAGGCGTGATTAGGTACTGCTCTGTTGGGTGCCAACCAGCACGAGTCATTTGGTATTTGAATTCATCCACCCTAGTAGGGGTTGAAGCAATTCTGATACTGCCAGGCTGATGAAACCCCACAGACTAAACCAAAGAAAAATAGTGAATTACTGAAAGAACCTTTACTGATTGCCATATATGCATGTTTCTATTCTATAGGAAGTCTAACAGGAATTTTGCTAGTAACATCACTGAAAGAAAATTCAAGTAAGTTAGGGGCTCCTGAAGGAACAGGGCTTAGATAGAAACTCCTAGAGAAATTAACTTTTCAAGAAGTTCTCAAATTAATTTCTTAAGTTAATGCATACTATCTTCAAAACAGTTGCAAGAAGAATTTATTGAATGTCGTGATACCTTTGTTTTTTTAAGATTTGATTAATACTTGATGTATGGACTCACACACTTTCAAAAATAGAATGTCTCAAAAATAAGTACGTATAACAGCTTTTATTAAAGTCTATCATCTGCATAATTTTATATTGAAATGCTGCAGAATACATTTAACTAACTAAGCACTTTTATTGACACAATGAATAACCACTTGCTTTTCTGTCTTCTTAATAAAGTAAACATCCAGGGCTAGACACAGACTGCTTACTTTCTGGTACGCACTATTTTTTTCACATTTTCTATGTTACCTCACAGGACAATAACAGGGCTGAATTAACTTTCTTATTGAAACTCACAATGATAATCTGCTATGGTATCTTATCTAGTTGAGTAGTAGAGAGAAGAAAAATGTATTATATGAAATACAGAAAAAATACGTGTCATATTAAATATGATGAATGTAAAAAAAAACCTCTATAAAATTTGTAGACTAGTACAGTGAGGATCATGCAATTTCTGCTGCAGTTCGAAGCAAGCATGAGTTTAGTAAATGAAATCTATACAGCTGAGTGATGCCAGATAAAAAGGATGACACCTGTGTTTCTCTGCATATCCATTCCTTAAGTCACTAAATAAAAGCACATCTCTGAATGGGATGAGAATTGCAGCAATTTTCTCAAGTAGAGACAGCATCATATCATATGCATTTTTAAGTGGACATGTTTAAAGCAGGAATGTATCATAATCAATCCATTCACTCCAGATCCCTGGTGCTATTTTAGCTCCTCTATCAAGCTAAAGTTGCAGACTCTCAGTCTGCTGAGCTCATAAGATGTTTTATGAACACCATTTTCTTAAACTGTAGAGGGATCTGGGAAACCATCTAAAATACACAGAGACTAAGCATTCAGAAGAGTTTGTTTCATTAAAAAGGGACACACTCCCACTCCACACCCTTATCAACTACAAACTTTTTTGTAAGACCATTACTGCAGTTAGTATTGTTCTGAATTAGTACTTTAAAGGTTAAGATGATTACCTGCCCCGTCTCTTCTTCCAGTTTCTCATAGAGCTTGATGCTGTAAGCATGGATTTTCTTCAGGTTTATTCCAGGATGAAAATAAGTAGTTAAGCCAGCCTCAAATAAGAAATAGGAAAAATAACAACATAAATTAGAAATGTAATGTTTTCTTTCCTTCCTTCCAACTGTCAAGATAACATAAAGAAAAACAACACATGGATATAGCCAACTGCTACAAAAATAAAAATAAAATTCTTTCCCTACTTAAGGCATTTTTGTTTTCTGCACAAATGTCTTTCCATCTGTCCTTTCTCATCAAATGTGTCAACCCATGATAGTTTTGCAGTTGTTCTCTCCTATAGTTTCCTTCCTTCCTTAAGTCATCCAGCTGACTGCTTCAAATCTTTTGGAAGGGACACACAAACTTCATTTCTGACAACTAAGTCTAATTATTAACTCTAAATGTCCTGTAGTAGGGTCTTTTCTTTATGTAAATGGAGATGGGAGAGAAACTAAACCTTCGGAAAGACTCTATCTTCACAACAATTCTTACATTCCTGGAGTGTGAACAGCCGGGCAGTGGAAGTCGATATTCTTCTATTCTCCACAGTTGTCTCGTGTGGCAGCTAAAGAGCAATTGCTGTATTCCAGAAGTAGTTTAAAGAATTACTGTATATATTTTGTACATCACTTTAACAGGTTTGACTTCAGAAGGCAGTCAAGCTCTTTTGAGTTCATGCAAGGGTAAAACCAAGAAGTTACTACAGGAAACTATTCCCTTGCCTACAATGGACATGGCCACATAGACCTAATGACATTCATAATTGCAGTCATTTAGCACTTAAAAAAGCAGAGTGAAGTGTTACTAAAGTTAAGCGTATGTGCTGAATTTGTCAATTCACTAACACCCTTCTTCAAGTGAGACAGCATAAATGTAAAATTACCTTATGTTTCCAAGAAAACTACACTGATTTAAATATTTTATATACACAGTGCAATTTTTTGCTAACTAAAATAGAGTTTATTCAAAGCTTAAGGTTGCTTCTATTAAGGGAGCTAGACACTGGAGTCCATCTTCGACATTAGGGACCTTTTGAGAAAAAAGATAGCAGTCAAAAGTAAAAAGTAACACATATAGTAAGTATAGTTTTGATACTTTCCTTCTGAGTTGCCCAGTTTGCATAAACATTAAATACTCTTGATTTTAACTTTTCAACTATGTTCAGTGCTAAGTATTTTGAGGCTTTAACTTTTAAAGCTAGTGGAATATGTGTAAACATATGAATAAAAAAGCAAGATTTAATGATCTTTATATATTATATAATGCTAAGAAGCTATTAAATGTTACAATTCTTTATAATTAATATATCATATATTAGATCACACAACCTCATTTTTTTAAACAATGCCCTCTTCTGTCCTTTCTTGGTGCAGTTTCACGTTTAAGACTGGATCTTTTTCTTCTGAAAGTTAGTTTCAAACTCTCCTTAGCAAATAGCTTACACTCAGGTACCATTTCCATCAAAAACGTAACTCATACTCCCTGATATGACAGGTACTCATTCTCTTCAGAGAAAGAGTGTCATTACTTTGTTGCATTACTGATTGTATGCCTTGTATGTCTTGATGCCATCCACAGTCTTGAAAGCTTTTCTTACCTTCATTTGCGCGAATTTTATCCTTCTGATATCTTAGTTTATATATGATATCATAGTTTACCACATCACTGAAATGCCAAAATAATCCAGTGGAAAAGAGTGTAAAATAAATCATTTGCCAGTATTAATTTTTCAGCTGTATCTGTATTTTACTCATAAATTTGACTCTAAGTACGTTTGGTATTGTTCATTACCTCAATAATCTGCATTTATAAAGTGATCACACAAACATGTAGCAGAGAGATAAATCTATGAATGGTCCCACTAAGGACAAAGAAGGTGTGCTGGATTCTTAAAGTCCCTGGGCTAAATTAATAGTCTGGAAAAAATACTGCTTGCCCTTTTCTTATTATCATATTGGATCATTAGCATCATACTGGACACAGGTGAAGACTAAATATTTGACTAAATGTGGGTTTTATCTCATTTGATACATGTGCTTTTATATTGTTGTGAACACATTTGCTTTAATTACCTTATACTAAACCCCAGGGCTCTTTTACTGTAGAATTTTTAATTAAAATTGTTTGTTTCTTAAAAAGTACAATCTAAGGGCCTTTTTTATTGTGTATACAGAATGAGGAAATAAACTAGGCATTGAAATGTTTAAATTTGTTTAGCCATGTACAGTAGCCTAAGAGTAATTAATTTACTTCTACCTGCAAAGTTTTTCATCTCATGTTACTTCTACTGTCTTCTTCTATTCATGTAAACATTTTCTGGTCTTCTTTTATTTTTCTAAAGGTAGTAATACATTTTGCAGATGTAAGAAAATTCCATTTTCAAGGTCACTATTAGCGTAGACGTTTTTAACTAAATAAGCCACAAATCACTTGCAAGTTAGCTACGCAACCATATGTATTCATGAGCATTTAACTGCAGGAATTAAATACATACTTCACTCTCTGACACTTTTAAGTGAAGGAAAGAATTTTAAATGCATTTGATGCCTTTTGCCTCCAATAATGAATGTTTAACCTGGCTGCACTATATAAAAATTAAGATCATAAAATCATAAAATAATGATAATGAAACAAACAGATTGAATTGGACCTTGGGAGATCTCTCTACAACTTCATATTCAAAGCAGGGTCAGCTAAAGGATCAGATCACACTGCTCAAGATTTTCTTTTGCCTGTCCTTTGAAAATCTCCAAAGACAGAGGCTGCACTACTTTCATGGCTGAGCACAGAACTTTGCATTTGTCGTTCTTAAATTCCAGAAAGCTCCTGTCCTTTCATCCTCCCAGCCTGTCTAGGTCCCTCAGCATGGCAGCTGTGCCCTTAATGCATTGACTGGTCATCCCAGTTTGGTGTAAACTGCAAACTTGATGAGCACATACTTTGCCACCTACTCCAGATTATTGAAAAACAGGATTATATTAAACAGGATGGGTCCCTTATTTCCAAGCTTTGGGTAGCATATGACCCATTAAATACTACCATCTGAGCCCAGCCATCCAAAGAGTCTTTTAATTTTCTAGTTGTCCAGCCATACTGATCATAGCATCTTCAGCTGAATACATAAATGTTATAGGAAATGATGTCTAAAGTACTGCTGAAATCTAGATAAGTGACATCAGCTGATTTCCCCTTGTGTAAGAACTCAATCATTTCATAATAGAAGGCAATCAGGTTTCATCAGACATGTTTTACTCTCTGCAAATCCTGACTCTTCCCCATCACATTTTTTCTGCTTTATGGGCCCAGATCTGAGACTTGTTTGATGATTTTCCCAACAACCAAATTACGGCTAGTTGGCCTTTATCTCCTCTGCTCAACCCTTAGGCTTTTTAAAAGGATGCATACATATGTCCAAATGTTCAGCACCTCCACCGATCTCAACAGTCTTTCCAAGTTGATACATCTGCAGATTTGCAATGCCATGAGCACTCAGTGCCTCACTCCTGTACTTAAGTCAAAGTACGCTTTGAGCATTTCATAGTTATTATTCAATATACAGTATGCAAGATCTGGCACTATGCATGGTGTTGCTCTGTTGAACTGTGGTGTAGCTGTCTAAAAGGCACACAGTTACTCCTAACTACATACAACATGTTTTCTTTTGCTTTGTTTATTGAAAAGCCCATAAAATGAAATATACTACTTATACATTGCAGACAGTGGTTTTTTTAAATTTCTTTTTTTACTGTTGTTCTCTCATAAGGCCCCAAACATACAAACTATCTGAAACAAGATGAAGCATTCTAGACTTCAGAATTCCTTTCTCAGGAGAAGTATGAGAACATGAATAAAATACAATACATCTGAGACATCCTCCTTAATTTGTTCCTGAAAGGCACTCAGATAAAGTATGCATAAATTATTAATAATACATATAATAATATGTATTAACAGAGTAGTTCTAGAGACATTAAACTGTTGGGTTTACCGCTCTTTTGTATTGAATCACAGAATATTCTGAGTCAGAAAGAACCAACAATGATCAAGTCCAACTCTGAAGTAAATAGACTATACTGGGATTAAATTTGCAACCTTGACACTATTAGCACCGTGCTCTAACCAACTGGGCTAATCTCAGGGTCTACACATAGCGATGACAATCTCCCAATTTCAGATAAGAATAACTGGAAATTAATGGGAAAAAAATCTGTTATTGTATTATTGTGGCAAGCTTTATTTCATTTTGTTATACTACCTACTCCAGACATTGATGTAGAAAATGTGTAATTACATGCATGTATGCTGTGCACCAGTATGTCCATGTGATTAGCATTATTATAGGAGGAGCTCCCACTCTAGCATTATTACATATATGTCTTTTTAGTTCTTTTTCTTTGAATACAGACAAACCTTCAGGCTTAAAAAACCCCACAGTGTACAGTTGTTACATTTGCATTGCCAAGACTCTATGTAATGTCAGTAGTGGCAAGAAAGAAAGTCGGGAAATAAAAAGATAATGAAACTTCCACACTGTTATATACACAAACTACTGTTAATTTGAGAGATTAACAAAATATTTCTTACTGCATGCCAGGTAGATCCTGCAGTGAGCTCAGATTTTTCTAGCAGAACAACATCCTTCAAGCCAGCTTTAGCCAAGTGGTAGGCCAGACTCACACCAACACAACCACCTCCAATGATCACTGTGTCTGCTTTGTCTTTCCCCAAGGAAGGAGATGAGGTTTCTTTCCTTAAAGAAAAGAAAAATTACACACCTACCTTAAACCCTAACCTGTTCACTTGTATGTTCTTTTAAAGTAAATGCTCTTGGAGGGTTGTATATATAAAGAGTAGTAATAAAAAACCAAAAACCTAAACAAAGCAAACCTGCTTCCACTAGCAACTTTAAAACTTGTGTTATTATCCAAAATAACCTTATTTGTAGATCCTCTTTTTCAGTAACAATCTGGCCCCCAAAATGACAGTGTCAAAACCTGACTTTTCAGAAGTGCTATAGTATATGCAACACAAAGTCTTTAAAAAATGTAAGGCTTAGTAAGGCTCCTTAATAAATTTGTAAAGCCAGTGTCAGTAGACTTTGACAGTGTATGTGTTCATGAACAATGAAACTTGGGTTTTATCTTTACATTCTGTCTATTTTGACATGTTCTTGTTTTCTGAAGACAAAACATTATAGAAACAGGTTTTTGTCAATGGTTTGCATCTGCTACTCCACCACGCTGTATTTTCACAACTACTTTAGGCCAGCATAAACCAGAACTGCTACCATAGGCAGTCCCATTCTTCTCCAAGTCATCTGATCCTTGTCTCCACTACCTCATCCACAGACATCCAAACAGCAAGCTTGTGGAATGTGGAAATTTATCATGATTTTTTAAAAAGTCTCTTTTTTTTTTTTTTTTTTTTTTTTTTTTTTTTTTTTTTTTTTGATGTGAGACGAGGTAGAACATATTAGTACAGTAGCAGTACACACTATGTGAAACCACAGTATCTCTCCCTTCAGGACAGTTAATCAATACTCAATTTTATCTCTCCTCATACATTTGCAACTTCTTTGGCAACAGACTTTCTAATGTATAACTAGTCTTCCAGTCAGAAAACAAAGCTACTAGTTTTATGCATTATGAATAGAGATCTCAAGACATTTTTACTGCAATTGCAGGAGGAATGTGCACCATGCTTTTTCACTAGCAAGTAATGAGTAAATGGGAGGACAGGACACCACAGGGATTTGTATTTGGTGCACCACACACTTGCACATGTTCTTTTTTGTGATTACATATTAATTTTTGCAAGTTAACAGTAAGCTGTTTAACAGCCAAATGTGAGACACTTATACCAGCTCCTCTACTGAATTTTTTAGGCACATGTTAATCAAGGTCAAGCATAGAGGCTTTTCTCATGCCTCTTTTATGCTGTGGATTTGAGATTTTCTCACCTGACTTTCAGGTTTTTTCAAACCTTTGTCCAGAAGCCCAGCAATGATCTGGGGTGCACCTTCCCAGTGAACTACACCAGATGTTTGATCGTGCCAGTTAGAACCGGTCAGTACTTGCTCATCGGTATGGCCCAGAGGACAACAGGAGCGATCTCTCTACACCAGGTCAGCAACGCACCCCGGCTGGTTCTGGCTTTAGCGCAGCAGTGCGAGGACTGGGAGGTGCACCTCCTGTCCACAGGTAATCCGTCCGGCCGCTGGTAGAGAGCACCGCAAGCCGGCGGCAGGCGCCCGCCCCTCTCACCGCCCTCCCCGCGCAGCCCCGACATTGGTATCACCGGGGCTGCGGCTTCGGCCGGCGCGGAACCACACGCGGACCGTGCGACCGTGCCCGGCTCCTCCGCCCGCCCCCCGCCCGCACTCACCGGCCCTGGGCGCCGAGAAGCCGCAGGGCCGTCGCGCCGAGGGGGCAGGACCGGCGCGGGGGCCGCAGCCACCGCAGGGTTCCCCGCAGCATCGCTCTCATCCCGCACACGACCAGGGATGGGGAACGCTGGTCCCGCGCAGCTCACCGCGGGGTCCCGTCCCGTGCCGCCCCTGTCCCGCTGAGCGCAGCCCTCCCGGAGGAGGGCGCCGGACCGCCCCTTGGCCGAAGGGGAAGCCCGGGGAGGGCACCGGGCGCCTCTCCACCTCGGGCCGGACGGGGGCGGCGGCGGGAGGAGCGGGGCAGCCCGGGCCGTGCCAGGGCGTCCTGCGGGGTCAGGGGCTGGGACGACAGGGGGTGTCGCCCGCAGCGCTACCCGCGGCGCCCGCCCCCTCCCGGGGCTATAAAAGTGCGGCCGGAGGACGCATCGAGTCGAGCTTCGCGCCGAGCCGTCGGGAGAGAGCGGGCAGCTGCCGTCCCTGGGCGAGGAAGATGCTGCCGATCAGAAAGACGGCGAAACAGGGCAAAAGGGTAATTCTCCCGCCTCCCTCCCCCGCCCCACCCCTGGCGATGCTCCCCGTGGGCACGGAAGTGGTGTCCCCGCCGCACTCCCCTCCGCCGCCCACTGCGATGCGGACGCAGTCCCGGCGGGACTGGTCGGTGCGGGAGAGCAGCCCCGCACCGGGCGTCTGGCGGCGGCTCGGGCCAGAGCCTCTTGCGTCCGCGGGGTCCTGCCCGTATGCTCCCCAGGGGAGCTGCTGCTGGAGAGGCATGACCCGCGAATTGCGCCGATTACCTCCCAGTAAGGTACTCGGTATCTCTGCAAGTAAGGTGATCTTGTGAAAACCTGAAACAAAGCCGTGATTATAACTGTACCTGTTCAGCATCGAGCCGTTGAAGGCATTTGGATATCATTATGAGATAGATTAGATTGAATTAACTCTGTAACAGCTCATAGAGTTTTTGTTTCTCTGAACACATAGACTGGAGCAAACAGAGTTCAAGACCATTTTACTTAATATTACTTGATATGCAAAATAAGCAGGGCTCACAACACGCTGTAAATTAAAATTGTAAAGGTTTTAAGGGTAAACTGTCATTGCATTGGACTTCTGTCTTCAGCATCCGGCCTGCTCTATTTAAAAGCCCCAAATTGCTCTTCTCTTGATTAATATGACTGCATATCAACAGTATTTGTAATATCAGCCCAAACTCCTATGTATCTATGCCCTTTAGTCCCTCATTAGATAACGAAATAAGCCAGTATAAAAAGTTATCCAGGTATCAGCCATTCAGGCCATTAAGACAAAACTGTGAGCTTCTAAATCAAACTCTCTGACATATACCAATACTGCTACCCTACACTGCTGCTTGGGAAGGTCGACAGAATCATGTATCCATCTTTTATTCGGAAGGACACAATTGCCATTAGTAGGGCATGTCTCATTCAGAACTGGTTTTGCTCATTTTTATGTGTAGCATGTAAGTCCAGAGTAAGAGAACAGAAAGATACGAGAAGAAGTCTATGAGCTCTTGGTCTTTCAGGTAGATCAGCTGCAAAGGAACAAGGTTGGGGGGTATTTTTTCTGCTTTTTATATTTTGGCATATAGTCATACCACCTAACTTCAACACCTAGCAGAAGGAAACTTTCCTAAGTTCCCCCTACAGGCAGTGGACTCCTCTTGAGGGCTTACTTAAGATTGGAATAATTGTTTTGAGATTCTTTTTCTCTCCACTGAGGAAAAGGTAGGCTATAATTAGACCAAGCAGATTCTTCACTTACACAGTTTAGTTACATTCCTAAAGGTGGTTGAGGGAATATCTTCATAGGGACATTGGCGCTCACTCTTTCCATGAATAGATACATAGACCATGTGCTGCAACTTCATTCATAGGAGCAAAAGAGCAACAGTGAAAAGATGGCTCAAAAAAGCATTGATTAGCTTTTTACATGTGCTGTTTCTTGTAATTTAATACCACGGTTGTGTAGTAGTGGACCACCTGCCGGTACAGTTTTGATCTGGATCAGACATGAGCACACAGCTATAGGTCTCTGGGGCAGAACAAAATATATCAACAATTTTGATTCTGAAATTCAGCTAGGATTGCTTCTGTGTGTCAAAAGTGAAGATTATTTTAAAATGCAGTTTAAAAAAACTAGAACTGTGAAGAAAACCTGTGGTTAAATCGTATAAGTGACTTATTAAAAAAAAAGTTGAACTTTATTTAAATACATACA
>JAWWES010000094.1:49011021-49064818 GCA_035583135.1 Lophotriccus pileatus
AATACATACATAACATAATAATAAATAGAATACCTATATATGATGTCAATATGTGTCTATTACTTGATGTTCAGTTAACAAGCAAAAAATGAGGCTGCTTGTATGTTAATTTTTTTTTTTCTGCACACCGGTTCTCTGGATATTAAATTTCTGAAGCAAGCTCCACCTACAAAAGATACTTTGGCAGGCAGGGGAAGCAGGGCTCAACCAGTGATAACTTGGGCGCCTTTCTCTTGCCCCTTTTGAAGTATTTGGTTACAACTGCAACATAGTTTATTGCAAGCACAACCTTTACAAAGTCTCCTGGCACTTATATTAAAATTCTTTTGCCTGTTTCTGCTGAAATAAAGATAAAAGCTTGCACACTTTATTAAAATTTTGAAGTTAATCAGGTTACTATTTTGGCAAGACCACAGTGTGCAGTGGAATCTGATGCAGAGGTTTGCAAGCCAGCACTTGGCCAATCTCTGCACAGCAGCACTGCACAGAGAAGTCCTGATGTCTTGCTGCAGTGTCAGTGCCTGAGCCAAAAATGAAGACCCTCTCAGTCAGGCTTGGTATGCTCCAAAGAGCCTTACACTGCTGTACTTGGTACTGAAACTGGACAGTTGGCACAATGCTCCTTCTGATTGGGAAGGTATGCTCTCATCCTGCCTAAAGGCCAGGGCTGAGATGTCATAAGTGTTTGTCTCTGCTGGATGTATGGTGCAAGATAATTGTATTAATGAAGGACAAAGTATCAAAAAAGCAAATCTACTAAAGGTTGAAGGCTAATTGTTAAAAAACTCTTCCACTCTGCATGAAAATCACACTCAACTCTATGTCCATGAGGCTTTTCTTTTTCCTACCCCTCAAATTTCATCAATTGAAATGCCAGTATGCCATCCAGAAAACTATGGAGAGAAATTGTACTCTTACCTTTGATAAATTCTTTTCCTGTACTCACTACCTTGTATATGTAGTCTTCATTCATTCATCCACTTTTTAAAATAAATAGAATTACGGTTGCAATCCAGTAGCAGAAATATTCTGACAGCAATATACTTTTTTAGAAATTTTGAATAAGCCAATGAAGCCATGAAAGGAATAAAAAAAATATTTCAAGTGAAACTAATATATGTTCTCATATTTTTCAGTTTTACAAAAAAAAAAAAATTGCCACTTTCCTTGCACTAGCATGGAGTTGAAGGCAGAAGCAAGGGTAATCACAGCGTGCTGTAAGGTTTTTAATTTGGCATCTTAAAACATTTCAGGGTTGTGCAAAGCAAACAGGATTTTCTTTAATTTTGTAAATCTGGATAAGCCAACCTAGGCTTTAAAATGACTGTCAGAAACTTCAGGCCAGCTTTTTGAGATGTGCCTTGTTTGGCAGCAAAATGTTACATGATTACTTTTCTGTGATGCCTGTTGTGCCATCTAGTGTCAGAAATTACTCGTGGTAAGGCTCTATCAAGGTGGCATTTGTAGCTAAAAAGCTAAATGGGCTAATAAAGAGATTAGTGATACTAGTGTTTTATTTTAAGAAGTTTTGCATATATTTTACAGAAGAATTTGAGACGCTGTTTTATGTTCATGGGAATGGAATCGGACCACTGACTTCCAGTGCTGGAGACTGTATCTCTAAAATACAATACAACTGACTAATGAAAAGACATAATAAATGTGTACATTATAAAGCTTTATGCTACAAAGGAGCACATATACCATTCTTTAAAGATAATTCCAAAAGGAAATGTATTACTTTTTACTATTACAGCAGAAGTATTTCTGGTAGCCCACAGGCATTTATGTCTGCTTCACAAATACAGAAAATGGCAACACAGACAAAAGAAGGCCACAAAACTGAAGACAGTAATTGTTAACCTTTCCTCCTGCTTTCTTTAGGGTATTCTAGAGCGCTTGGATGCTGGAGAAATTGTGATTGGAGATGGAGGATTTGTCTTTGCTCTTGAAAAGAGGGGATATGTAAAAGCTGGGCCTTGGACTCCCGAAGCAACTGTAGAACACCCAGAAGCAGGTCAGTTTTACTGGGAAATGGTGTTCCTGTAGTGAATGTAAACATGGTTGGCTCTATAATAACTATACAGGAACTTGTACTACGTTTTCAAATAGAAGTGTTCCTTGACACTGTGTAATTATATTGTTAAGAACGGCATAGAAAATGCCCATCTTACCCCTTTTACTTGCTCTAACATGAGCCAAAAGCAGTTGACTGGATTTTATATTCATACTCTTACATGAATAGTGCAAGCATCTAGTGATACCTCTTCAAAATGCTCTCCCAGTCTTCAATAATTTGCATCTCAGGGACTTTTTGATACAGATGTGGTTACATTTTGTGTTTATTAACATTAAATGATTTCTCTGTCATGGATTTGTCCAGTCTGTCCTTGAGCTCATTTAAAGTTTATGATTTACAACATCTCATGAAAAAGAATTCTGCAGTTAACCATCTGTTTTGGTTTGGTTTGGTTTGGTTTAGTCATTGTAGGACTCTTATATATTTATAAAATAAAATGGCTTGTTTATTAATTCTTTCAGAGAAATAGCAGTTTCTAATAAACATCGTAATGGGAGTATTTAATGTTCCTGGTTCCACTACGAAATGGGGAATGATAGACCCCATAAGAACCTAAAAATTGCAATAAACATATAATGGAGTAACACTCCTAAAGTGGATGGAGGAAAAAAAAAAAAAGAAAAACCATTCCACGCCTTCCAGCATAAAGATTACAGTGTTTAGCATAAATAATGCAGAGGCAGGTGCTATTAACTGTTTATGTATGCTTCATTACAAGAAAGCATTTACACTAATAATATGATGTGCAGTTAATCCCACAAGCCAATTCAGAATATCCTGGGGAAAAAATTTTCTTTGTTCTGTGTTTGCCCTTCCAAATTAGTCTTTTTTCTTCTACACATGGAATGAAGGAAGAGGAGAGGAAGAAGAGATGTCTTAGCTCTCTGTGTTACATTGCTTTGTACACCTTACCTATTCATTCAATCTAATTCTTCTCAGCCTTCAAGTGTCACTCAGGTGTAGCATGTCTAATTTAGGGTAACACGCAGCTTTAGATAGTGCAGAGGTCCAGCAAAGGTTTAAGGATTGATGATGTAATTTGCTGACTCTCAGCCCAAAGAGAATTCCATTATCTCTGTCTCTGTTTCTCTCCACCTCTACCTTTGTCTGCCTCTGCACGTTCCAACTTACAACTCATAGTACTTATCCCACGCTCTTTATTTCCACTTTGCTTGTTGTTTTGCACCTGAAAAGCCCTTGACCCTCTCCACATGTCTCTTACAGGCTATTTATAAATACACCCTTCAGTGGAAATGTATTCATTGTTTTTTGTGCAGGGGGGCTGCCTCCTCTCCATTATTGCTTTTTTGCTTCTGCATGCTCAAGGGTCATGTTATTTTGAAAGCAGGTGTAAAGAACAGAAGGAGCAACTGGCTGAGCCAGTGGATGTAAAAACCATACAAACTACCTGAGCTTCTTGTTTTTATAAGGAAAGAAGGAAAAGGTGGGAGAGAATGCAGCAAGGATTCTCTGAGAATGCAGCAAGGGATTAAAAAAAATTTATCAACAATGGTTTAGTCTCATATGTGGCTATTAGCCCCATTTCTCAAATGCTGGAGGGATACTCGGTTTTACGAGTATACTGGAAGTCACACAAGTGAATTTCAGAGTGGTTTGATAGTGCATCATCCTGTGGGTTTGATAACAACAACAGTGTACTCTTTCTTCTGGTAAAAAACGATCTGCCTGGGGTTAAATGAGATTCAGGCTGATACTTAAAACACTATTTTTTCCCTCAAACTGTAGACCGATTCAGGAGTCTTCTGTTCACATACCTGATATTTTGGGGTATGAAGTTTCCTTAATCCCATATGTTAGGTTGCGTTTCCATACTTATGTCACCATCATTATTCACACGAATCCCAGGCATTCTTCTGGGAATTCAAGAACCATATTTAAAGACCACCAACCATGGGGGTAAACAAATCTGGTCTACTACGGAATATCACAGAGTACTTATGAAAATATTTGTAGATTTATTTTTCCTTTTCCCATTTCCTGACTGGTTTTCATCAATGCTTTCTCACTGGGGAGAATAGAAACAGAAATTACAGAGCACTAGAAACATACAGAGACAGCCTTTATATCTGGTATCAGTAGCCTATCTTAATGGTGTAGGGAAAAGAATACTCCCTGAATTATGAATCTTTGTCTCTCCGTGAAAGTGTAAGAATTAAATTTAATCCCAGCAGTTCACGCAGATTCCAGGGGCTTTTCACAGAATCACAGAATATTCTGACTTGGAAGAAACCCACAAGGATCATCAAGTCCAACTCTTAAGTGAAACCACAACATTGGCATTACTAGCACCAGGCTCTAATCAACTGAGCTCATCTCAGGGACTTTTTGAAATGTAGGTCTTCTGTAACCTGTGTTCCTGAAAAGATCTTTGTGACTGCTGAGAAAAGGAGCACTGTGTGAAATCACAGTGTGGTTACCCAAGGCTGTAATTAGAATTAAATACTGTACTAATAGAGAAAAGCAAGGGACACTACATTTTCATTGATCCTTCAGTGAAAGCAAACATATTTGCATGTATGCAGGTTGATTCTAGCAACTCAAACTGCTGATTTGAGTTTTTCTGGTGTGGAAAACTGTGTTTGTTGCAGCAGAAGGGACTAATTTTATACTTATGACAAATTCACACATTTTCTTAATGACACAGACTGTCTGTAGACAATGAGTTATGATAAACCAGCTCTTCAGGAAAGCTTTACTAAATATCTGCCACAGAAATCACAGTGCATGTAGAAAGTAAGTATCTTGTGTACTAGGGAATAGCTATTTAATGTACTAGAAAAAACTACTTGTGTATCTAGGGAATAAATTATTCCCATATTTGCTCTAAGTGTCAAGCATTTACCTCTGTTTTACTGGATCAGTGGTGTTCTAGAAATTGTTATAATTCTTATTCTGTGGATATACATATAAAATCAATTGATAGTTCCAGTTCTGCTCCTGCTCTGGCAATTGCAGTGTACTGCTTATAGCCAGGAAGGCATAAACTATCATTGCAGAGCCTTCTCCCAAAGTCCTAATGTAGGAAATTTGTCCATTAAAAGTACTGGCAACCTTTCCTTTAAAGAAAGTGTTGTCTCCGTAGTAAAGTCAACATCTGCAGACATATAAGAAGAATTAACTTTGTGTTGTAAGTCACTTTTCTGGAGCAAGGAAGCATCTTTTAATTAAGGATGTATTTAGCAAAACAGAGCTTTGGTTTTGGCTGACTAGAGTCTAATTTTAGAGTTTTGTCAAGGGAGAAAACTCAAAAATACAAAACAGAGGAAGTAATGAAACACTATATTCTTCTGTATAAATATCCTCTTGTCCCTTAAGCTGTTGCCCCAATAGTTTCATCTGTTTTCTTCATATTCTAGAAGCTAAGAAAGTGCAGCTGTTTCATTTGATGATCTTTTTTTCTGGTATTCCTTATTGCTTTCATGTTCTTCCGTTATATGTCTGCTTTCCCTTCCTAAATCACTGTAAAGCTCTATAACTGGGAGGTCTGAAGGAGTGCACAAAGTAGAAGATAGGCAAGGTGGCAGGCAAAGCTAAATCTGCTGATTAAATAGAAATCTTCAGTCGTTCTTAACAAAGAAAAATCAAGGAGAAAATTTTCTACCTAATGTTCTGAGAGTGAGAAGAAAGAAGTTCTACAAAGACTGGGGTACTGCTTCTGCGTTCTCAAAATGGCTCTTCTAGTAAACACACTATCACTTATTTTACAGTAACATTACATCAATAAACACTTGATTTCGGGGTAACACAGTAATAACTGTACCAGACATCTCTTCTTTGTCTCTTGTTTTGCAGTTCGTCAGCTTCACCGGGAATTCCTCAGAGCTGGATCCAATGTTCTGCAGACATTCACCTTTTATGCCAGTGAGGACAAACTAGAGAACAGGGGCAATTATGTAGCTGAGAAAATAAGTGTGAGTAAAACAGTTTTGATGGAGATATGAAATGAATTGATTAATTTCAAAAGGTTCAAGTGCTTTCACAATTTGCCATAACAGTTTTAGAAAGAAAGATAAGTTTTAAGGACAAAATATCCCAAACAAACACACCAACAAAACTAACCAACCAAACAAAACCCCCTCACAAAGCACACATACAAAACCTTCACCAACCTAGCAAAAGACAAACAAAACCCAAAATAAACAACCCCCTCCCCCCCAAACAAAATAGGTCAAGGATGAAGAGAGGAAAGAGAATGCCCACATTTTATTTTTTCCCGTCTGAGGAGATTGGTTTACTGGAGTTTTGATACAAACACTATAGGGAGGACTAAATGCACAAAAGGCAAAAGTAGTGAAAAAAAAAAAAATAAGCTTTAACATCCAGACAAATGAATCAGCTGCAAAAATGGTGAAGAATCCTAGAGAATAATGACTAGCTAATTATAACGAAATGTTTTTTAGAACCATATCTTCAGTGAAGTAACAACTAAAAAATCCAAGCTATACACTGTGGTCAGTATTCCCCTTGTCCCATGTAAGGGTAATCTGTTACATCATCAGAAGTACCACGCTGGTGTTTTTTTACCCCCTGCAAAAAGGAGTTGTAGGATGTTGGATGCGTTCACTAGATGCAGGCCCAAGGTCCCATGGGATTTCTGGCACAAGCATTTTTAGATAGCTCCTTTGAGAGTAGAATAGTTGTCACTGAGGAGTTTCTCTGATCCTTTCCCTTTGGTCCTATTGCACATTTTAACTTCCACAAAATAGAGAAAATTCCCCAGCACTCAGGGAAGGAGGAAAATCTTTGTTTCTTGATAGCCTCAGTCAGAAATTAGAACAATCTGGACACTATGGAAACACTTTAACTGAGGTCATAACAAAACGTTATGACCAAATTTATCTGAAATGCTGTGCCTTTACATTCAATAGATGCAACATTGAAATGTCTGAAGTAGCAGTCGCAGAAACACAGTACCTCTGGAACGAGCCATGCTGCCATTCTTGCTGCCATGCAAAATTATAAGGGCTGGAGAGCACCTGGTATTGGGAATGCATTGCAGCAAACCTTTCAAAATAGATTTCCTGCCAGTTCAAGAAGCAGGTTTCTTCAGGATTTAAGTGATTTGTGGTTCCACCTCCCAGAGTTCCCAAACATGGGAGCACAAGGGAAGACAATCTATCAGCAATAGCCCTAAAAATCAGCTATGTCTTTTAAGGCAGCATGAAAAACTTCATTTGAGAGAAAACTAGATTCTAAGTAGTCCATGGACCGCAGAGAAGCCTCCTATAATCATTACTTGTTATCTGTCCCAAATAATGGGATAGATTTTCTCCAAATCTTTTTTTCCCCAGCCTAATCTCTGTTTCCAGAGCTGTTCTGGTCGTCCTGATTTATGTATAGAGGGAATCTGTCTTTCAGCTTAGGTGATTAATTAATCAATCACAAATACTGATAAGTTTCCCTCTACTATTCTTAAATTGGTAACTTTAACATCAAATAATTAATAATATCTTTTTAAAAATGCCTTAAATAATTCTGTAATTATATCTGATTTTTTTTTAATTATCAAAACATGAAAATACCTTTTAAAAAATCAATTGAAATTACCATGCATTTTGTTTTCCATCCACAAATGTCAGAATAAAAGCACACAGACTTAAAGATAACTAACTCATTTCCTAAGAGGCAAAGAAAATTGTACTTCACACCAAATACTTACTTTTTACAGAATTTTTGTGTAAAATGTATTAAAGGTAATGTGGGTTTTGTAGTATTTGATAATATGATAACTTACATGTATCAAGAATTTTTTTCCTAGTGTTTGTTATTTTTCTTAAAGAATCTGATCTTCCTAATCAATTTTAAAATCCATTTAAGTTATAAAAGAATAAGAAAAAGGTATTATGGCTTTTGACTCGTTTTGTTTATTTTGCTTTGAAATTATATGCATATCTCTGACTAGGTAAAATTGACATAATCTATATTCACACAGTGCCAGAAAGTGAATGAAGCTGCTTGTGACATTGCAAGAGAAGTGGCTAATGAAGGTGATGCTTTGGTGGCTGGAGGAGTCAGTCAAACACCATCATACTTAAGCTGCAAGGATAAAACAGAGGTTAAAGCAGCCTTTCGAAAACAACTAGAGGTCTTTATGAAGAAGAATGTAGACTTCCTAATTGCAGAGGTAAATATTTAAAAAAGTACTTAGCTTCAACTGGCACAATGTTGAAATTTAAGATGTCTAGTTTACTTTAGGGAGAACAACTATATACTGCTTCTGCCTTTAAAATTTTCTGCTGTGCTCTTGTCCCAGTAGTATCGGATATTTTTCTAAATGCACACCATCACCTGCAGGTGTCCTAGAATAGGACCTTGAAACCTAAGTTTCTACCTCACTCAAGTAAAATTCTATACTTTTACAAAGAGGTTATATTAATGGGGTCTTAACTAGTTTCTCTTTCTTCCCGTACGTGGTAAGAAACATAAAATGACTTTTCTAGGTTAAAATAGTTCTTGGATTAACCCCTGATTAAGCTCCTGTATGGGCAGTCTTATTCTGAAACAAAATTATCATTATGTTTAACTTACTTTTACTCATTGACTTTTAAAAATTCTTTTTTAACTGGGTCATCAGTGAACTCAATTGAATTATGTTAGTATAAAACAGAAAAGAATCAAGTCATTATATTGATGGTGAATTTGGGGTCTGGATTAATGTGTTTATGCTTCATTTCCAAGAAACTAAAGTTGTCCAGTTTTAATTTCTTTCAGTATTTTGAACATGTTGAAGAGGCTGTGTGGGCAGTTGAAGTTCTAAAAGAATCTGGAAAGCCAGTTGCAGCTACAATGTGCATTGGTCCAGAAGGAGACATGCATGGAGTGTCCCCTGGACAATGTGCTGTCCAGCTGGTAAAGGCTGGTAAGAATCTCTTTTAATATGCCCTTTAAGAGCGGGGAAAAAAAGTCCTTAAATACTGAGATAAATGAATGTGTATCTGAAGTAGGTAGCTTCCCAATTATATCTGATAAAAGTTTTACTGCTGTAGTAAAGTTTTTATGTGTACTTTACTAAAGCAATCTTGTAAAAACAGATGAAAATGCAGCTATGAAATCCTTGATAACCAGAATGCAATGGCTGGGAATAATAGCCACTGACAGCTGATACTGAATACAGCAAAATCCTAAACCTACTTAAATTTTATTACAGACCCAGCCTCAAATTCTGGAATCATATGCAGGATCCAAAGCCACCTTTGATTCTCTGTTTATGTATTTTTGAAGTGTATGAAGCATAGTTCAAACACAGGATGAGAGAATTAGGAAGATGAAAAAATTAATAATTTTGCCTATTCCCAGGACAAGGGGAAAGGCAGAAGAAACTTATCAGGGGCATGATGAATGATGGTACAATGGTTTATTATATCTGTTTGGAACTACTCTTTTCCTTTCAAGTCAGAGTTGAAATCCAAAGGTAGAACTTGTGTAAGGAACCTGCTAACTATTTGTATGTGAGGCTGTACATAATCAGACTTCACTGATTAAGCACTGGGAAGAAAAGCAGCTATAGAAGGGAGGAAGATGTCATTCATCATCAGGAAGATAAAGAGGAATGCAACTGAGATGCAAACGGAATGACCAACCTCAGGAGAGTTGAGCTTTAACACAGATGCCTTGTTTTCATAACACTGGTGTAAAGATGGACTGTACTGCTTTTGGAATACTGTGGCTCAGAATTTTCACCTCCCACTTCATATGGAGATGTGACTTGAAGTTATTTTCCTCCTCCTAGGTGCTTCTATTGTTGGAGTCAACTGCCATTTTGATCCAGAAACTTCCCTAGAAACTGTGAAACTGATGAAAGAGGGCTTGCAGGCTGCTAAACTGAAAGCCCACCTGATGTCCCAACCTCTTGCTTTCCATACACCTGATTGTGGAAAGCAGGGTTTTATTGATCTTCCAGAATTTCCCTTTGGTAAGATAAGGGTATCTTTGTTGTTGTTTGTTTGTTTGTGGTTTTGTTTTATTGTATATTCCCCTTTTGTTTTTTCCCCCGCTTTTAGTAAAGCTGAAGCTGCAAGGTGTCCTTCTATACAACAGGATGTGTTCCAGTTACCTTCTGACATTTTCCAGACAGATTACAGTATAATATTGGATTAAAAATTATCCACATAGTGACAATGCTTCACTAGTATCACAGCATGTGACTGAAAGTGAAATTAGAATGAAAACAGTTAAAATGCCACAATCTAAACTCAGTTAAATATTTACTTCTTCCCAGTGCTATAGAACAATCTTCAGGACAGCTATAAACAGTCCAAAGAAATGAGCAACAGCAAAAACTGAAAAGAAACCCTACTATCCCACAAGGCCTGTGTTTACCTGTGTAGGGATTTAATGTACAATGCATGTGCAGAACTAGATATGGATGCATGATTATTGCATAATAGTTCAGTCTTGTGAGTGTTACTGTGTAATTTAAGTGAAACTAAAGAGAAATCAGAAAGGGGACTTCAATGTGGCTAACAAATTGGAAGTTTGGAGGCATCACAACTATGCTCAGGAAAAACTCTACAAAAACTGAAAGATTCTACCATTTCTTATGTGTATAAGCCTTGTGTATTTAGGCTTATTTTCTCTTGCGGTGCAAAGGATCCCTTTAACATTAGGACAGAATCAGTTTAAACATTTTAAGGTTGATTTAGAAAAATTCTTTAATTTTCCGATAACATACACCTTTCTTTTCAAGATCCAACTGTATGGTATTAAACATTCACAACTTGAATTTGTAGAAAAAAGTTAAGACATGGATGTGATTTTTAGGAAGTTCATTGTTTTTCTTTAAATTCCTTTCTTTACATGAATGATGGAAAGAGAATAGTGAGCCTGAGGCATTCATTAAATGGTAATAACATGTCTGAGTTCTGAAAATATTCTGAGATGTTTAAAATGTGTTAGGAACCATTTATCCTATTCATTCCTTCATATGACTCCTCTGATTGCAAGCAAAAAAAGATCAAACAGATGCAGTAAGCAATCAAGTGAATTGAAAGATTCGCTCTTGGATTGTATGTTTTGAGCAATCTGTATGAGATCTCAGCATTCAGAAATGTCATGAATAATTGGCAAAGACTCATTTTGTGAATGCATTTAATACCAAGAAGTAGCAACACTTTACTTGACAGCAGATAAGCTGTTTGGTAAATCATTGTTAACCTGACCAAATTAACTGCTTTTTTGTGAAAGGCAATATGGACAAAGAGGTACTTAGATATCTGAAGAGTACATAACCTCTGCGCAGGCCAACAATATCTCAGTATCAAGGAAAGCATTAGCGATGTTGTATTGGCAAACTCCAGCATATAGATGCCAGCAGAATTTCTGTAGAACTTTATCCATTTTTCCTGTGTTTTCCCTTCTATGTTACTGCAATTTCTCTGAAATGCCACCAATTAAATAAAGACAATATTTTAGAAAGAAATGTCCCAGTCAGTGAAAGCACCCAATTATCTCAAAAGTAGATATATAGAGGGGGCAAATCTAGGAACAGGCTAAAACTTTTCATCAAAAACTGATGAAAATTTAAATCTCTTTTTACTATAAAATTTAACTGTTAGGTTATAGATATTTAATTCTGAATAAAGCCAAGAAAAGAAATGCATTGACAGACGTGGAAAACAAAATGTTATTCAATTTTGGGAAGGTGTCTCTCCATTTTAGAGAAAAGCATTTGGTGTGGGACAGTATCAAATATTTTGCAGAGGTCAAGGAAGGTGATATTAGTCGCTCTTCCCTTCTCCACCAACACTGTAACCCCATCGTAGCAGGCTAAATTTGTCAGGCACAATTTGCCCTTAATGAAGCCACATTGGCAGCCACCAATCAAATCTTCTTCCAAGTGCCTTAGCATATTTTCCATGGGATTTGATTCATGGTCTTGATGGGTACTGAGGTGAGACTGACCCATCTGTAGCTGTCTAGTTTTTCAGGGGTTTTTGTGTGTTTTGTTGTTGTTGTTGTTGTTGTTTGGTTTGGTTTGGTTTTGGTTTTTTGGTTGGTTGGTTGGTTGGTTGTTGGTTTTTTTTTTTTTTATGGGGGTTATGTTTCCCCTTCTCCAGGCACTGGGAACTTCACCAGACTGTCATGAGTTTTCAAATATGATGGATAGTGGCTTAGCCACTTCATCTGACAGTTCCCTTGGGACCCTCAGATGCATCTCATCAGGTCATATGGATTGTGACAGGGTGGTGGAGAAGACAGGGAAACACTCTATACTGTTTCCCTGGGGTTTTGTTGCTTATACAGGTATAAATCAAGAGCACAATGCCACATTCTTACTGTTGATCATTTGTATAAATTTTGCACTAGCATTTTCATGATATATGGTAGACAAGGAAATAATGAATTTTTGCTTCTGATGCTTTCTGTCAGATCTGCATCATTGTACATGAGCTTGTTTTTATTTGAACACCTTTCTAAGATAGCTTTATCTTGGTTTTCCTTCTGATTTTAGACCACCCTACTTTTCCTTTGTCTAGTCTTTCCCTCTAAGACCAGTAATTTTTTGTTTAAGAATATTTCATTTTCTTCCTTCTGCTTTTTAATTTCTGAACCATTTCTTAACTACACAGTGGACTTAGAATGGATCTGCTTTGTATCATCTTCTTGCATTTTAGGCATTTTTGAGAGAGGACACAGGGAGAAGAATCTCACCTCTCTACTGTACTGCTGGAGCCTTACTACCTTCTGACAGCTTCTTTGCCCAGTGGAGTGTTCAGTGCACAGACAGTGCACAAGCTTGCCTGATAACCATGATGGTTTATCTCCTGCAGATGTTCACTAAGAAGTGGGAGGATTTTTATTCTTTCATTTCTGTATTTTTATGCCTTAAAGTTTCTTCTTCAGTCCCTGTTTTTTTCTTTACAGTTATGCCTGCTGCCCTTTGAGATGTGCTTTTCCTTGATCTTTTCACTTTCTATTCCCTTCCTCCCACATGTCCTTCCTCTCAGCTCTGTTATTCAATCACTCTGCTCACCACAACCTGCAACAGAGAGAAGAGTTAAAACTAAAGATTGCATCCTAACTTACCTACACACAGAACTTTCCACAAGCAATGACATGGTTTAAGGCAGCAACTGCTTATGACTGGGATTATAACTCAGGAATGGGCTAAGAAATACCTACAGATCCCAGCTGAAACAATTGGCAGTCATTAGCTGATCATGGAAAAAAAATGAGGAATAATGAGCAGGCTTATTCCTTTTCAGATAGACTGATACCTTCTCCTTTCACAGATCAATGTGTGGTAATCAGATTTCCCAGGTATTTCTTGTTAATTAGGAAATGTAGCCATAACATTGAAAGTAGTCCAATACTTCAGCCAAGAACTCTGTCAGAACGGCAAGCATATGATCAGTCTCAGAAGATATAAGGTGCTGCTTTGCAAGGGCAAAAATGCTAACAAGCACAGGTCAGCGGAGCACAGCACAATCAAAAAGCTAGACTTCTGAAAGCTTGCATCATTAATTCTAGGTCAGATAGTTCAATCATGTACATCTACATGTACAACCACTTCAGCTAACAGAGTGCAAGTGTTTCAACTACATGATTTCTTACAAAAACTGTGTTGAAATGGACCATGGTGGAAACTTAAGATATGACTGTCTTTGCAGGTCTGGAGCCAAGAATTTCAACCAGATGGGACATTCAAAAATATGCAAGAAAGGCCTATGATTTAGGAATTCGTTTCATTGGAGGCTGCTGTGGATTTGAGCCATATCACATCCGAGCAATAGCTGAGGAGCTGGCACCTGAAAGAGGATTTTTGCCAGAAGCTTCTGAGAAACATGGTACCTGGGGCGACAATCTGAGCATGCATACCAAACCCTGGGTTAGAGCAAGGTGTGTATATCTGGACCTGGAACGCACACCAACACACCTCTTTCAAAGGCTTATATTGCTCCATGCAGCAGACTGGCTTAACTCATGTGGAGGTCTAAATATCATTGTAAGCATTCTATGTGTTAGTAATTTTAAAGAATTAAAGCTGATCTCAGAGCAGGGAAACAGGTAAAGGAGTACTAGAGGAGCTCTTGTGGAAGTAACTCGTGAAAGTAATTCATAAAAGTGAAGAAAAACTGACAGGGTACTGTAGATCAGCTTCTAATGGTGAGTGGCTTACAGTATTCCTTTCAAGGATGGAAAGAATACCTTAAAGATACGTTCTAAGCACATATCATTTCATGGCATGCTTTCATTCCTCTGTATTTAAATATAGTTAGATGACCCTTTGCAATGGTCATTTAGGCCACATTTCCTTCAGTATTGTGAGGTGCTGGGAAAAAAACCCCTGAAATTCCTTTCCTTTCCTTAGGGCAAGAAAAGCATACTGGGAGAACCTGAAGCCTGCTTCAGGCAGGCCATATTGTCCTTCCATGTCAAAGCCAGATGGCTGGGGAGTGACCAAAGGAGCCAAGGAGCTGATGCAACAGAAAGAAGCAACAACTGAACAACAGCTGAAGGAGCTCTTCCAGAAACAGAAGATCTAATCCACTGCAGCTGTGTAAATGTTATAATGATTAATCTACAGACCATTTCATGCTTCGCATGAAAATCATTGCAGATGAGTACCCTGCTGATTTATCACTTAAAATGTAATGAAAGAGGCAAAATACAGAAAGAATATGATTACAGAGTAAATATGTTAAACCTTGATAATAAAATCTTTCTCTGGACAAATAGTTTAGAGAATACATAGTCAAAAGTAAGTTTGGATTCTTATAATAATTGAGCTTCTCTTAGCTAGGTGCCATTAATTGGGTAGACACATAAATACCTGGAAAGTTATAACTGGTTCAACTCACATGTGAAAAGGAAAAAAGCCATCTCTAAACAAGGTATCAACGGACTTCAACTCCCAAGTCTATTTTCAGTTTGGGATTATGTAGGAGCTTCCTCAGACCTCAGGATTTGTTGAGGACTACTGCAAGGACACACAGGATGCCAATACTTCAGACACACAGTTATTTGTAACACTTCCTTGATTTCAAGAGAATAAAAGCAAAATGAAAAATATATCTTGTAATTGCAATCAAAGCATAAGGAGAATGAGATCTTGCAGGAATTTCTTATATGCAGGGAAAAAGGTTAAAAAAACTTTTAGGGAAGAAAAATGACTTGTAAATAACTCACTGCTTTTGTCTCAAGGTACCATGTACACAAGATTTCTTCTTCGGGAGACTAAAAGTCTTAAGAAATTGCCCTGCAATCAAAAAAAAAAAATCTAATAAATAAAAAATAACATGATGGAGTTGTTTCGTATTATCTTCATGCCTTAAATCATGAGAGTTGAAACAGAATAACACACCTCCAGTTAAAACTAATTTTCAAATGATGCATCTGATCTCTGGAAATCTCATTTTAAATACGTGGTTATCTCAAAATAGCAAAAAACCCAAAGGCTCCTAAAATATAACTCCTGTTTATATGAGTAGTAGAACATGGATTACTTTTTCTTTCTTTTTTTTTTTTTTTTTAAAGAGGCTAATTGATTCACTCTACTATCTTAGTTGTAACAAATAAAAAACCCTGTTAGGAAATATCAATCTGCTTAAGTTAAGAAAACCCATGGACATTCGTACACTGATCTGATTGAGAAGGGTTTTCGTAGAAGGGTACCACTGTCCTTGGAACCCATAAAGGACATATTTCCATAGTTTATTTTTGTGAAATACCACAGAATTTAGATTTCTCTCTAGAGTGTAATTCCCACTCATTCTATATTAAGGCCTTCATGAGAATCCCATTCTCAAAGCTAGTGTTGAAAGCCTTAGTTCACCTACTTTTTATGTATAAGCTTATTTCATTGGTATTCTACAGTTCAGGAAACACGTAAATATACAAAACTTCAATGGGGAACTTCAGGTATTCTTTTCAGGCTGTTATTGGCAGACAGATTTTTAAAAAAGCCATCTCCCTTCCCCAGGCTTATAACAGATTGAAATACTAGCTGGAAATTTTGCCTGAAAGCCAAAAGCAGACAAATCAAGAATGCAGATATTTTAAAATGTAGATTATTTGGAAAGCATCCATCTGACTATATATGTATGACATTAAGCTCCTTTCCTTTCTAAATGCTTCTGGGCATTACCTCTGCAGAAAGTGGAATAATGTAAAATCTGTAAAACAGAAAGGCTTGATCTTTCATCATCACCAGAATGCACACAGTATTAAAGACATATGCAAGATAAAGTCACTTAAAATACAAGCTACAACTGGTAAAGAAATATTTTTAACAATCATTCCAATTTAGAGAGTTACTGTGGCATAGAATGCAGCTTGCCCATCACACACTAATCATATAAGCAGCTAGGCTGATTTTTTTGAAATCATCAAAACATATGAAAATTTGTATTGAGGATCCTGGTATTAAGATGATAAGATTTTTGAATGTTTAGATACCTAGTTTGAAACGGATGAATTTTAACATGCTAAGAATGATGAAAATTATGTAGAAGTGATTTGAAGATACTAAAGATGAGATCTGACCCAAGGAGGAAGCTATACATTCCCTGTTTAATTCATATCACAGGCTGGGCTTATAAAAGAATTGACAGTAGGATGAAGACAAGTTGTCGGGGTACTTTACTGATCACTAAAGAACCCCAAACTAACAAAAAACCCCTAATAAAACAAAACAAAAAAATCCAACACTCCCGTCTTAAAAAAAAAAACAAACCAAAACAAAACCCAACAAACCACCCAGCAGCAAAGCCGACCAAGCTTCATTTCCCATTTCCTTCTGTGTAACATCTTAGTGAGGCATATAGGAACTCTTAAAAGTGTTACAGGTTTCACAGAATCACAGAATATGCTGAGTTGGAAGAGAGCCATAAGGGTCATTGAGTCCAACTCTTAGACCTGCAAAGGACCATTCCCAAGAGTCACACCATATGTCGGAGAACGTTATCCAAACACTTCTGGAACTCTGTCAGTCTTGGTGCTGTGACCACTTCCCCGGGGAGCCTGTTCCAGTGTTGAACCACCCTTGGGCTGATATCCAACGTAAAGCTCCCCTGACACAACTTCAGGCCATTCTTTTGGGTCACTACAGAGAAGAGATCAGTGTCTGTCCCTCCTCTTCTCCTCATAAAGAAGTTGTAGACTGTGATGAGTTCTCCCCTCAGTCTCCTCCAGGCTGAACAGATCAAGTGACTCAGTCACTCCTCATACAGCTTCCCCTCAAGGCCCTTCACCATCTTCTAATGGTTAATTATGTGACTTGTTAAAAAAATAAGACAGGCTGACAGCACAGTCCTAGGAAATTTGTTTCCTTAGAAAGCCTGTCTGAAAACTTAGGAAGTGAATGGGGCTTTAAGAAGGTTAGCTCCTGTATTTAGTACCCTAAGGCAGGATCATTTGTTCATAGGGGAAGGCATTTGTTTAACTTGCTTGGAAATACATCTGATGATGGAGCTTCCATGCCAGTGCCAGGTAGTCTGGTTATTTCACTATTCTTAACAAATTTTCCTAATTTGAATATCCTTTGATGGAATTTAAATCCATTATTTCTTTTCAGCTCACTGGAGACGTGAAGAATTTCTTCACTTTATCTTTGCTGAAGTCTTTTTGTAGATTTACATACATTCCTTGTTTCTCTCTCAGTGGAACAGACCTTGTTCATTCATCCCTTCCCTGTGGCCTCTGAGTCTGTGGTTCATCACAAATCCAGAGATCACTGGATCTCTTCCTATCTCTATGCCTTTTTTACCTGCAAGCAGAAGTGAAGTGATCTGAACCTTGGAAGTTCAGATCCAGAAGTGAAAACCCAAAGTCTTTGCTATCTAAAGAATAAATCTTTACTCATGAGGCTGAATGGCAGGACAAGAGGGACTTGAAGAAACCATAAACTTCAGAAACTACTACTTATACGTGCTGCAAATTAGAAGATGGCTATATATTTAGTCAGCTCTGAAGTTTCCAAGAGCTTAATGCAAAAAAAGGCTAAAAACTCTCTGTGTAATTTCAGGTATTGGCCTGATTTATTTGTAAGCCACAGGAATGCAAGGAGAGGGTTATTGTAAAGAAGGAAATTTGGGACAAAATTTACAGAAAACATAGCTTTTTTTCCATTGTTCTTTTGAAGAGAAAGTTTTCTAAGAATTCTACTAAATCTGATATCCTCAAAATTTCTTCCTAAAGCAGTTTGTAACTCTGCCTTCTTTTCCAACTCCATACACAAAGTGGCAGGTTCAGTGACATTTTTTAAATCTAAGCATCAAAAGAACTGGATTCATATATCTGTGTTGTTCTACTCCATGGAATTCTTGAAATATTGAAAATAATAAACTAATCTCATTTCATCCTGCATTAAGTATAGACACCATTGAAATAGGATGGGGACAATATTATCATAAAATAGATTATTTCAGCAACTTGCTTTTTTACAAAATTGTTCACTACCTTTCCTTTATGTTCCACTTTATGGAGAGAGGTGGTATTTGGCATAAATTTTATGGAATCATGATACTACGTTTTGTTAATGGTGTATGCTATACCTCTCTGTGTATAACTGCTGAGACAGATAGCAATCAATTGCATCCCAACATTAGGAATCTGAAGATGAACTTTCCATATAATTTGGTCAACTTCACATCAGAACTTCTGTGTCCAGTAAAGTTGTATATCTGAAAAGAAAAACAAATTTGTATAATAGGACTTGATGCAATAAGGGTGGAGAGTAGTTGCTAAGAAATTAATTTCAAAGCAGGTTGAGAAATGTGTGTTGGGAATAGGTAGAAGCATGATTCTTATCTCATAATTAACAAAGCAACTGCAAACACGCATCAAACGAAGCTTTACGAGCATTACCAGTTGTCTCTGGGTGGTTCCAAAGTGTTTTGTAGCATTCATTTGCAAACATTTGCATGTCATTGTTTCAGTGCAATTGAAGAGAGAGGTGAAATGACAACTGTAATGTGGGAGGGAAATTCCATTATCAATTTTTATTTCTAACCAATCAATCAATCAAACAAACAAAAAATAGATCAGTTTCATCCAAGAAAAAAACAAGAATAAGAAGACTCTACAATAATTCAGGTCAAGCAACAATGTTCTTCAGCCCCATGAAGAAAAGTTGACATGTTTTTATGAATTATGTCAGCTGATATGTTGGAAGATCATGCTGGCTTTTCCTACAAACATTTCTGCAACAAAGCACTTCTCAGGAGCATCACAGTATTACAGTTCCATGGAAAATCAAAGCTGTGTCCTTTGAAGAAAAAGGCTTTTTAAAAATCATGTTTCTTTCTATATAATTTCTTCTTAGCTTTTTTCTGTGTGATGAAACCCTAGCAAAGTGTACTTTCCAAAGACAGGCCTGTAGCAAGCTGTGTGAATGCTGCCTCCAGGCGGCATCGTGCATGGCTACAGCACTGGGGAAGGGAGAACCTCAAATGGCTTCTCAGGTCTGCGTACGTAGACAGAAATCAGAACAGCTGTTAATTCCTACTTAATTTCAGAACAGACTTAATTACACCTGTGTTTGTTACTCACTAAGGAAGTGTTTTCTTTACAAGTAGTGCAAAAGCAAATTAAATCTCCAGTTGTCTCAGTCTTATTTTACTGCGAGAATAAATGGGCTGGACAGATGTTTTTCCTTGAAAATAGCCAGTTCCACTCTTATTTTAAACAGTCGAATGGCATACAATGTAGACAAACATTTTAAATTACAAGGAACGGGACAGTGGAGAAAAAAGCTGGAACAGGGACAGGACAGATGCAAAGAGGCACTGTGCACAGTATTAAATGCTGGAGAGCACTGCATCTACCACACAACAGGGCAGAATTTAGATTTGATAGGCATGAAAAGCTGCATTCTCTGTAGCTACTGCTTTCTGCAAGGCTAGACCTTACCAGATTTCATTCTGTTATCCTGGCAAGACTGTCCCATAACTGAACAGCAAATTGAGGCTATATTCTTTAAACCTTCTACTGTTTTTCCTTATTCTTCAATTGATAGGAAAATTCTGGTCTCAGACAAATAATTGTTATTCTGCCTTGCTTTCATACTGCTGCGCCTGTGTTTAATGTGACTGGTTCTGCTGGTTCTGCTAGGCAGACAGGACTCTTAGAGATAATTAGTATTTGCACCACTGACTTGAAAGGCAATCTGTTTTGTTTTTCGGACCTGCTGCTGTACATACTCCATTCTGCTCACACTCATATAGCAGCGCAAAGCAGCAGAAAGTGGATTAGATGTGTTTGCCTAGAAATGAAACAATCCTTGTGTGTCATAAAGATGATACACCTGACTCTTACCCATCAGCTTATTCCCACATGTGGGAATATAGAATATTGAAAGGTGTGAGAGGGTGGCCAGGACAGCTCACACTCCAGTTGCCTTTGGCTAGAAAATTAAAATAGTTCATCAGTCTTGTCAGGTTAGCCTGTGGAAGAAAGGCTGCATATGATATAAAAGTAAAGAATTATAATCCGTTCATGCTTTACTGGACAGAATTGATATGCTGGACATGTCATGCTGGACAGAATTGATATGAACTGCCCAAGCTAAAACAGCATAGCAACTCAGACTTTTGATTTTTCTTCCTTGTAACTTTTACTAGAATATTTAGCTTAATGCCCTAAAGTGTTCCCAAAAAGCTGTGTCCAGAAGTTGTCCTCAGCTGAGGACAGAAAGCACATAGAAGTATGTCGAAATAGTAGTTGCCAGCACTTTTCAAAATGTATGCAGAAAATTGACTGAACAAGGATTTGGCCCTTGGTTCAAAGCTTCATGCAGAAACTATGCAGAAATCCTCTGCAAATATGATTAGTTATTCTGTTCTCACTAATATATGCAGAAAAATAATAGATCTAAATCACTATTTCCTTGGGTTACTAGCAATTCGGTTGGATCACACAGATGAGCATTGAACACTGACAGACCAATGTGTTTCACTCCAGACCTCTGGGCTGGTGTAAGTCCCTGCAGCACAACTAAGTAGCCAGGATCAAGGCAAACAGAGATTCGCATAAGGTAGTTAAATACAGGAGAGCTTCTAGAAGTAAGGACGGATTGCATTCACTATCGTGTATGTTCTTCCTGTTCACGGCTCCACTTAACAGAACAGGATCATAGAACAGGATCTGTTTTCATAGGGTATCTGGTTAGCAGTTATTTATCTGAAGCATAGAGAGATTTCTGAGTAACATACCCTATTCCATTAGTTAGCTAGTTAGCTGTAATAACTTCAACTAATAAACCAAAGCTCTTTCATTCTTTTGTCCTAATATACTGGCTTAATTTCTGAAAGTAGTGCTTAAATGTGTGTTGTGTATGTGACAAACTTACTTATTAATTCAGTCCTACTGGCATCTATAGCTATAAATGGTCCTTTGCAGACATATCTGGTGGAACATTCTTCAGTTTTTTCTACATCAGGCTTCAATAAAACAGCAAAAATCACATTAATTTAGAGGAGTATACAATGACATTTTTGTTTCAATCTTCATTGATCTGATTAATGGAATCTATTAAAATAATAAAATGTGTAATACTCATAGCTCAAGATTTCCTTATACATGAAAGACAGTAATATTTTCCACATGAAAACCTGCTGCCCCTCAGCGGTTTCTAAAGGAAACAACAGAACAATGTAATTGATTACTCAGAATAGCGAGGACCAGCTTAGAATACAGTGCTTTTTGTTAAGAATAAATTAATACTTAATTATTACAGTTAACTGTTCAATTAAACTTAAAGAACAGCATGATGCCCAGGAATACTTTTTAGAGAGTGTATTGATGATAATGTCAATTTGGTTCTTCCATTCAGTGTCTGTTGTCATTTCCTGTAGAGTGATAATGATCTTTGAGTTAGATGCTAGCAATAGGTCCCAGTGGATCCTGGAAATGTCAAGGAGGGGAATGCTACAATAAAGAAATTTTGAAATTCAGAAAACTGGCCCCAGTGTTTAAAAGCATTCAGTGTTTGCAGTTTTGGAGTGAATCAATGTGATACTGCAGTTTGCATGACCCAAACCAAATTCTTCATGAGAAAAGAAGACTGTGATTCATCATCTCAAATAATATCTGTTCTTTATGACCACTAATAGCACAAATAAATAACAAGCACGTAGCACAAGGCTGTGGTAATGAAAGTGCAATTCATCTGAAGAGGCTTATATGATTAGATTGTATTTATACAATCTCCTCTCTTGCAATACCTCAGTGCTCCATATTCTTTTAAAGTCTTTAATTTTACAGGAAACCAGTGAGGTAAAAAACTACTGACTATCTATTTAACATCTGGGAGGCCAAAGCGAAAGAATGAACAGGGACTACATTCATACTGGCTCACATAAGTTTACTTCACTACAAATACTTCCTCCAGTGGTGCCACTGGAAGTTGGATCTTCCAGTCTTATATAAACAGTGTTCTGAATTGCTGAGTTGCACACTCTTAAACCTAGACGCCACAGCAACTGCAAAACCAAAGGTTTGTACTGACAGCAAGTGGTCTGACTACGGCCCTAAAAAGCTTGTCCATGGTCATGCTTGAAGTAGAACAAGAGTCTGAAGTAGAACAAAAAGTTTTCATTGGAGGTTTCCCAAGTCCCACAAGTCAGGCAGGAAAAATCTGAGGAAAGCAGGATTTCGGAAAGTAATCTTTTAATGTAATGGCTGTTCAGGCAAGTCACAGGAAAGCACAGTGCCCTTACCTAGTTTCTTAAGGTCCTATAGGATCTTCTGGCTGAAGCCCACTTTGCCTTGGGATTCCTTTTTCCCAATAGCCAGTTAGCTCTCTCTGCTCCCCGTGACTCTTTTTTTTTTCCATTTAAGAGACCAAGAGCCTCATTTTCAATTCAAGTGAAGATGATTATAATTGATGTAAATTATGCAAAGCCTTTTGTTGTTTTCCATTCTGGCTCATTCAAAGCTTTGGATCTGAAAACCACTCCATATTGCTGTTCCAAGTCTGAATCTGTAGAGCAATTCCATTTCTAGTTTCAGAAATCTTTGTCTGGTTGTACATATTAATAATTTTGATTAATATGAATATAAGTCACTCCATTTAAATTTGAGTCCATGGATGAATACCATCAGATGAAACTGTCCTTTAGTAAGTCCTTTGCAATCCATAAATAACTCTGCTGAGAGCCTAACAAAGGCCCTTTGTGTTATTGCACACTGGAGCCAAAAATGTTCTTGAAGCAAAGTTTGTTTTCAATATAATTACATTCAGCTCATACATAAAACAGCTTATTGTGCTGAAGCCAAAAATGTAGTCCTTTAGATGCTATGAACATCCTCATCTATAGTAACAATAGAAACAAATGTATGGCATGACCATTTATATTTCACTGGTTCCTCTTATTTGATATATTATTTCTTGTCTAAGGACACTGTCCTGCAAGAATCTTACTGCTGGCACAAATGTCTGCCCGTACAAACAGCCTTGCAGCACTGGGAGTTTAGTCAGTGAACTCAGGGCTGTTTTGATATCTTTTGCAGTAGTGCCTGTTACTGATCCTGACTGGAGACATGAAAAACTTCAGAAAATGCAGCAAATAAATTTTAAAATACTGCAGAAGAAGCTGAAAATAAATTTTTAGATTTTGGGGTTTTTATACTGTGTATCCTAAGATGTATTCAAACTTTGCAGTCAAAGTTTAAATGGTTGAGATTTTACTTTAAGAAACTGAACATGTCCTCAGCCATGTCTATCAGCTGAAGCATCCTGCCAAGATGGTCTATTTTGAGACTCTTCCACACTTAAATAACCATTCTGAAGCTGAAATGATGGAAACAATTTTGGATCTCCCAGTGATTGTGGGAGAACCAGAGAAGAAAACTACCACAATTGATCTAGTAAATTTCATTATTTTGTTCCTCATCCATTTGCCCTTACATACTTGCATCCTTCCATTCCACAGTATAATGACTATAGAGCCAGATACCAATAATATCCTAATTCTCCATTGAGTTCACACTTGCATTTCAGCATTTAATATCTTTCTTTTTGAGAGCACTAGTGGGAAAACACATGACGATAATCCACAGTGCTGTCTCATTCCTCAGTAGCATATGTTTCTCTGCCATTGTAAACATCCGGGTATGTATGGTTCTGGAAAGAATTTTTACAGAAATAATTTTCCCTGTATACACATGTATAGTCAGTAAAGAGCTGCTTTAGTGACCCATCCTATCCTCATCATTACTCCTAGTGAAAGGTCAGAAGAGATGCAATGGCTACACCACAGTGAGAGGTGGAACAGACCGAAGGACGGAGGTAGCTGAAATACTTCATAAAAATTATAGCCTTCTCTCTGGTCAAATACCTGGAGGCCTTAGATCAACATAGCCAAGATTTGTGCAGAGCAGCTTACTTTGCCAAGATGCCACCATCGGAAAATTTCTCATACTATTACCAGAAGTCTCCATCTCAGTTTTTGATTTTTTTTCACAAGAAGCAAAAGAGTTCTGACCCTGATACAATCTACACAATTGGAGTATGTAGCTAATATTCCCACCAACAAGCTGAGAATCACATCATCAGAGATCCATAGTACTCTGATTCTTCTCTTTCACTTTCTTGCACTACTCTGGGAAAGAAAAGTATTCTTTTGGGTATGGTACTTTACAGCAATGTAGTCTGGCACCTAACCACAGCAGAGCTAATGCCCAAGCACTCGTTGGCTCACCTCTGCCAGAACAGCAGCTTGTAATAGAAAGCAGTGACTATACAGGAGCTCTGCAGTACATTTTAGTGATTGCTTTGCCCCGTCCACTACTACCACCTGCATCTGCTTACACTTCATGCTCTCCTCACTTTACTGGTAGCAACATCCAAAACCCTTTTGTATTTCCCACACATACAAGTAGGCCAGACCAGTCTTATCCTAAATCCCCATCTACATAAAAGCAGCTGAGAATCATTTAGGTTGTAAAGGACTCTTAGGATAATCAATCTAGCCGTTAAACCAGCACTACAAACTCCACCACTAAATTATTTCCCCAAATGCTACATATACACGTCTTTTAAAGACCTCCAGGGATGGTGACGCAGCTACTTGCCTAGGCAGCCTATTCCAGGGCTTGACAGCCCTTTTGAGGAAGAAATTTTTCCCAAAATCCAATTTAAACCTCATACCATCATATTAACAATGACAACACAAAATTGTGACAGAGCATGAAGCAAATTCTTCACTGGTTCAGATGCTTCTGGCTTTGACGAAAATAAGCAAAACTCTGGAATATGCTTTTCGGCAGCACTCAAAGACAGAAGCTCAAAAAAAAAAGTAAGATGAAAGAACATGTGTTACCTAGATATACACGACCTAAAATGTAAAAATTGCCTGTTCATTGCCTTGCAGAAAGCTAAAATGTACATTCTAAAAAAAATAAGCATCAATCAGTACGTAAAATACAAGGTTCCCTACTCATGACAGATAATATCATTGAATTGAAGGTATAACTTTACCTGTTCCATGCTAAGGAATATCACAAAAGAACAGATTATATTTGATATATCAAATTGAATAGAGCTCATCATCAAAAAGAAGCCTAGCTCCAAAGATCAACATGCATTTTATATTTACTATTATAACTGCTTGTCTAAGCAGTTTCAAGCCAGTTTATTAGTTGCACTGATAAAAATACTTCTTCCTATGACAGCCAGAGGAAAACATACACCCAGACATGAGGAGCATCCTGTGCAAGGGAAGGAAAACTCCCTGTACAGATTTCAAATGTGTGTCACAAATGAGGGCTGACAGATATGGGATCCAGGAGAGAAGAACCTACAAGACAGCTTTCTTAAATTTAAAATTCCATCAGAAAGCAAAACTGAAAAATCAACAAAATAAATTTTTACTCTTGAAATTTTAAACAATGGAAGGACGCTTTGGTAGTGTCCTACCAAAGCAGGACGCTTGCAGCAAACCTCAAGGTAATGCTGGACTTAGCCTCAACACACCATAACCATGTGTATACCTCCATAAATGAGTAACACGCTGGCAGTCTGAGCCCTAATTCTATCTTTATGTACTATCTGCCTGCAGTTCAATAAAAACTTAGGAATTAAATAATGAAAATAATGATCAAATTCACTAGATACCCAATGCGCAAAATCAGAAAAGCTGACCTGAACGTTTAATAAAAAATGTCATTAAAATATGTGGCATTTAGACAATTCAGTGCTCACTGAAGAGCAATCCTAGAAGTAGAACTAAAACCTGTGTTTTACTTGGTTTCCTAATATAGAGCTATAAAGACTATTTTGTAGTTCTCCATCAGCTAAGTTCCCAGTGAATGAGTCTTTGATCTGAGGGCAATTGCAGCACTTCGATGAAGTTGCTGGCATGATAATTATTTTCCATTCAGCCTATTTCAGGAAACAATTTAGAGAGACCCTGTTGGCTAAAATAGCAGCAAATCAGTCACACAAGGACTAAGCCGCTGAGGGTGGGGCAACAGCTGAACTGTATCATCCCATGAGATCACTCCCAGTGTGGGAAATGGCACAGAGGTATGGGATTGATTTGAATGCAGAGCAGTGTGTGTGAGTGTGTCTAGGCATTCACACACACGTGAATGCATGTTTTTAACAAATAGAGCAGTGAAGAGAATCTCTGCAGATGCAGACAAATAAGTCAGCCAAAAAAAAAAGCAAGACACAGCCAGCGAAAGAGCGGCAGGAACATGACACAACTATGAACGAAAGCAAAGCAGCTTTTGGGCTATCTATGCTGAAAAAAGCTTGGAACTGAGAACAGAGAAATTTGCTCCTGTTACTTGATTTCAAATATACTCATAGAAATATGCTCAGCCTCTCTAAAAGCCATTGTATTGCATCAAAAAATACCTTGCTGCATCTTCTCTTTTAATGGGAATACCCTACAATTCTTTCCAAACTGATGAATTATTCATGCAAAAGTGATGAAACAATATTTAGGCAGAAAATTTCTACAGGAACTGGAACTAAAACCTAAAATCAGAAGATTATCTGGAATGTATCTCCAACTAGTTTAATTCCTGGGATTTGGTGCATGCTTTTGAAATTGAAATAAGGAATGTCTTCAACTACTTGATTTATGAAAAATGCACAATCCTATGTCTGCTCTTTATGTTCATAGGAAGCCATTGAATAAAATTAGGTTGAAATTTTGTTTCAACACAAACCCTTCTCTTACTGTCTTTTGTAGAAGCCAAACTGCTATTTCCAGAGTGATGTTTCCTGCTCCTTCCTCACCTTGCTTATCAGGAAGCAAATTGAATGCGTATACCAGCAGTGATAGTGAGAACAGTAGAAGCTGTTACTGAGTGAAATCCCTATATTGGAAAAGAAACTATACTACATATATATTACAAATAATTACAGAATTTTCTTGATTTCCTTTAACAAAAAAAAAGTTAAAAAGTAGAAACAAGTAATGCAGTGATTTGATATATTAATTGATTGATGTATTTCACAGCATCTGTGCTGATTGATGTCCAAACTTATGTACTTGCTGAATACTGGAATATATTCAAAACATAACTTTCCTTCCTGTTTTATTGCAAGAGCTTACAGAAGTTGTAAATGGTGCCCCTTTCATAGAGATGACTCCACATTAGAAACAAAAGACTACAGTATATCTCACAGGAATTGGGAAGTGTAGCTAGAAATAAAAAATAATATCTACAGTTGCCAGTGCCAATTGTAAAGAAAATGGATGTAGAAAGCATGCACAAAAGAGATGATCAAAGATGAGGCACAAAGACTATTGCTGTGATTAAAATTTTAGTAATTTGTAAAGGAAGAAGATAAGAAAATGAAATACCTTTATCTCTATGATATATATACTTATAAGAAAGTGATAAGACAACTTGGAACTATTAAAATATTACAGAGCCAATATTTTAATTCAATTTCGTGATACACCAAAAACACTTTAAGACAAATTACACTGTCTAAAGAAAATGTAGTAGAGGAAATATTTTTTTAATCCAAAAGTGTAGTTGGAATTTATTTGGAGCACTCAAAGAAGGCCAAGCGAATACAAAGAATACAAGTGATGGAGATACTCAGCAAGGAAGAAAACAGTAACCAAAATAGGAAGAGAAGAAAAGCAGAACAGGAGAAAAGAGTGAAACAATCCTTTTCCTCTTTCTGCAGTGCTCTGAAAGCTTTTCTGTTTCACATCTCTTTCACACTGACCATGACCTATCCAGGGATCTCAATGCTTCACAACCGTAGAGATTCATTATCATGAAAATGATGCACTGCAGCATATCCTATACTTTTTCAAACTTCATTTTTCTGGAGTTTATTCACACCTCCATCATTGACTAGTCTGCTAAAATGATTTAGAATGCATTTTTGAGCCATCAGTCTGTCTCCAATAAAGTCATCACCACAGACTCTCACCCAGCAGTTTCCTGCCCCTCTACAAATCCACCTTCTATTTCCCTCCAGGCTGCAGCTCCTCTTATTGATAGAGTTCATAGGTGGTAAAATGTATTGATGTGGCTAAATTGAAGAAACTACTTCTTTCAGGGCAATGGAAGATCTAACTACAGAACAGTCCTCAACCCTTAGTTAGGCACCAATTAATTCCTTCTGGGCCCCAAAACCCTTTTGTCTTCTATGTCAAAGGTACAATAGCTCCCATTGCTTCTTTGCCCTTTTCAAGCCACAGTATTCCAGCAAAATAAGATTGAAACTTCTCAATATTTCACAAGGAAAATGTTTATATTGTTTACAAGAGTCCTAAATTTTCATTTTCATAATAAAATAAAAATGCTTTCCTCTAAGAAAGAAAAGAAACTGAAAACCCCAAAACCATTTTCTTTGCTTTTATTTCCAGTCAAACTGAAGAATAAATTTGAATAAAAATTAAAAAAAAAAAAAAGGTCTTTGGTTTTCTTCAAGTCTTTTCATATAATATCAGCTGGCTTTGTCTATAAGCCCAAAGGAGTGAAGGGGCTGTGCCTCCCACCAAGGCACCTCTCCCCTAGGGGCAGAAACATGTCTCAAGTTGTCCAAAGCACAAAAGTCCAGCTCAGTTGATATGAAGAAGATATGCAGTAAAACTGATATGCAGTAAAATTTTTCAGTAAAGGGATAACTACTTAGTAGAGTCTAGGATGGAAATTAAATATCTAATTAAATATGGGTGAAGAGCACATTTGCTACTGGCTGAAGAGAAACATAGGGATTGCGATCCATGTGGAAGTCCAGCCAGACCCACTGTTTTGAACATCAGGGGAAAAAAGAAAGGTAGAGAGATCATTTAGTCCTAAAAGAGATGCAACAAAATAAAAATTAGATAAGGTTTCATGATTTATTTTTCCTTCTTTACAAACAGTGTAGTGAGGCATTGGAAAGGTTTCCAATATAAGCTGTGGATTCCCCTTCCCAGGAAGTGTTCAAGCCAAGGTTGGATGGGACATTGAGCAACCTGGTCTAGAGGAAGTCCCTGTACCATGGCAGGGGGGAGTTGGAGCGAGATGGTCTTGAAGTCCCTTCCAATCAAAACAATTCTATGTTTGCCTTATAAAGTTAAGGTTTCTTCTGAAGGTAAGGAAGAAAATGGTTAATGAGGGGTAGTTGATGTTTACCCTCTATCCATCTCAGCTCAAATAAAAGTGTAATGGTTCTTTAAAGAAAACACAGTCAGTGGCATGACAAATCACAGCATTCAAAGAGTTATGCATGGCTCTCAAAGTGTAATAGGAATAGCTGCTCATATTATCTGATTATCTGATATTCAAAGGCATTTGCCCTGAGAGAAGCTCACACAGGGAAATAACAGCCAGAAAACATCATTGTTCAGCAAGCTGTCAAACAGTATTATCTATACAAGCAGAGAAGATTAAATCTAGAAAGTTCTCCAGGTACCCATCCAAGGACCCTGGAAAGATTGTGTGGCAAACAAGTATGCCCACTGTGAACCCTCTGGGTCTTTCCTCAGTCCCAAGAAACACACAGACTAGATCAGTGCCTAGACGGGGTGTCTGCATGATACTGACTCTTTCTCCAGCTTCAGCAAATGCAGCTGCTGGAAGACCACTTGCATTTCTGCTGTCACGTCTTTTCACATCTTGTGCCCCTCTTCTTTCCCAAAGTCTTCTTCATTCTGGTTCTCCTTGCTTTGCCTTCAGCTTATGTCTCAGTTGGCTAGATCACTCTTTTTAGCAGCACTAATGCAAGACTAAAACAGGAAGGCAGAGTAAAGCAATTCCTTTGAACAGGGATATGGTTGTAAAAGCCAAATCTTGAAGTCACCATGTGCTATCCTTAATCTCTAACAATAATGCTGAAAATTAAAGTCAGAGCAGAAACAGACGATGTATTTTCTAACTTGGCTTTATTCAACCCTTTCCCCTTTGTATGTGCATCTCATAACTTATCATTGAGGAGGTGGGTTCAGGTTTTAACACAACAGTAATAACATCAGCTCTGGCTCATCATCTTAACTTCTTCATCCAAAAAGAACAATTATTACCATCTTTAATATATCTAAAAGGCTGCCAAGTAGAACAGTTTCTCTTATTATAAAATACAAAAACCAAACGAACAGCCAGTACTGCAGCTATGGAGAGAGGAAGTAAGCTTTCCCTGCTTTTTTCTTTTCTTTGCGAGTAATAAAGGTTTAAACTTCTGGGGTTCAGATTTTTTTAGATGTGAATGCATGTTGACAGATGTTTGGGTGTCTATGAATAGCCAGACTTTAATTATTCAGTATTCTACAGTGGGTCATATAAATAAATACCTTTGACCCTCCTGACTAATTTGTTCCAGTAAAACAGGCTTAAAGTTTCTAATTAGTACTGGATGCAACTATCATCTCTCCATCCCCCACAGATGACTCATTAAACACTGTGCCATTGTTTATCATTATTTTCTTCTTCCTAGTGCTCTTCTTCTCACTGCTTAGCTTCCATTCCTTGGATTACTCCCCCATTCTCACTAATTTAGGAGCCCAAAACATCTCTGCTCTCCCTAAGCAAGAAGCTGCTCCTACTCTAATCCTTTACTGAAGTGAAAGGCAGTACTTTATGCTCAAACTCAGTCCTTCATTTTGATTATATAAACCTGATAAAACACAAGATGATTTTTTACAACACTTGAGGCCCAAGTGCCTTTTTATGGTTCAGGTCATTGTGTTCTTGACTTCAAGATTCTGATTTACAACTATGGTATAATTTGCCACAATGCAGCTCTACCCCACTCTTCAGCAGCCACTGCAGCATCTCCAATTCTTCTCACAGCATCACTCTACATTGTCTTCTGAGTAGACACTTTCTATACATGCCAAGCTCCCAGGCATCCATCCTCTTTCAATGTATTATTCCCTGCTAATATCACAGGTTCTAGCCAAATATAGAGCCAAAGCACTTGACCCAGTATTGAAACTACAGAAGGTAAATAAGTTAGACACAAGGAAACATTTTCCCATCACATATTAACCTCGTGTAATAGTTCACCTGAAAAGACTGAGAAATCTTTGTTGTTGTAAACATCAGGAAAGAGACAGCATGAACGAGTTATCTGCAGTGGATTATGTTCTGGGAGAATGTATGTTCTGCCTGATCTATCAAGGTCCTTCCCAAGACATAGTTCCTGATCCTATAATAAAAGTAGCAATATCTGTGTTCTGTTCAAGCATCCACATAAAGACTCTGGTCAAACTACACCAGAGGCAAGCTCTTTGCTGCCACCACCTATGGCCCCACTGCCCTTTTTATAACAGACTTTTTCCGGATCGCTTCCCTGCTTCTTAGTGCCTGCTAAGACAGCAAACATGTCACAAGAAATAGCAGGAATATTTGCCATACTTCTTGGAATGAAAGATACTCCTTTCAAGTCAGTGAGACAATTCAGAGTAGTAAAGTTAAGCACATAATGTCTGTAAAACATAGCAACAATGCAGATTTGAGGGACTGTGGAGACATGCTTAGATTGCTGTAATAAGGAATTACAAATTAACTACACGGGAGATAAACTTTTGATGAATGTGAGGGCATTGAAACTTTTCAAGTTGCACAAATTAAAAATAAGATTCTGCAGTAAAAAATAATTTTCATTGCTATATAAAATAGATTATAAAATAGCACCCAGAATTCTCAGAAAACTTCCAAATGCAATTTGTGAAATTAAAATGAAGTGCTGCTAGACAAAAGCATCAAAAGGCGAGTCTCCTGTTATTAACAAGGTCGCCAATAAAACAGGCATTCACAGAAAGAAATAATCAATATCTCACTGGAGAAAAGGTAAACTAAATATGAGGTGATAGAAATTCTTGATTCAAGATGTTAAACTTCTCTACCACATCCAATAAAATAAAAATACAATGCAGCTGACTTGAAATAGTTGCAATTGGTGAAGTTCTTCAGTAAATCCATTCTGCCAGCAGACATTCAAAACTTTGCCTGAAAACTCTCAAAATACAGAAGAGATTGAAGTCCATCATGTCTCAAAGAAAAGAGGAAGCCACTACAAAAAAATTAAATTGTTAATTACAGGAGAAACAGTGATTAATGCATAAATGAGTTTTCTGTGTTGGTTAAAATCAAGGAATTACCAAGCAAAATAAACATAGTCATCTTTCAGTGTTCAACAAATAGAAAATAGCATAATCACAAAGAAAACAAACTTTATACTATCAAAAAGGATCCTGTAAACAGTGTAAAGAGAAAGTAGTAGAATTTAACAGCTACTGATGCCATCAATCAACAATATTTAGAAAGAGCATGTTTCTCCCCAGCTATATTTGTCTAATAAAAGACTTGTCTCCCTTATTTTAACCATTGGTACTCTCCTTTTGTTATAACTATGGTTATGACAACTTGAATATATCCAAAAGGAGTAAACATACAGAATACAGTTTTGATACAATTTAACGTAAAGGATTTGCCACAGTATGATGACAAGAAATTACCAACAGGAACTTTAATAACTCTGAATTCTCTAAACCTTGCATCAACAGCAAAGTATGTTAAGATGTGTTTGTCATATGTAATTCTAGGAGTCAAGACTGTCTGGAAAAGGTGTCAGTTGCTAATTAATGACAACCACATGACATATCATTAATAAAAGCTATTCCTATGGATGACTAGTTTCTCTGTGAAAAGGAAACAAGACCAGAGTCATAAATAATACCATAATAAAAATTGGCTTCTTTTATGTATGCTATATTATGTTAAAACCAAACTGGTGACTGTTAAAATATATAATAGCTTATACAGTCATTAGGTTTCATTTCAGTGATGTCAGGCATGGAGCAAATTTATTGAACAGATGCTGACAGTAAACCTTGCTAACAAAAGCAGAGCCGAAGCTAGCAACACTGAAGTGACAATCTTGTAGCCCTCTGATGGGTATGCCATGATAACATGATCTTCTGAGAAAACATGGTTTATATAATCAACACCCATTGCTCTGTCTCTCTGCCATTCCACACCTAATAACACTTGAATTTTCTGGGCAATTTTTTCACTGAATTGCAAAATAATTCAGATTGGATGAGTTTAACTGCTGAAGAATCCAAAGATAAATTAATTTTAATGATCACAAAATGGTTTGGATTGGATTACATCTCAAGAGGTCATCTGGTTCAGCTCATGAAACATTAATGGATAAACATATTTTTCTCTAAGTATCTAAAAAAACCCTGCCATAAACATACATATACATACATAGCTTATGCTTTTATCAGCTGACTGAACAGACGTGTGTATTTACGTAGCTTTACGTGAGTCATAGCACATACTTATGCTTCTTCAGAGGGGATGGCACCTTGGGGGATGTTGGGTGAGTTAGGACTTTGAATTGAGGATATAGAACATAAATTTGTAAAAAATCAGCTTTGAATAATCTATTGCTCATAGAATAAATTGCTTGCCTGAGGCATAAATATAAGAACTGAAACCAGTAAAACTTATTAAATGGGCTAGAGAATAGTAGCATAAAATCTGATACAGGTAACTTTCTAATTTCAGTCTAAAAGACCATACTTAATTTCTGCCTACAAACAACTTTATAAAGTAGTGATATGGACATTGTTTCTAGTCCTGAAAGGCCCACAATCAGAAGGTGAATTTTTGTGCAAAGTTTGAGATACTGCTTAAAAGAAAAAAAATATTTATTTTTAAAACAAAAGCTTCTTCTCCTTTTTTGCAAGGCTGATTTTCTTTCAGACTGGCTATTCATCAGCAATTACATTAAAGTAATAAAGACTCAAGGAAACAACCGCCCTGTACAAATGCTGAACATTATTCAAAATGGTGAACAAAATTCATCTCTTCTTCATCACTTGCATTTAAACTACAAATTATAGCTCTGTATGATCTCTCTTAGACTTTGTTACTCTTCAAAATCTGATCATCTGAAATTAAAGAGGGATTTTATCCATCTGCTGGGAAGCATGGAGGCCCCCCATCAGAAGATTTGTACTTCTTTCTACCAGGACTGTTTCACTTTTCTCAGTGCTGGCAGTGGGATCACATGGCAATTCATCTGAAGATGGAATCAGATGAAGATACCATCTGTTTCTCCTGCACTGAGTAACTGGATCACAATCAAGTATGTAGCAGCTTTGGGTGTAGCTTTTTCTACAGAGAGCAGCTGATGCTATCCAATACTTCTTCAGAAAAATTTAATCAAGATGAGAACTCGTTTGGTAAGTGAAGCTAAATGTCAGGCCTTCTACTACTGTATAGAGGAGAACACCTCAGATCTCCTAGATGTAGGTGTCTCATCCTGACATGCTTTGATATGAACACTCAGGAGGAAGGCTTGCCTGTACTACCTGTAGCATCACTGTGACCTTTCACTCCATAAGTTGTGTTTGTGCCATTGTGTGGAGTGTTCCTATAGTATTCTGGAGAATTTTGTTGCTTGACCTTCTCACTAGATTGCATTTCTTTACCCAGCAGGCTGTCATCTGTCTTGAACTGTCTCCAATCTCACTGGGTCCCCAAATGCTCAAATACATATTTGCCAAACTATCACTGTTACCGGTAGTTATTTCTGCTCAAAAGCTACTACGGCTTTAAACTTTACTCCAGCCTGATGACTTGTGCTTTACCAGGAGACAGAATTTCAAAATATCTAGAAAAATACTCTGTGCTCAGTAAACATCATAGAAGTCTAATATTTTGTTACGTTAATATGTGTATTAGTTTGCTTTCTGTTTTAGCCCCAATTTTGCCTCTATCTGAGCATACTCTGTTGCTTTTGTGCCTACCAAAAATGAATATTCTAAGATGTTCCTCTTCAAAGTCTCTAAGTATGTCTATATTGCAGTCAGAGCTGTGCCTGATCTTTGCACAAATGTGTACAAGGCAGCTCTAGCAGAAGCATGTTGAATATTTAGAAGAGCATAGCTGAAATAGCAGGGACTTTACATACAGCCTGGAAATACACTAGTTTCTGTGGTGAGGCTAGCAAGTGACTCAAAATGTATTGGACATCCTTATGAAAGTGAGTGAATAATACAGAAAATCACCAAGTATTCATGGTCTTCCCTGATCTGTATGAAAGCTGTGCAAAATGATGTGCACAGGAATATTTGGTGAAAAAAAATTTTACAGTGTTCTTGTAATCACAGATACTTAATTTTATAATTGATCCTTAGAATTTTAAGAAATACAGATAAAGCAATAACGATTAATTGAACAGGAAAAGACAAATTCCGTGTCAATCCCTGAAGGAGTTGCCCTGATTGAACATCAAGTTCCTTGTCTAGTCAGACAGCTTTGAAGTCACAAACAATGTAAACAAATCATGATGCTTTCTTGGATGAATGCAGATTTTTGTCACCTTAATAGATTAAATTTATCAAGTTTGAGCTAAGGCCTCTTGAGTATTGGCTAGAAACAGTACACTTGCCCCTTAATCATGTAATTGAGCAATTTAGGTCCATTACTCAATATATTCTTACCCTTTTAGAGAAATGTATTTAGAAATTTTACCATCCAAACTGTGACCCAAGGACAGCATTAGCTGTGCTTACAGTAGTCTGTTAGATTCATCTCAGTCAACATATAATGCAATGACATAAGCCCTGCAGAATCTTGCACAGGTCAGATGGCCTGGAAATGTACTAGAAATACGAATGACTCATCAGGGCTCAGTTTTCCTCCCTCAGACCAAAGGAACAACAGCTTAAATGTTAATGGGATATGCCAGGATCACATATGAAAAAGATAAGGAGTTGCAGTGGGTTGATCTCTGCTGCCAGGTTCTCACGGAGGCCGCTCTATCACTTCCCCTCCTCAGCTTGATGGGGGTGAAAAAGATATGATGAAAGGCTTGTGGGTCAAGGTACAGCCAGGGACAGATCACTCACCCACTACCATCGCAGGCAAAACAGAATTACCTTGGGGAAATTATTTTAATTTATTGTCAATCAGATTATAGTAGGATAATAAGAAATAAGAACAAAACTAAAGGCACCTTTTCCTCACCCCTCCCTTATTACTAGGCTCAACATCACTCCCAATTTTTATTACCTCCTTGCTTTCAGCCGCACAGGGGAATGGGGAATGGGTCTGCAGTCAGTTCCTCACATGTTGTTTTGTCACTTCTTCCTCCTCACACTCTTCCCCTATTCCAGTATGGGGTCTCTCCTGTGGGAGAACCCACAGGAGTGGGTTCTGAACTTCTGAACTTCTCCAACATGGGTCCTTCCCATGGGGTGAAGTTCTTCATGAACTGCTCCAGTGTGGGTCCCTCCCACTTGATGCAGTCCTCCAGGGACAGAATGCTCCAGAGTGCTCCCCCATGAGTCACAACTCTGGCCAGCAAACCTGTTCCAGCATAGGATCCTCTCTCCATAGGGCCACAGGTCCCACCAGGAGCCTGCTCCAGCACAGGTTTCCATGGAGTCACAGCCTCCATTGGGCATCCACTTGCTCCATTTTGGGGTCCTTCACAGGCTGTAGGCAGGTATCTGCTCCACCATAGACCTCCAAGGGCTGCAGGGCTACAGATGCCTCACCACAGTCGGCATCACAGGTGCTTTGATGCCTGGAGAACCACTTGCCCCTCCTTCTTCATTTGCCTTGGTGTTTGCAGAGCTGTTTCCCTCACATATTCTCACTGCTTTCTTTGGCTGCTGTTGTACAGTTTTTTCCCCCTTCTTAAATATATTATCCCAGAGGTGCTACCCCCGTTGCTGATAGGTTTGGTCTTGGCCAGCAGCAGATCTGTCTTGGAGCCAGCTGGCACTGGCTCCATCAGGCACAGGGGAAGATTCTCACAGAAGCCACTCTCTACAATGTTACCACCACCAAAACCCACAAAAACCCTATTCAGAGACCAAAAGCTGCTCTTGAACCAATTCTTTTCATCCAAAAGGCAATCCAGATTTCTTCAGCTAAACCTATTCCCACACATTCAAATTATTTTAGCATAGGCCTCGTGAGATCTTGCAGAGAGATGAGGACTGTCAGGCTATCACAGTGTATCATGGATAGAGAGAATGACACCTTCAGAATATCTCAGCTGTTCTCTTGTCATACATTCCACTGATTAATCAGGAGGCAGACTGTATTCAGTGCCACAGGAACTATAATTTTCTTTTTTTTTAAGCTTTGTGTAGGTATTTTATCTGTTGTAACTTGATGGTTAATCTGTGGTTTGTGGCTACCCTGCCTAGCTGCCAATGTCCTTGATTGAGTTGAATTGTAGATGTGGCTAACATATTGCTTCCTCTTTCCTTGAGTAATATTTTCCAACACCCCACTACAGTCTTGATATTGCTACATAGCTCAGTACACTGTATTCAGAGACAAAAAGACATCTCCTTTATAGAGCAGCATTTTGAGATTCCTCAGCAATGACTTATGACTGGAGTTTTTCACTCTTGTCCTCAAAGCAAATAAGACTTTCAGGAAACTGTTTGATAAAACTCCTTTTGTTTAATTCTGAGATACTAAGCATGACAAAAAATATTTTTTATGCTAGAAATATTTCTTGCATCTTTGCACTTCAGACAAAAATCAAGTACTTAAAGCATTTATCAAAGCTCCAAATTGTTCTGTCATCACAGTAATTTTTTCTATCTCTGTGTACTTGCATAGAACATGAAAGAGTAAGGTTTCTGTAAACAAACAAGTTGACAAATTGCGTTGTCAACTACTAAAAGAGCTGCAAGTACCACCACTCTCAAATCATCCAAGCCTGCAAGACAGGACCATTCCAATTGCCTCTCTTGTTCTAAAACATTTTCTATCTACCACAGAGACTACTGGTAACTTTAATGCAATTTATTAACATTGCCATTAGTTAAAGTAAAAATCAGTAAAATGGCATGTTGAAATTAGAAACCTAGGTTTTTGTATCATCTGCGCTTTCAAATAGGGATTCTCGAATATTATCAACATTATATTAAGTCCACTAAGTTAATTTTGCCTTTCACTTGAACACACAAACTAAACATTGTCAGTGTACTTGTTTTATTAGAAGGAAGAAGATAAACTGTTATGAGTCATTCCTTTCAAGGAATAATTCATTAAATTCAAGGAATTTAAGCTACTGTGTCCTCTCAGCAGTAAACAGATTACATGACATGTTCACTTTATCACACATTTGTAAAGCTTATCACATAGTAATTACTCCATGTGTCCTACATCTGCAATAATATTTCGTTGCAGAAAATTCTTCAGTTTAGAGCCAGCATAAATATTCAAACTATACAGTTTTCCTCCATAAAATGGATGAGCTATCATATGCACTGCAGCTATACTGGTTCTGCTGCACAATGCAATTTCTTGTCCTTCGAAACTACCCGAAATCTCTTCTATCAAATTTGTTAAGGGTAGGCACTTCCAGAATTTCAAGTGCAGATACAGCTATTACTAGAAAGTAGGCCTTTGAGCGGATGTTTCATTGCTACTAAGACGTCACAAGGTCAACAGTACTTTTAGGCAGCCAGCTTCTTGTTTCATTTCACCCAAACGGAAACTCAGAAACACTATTAAAACTTATGTCAGAAAAAAAAAAGACTCCCAACTAACAACAAACAGGCATTGCTATTTGCCTGCCCACGTTAAAATTTTAATCATACTATCAACAGAAAACTATTGAAAATGCTTGTCCAGTATAGCTGTTTAGAGCACAATACTTAACAGCAATTTCAGGACACCTAAACCTACTCCTGACGCTATGGTACTTTGAAGCATGCTATTAAATATCCCACCACTTTCATCTCAACTACCATAAGGAATTGCGTAGCTGGTTAGCTGAGAATTCTATAGTCTTGTGTTTGGACAGAAATCATCTTGCCACAGCAGTTGTTTGGAATTGACCAACCTTTAAACTAGATCTCACAGATGAGATGTGCTTTCTCAAGAATGTTTTGTACTAAAGCTAATTTATCTAAGGTGTTTCAAGTATTCAGATCCAGTCAAGTACAAATTTAGTACAGAGCTGCAGCACACTGCAGGAGTCATAGACTAGGTGCTGGAATGGTTGTACAAACACTTACAGGACTATTTCTGTTCTGGTTCACAACATTAGCACGCAGAAGACAATTTAGGCAGCATCGGGTGAGATCACTGTGCAGTGCTTCAGGTTTTTCAAGCCACAAAGCACCCAAACTTTTACACCCAGCAATTACCACTCCACCTTACACACATGCAAGTAAGTGTGTATGTGCAGTTACACAGTATTTCATCCCATTGCCAGTCCTGTTCTACATTTATTATGTACGGATCTGCCTAGGCAGGCTACCTTTTCTGCTATATTTGGATTCTGTAGTTTCATTGTTCTCCCAACACTGGCCTGAACTGAGATCATATCACAGAGAACCAGCAGATACAGGCTCGGGGAGAGCATAGTGGAAGGCAAAAAAAGCAGAGTTAACTCCTGGAAGTCTGGAAACCTACTCTTCGCTGACTTACTAATTCAAGATCTTATTAAATATAACCGCTTGGAGATTGCCCAAGGATAGCAATGACTCAAAGTACTCCCTGCCTTAAAAGTTCTGGTGCTTGACCCACTTCTTACAAAAAATAGGACATCAATTGAATTTCTAACCCTACATTTCAGCTCACTAGTGACAGGACTCTTGTGGCTTTCAAAAAGCCTTGGATCTATAAACATAACAATCCAGCTTGTCAGCTAAGTAACTGGTACTTCCAACAGCCCTGTTGGTAAGGTAACCAGGCCCGTCACGCATGCAGCGTCCATGATCCTCATGTGCTGAAGTGTCACGTCCTCAGCAGCAGCATCGTGGCAGTTCCCTTCTCTCCAGACAGCTTGGGTTTTTTTCAGAGGCACTCCTCAGTAGTTCTTTCAGTTGCTGCAAATTTGTCACCTTTTTAAAGCAAATGAATCAACAAGTCAGGTGGATTGGCTGCTACCTAACTCACTTCTGCTTAGTGCTGAAGTGAACACCTCACCACAAACCCTGTTCAGAAGCAATTTAGGTATTTTAGAATGCAATTTTAATTTTTTTCTTGTTTATTCAGTAGAAATCTGTGACGTATTTCCTTTAACCATAGTCAAGAACAATTCACCCACATCTGAAAAGACTGCCTTTTGTATTTTTACTAATGACAAGTTATGGATGTCCCCCAATACAGAAGTTACAATGAAGGCTACTCAGTGCTTATTGATGCTGTAATTTTAAGAAATTGCTATTTCCTTGCAGGTTTTTCTCTAAGGGTACAATTTTAGCAAAGTATAACAGCTACAGAGAGCTGATGCTGCTGCCTGAAAAGAGGCCTGTCAGAAACTTGATTGTAGATGAGTGTTTTTCAGCCTAGTTTTCAGACAGCTCCCAAATGGTACACTTACCTAATCCATCCTTTAAATCACAGTGGCTTGTCCCTCCTCAGTCTAATGACAGCCAGGCTAATACCACTTTGAAGACCTCAGCCTCTACAGTAATGTACTTGAAATACTAGGGCTCTCATCCTTTGCCTGATGGGAAATTTTGGATCCACGTTAAATTTTCTTAAGCCTGAAGATATAAGAAGAGATATATATTGCTGCACCTCCATTGTTTTTCCTTTCGTGCATTTCAAAAGACAAAAATTGGGCTGCTGCTTACATTCATCTCCAAAAAGTTTGTTTAGCAGAATCACAGAATCACAGAACAATTAGGGTCAGAAGGGATGTCTGGAGACAATCTAGTCCAACCCCTCTGTCAAGGCAGGGTCACCTAGAGCAGGTTAGTTGGGAATGTGTCCAGATGGGTTTTGAATGTCACCAGAGGGGGAGATTCCACGACCTCCCTTAATACCTGGCAGAAAGATACTACATTTCCTCCACCAATGTATTCTTCGCTTGCTTGCTTGGCCACTTCTACATGGGGTATAATCAAATCTTTTTCGCAACATTTCACAGGTGCTTTGATCTGATGCCAACATTTACAGTAATAGGAAAGAATGTTGCACTCCAAGATGTACAGTATACATCATCTTTAAGAACAGAGATATGGTCTGTCTTCTGGATGCTGAGTCATAATTTCCTCCTTTTTTCTAACAGCTAGGACTTTGGGTATTTCAGAGGTGACCTCCATTCTCCTGTATACATAAGATTGCTTTGTTAATGTCCAGAGAATGTTGGAACTGCCAGAGGCACTCCTCAAACACTTCATCCTTGAAGAACGGTACGCTTTAGAGGAAGACTGTGACTCACTCTTGCTTTTCTGGCAAATGCAAATGAAAATTTCTTATTTCCCCAGTGTTTCCTCTAATTTGAAGCAGGACAGCAATACCACTGATGGGCTGAATTGGGTCTGGCTGTGATGGAGTTCATTTCCTCATAGCAGTCCTCACAGTGATGTGCTGTGCATTGGTGGCTGAAAGGTGTTGATAACACACCAGTGTTTTGGCTACTGCTGGGTCCTGCTGGCACAGCATCACTGCTGTCTCCCCCACATTCTGCCCCTGCACTAGTAGGCTGGGAACGGGCAAGATTCTGGGAGGGGACACTACTAGGGCAGCTAATCCAAGCTGATGAAAGGGGTATTCCATACCATATGACATCAGCTCAGACGTAAAAGCTAAGGAAAGAGGAGGAAGGGGGGCATTTGTTATTTACAACATTTACTTTACAGCACAACTGGTAAGCGTGCTGAAGCCCTGCTTCCCAGGAAGTGTCCAGACATCAATTGCTGATGGGAAGTACAGAATAAAATTGTCTTTTTCCTTTGCTTGTGTGCATGTAAACTTTTGCTTTTGCTTTAGTAGACTGCCTTATCCCAACCTACGAATTGTCTTCCATCTAATTTTCTCTCCCCTGTCCAGCTGAGAAGGGGGAGCAATAAAGTGGCCTGGTAGGCACCCAGTGTCCAGCCAAGTTCACCCACCACATGGGCCAATGCATACTGTCTACCAATCTAATTTCGACACAAGTACTTTGGGACTGTTATAGTAAGAAATATTTTTTTTCGTTTGTACATGGGAAGAAATGGGATATCCCAAAGAGAACAGGAAACAGGACCTTAAGCTCAGAATCACTGGTGACTGATCATTCCTTTGAGACTAGCTTATGCGAGCTGCCTGTCCTGCCACACTGAAACCTATGCGCTTTGTAATAAACTTGGAAACCTCGGAACGCATGGCAAAGAAGGACTGGACAACGCGTGCCCAAAAGGCCACGTCTCAGTGCAGTTCCTTCAGCTACGAAGTACGCAATTGCCCAAGACTGCTGGGAGCTTGCCCTTGTAGCCAGGTCTTGTAACAGAAGTTGCGCTCTTTCGCAGCCCAAAGAGAACTGCAAACTCCTGCTGCACAGAGTTCGCCGTCAGGCAGTCCTGACAACGACTCTTAAGCATTCTGCTTCAATCCCTAGGCAGAATTAAGCCATCCAACAGCAATAAACCCACCCCCCTCCCATCTGCCGTCCTCCTGTCCCGCCCGACGCGCCGCGCCCCCCTCACAGCCACCTTGGCCTCCTCCGGGAAGGGGCGGGGCGTCCCCCTGCCCCGCCCACCGCGCCAGCGCCAGCGTAGCGGCGCACAAGAGGGGCGGGGCCGCGGGGCGGGGCTCCGCCCACTTCGTTCCGCCAATGAGGGCAGGCGACGGCGGGGGCGGGGCCGGTGCCCGTCGCGCGGGGGGCGGGGCCGGCGCGGAGTTGCCGCAGCGCCGCCGCCGCTTGTAAACAGATCCCGCCCCACGTGACGCGCTCGCGGTACCTGCGCGGGGGCGTCGGGCATTGTCCGCGTCGGGACCGGCGGGATCGCCCGGGCGGCGGCAGGAGGCGAGTCCGCTCCGCCCTTCCTCCCCCGCCGCTCCGGTGGGGAACCAGCGCAAGCCCCCCCGCCCTCCGGCCGCTAAGATGGCTGGTAGTGGGCGGTGAGGCGGCGCGGGGCTGCGGGTCGGCTGACGGGACGGTAGCACGCAGGGCGGGAGGTGTGTGCCCGTGTGCGGTGCCGCGCGGCGCCATGTCCGCCTTCGCCCTGGAGGAGACGCTGGAGGCCGACTGGGTGGCCGTCAGGCCTCACGCCTTCCAGGAGCGGGAGAAGCACAAGTTCGCCTTCATTGTGGCCTGGAACGAGATCGAGGGCAAGTTCGCCATCACCTGCCACAACCGCACGGCGCAGCGCCAGCGCAGCGGCTCCCGCGAGCTGCGCCGCGGCGGCCCAGAGGCCGCGGCCGCTCCCAAGGCCGGCGGCCCCGCGGCGCGCAGGGACGCGGGGCCGCCCCGGAGCTTCGGCCACCCCCGGTCCGAGACGCTGCCCCGGAGCCCGCTGCGCGCCAAGTGCAGCCCGGCGCGGAGGCCGCAGCGCGGCCCAGAGGCGACAGGTGCCGCCGAGGAGATCGAGGTGCTGGAACTGGGGAAGGAGGACGCGGCCGCTGCGCTGTCGCTGCCGCCCTCGCCCTCGCGGGCCGGCGAGCCGAGCGCTCCCGACGCCGAGCCTGTGGGGGAGGAGTGCAGCTGGGCCGGCCTCTTCTCCTTCCAGGACTTGCGTGCCGTGCACCAGCAGCTGTGCTCGGTGAACTCGGAGCTGGAGCCCTACCTGCCTGCCTTCCCCGAAGAGCCCTCGGGTATGTGGACGGTGCTGTTCGGAGCCCCGGAACTATCTGAGCAGGAGATGGACGCTCTCTGCTACAAGCTGCAAGTTTACTTGGTCCACAGCCTGGATACCTGTGGCTGGAAGATCCTTTCGCAGGTGCTCTTCACCGAAACTGACGACCCCGAAGAGTATTACGAGAGCCTGAGTGAGTTGCGACAGAAGGGGTACGAGGAGGTGCTGCAGCGGGCCCGCAGGCGAATCCAGGAGGTGAGACTGGTCCAGATATGTCCACTTTGGTGTCACCTTTAGTTTAATCTGTGACATCTTTTTTTAATCGTTCACTTCTTGTTCTTGTCCCGTTCCTTAGTGAGAAAATGAGGCTTAACCTTTCCAAGATCTCTAGAGCCAGGATTTAAAAAGGTGCAGATTTTCTTACTCATCGGAGTGTGGCTTAGTACTTTATTCTGTGCAAATGTAGGTGTTGGTGAAAAAATATGTGATGAATTTGGCAAGATCGCATATTTTTGTTCTTGTATTGCCCTGGACGAGGATGTGTTGGGGTCTGAATTTTTCTGTTAAATAGGAGCAGCAACATGTGATGTTTATTTTAACAGTACAATTTAGGCACTTGAGGCCAAGAAATTCTAGGTTCCTTTAGGCTCTGGGTGCTGAATCTGGTATTTATATGGTGAGATGACGTTTTCCAATGAATTTGGATTGAGTACAACTTTTGTTCAGCAGATAAGTTCCTAGAGTGGGGATTTTAAAAAAACAAGTTGTCTGACCCTAGCGGTTATTTACTGTGTTGCTGTTTGTAGTGTCTGTCAAGACTTGGATATTTCAGGACCTGCTGTGTCTTTCCTGTACCATGTATTGTTTAGACAAAGTAGTTGAGGACTTCCTGCTAACTAACTTCTAGCATAAGTGTGTGGGAATTTTTGCACTTTCTCAGTCTTCGTGGACTAAGGTGTATGAGGACCCAGATTTTCTCATTATTAAAGGAGAATGTTACGCTTGGGGTTTTTTTGTTTCAGTGGCCTTGGTCAAGAATGTAACAGGATCTGTCTAGATGTGACTGTGAGTACGGATCAGGTTAGGGAATTCTTTATTTTTGCAAACAGCACCTCGATTCTATTGTGTGGATATAGGTCAAGTTTGGCTGCTTCAGGTGTCTGCATATATCCTACCAACATTGTGTTCAAAAATACGTTGTGGCGATGGCTTTTTCTGCTATGCAGTGCAAGCATATCTCTTTGCTGTCTATTTTCATGGCATAATTTTTAGTCTTTGTAGGACTCAGGCTGAGTTTTTCCTTGGTGACTGGAGTTAGAGTATGAGAAAATTGATTTATCAGTGATGTAGCCATGGTAAGAACATGCAACTCATAGCATTGTTAGGTAAAAAATTTGTTTCTAAACTGTTGCGTTAGGGTATGTAATTTTGATTTTCCTTTTTGTTTTCATGTCTGTTTGAAGGGCTGAGTTAATTCTTGGTATTTGGTATACAACTGGTTATTAGTCTGTAATTTTCAGCAGTAGTTTTAGTCCAGAGAATATGAAAGCATGTTGTCTTCCGCTGCTTTGTTTGACTACATGAATAGTTGGGACTGTATGCTTAGATTAGACTTAGCCTTTAGCTCAGCAGTTCCTACAAGAAGCTGTGCAGGACAAGGGAAATCTGTGTTAAACATTTGAAATTTGGGAACTGGGTACCTAACTCAAGCCATGTGGTGTTTTTGAGGAAATGCTGATTAGGAATTACTGAGTCAGAACCATTTGTTTGTTGGAGAATCTTAATTTCTGTTTTGTTAGCAGCAGCACTATTGGCAAAAAATAAATTGGGTATCGATATACAGTGCAAGCTTTATCCATCAAGATATATAAACTGCAACATCTTTCTCTGTTAGTGTTCTGAACTTGGTGCAGACAAAATGGCAGAGCCTATGTATGCATTTGACTACAGTCCTTTCCCATGGTAACCAGTTCAGTAGTGTACCTAAAGGCAATACAGCTGTACTTCTGTCACTGTCAGTTGTGTAAGTTGACCCTTCTTTAATTAAAGGTAGTTCGTGTTTAAGAAAAGAAACCCATGGAATGACCCACTCTTTCCCTCTTGGCTCTCAGGTTTCTCTTTTCCCTACCTGTTAAGGGTTTGCTTGGTCTACAGGAAATGTCTTTTTTTTAAGCAAATACTGATACTCTTTGTCATTGCAATTCTAAACAAATGAAGCAGTGGATGATGGGTACTGCTTGGTATTTCTGAAGTAAAGGGGTTTTTTTTACTTTAAAGGAAACCTGCTGAATTTATACTTTATCTCTTTAATTTGCTTTTCCATCTGTGCTTGAAATCTGTCTTTTAGTTTATTGCAAGAATGTTGGATCTATACAATTTTAAACAATTTTGTCTCTTAGAAGAACTTTGGGAAAAAGAGGAAGTGATTGAGCAGCATTGGTAACTGGAATGGTGTCCAGGAGCACAGGGAATGTGGAGGGTCTTCGCTAATGTAAAATTGTGCAAAAGACAAGTTTTGAAATCCCAAGACCTTGACTTGGCATCTTAAAATAGGCCTCTGTGGTTTATAGGTATGTCATACATGTCTTTTATTTCCCAGGACAAATTTTTCTGTGCAGAGTATTACTTGAGAAATGCTTGCAGTTTCTGTTGATTGTATTCTTTGGGGTGGAGAAACAAAGTGAGCAACAAAGCCTCATGTTCCTTGTTTCAGCATCCCCTACTTGGCCATTTGTTGCTTTTCATAAGTTATTCACAAGCCAGTTTATTTTCACAGCAGATAATAATTGTTGCTCTTTGTAATAGTAATTTTGATCTAAGTCTGAATTTTAAACTTAATAAGCCTGAAGAATGTTGCAAGTAGAAACAGATCCAAGATGAGTAAGTAAAATAGTTGCAGAGGAACTGTATGACCTGGAATTTATTTCTTCTGCCTGATTTGCAGTTTTGAAATAGTGCATTGTTTTTTTAAATAAAACTATTAATTTTTGAATAGTTTAGGAATTTAATTTATGTTAAAGTAAAAATTTGTTCATTAAGTTTATACCAATTTAAAAGAATTCCTTAGATGCTCAGCTAAAAAGATAAAAAGATGTTATTTCAATAGAGAGTATGTCACTGAATCTTTATTTGTGATTCCTGGTTCTTGGACAGTATTTCCAAAATCTTAAACCTCGTGTCTAGAAGGCAGAAAACTTTTGCCTCTGTGCTCTTGCTCTCCCCGGTTTCCTATGTTCCTCCTATATATGGAAGAGTTTTTCTAGGCCGTATGTACATGTTTGTAAATTTTTTTGACTTTAATAATCCCAAAGATGATGGTATATGTCTTTATCCATGCTATGTTCTCAAAAGGTTGAATGTAGTCAGGGTTTTTCTGAATAGAAATGGTGTTAGTATGGTTTGGTGGCTTAGTCATGCCACAGACATACTTCAGTGTGTTCTCTTGCATAGCAAGTTGAGGATTTGTGAAGCCTATCTATATATTACTTGTGTAATATAGCATCTTTGAATTAATGGTAATTGGGAATGGTCTGGTTCCTTATAGCTCTTAATTGTCCTGGCAGACTGAAATTTGGTGGATGATAGTCTACAAGATCTTGAATACCAGGTATAAAACTAGTCAGAGACTTGCACTGGTTTTCTTTTTGCTTTATAAAATCTATGAATTCCAGTGTCTGCAGGCGGACAAAGACCATTTTGTATCTCTGTATATTCTTTTGAATTGCTGTAATAGAAAAGTTCAAACACTTCAAAGTACATAATTAAATTCTGAAGAAATTTTGAAGGCGTCTTATCTTCTGTGGTTGAATTAAGACTGCCCTGAGAGTGAGGACCTACTACTATTTTTAATGTCCATCTCCTGTGTAGTGTTACATTTACTAAGCATGAGAATAGCCCTGAAAACTTGTCTTGTGTTGGTTGACTTAATTTTCTTTTGATTCGAAGAACCTGGAAGGCTAAGGAAAAATAAGCTTTTTTTTTTTTTTTTTTTTTTTTACAGTAAAAACTTGAATTAAAAAAAAATTTTGGGTTTTTTGATGGAAGGCTGTATGATCATTTTAATTTCTTCTTAAATCAGGTACAGGGTATTTTTAAATTATTTTTGCAGCTTCAGTAGGCAAGTTTTTTCTTTTTGTTTTGATTGAATTAAATATGTTTTTCAAATCACAGAAAGTGGTAAGGAATTGGTTATGGAATTTCACATTTATTACTTCCCAACATGTATTTCTTCAATATTGTCACTTATTTCTGTTTACAGTAAAAAAGGCTAAATAATATCCAATATTGTTTTGTTGAAGCTGTTAAAATATTTTAGTGAAAAATAATATTCAAGGTCATTTCTGATGAGAATTTTATTTTATTGCTTTTAGTTATATATATTCACTTTTAAAATAAATGTGTATATGGTAGATAGTGGGGCACTGTGCCAAAAATGGAACTTTTTCCAAAGTAAGGTGCCTGATGGCTGTTCAATGATCTACTGCTGTTCACAATGAGATTTAAAGAGAGCTTCAACATCAAACTCAAAAATAATTCAAAAGTAAATATAAAACATTACAAAAAAGTATTCAGTGTTCCAGTAACACAGAAAAAATGTTAGCAGTAGTGTCTCCATCAAACCAGTGTAACATCTTTTCATGCAAGAAGCAAAGATTACTGAATATGGTATATGTGCTGCAGTGTGAGGTTTAGGAGATACATAAGGTATCTTAGGGGAGAACGGAACACTGGTATGGATTTTACTATGGGAGCACAGGGATTAAATAAGATACAGTGTGCAGTTTTTCTCTATTGACATGAGTAGAGCAGAGTTAAGACTAATACTGAGCATTCAGGAAATTCAGTCTATTTTTATTTGAATGCTTCTTTTTACATCCTCATTATTTATAGTGTTAGCTCTTTGTTTCCAGTAAAACTGTTTTGCTTCTAAATCCTTTGTAATTAGGCTGTTAAACTGAACTAGTATTGTAAGTTAGCACTAGCCAAAATAAAATATGTCAGCAGCTGTAGGACATGCTCTGTAGAACAGGCAAGCAGTCTCCAAGCTCCTAGGAGACACCTATATGATATTACTACTCTGGCTAGTACTGAGCTAATACTAGAGCTAGCTGAAAATAACTACTGCAGCTGTCTCTGAAAACATCAGAGTGCTTAAAATAATGCATATTTCTTCAAAATGTGGACAGATTATGTGTACACAAAGAAAAGGACATCTGCTTGAAAAATTGGGAAAAGGTTTCTTCTTGGCAAAACTTAAGTCTTAAAGGACAATTAAGAGTACATTCTGTAGAATATAGTGATATTAGTTAGCTAGTAAGCCTGGATTTAATTTTTAGAGACTGAAGACAGCAGCTTGCCAGTCTCATAATGAATTTCCTTATCCTTAGGAGAAATTGAATGAATTTCCTTATACTTGGGAGAAAAAAAAAAAAAAAAAGAAAAAGAAATGCAGTATATGCTCTGTTTAGGTGCCTGAACTGGGATTGGAGAACCATTTATGTTTTGTGCTTGGGGGAGTACTTCTGCTGCTCAGATTATTTTTTTTTTTAATATTCCATTTGTTTTCATAGATGTAGAGATAGACTTTCCTTTGTTTGAAGTTGTTGATATGCAGTTGCAGCATTTTCATATGACAGGGTATTTTGAAGAGTTGTGAACAATCGATGTGATAAACACTGTAACCCATTGTGCTCCTCAGGATTCACAGCTCACTTCATTTCTTTAGCTTTTAGAGATGATGTTGCCATGTCCTTTCTTCATGTTTTTCTTTGTTTTGCATATTTTTCCTCATTTTTCTCAGTATTGTTTTCTTTCTCTTCAACTGAATGTCTTTCCTTCAAGATAAATGCCTTTAAAACTGTTTTTTTTTAATCCAGTAACATCTTCTTCCTCTCCTTTTCTGGCTGAGATAGTATTACCCAAGCAGGTATAGAATTTGAAAACAGATTGTTTCTAATAATTTAATCATTTTCCATTTCTTTCTGTAACATGACAGGGCACTGTTTACAGACAGTGAGGATTATGTTTCTGGCAAATGTAAATGCTACTACTGCAGAGTTGAGGAAGACATTGAGAAGCAAAGATTTTCAGAAATGGCTGCATTTTTTTCCTTTTTGAGGATGTGCTTTTAACGATTCTTTTTTATATTAGTAGAAACATAGCACTGCAATCCATGAGGATATTGCTGTTAATGGAGAGGACTCAGTCCAGCTAAATATCTGCCAGACTTTATCTTTGCAAGAGATGAAAACCTAGCCTTCAAGAATATGGCAGAGAGAGAAGGAAGAAAGGATAAGAGGAGAGGGAAGAAGAAGAATGATATTCTGAAAATACACAACATCATTGAGTTAGTTAATATTTATATATATCTGACCTATTGCTCGAGAATGTCCTAAATAGGCAGTAAAATAAGGGGGGGATTGTGGAATGTTGAGCCCGGTGCTTCGGTCATTCAGAGTATCTTCTAAGTTGGCACAGTCCTTTTTCTCCTTTATTTTCTCCAAAGAAGAATCTCAATTACTAATATTTGGTGACACTGTAGTGTCACTCTGTGTTATTTTGTAATGCCACACTGTATTTATTTTTTCAATATCATACAAAAACAAGTGAAGAAAATGAACGTGCATTGAACTCTTTAGAGGAACCTGCATCTAGAACCTGTTTTGCACTTTTGGTGGCAACTGGAGTACTTAGGAGTTTCTAATGATAATACAGCTACATCGTTTCTTTTCTCTTTTCCAGAAAACAAACACAAAAATAACCCTAAGTTAAAATAACTATTTTTAAAATGTCACAAGTTATTGTTAATGTGCTGTGTAGTAAAAGCTTGTAAATAATATACTCTGCTGTTGTAAACAGTTTACTGTGTTCAAAATTCAGTATCCAGAAGCTTTGTTCAGCTTTGACCTGAAAGCCCTTCTAGGGAAGGCACATGTCAGGCTGTCAGCAACTATTGGTTTAGCTGTGCAGTGTATCCTGATCTAGATAAGTAGATGAAAAGTTTTTTGAGGAAGGGAAATGAAGCCTATTGATATTAGAACAATTAATTTAATTACTCCTAAACATCACCGTATCCATTCAAAACTAATATCTTGGATAGTTCATTGAAAACACTTTCTTTAAGAATAGTGCTGTTTTAATAGCAAACATGCAAGAATGCTTTAAGAACAATGTTGAAAGAATCGTGTCTTTGCAGGAAGTAGTAGTAGTATGCTTTCATCAGAAATGTAATAGTGATATTTGCTAGAATATGGGTTAGCCTTTACGTTTAAGGACTTTCGTGACTTCAGACAGGATTATAAAAATAAAGAGAACAGTCTGAATTTGTTGGGCAGGAAATTGGATGATCTCATAGTATCTTCCAGTCATAAGCTGTATCAGCTAATAAGGGAAATATGTCTTTGTTTTAATTAGTTTGCTGTTGAACCTAGCCCAATTTCCATTTTCTGAAGAATTCGGATTATTATTGCTTTATCTGAAAAGCTCATGAAGAATTTTAACACAGAGGATAACTTGAAACATCTCTGCAAATGTCTCCTTGTTTACTAGCTCTTGCCTGTAAACTGTGTCCATTATTATTGGTAACCTCTTATTAAAGGCTCGTTGGTGCAGTTTGGACTTTACTTTTGAATTAGCTCTTCTGGTTGTACATATGAAGGTGTTTTGATGTGAAGACATTTTCCTTGGCAAGCTAGGCTTTGAAAATTGTCATCTGGAGCCATTGAGTGTAGATGTGAATAGAACACTGGTGGTGTATCTGCATGACTCTGCTTACCAATAGCAAAAATTTCAGCAGATACTGCTTTCAATTAAAAACCTTTTGCTGGTAAAAACCTATATTGACATTTCCTTTCTATCTATTCTTTTCTGTTTGTGGTATTTATATAGTAGTATCAAATGTATAGTTATGAGAGTTTTTTGGGTTACATATGGGATAGACAAACATTACTCATTCAGACAAATTTGAACACTTAGCAGACTCTTTTGTTAGGGATTTGATTCTGGAAAGGTGTTACAAAACACTTTAAGTCATCCAGCAAACTTTTTTTGTTTTGTTTTAAAGGAAATTAAGTACCTTTGCTTTCTTAAATGCATAAAATAAGCAAAAAATTTCATTATTTACTATTACAGTACTTTTCAAAATGCATTTGTAGGCTAGTGTTGTGACCTTTTTTTGCAAAAAATGCTATGATAGTGTGAGGAAACTGGACGGGTTTAGTTTTTTTCTGTTGAAAAATGTTGTTTAAATAATCATTTGGCATTTGCGATAATTTGCAGACAATTTATGTGGGTCATCTAAAATTAATAGTAGCAAAACTTTTTGTGTAACAGTATTGCATCATGACTTGTTTTGAGCTACTTCAGGGAGAGAGTATTGTAAAAGATTTTCAGTAACTTAAAATCATAGATTATCATGTTAGAAGGAACCTCATAGTGTTTTTTAGTTAAACCCCATGCTTAAACTAGCTTTGATTAGGACTTTCTTATTTAAAGTTTGGTTAGTTTTTTTTTTTTTTAATAGCACACATAACACACTGTGTTTTATATCTGTTGTAAGGAAATTAAAAAAAAAAGAAGAAGCAAAAGGAATGAATATATTAAGTTATGAAACTTTTGAGGGACAGAATCTGTAGATTAGTTCTAGAAGTTTCTGAAAGTTTGTAATTTTTCTACAAGTAGCATTGTGCTTCAGAGCACAAATTTTTCAGCTTTCAGTAATGTGATACATGTTCATAATCATCAAATGTCAGAATTTTAAGTTGTACCATTTTATCACCTCAGAGTAGTATAATTCAGAAAAAAAATCATATGTGAGAGGAGGTTAAAGAATCCAACACTACTGGCCATACTGGAGCTGTTGAATTAGTAGGTAAATGGTATATATTATTTCAGCTGTGTTTTATTGTGCTGCTTTGTTGTGCATGGATTTTATTTCTCCATAACATTTGAACTCCTTATCCTTTCACCTCTATCCATTCATTTCTCCATAAGAAAAGAAATAAAACCAACCCAAACATCACAACAGAATACAAGTCTGCTCACCTGGTGCTAATATAAATTGGTTTTGCCTTAAATACTCTTCTGTTTTGAAAGTGATTTGATAGCTTGTAATTTACATTATATTTAGTGTTAAGGTGGGAGGAAAAGAAATAGGCATGATATGAGATCTAAGGATTTTCTTGGTATCTTGTTTAGCCTTTTGTTATTAATAGTGGACTGTAAATACATTCTTTGTAGTGGGCTTTTTTTGAATGTTATATTCAACTTTTAAGTAAAAAAAAAAAAACCACCATAATTTGAGCTTGGAAACTTTAAACATTGCATTTAGTAATGCAAAATGCTGTTTTCTTCTTAGACCTACCTTTCCTTGATTTCACTGTTGCATGAGGTCCTGCAGAGGTTGAAACAGTGTTAATCTCTAAAAGCACTGAAAGGGCACACAGAGGACCACTTGAGTTACCTGTCAGCTGCCACCTGGGTTTAAAGGTGGTTGCTGAGAGCTGAGGAACTGGATCATGAGCTTGCTAGTGTTGTTTTCTGTCCTTCCCCCCTTTCAGCTTTGTGTTTGTTTCTGTTCTGCTTCTCTGTCCTTGCGGTGTGCCAATGCAACTCAATAAACCTCAGTAAATTAATTCAAGAGAAACTACAAAAACAGCTTTCTGCCAGATGCTGAGTTAGTTTGTTGAAATGTCTTCACCAAAGCCAGTGAAGTGGAGGAAGAAGACATGTAAGAGCAGAAGGAACACAGAACTAAAGAAGAGTTGGAAGGAGAAAGGGAAGAGGGTAT
>JAWWES010000094.1:49064918-49085260 GCA_035583135.1 Lophotriccus pileatus
ATTTTGGGGTTAAAAAGTGAAGTGGAATCTTCTTTTGATAGGAGCTCAACTTTAATGAATAAATTCACCCATACTGGTGCTTAGAGTCTGGTATTATCGTAAAGCATTACTGCTTTGAATTAGATTTTTAAAAGTCTAACAGTAGACTTATCAGATATTTGAGAATTATCTGCTGCTATGCCAAATGCATTGTAAAACTGCTGAGAGTACTAATTCTGTGCTGCTGACTTGAGGATGAAACTGACTGTACGTCTTAAATTTTTTTTCTTCCCATCAAATATTCTTCTTTGTTTTCATAAAAGAACAGTTGCTTTTTAGTGGAGGTGGGTATTTGGCTGAGGCTGTGCCCTGACATCACAAATCTTACATAAAGGGTTTCAAGACTAGCACTTTAATACTTGCTAAGTAAGTGTCTTTGTTCTGTGCACATATTTTTGCTTAGGCAATTGTCAGTTTTGGTGCTCTTGAGTATATTTTCCTAACAGCATAGTTCAGAAGCAGAGAAGAAGAGGATCTGTGGACCAAAAGTTAATGTATTTTATGGCACAGCATGAACACTTATGTAATGTATGTTCTCAGTCTTCTGACCTGCACAAAAAAAGTTACTTAGAACTCATTAGGACATGTGTAAAATAAATTCTTTGCCAAGCCTTTAGGGTGAGGTGTTGCCTAGAAATCTTTTTGTTCAGAGTTACCATGTTCCAACAGATCAGTGATTCTTAGTGACTTTATCTTTTAGTTATTTTGCCCCTTTCCAAAGGAAAGGAGTATCAGGATACCATAATAACTCTGAAATACGGTTAACAGTTCTATTTCATTTTCCAAATCACATTACAATGTAAATACCTATTTCTGTGTTACTAAGAGTTAAAAAGCCCAAACCCTAACACTTCTATGCAATTAGCCCTTGTTTACTGTGGTTTCTGTAGCTTATCTATGTCTATGGTGTTCTAAGTGACATACAAAATTTGAGCAAACACATAATTTTATAGGCACTCATTTGATATGATAGTCTAACTCAGGAGTGGCACAGGCACATCACACAGTAAGGTAGGATGACCAGACAAGTACCATCTTAAGCAAAAACACATGGTGTTACACATTTGTCTCGTTTACAGGAAAGGAGATGCATAGTTTTTAATTGTTGATCTCTTCCTGTCGAGCATTAGGAAGAGATCTAGTGTGCCATACATTGTTGTCAGAGTTGGCAGCTTTATGCCTGAGCCTTGTGATATTCAAACAAGTTATATATATATATATATATATATATAATCTCTATGCAGAGATTTTTATTTAGAATGTTGTGTGGGAGGAGAGAAGTTGCATTGTTCAGTAATGATGCATACATGGAAGTAGTGTTTTGGCTCACTTGGCTGCATTAAAATACTACTTTAGTTTTTCTTAGTTCAGTTCTTGTCCTTTTCTGTGGAATTATAGGTAGCATGTTGAAATGAAGTTCATTTTAGTAGGCAGTGTAAATGAACTTAACAAAAGTAATGGTTACTGTCCAGGAGCTGTTAACCTATAAGAGAGGATAACTGAAATGAGGGAAAAGAGACCAGGCAATCTGCAGTGTGCTGGTTGTAGCCTTCAGGTGCATTCCCTTGTAGTGCATGGATGTTGGACACCAGGTGCCCACCGCAGCTGCTCTAAGTCCCCTCCTCAGCAAGAAAATGATGGGTCTCATGGGTCAAGATAAAGACAGGGAGAGATCATTCACCAGTTACTGTTACAGGCAAAACAGACTCAATGCAGTGAAATGAAATTAATTTATTGCCAATCAAATCCGATAGGATAACGAAAAATAAAACCAAATCATAAAATACCTTCACACCACCTCTCCCTTCTTCCTGGGCTCAACTTTCTTACTGGTTACTCTGCCTCCTCTCCCCAGGTTGCACAGGGGAACACGGAATGAGGGTTGTGGTCAGTTCATCACGTCTTTACCATTTCTTCCTCTTCGTGCTCATCCCCTGCTTCAGAATGGGGACCCACGCCGAGGAGACAGACCTTCATGAACTTCTGTAGTGTGGGTCCATTTCACAGGATGCAGTCTTTGGGAAACAGACTGCGCCAACATCTGTCTCCTGTGGGGGCATAGAAAACTGCTCCATCATGGGCTCTTCTGTCAGTGGAGCCACAGGTTGTCAGGAGCCTGCTCCATCATGGGCTCTCCATGGAATGACAGTTTGCTTCAGGGCCCATTCACCTGCTCCAGTGTGGGGTCTTCCACAGACTGGAGGAGAATCTCTATGTTGGTGCTTAAGGGAACCTCCTGCTTCACTGACCTTGGTGTGAGCAGAGTTGTTTCTCTCACTTGTTCTTGCTACTGTTGTGGGCTGTAGTTGTTGTTGTGCCATCAGTCTTTCCTTCTTCTTAAATGTTATCCCAGAGGTGCTAATGGACTTCCCCTTGGCCAGTGGTGGGTCCATCTTGGAGCTTGATGACATTGGCTGTCGGACATGGGGGATGCTTCTGGCATCTTCCTACAGGGGCCAGCTCTGTAGCTCCCCTACTACAAAAACCTTGCCACCTACACCCAATACATCTTTGCACAGATGTACTGAGGTACACAGGTAAGGACTGTTTTAAATAGGGTTTAAAGAGGAAAAATGGGGCTCACTTCATATTAGCAGCTCTTCAGGGTCTTAGAAGACACATTTTATGGAATTGTTCTTTCTTATTTCTTGTGTTTTAAACACACTGTATTTTGCTTTCCAGTAGCTTTGTTGGGTTTTGTTTTGTGTGCATGTGTGTTTGCTGTTTATTTCTTAGAACTGCAAACTTTGAAATTGTTATGTGTGTTGATGGGTGCATTTGATTTGATTGGTTGAATATCCTCAGTTCTTCTTTAAAAGCCATTTAGAAAACTCCCCCCAAATCCAGACAGTAACTTGGCAGTGCACCAATGTACACTTTCAATTCCCTGTTTTCAGAAGTCTCTTTAAAAAAAACTGGGCTTTTTGTCCAGTTAATTGGTGGTCGATAGCTGTGCTGTTTCCAAATAACTTAATATGGAATTAACTTGTTTATATTTTTTTTTAATCCTAAGAGGTTAGGCAGGTGTAGCGCTGGTTCCAGTACTTCTCATGCTAGTCAGTATTAACTAATTTATTTATGCCATTCCCCTGCTCGCCCTTCTGTATCCATATTTTGTATTTTCTTAGATGATTTCTGCCCCAGTAGTAAAATACACTTTAGATGTGTGCTGGAGAGTCAGGTTTTGGTCTGTTACTGTTACAGTAATCCAAGTGGTCTTCTTATACTGCAAAGGTAAGGATTGTTGATGACAATGCAGTCATGCAAACAGAAAACTAGATGTCCTGGAAAGGACATCCAAAACCTAACTGTAATTTGTGACACTGAATTACAGGATCATATGTGTAAGAGAGAGAAAAGCAGTTTGCCTATATAAAAGATTGGTAAAGATTTCATGTAGTTAAGACTCCGGCTCATTGCCAGGACATGTGGGAGTCTGTTTGCTTTTAACAGTAATTTCTTTTGTTTGTTTAAAGATAGCTTAAAAAGAGAAGCAGTTCTAAGCACGTTCTGATGCAAAAAAACTGCAGTCTAAGTTCAGTTGCTAAAATTCTGCATACAGATTTTATGTGCTGTAGCTTTACTTCTTTGTAACTCGTCTGAAGCTCATGATGGACTGTTGTATCAGCAGGAGGGTTTGGTATTTTACTCTTTGGACCGCTGTTCTGGGAGAAGGGTGAAGTATCTAGAGGCTATTCTGTCTGTGGTAGTGTACTCCTCTCTAACAACAGCTATCTGTAGGTTTCTTTACCTGTGATACTGAATATGCTGCTTCAGTTAAAAATCTTTAGAATTCTCCCTGGAAATGGCAAGTAATACCGTCAGAATCTAAATTCATAGGAAAAAGAGGTATTCTGTAGTTACTATTATTCCAAAAGTGCGAAGAAGCTTAGGAAGATCTTTATTGCTGGTTTTATTGAAAAATTGATATGTGTCATATTGCAATATTTTTATAAAATGCACAAAATAAAATAGGAATAACAGTGAAAGTTTTAGAAGTAATAGCAAAGGAAATTTAAGACTTGATTCTTCATTGATTAAATCAGGCTTTGGATTATGCTTCCAACTGAGGTCAACCTGCACATAATTACACTGTCTGCTAAAATGCTTTTAAAGCTTTATGAACAAAATATTTTTTAAAAAATACTGAAATACAAAATAACCTTTGTTATATGGTTCAAATATATGTGCTGTTAAATTAAAAGAAGAAAAAGAGTTTCCTGCTGGTTAGAGTATATCTGCATAATGGTTGTCTAAAATATGTGGGTTCATGTAGTTATGAACAATGTAACATCTGTGAAACATGATTCTTAAAATAAATGCAGTATTCAGTGGATATAGCACTAGTCAGGCCTGTACAGGATGTTAGTCTACGCTCCTCCACCCACTGCTCTAATGTAATTTAAAAAGTGTGAAAGTCAAAGATTCATACTGAGACTTTTGAAGTAAATGAGCAGTAACAGTGAATATGCTGAGAACTAGTCTTCACTGGGGCATAGAACATGCCACAAAAATTGTTCATGTATTTTGCTAACACCTTGAAAACTGCATGGTTTTTACTTACCAGATTGGTCTAGACATTTGGCTATGTATTCATTTAGGTATTGCCTGTGTGAAAATTGGAACGTACAGAATCAAACTACTCGAGAGTCTATGGGGGGCCTGGGTTGCCCTAACGCCTTATTAATTCAGTGGATTTTGTGCTAGTCCTGGCATTATGGTTATCTAGTAGTCCGAATACTGTCTGGATGTCAGCCAGCTAAAAAAATGTTCCAGCTGACTTTGATCCAGAACAGGAAAGCTTCCATCAGATTGTGCTATAATGGAAGTTGCTATATATAACTAGTTTTGCACCATCTACTTCCCTTGTCAGTGCCCCTTTCAGACTGGTGGCAGTAAAGCAGCCTGGGCTCTTCATCAGCCTTACAAGGCTCTGTATAGAAGTAGCTATTGGTCTTCTGTTCAAACCACACTGTGCTGATGAAGACTAGGTGATTGGTAATCACATCAGTTCCAAAAATGAGAGAATAGTTCTATATTTGTTTAAACTGTGTATATAGAAACATTTAGCTTGGAGAAGACCTTTAAGATCACCAAGTCCAACTGTTAATTAGCACTGTCAAGCCCATCACTCAAGCATGTCCCTTAGTGCCACATCTGTGTGTACATCTTTTAAGTTACTCAGAGATGGTGACTCAACCATTTCCCTGGGCAACCTGTTCCAATGCTCAACAACCTTTTTCTTGAAAAAATTATCCAGTCTTAATCTGGCACAACTTGAGGTCATTTCCTCTTGCTTGTTACTTTTGAGAAAAGGCTGACCTCCACCTGGCTACAACCTCTAGTACAAAAAATCCAAACACCAGGAGGACAAACTGTGCATTTAGTGAAGGAGTAGTGGTTCATTAGGACAATCGGCAGCAACTCCTGCCTGCATTATGTGAGAATGTAATATAGGGAAGATTATTATATTGGGCTGACAATGGTATTTGCAAGTGCTGTATTAGCTATACCATCTCTTTCCCATTGTCTTGTAGTGAGGGGCTCAAAACACTGAACAAAATACTGAACACAGTATGCAAGATCAATATCCAGATGTTTTTCACGAAAACATTGAATAAGCCTGAAGAAGATGTTAATAGAGATGGGTGTAATGAGGCTGTATGTAATGAGTACTCGCAAGGTGGTAACCTTCCTACCTGTTTTGAAGAGTATCCCTGTACAATAGCTTATTGGTCTTTACACCAAACCAAATTAGATGATACTCTTTGGTTTCAAAATGATTTTTCATGTTTCGTTATGTCCTTTTTGGCAACTGCAGATTAAATGAAATTTCATCATCATTTTCATTCAGAAAGTCCTCATTTGTCACAGGAAATGGATTCTGCATGTGTCATTGCCTTAGGGAGGAGAAGCTTACCTTGTGTTAGTAGATTAAGAATATATATATATGTGTGTGTATATATATATATATTTCTATATTAATAACCTGTTGGGTTTTTTTGTTGTTGTTGTTGTTGTTGTTTTGTTTGTTGTTGTTGTTTGTTTGTTTGTTTGTTTGTTTTTAATTGAGGGTTTGGTATTTCTGAAGAATTCAGAATTAGGCTTGAATTTTGGATTGGAGTAACCCCATCAATAGACCAAATAGAACTATTTACTTATCTTTTATGTGCACAGAAATGTATTGACTGTTCATTACTTTATCACTTCTGTTTCCAGTGGTGGACATTATTTTTGCTGAACAGCCAACTAATTATAAGTATCTACTAGCTTTGAGTGTCCCTAAGGTGTCTCTGTACTGTACTGATAGTCATAAAATTGTAATGGTCCTTCACTTCTTGACACTTTCACTCCAGCTTCTGAAAAGTTGTCTGTCTTCCAAAATATCAGAACTATTAAATAGGCCTTGAGAATGGTCTATGAACAGGGAAGGGAAAAAAAGAAAAAAAAAGTCCCTACATTGTATTGTTCTGTTCCTGGAATGAATTCACCCAAGACTCTCCTTTAAACGATGAGTAAATTTTCTCCAGTTGTCATTTTTTGTTGCCCTTTAGAATTTGCATCCTAGTAGAGTGGTAGGGTTTCACAATGAAACAAAGTTGTAAATATATTTAATAGTAAGATACTAACAGCTTAAGCAGCTGAAAGGAAATGAACATGATAGTGTGCTGGTTGAGTTGCTACTAATAATAAAGACTCTTCTTGCGATGAACGGCTTGAGAAGTAAGATTTGGTTTTTCAGTGACTTGGCAGAGGGATAACTACAGCTTTGTGACTGGAAGAGGTTTTTCTGATAGTGCCAGGGTAAAGCAGGAGAAAGCTCGAGTATGACAGGTCTGGGTTTAGGCACAAGCCACAAGAAAAAGGAGCTGAGGTAGGTGGTAACTTCTTAGACTAGATGGTTAAAAAAACTAGTGGGCTGGAATAATGTATGAAATCCATAGAGACTTAGTCCTCAAATCCAGAAGCATCTGGGATGACTTCCGTCCCTGTAGTTTCAAGTTATGTTATATGTGTCTAATCCTGAAAGTTCATAAAATGTCAGTTTTATAGACTGCAAGCCACGAACCATTGCCTAGTGGTAGTGTTCTCAGTGAGAACTCAAATGCTACAAAATACTACATGCTATTAGGAGAGTAGGAGGGCATAGCAAATGACTTGCAATAGCAACAGTTCTCTATGTGAAATTGTCTAGGTAACACAACTGTTTGTCTCATGCTGCTGAGAAATTTCACATCTGTTCTACACCATCTGTCCCAGACCTTGCTTCTCTGTTAAGGTTAATGAGGGAAAGCTCTTCCTATCTTGTCATGTGACCATTATATTAATGATGAACATGTAAATAAAGCTACTACGAGCATCTCTGCATTCTCTCTCTAATCTTGACTGATCTTTAGAGCTTCAAAGAAAGACCAGGTGGAGTTAGAGATTTTCTTAAACAAACTTTCCATTATGAGGAAAGAAATTTTTCTCACCCGATCTAGTACCTGAAACATAGCATAGTAATATAAATGTAACAGAGCAAGCTGAAGAGACAGTATGGTAATCAAGGCTTTTCATCACTGTCCTGGGATATAAATGAAGCAGGTATCAGAGGCCTGTTGACCAGAGCTTCCATTTCTAATCTGCAGTTCTGGCTCTTTTGTCTTCCAGTTATAACAGTTGATGCACTTCACTATACAGCAAGTATTTCATGTAGGCTTGGTATCCAACTGAATGAACAGATAGAAGATAGGATGTGCTTATTCTGTAGTGTTCCTAATCTGTGTTAAGTTTAAATAAACTTGGACTATGAATGTATGCTTTTGAGATGATAATGTAAGGGGCAAGCGACTTTAACTTGGAAAATTATGTAAGAGGGCAATTAATTTGAGATAATCTTGTCTTTGTAAATACATCAAGTACTCCACGTGTCTGTATGAGATTTGTTTTTATTAAGCAGCCTGAATATATTTTTTTTTTAGAAATGGTGAAAGATTTCCAGCAGCATGTTAGGTCTGCCCAGGCAAATGCCCAAAATAGATGCAAAACAAGCATATAAAATAAAAAACATACATTGTAGCAAATTTGTAAAAACAGATGAATTTTATCCATCATAAGAACTAAAGAAAGGAACAGACTTCAATGTTGTAGGGCTTTATATGAATTAAAGCATTTTTATACTAACATTTAAGTATTTTTTGAAGATTATAAGGCTTAGATAATTTCCTTTGTGAAAAAAAAATCTAATGAAATCCACGTGCATTTGAAATTTCATATCTCTATCTAGGAAGTCAAAACTGGAATCATAAGCTGGAAGACAAAATGCAGATCAGTGTTTAGTTTCATATAGATTCCTCTCTGTGGCTGAGGCCACACTGATGGAAGGGGGCTGTATGAGTCCAAAGAGCAAACTGGGAAAAGAAAACCCAAAATCTAGGGTTAGGGTTAGGGTTAGGGTTAGGGTTAGGGACCCTAACCCCAAAAATATGAAAAGTTCAAATGCAACCTTTTTTTGTCTCCTTTCCTGTAGCTCCTTTTCCCCCAACTCTGATATCTAGTAGTGGGAAATATGTGAAGTAGCATACCTGATTACTGCATTATAGGTTCTTTTACTGAGTTGCTTTTTGTGCTCTCTGTGCTCATGTTCATTACCTTCCAGAAATTTTTGGAAACAAACCCATCAGTAGGTTTGCTGCACTTAAGGTTATAAGAGACGTTCTCATACTTGACTGTCTAAACTGAAGATCTGCATTGGGGACTAAGACTTTTTTTCTGTTTGCTTGTGTGATGATGTTGTGTGAATGGGAAGATGGAACAAGAGGATAGACTAAAAAATGTTGTTTAAATTACTGTCACTTTTATCAGGAGTGCTTGAATATTTTCACTAAAACTTGTACTTTTTTGCAGCTTCTCGAAAAACATAAGAATACAGAAAGTATGGTAGAGCTGCTTGAACTGTACCAAATGGAAGATGAAGCCTACAGTAGCCTTGCAGAAGCTACCACGGAGCTCTACCAGTACTTACTACAACCATTCCGGGATATGAGGGAACTTGCGATGCTTAGAAGACAGCAAATAAAGGTATGGTAAAGGTAACTGAGCTTCTAATTCATTGGGAAATCCTGCTTTTTAGTTGTTATTTACTGGTTTTATTGTGCAGTATATGAAAGTGTGTTTTTCCACTCCACGTTGACACCCTGTTTTTCTGGGTTCTCTACTCAGATGAGTACTTTTGAAGAGTGAGAACATCTGACATATGTAGCTAACCACCACCTCTTTATCTTACTGTCTTCTACTGTTCAAATGCATGGCTGAACTAAATAGGTCAAACCTAAACTTTTGTGGTTACCGAGAATATTGACCAATACATCAAATAGAAAGGGACATGCAGTATATATACTGATAATCTGATAAACCATGGGAAGTCAGTAGCTTTTTATCTGATGTTGTGAAATACTTAAACATGGAACCATTTTCCAGGTATGTAATTTGTTGTAACACTTCAACAGTGTATTTGCCTAAGAGCTAAAAAAGTGTAGCCAGCTGAAGAATATTGCATTTTGGTAAAACTGTTTAAGAATGAGTAGCCTTCTGATTCTAAGCTAAAATGGTTTGGTTTCATTTAATCGGTGTTGCAAATGACATTTTATCTCAGCTACGACAAGCTTATCTGGTTTGTTCAGTTAGCCAACATTACTTTTACTGGTTTCAACTTAAAAATATTGTTTCTCTCTGGTTTTGAGTATAGAATGAGGGAGGGAGGCAAAAGGATTTATAATTCCAAAACTAGTTTTATTTTGACATGGTGCTATTTGCCTAAAGTAATTTTTCAGAAAGCTCAGCAATATGAAACACATTTGGTGTTATAATGTGATAATATTTGAACAAAGAATGCTGGTTTTTTGTCCTGAAAGTTAAATATTGCTGCACAGAGAACTAGCATGAGTATTTTTTCAGATGAACACAGTTGAAGATTATGAATACTTCACTTGTTAAAAAGCTTTCTTCAAAGCACAGTGAAATAATTCCCATTTTATTTGAATTTGTAGCAGAGGAAAAGATGATTTTTTTGTTCCTTTGTCAAATAAGAAAATGTAAATATTACAATGAGTAGGAAACATGGATTGAGTTGTTTTGTTTTGTTTTTTAAACATCAGTGATCTTTTTAACTGGAGTTCCAAATACCTGATTTTGTATTTTTCCTGAAAGAGTAACCTTGGTAAACTTCAGAGCTTTGTTCTGTGGTTGATTACTTTAGTTGTACATAGTTATACCTAATGTAATTTTATGTTCTTCTCTTAACTTGGGAATTTTTGATTTAAAAAACTTGGTCATTTTCATTCATCTATGTTATGTGGTAGAGAAAGATGGTATCTCTTGTTTTTCATTTCATTGTTTGAGAGAAAGCAGTACTTGTATGTATGATGGCAAAAAATATATTACACTGCATAGCTAGGGTTGAAGAATTGCTTTATAAATAGAACTTGTGCATTAAATGGTTTATTTTTTTTGCATATGTTTTCTGGCGGGCTTTAACATTTTAGACGTTTTCTGTATTAGGTATCTGGTTTTGATTTGAAGGGAAATTTAGTTTGGGCTTTGGGTTTTTTTAATGAATTTGGGAAGTTTTAACTTCTAATCAGTTTCATTTTGTTGGTTTTCACAGCGAGTTTAGAAAGAAGTTATTTGCATTGTCTATAATCTTTGAGAAGAGTGTTTTCTGCTTTCTCCTTTTGGAGCAAGAATTGAAATATATATCATCTGGATGGTAAATTTCTGCTGTTGCTGTGAAATTTAAGCAAGAGACAAACCTAGAGAAGACAAGGGAGAAAAAAAGCACTAAGTTTTGTCTGATCAGTGGAGGCTTATTAGCGTAGGACAGCTGTATTGTATGCAGATTCCTCCTTTGGACAAAACCCCCACCAAACAAACCACAAACAAAACAACCCAGAATGGAAGTTCATAATAAAGTTAAAACATGTGGAAGCTTGGAAACATAGACTAGTTTTGTCCATTATAGACAAGGTAGGATCTTGTTTTGGGTTTATATTTTAACTTGATCATATGTTTCAAGTGTATTTTGCATCATTTAGTGTACAGGATGGAACATTTAGTATGTGTGAGGAGTCAGAAAGTCTATTGTGAAGTACTTAAATATTTCTGGGTTTGGAAAACATAGTTTAAAAGATGTAAGATCATGGAAGGAGAAAAGGATGATTTATTATGAAATGAAACGTCACTCTGGAAAACTGACTCCTGCTGCAATTTCTACTGAATTATGGACTAGTCATCTGATCCTAGAACATTGTGTTCAGTAATGATATACTTATTTTTGTTTGGGCTTGCAGCATCAGAAACGTAGTTTTGTTTTTATGAATACTTAATATTTGTAAGTGCTGCTCAAGTCCAGGGGGACTTCCCTCTAAGCATATCAGAATGCTTACCAGATACCATGCATTCTTGAAAGAGATGAACACTGCAAGCACAGCTGTGTTTTGGGCTTGCATTTTTATCAGGATGATATGGAAACAATCCTGCTCACTCCAAGACCTTTATGGAGGACACACAAATAAAAGCCCGTTTGTGACAAATCGTATTATCAAATTGAGAAATGCTTATCAAAGAAGCAACACTGTGCTCATTTAAAGATTAAAATTGTGTTTAGTATGACTATATTTTGGTTGGTAAGTTGGAAAAGTTGTATTGATAAACCGGCCAAACAGTCAGAACTGTGATTATGTTCTGAATGCCTGAGGAGCTATAATAAAGGAAATGAAGGCAAAATTATAATTTATATATACATAAAAGCTGTGATGAATGTTTATAGGCATTTCTAAATTTAATTATAAATGGTTAAATGGTTAAATGTAATAATAAGTGAAGACATTCAGCCAGTGAGTTTTAGCGTGTTGATTTCCCTTTATGGGTTACTGGATCATTTCTTCTGATTTCAGACTCTTGAATGCAACGCAGACATCAGGCAAGTGAAACCTGGTATTTAAATGCTGTGTTCTATGTTTTGGGCTATCTGTATATTCTTCCAAGAACTGGGAAAGCCACTATGAACTTAAAACCAAAGGACGTGCTCTTTTACTAAGAATCAGACTCCTTAAGAATTAAAAAAAAGCTGTAGTATCTTGATTCTAAGAATGTTTCATGAGTATACCCACAAATTTTTCATTAATCAGAGTAGGTCGTTCCCGTGTGAAAATTTTACGAATGTTTTACATGTGAAGAACACATGTTGCCATAGCAGAAAAGTGAGCGGTAGTAGGCTGGAAACACAAAGGTGAATACGTCTGAAATTTGGAAGAAGCAGAGTAGATACCTGTGCTCTGATGCCTTTGATTTCAGAAAGTTTAATCTAAATTTTGTTAGATCCTCCACAGATAGTGCGGTTTTCTTTTGAAAGTTTGGAGGGGAGGCACTGGTTAATGGTTGATATTTGGCTATAGAACTTATTGACAGGTTAATATGATCAAGCTTTAAGTCTTTTAAGACTAAGACATGAAGTGTTCTTTGATGAAGAATATCAAATCTAGAAGAGATTCAAATAGAATCGAATATCAAATTTAGAAGAGAAAAAAAAATATTTCAGAGGAATAACTTCATGGGCAAAACCCCAAAGCCATTTGTGTCTGTACAGTTGTGTTTGCCGGTCTTCATACACAGAAAGAAACTACCTTGCTACTTAGAATTTTTGTGGCCTTTTAATTCTGGACAGTACTTCAATCATGATGAATAGGCAGTGAGTTTGATTAAACTCAAGGTGAATTCAGTGGGAGACTTTCTTTTCTTCTTCTTTTTTTTTTTTTTTTTTTTGATTCTTCTTAGTGTCTTTGGTATTAGACTAGAGATAAAATGTAACAAACTGTTTCACAACCTACATGTAGATGCCAGAAGAACTTTGACACAAGCACTGAGTTGGACTGTATTTGCTTAACTGAGAACTGATAATACATTTTTACAGGTAAAAGACTACAGCCACCATTACCTCTCAGTTCATCTTCAGGAAATGAGAGTATTAAAATGTTATAATATATTAAATATATTAAACATATTCTTAGCTTCTTTGAATACATAATAGTTATTTTTACTGACATATTAATTCACTTGAATGTGGGGATGTTTTAAGGAATTTGAATACATTAATGTCCAGGTCTAGCACTGGACATTAGAGAATAGAGCAGGTTATACATTGAGAATTCATCACATCCTGTTTTTAAAAGTTTTAGAATGCTTTATTAGTTTGTTGTGCTTCCCTTTCAAGTTCCTTTATGTATATTCTGGTATAGTTGAAAATAGAACTCTGGCTTAACTGTGTGTGAATTTATTCATTTGTTTAATACATAATGGTAAATTGAAGTAGTGAACCTTGTAATTAGTTTAACTTTGATTTGTGCAAAATTAAATACTTAGAAATAACTTATGTTGTATTGAACATGTAAAATTTTGGTTAAAAATACTTTCACAGTATGAAACAAATTCAAAGGAGAAGAAATTGAATGATGAGAATAGCTAGCAAAACAGTGAGAATTACTTAAAAAAATAGATAGAGAATATTTTAAAAAAGTCTCACAATAAGCTAAAGATGTTTGGGGAAGGAAGTTAATATCAGTGCTTCAATTTGGAGTATTGCTCCCATATATCAAACAGACCAATTCTGTATTACTAAATTCATATTTTTAGCATTGGCCCTTGAATAACTGATGTCTTAGTGAGCTGGTTTGTGAACTGTGCATTTTTTTAAGCATCTTATAGTATTTTATAGTGCATCGTGGTCTTGAAGTGAAGAACATGAAAACAAAGTTACAGAAGACATATTGGAAGACAATAAAGCAGCACTGATTAAAATGCATAGATTATTTGCATGGCATTCAGCTCAATTTCATTCCCTCCGTTTTGTGAACCACACCCTCCAGTAATCAAACTAGTGACTTGCTGACAAGCAGTTGGTGAAAAATGTCTGATAAAAAAACCCGTAAGGTAGTACTTGGTGGAGAAACTGTAAGACTTCAAAGAATTTTTAGCTTTCTGTTTGTCTATTTGTTGTTGAAGATGTGTCCTCACATCATCAGGAATAATAGTTAACTAAACTTGGCTTTTGAAAATCATGTAGAGTTTGAAAGAAATCTGATTTTATGCAAGGTGGCTGGATTTACAAATTAAGGTCATAATCTTTGTTGAAAATACTGCTTTCTAGTTTGAGGAACTTATGTAAAATGCTGAATTACGCTGTGATCACCTTTATAGTCTCAAAGACTGTTTCAGAAGAATTGTATGACAGTCTCTGTTTACAGTCCAAACTGTAAATCTTCTAGGGTATTGTATGAACTCAGAGCAGAACATTTTGCTGACTTAAAAAAGTGGACTTTCTCAAATACATAATGCTTCAAACAGGTGATCTGATATATAGCAGATTGGTAGTCTGAATCACTGAGGAAATTTCATTGTTGTTAAGAGGTTGCTGACTACAAAACTGTGGCGTGTATTGGATAGCTTAAATCTGCCTGTCTGCCAGGGTGAGCAGAGTACAAAACTGCTCTGGGTGTATAAAACTATAAACTATAAAACTGATTAATAAGACTTCTAGAAAAATCTGATTGTGCTTGAATGCTGAAAGGTTTGTTGTTTTGGTTTTTAAAAAGTTGCCTTACTAAAAGCTGGGCTGAATAATAAAAATGGTACGTGACTTTTCAGTAAATAAAAAGTAATACATGTGCAGAAGGATGATGACCAGCTTCAAAAGTGTATATGCACATTCATATGCACTGTTACTCCTGAGGAAAAAGGTATGAAAGTTATCCTGAGAGGTTTGCTGAAAACAGCTTGCCATTCCGTATTTTAAAAGACAAAAGAAAGGTTTTGAATTATTAGGCAGATTAAAAAAACCAACCAACCAAACAAAAACAAACAACACAAAACACCACAAAATAAATATATATAAATATAGTAATATTATAATATTATATTATATAATTAATATTATAATATTATACATTAATATTATTAATATTGTGACATTATAATATTATTAATATTATAAATAAATAAATATATACTTTGGTATATATCCATGGTATACTTGCTTCTTGAATGTTGCAGTTTTAGTTTCTCCCTCTCAAAAAACATACTGTAGTATCAGAATAGTTACAGTAGGGAGAGTTAGCATGTTACCTTGTGAACATTCTCAGTGGAAGACCAGAACAAATGAATCAGATTGCCTTAGTTTGGAAAGCATGTGCTTCATCTAAGATAAGAAAGAGATCTATAAATCCTAAGGGGCAGAAAATATTGAATGTTTTCTTCAATCTTTCTTGTACTAAAAAAACCAGTAGGGGTCCCTCAATCAACTTGTTTGGCTTTAAAACAGCATGAAAATAAAGGAAAAACAAACTCTTAATACAACTTACATGCACGTGGCAGTAATTTGCACAGTTTAGCTGTGGACTCAAATGCAGATATGTTCCAGAGAGAGACAGAGCCATCACTGGCTATTAATGATTCAGATTAACTGTCAGCTCAGGAAGCCTGTAAGCTGTTCAGTAACAGAAGTTGTGAATTATCAAATGTATCCATACCTTGTGTCTTATTTTTTTTCCTCAAGTGCTAGTAAAGGAGGAAAGCGTGCAGAAAGATGCGGAATCAGTGTGTTCGTTCAAAAAGGCATTTTGGTGAAACTTTGAAAGGCTGTTTAGTATGCAGAAAATATTAAATTGCGTGTCCCTGAGGATTAGAGTCAAGGAGGGTGATAGCTAGAGATGTATGATTTTTTATTTTGCAGTGTTGGAGATAGGCACATTGAAAAAGAAGGAGTAGACTTTGATGCAATGTTATGCAGGTTGTAGAGGTCAAGGAAAGGGACTAAAGACCTTCAAAGATTGAAAAACTTGATGAGAGTCTGAATTTCAAAAGTCCATCCAAACCGAGTCTGTAAATAGTTTGAAATCTAGTACTTTTTTTTCCAGTAGTACTCTAAAAAAGTAATAATTTCTGTAAGCTTTTATCATATTTGCTGACTATGCTGAAACTTGCATGGCTTTATTTGCAGTTGTTACAGTTATTTTCAGTATTCATGTTTATAGCTATGTATATGTGTTTAATCTGATGTCTTCTTGTGTAATGTGCCATTATTTTTCTTTTTTTAGTGTATCTGTATATAAAAATTGTCCTACATATTTTGATGAACACTTGATAGATGTGCTTAACATCTTATCTATTGTATATATTGAGGTTTCTTTAACTGAAGTTTAAAACCCCATCCAATCATTTTCATGTACAAGCAGAATCTAGAATGTCTGGAAACACTCAAGCCCACTTGCTTTAGCATTCAGGTTGGGATGGGTTAAACAATATTTTTAAATAACTGGTAGAATATGTCATCTTAAAAATACATTTTTATAGAAATAAAGCTTTCTTTTAGAAGGTGAATTATTTTTAGTCTGGGGCTCAGTCAAGGAAGCTGAAATGTAAATAAAGGGTTTGTGATATACAGGTGGATAAATAAGGAAAGCATAATGCAGAGTGCACAGTTCGGCCTTTATTCTGTCAATTGCCAATATAAAATACTGTAACTTAGTGTTTTTAATGCTCCTTTATATACACTCTTACGTGTATGGGGGAAATAAAAACAGTTGAATAAACCCAGTCATTCCACTTACTCTTCTATGATTTTTCACTTTTGATTACTTCTTTACTTTTTAGTTTTTCAGCATTCTCCATAGTTGTGGAAGTAACATTCACCACTGCACTTTGCAGTACAATTACATTATTGTTTCAGTCTTCTTTGTCTATGTCGTAACATCTTGGTTGCTTTTCAGTTTGTTACTTCCTTTACAGTCTTTGTGTATGTTGTTCTCCTATGTTGTGAGGTAATCAAAACCCCTGTAGTTCGTATTGTTATTCCCAGTGCCAGATTTTTTAGGGAACCTAGACCATCCAATCTAATCTTGCCTTGTAGATATTAACATTCAAGTCCATATGAGTATTCCTTTGGATAAAACCAGTAAAACTATAAAGCCCTTTTTACACCTATTATTCCATATATATGCCCTCACATACTGTATTTGAGGGTGTATATATGGAATTATATTTTGGAAAATACTGCTGGGTTTGTGTTATTAACTGGGAGCAGTTAAAAATCTATAAAACTAACTATGAGAAGTCCCTTACTAGATGATGAAGCTGAAACGCATGCTTACTGGCTCCTATGTGTAGCAGGCTGTGGTTGGTTTTGGTTGGCTGTGGTTGGTGTTGACCTCCTGGATTGTGTGGAAGGAAAGTAGCTGAGCCTTTGAGCTGAAATGCTCATTTATATATGAAGCCATTGCCTTTTTGTGAATTGCCTCTGTTGTATGCAGTGCTCCCTCAACCTATTTTTTTTTGTTCTCATAATTAACTCTCCCACTGTTGTTATATGTTGCATATTTCTCCTCCTCTGCCTATTACAGGTCTATCTAGGAGAAGAATTACAAAGGGGCTGGAGAGAGATGACATATCCCTGCCTAAGCTATTATGTGGCCTGGCCTAAGTCTGTTTCTGTCAGTCTTGTCCATTCTTGAGAGAGAACCTGCAAAGTGTTGAAGACCATCATTTAGTAGCTCTGTGCTGTATGTGTGTCTTGTGATTGAAGGCCTGTCGCTCATATTTTCTTGCAGTTAGCTCACTTTACTGTCTTCAAAACTCAGCTACAATTTGCAAGCTGTTGCAGAGGAGAATCTTTCCAGTAGAAGGATCTTGCCTATGTTGATTCACCCGCATTTGCTCATGGACTAGTTTAGGAACTTCCTTTCAGTTTGTTTTCTCTGAAGAATTAATTTGTTTTCCTTCAAAACCACACCAGAATAGTGTAGAAATGTGTTCTTTTATCTTCCATTACTCTGAAGCAATAGCTGATGAAAGTAGCTGTTTGTGTGATGTGTTGAAGTTAATAGCTTCTGCTGTTTATATCCCTTCTTGTGTGCTTTCCGACAACCACTTTTGTGAAAGCTGTCATAATTTTCTTTGTTTCAAAGCATCATCTGAAGCAAAGCTTGCAAAACATGAAAGTATTCAAAAGCCCCTATTGGGGAGGGGGGAGGGGGGAGGGAAATCATAGCCAATTTTACCCTGAAGCTTGGATTCCTCTCAAAGAGAATATAGTGTTTTTTAAGGAGGAATAGCTGAAGTGGTTTTTTGAGAAAGTGATTACTAGAAGAGAAACTGTAGATTTGTCTATGTGATCTGGTTGTGAGATGAAGGGTTTTTCCCTTTTCTCCAGAACTCTTGAGTTCAAATGAGGAATTCCAGGCCAAAAGCTCAGCTTGAGAAAATGTTAGGTAGTTGAAAAGCCTTGTAGATTAGGCAAAAACTTCAACTATATTGGAGCTTCTTAATTTTTAAATGGAATTTTTACTGAATTGAGAGTAGATACGGAAGTTTACAAGAAGTGTCAGTTAGGTGACAGCACCTGGTTATTCTTTTCTCGCTCTGTCCATTTCAATTCTTTGTTGCCTTCTCTTAGTCATATCTAGCACTGACAATGGTAATTTAAACTGGTAATTTTTCTCTTGAGTGATTGGTGATTGTCAGTATTTGCACTCAAAATATAACTGTCTTTTTTTCACGTTTCTTCAAAGCGTGCCAGGTGCATGGCTGAAAGTGGCTGTTTGCATGCCCTTTATCTTTTAGATTGTCACAGTTAATTTGGTTGTGATTATGAAGGACAGTTAATTGCCTTTGGAAAGGTTGCTATCAGCATTTTCTTTTACACTGTGTTGTGGTTTTTTTTTTTTTTCAATAACTATTTCTTTTTACTTTCTTGATGGAGAAATTGAATCAGGTGGAAGAGACTGGCTGGATAGGAAGAGATTGCTTTTCCCACAGGGAGCATTGGAGCTCATTCAGGTCAATGGAGAGGCTCTCAGAGGCTGCCGGGCATGTAAGTCAGGTAAACCCAGAAAAGCAAGCTTGGGCAGGAACACAAGCCTGCCGTGAGAAGCAGGGAGCAGCAGACAGCTAGACTCAAGAGATTGCAACTTTCAAGGAACCAAATAGGATTCTTAATTTACTGCTACTCAGAAAGTCATTCACCTAATAGAAACAAAGGTGGGAAGCAAGGACCTTATCTCTAAGGACACAGTGCAGACTGTATACATTGAACACCATTTTGGAGTCTCTGGATGAGTCTGCTTTTCCCAAAATTAGATCCTTCCTTTCATGGTTCCAAAGGGTAGCAAAGATCTCTGTGACTGAGGACTGTTATTTCAGGAATCAGACTAGAAGCTTGGATCTTCTGAGCATCTGCAGCTCTTGGTTGTTCTTGAACTGGCTCATTATGAATTTGTAACCTTGAACCTCAATTGTCTCAGGCTGTTGTGGCTGTGCAGTTCTTGTGGGTGTGGTGCTCTGGCCCAGCAGCTTCAGAAGGAAAGGGAACAAGCTTTTCAATTTAAGGTTCCTCCTCACCTCCTACCTAGTCACCTTTCTTAAGCATGCAGTTGGGGTTTTTCACCTGTCAAAGACTTTCCCCACTGGCAACTAGTTTTTGTCTTCACCCATAGATTTGATTCTTCATTTGCAACAGGAAGAGCTTCCTTCCTTGCCATGGCCTAGCCCTGATTGGCAACTAAGCCCCACACAGCTGCCTGCTCGCTCCAACTCTGTGGGATGGGGGCGAGAGAATCAGAAGAGTAAAAGTGAGAAAACAAATGAGTTGACATACAGACAGTTTAATAGGTAAAGCTAAAGCTGCGCAGGTGAGCAAAGCAAAACAGGGAATTAATTCACTGCTTCCCATGAACAGGCAGGTGTTCAACCATCTCCACGAAAGCGGGGTTCCATCATGGTTAACCGTATACTTGGGAAGACAAATGCCATCACTCTGAAGGTTCCCCCCTTCTTTCAGCTGAGCACAATGCTATAGAGTATGTAATGACCCTGTGATGCGTTGGGGTCAGCTGGCCTGACTGTGTCCCGCTCCAACTTCTTGTGTGCTCTCAGTCTCCTTTCTGGTGGAGTGGGGTGAGAAGCAGAAAAGGCCTTGGGTCTGTGTCAGCACTGCTCAGCAATAGCTAAAATGTCCTGTTTGTAGCACAAATCTAAAACATAGTCCTATACCATCTACTATGAAGAAGATAGTCAAAGAGGATAGCCAAAACCAGCACTTCATTGTTTGGGGCTTCAGAGATAGAAGGTTAGTGGTGTGTGTGTGTGTACCTTATCCAAGCTGCAGAATGCAAAGTCCAAACATGAACATTAGCTGTATGTCGGTAGAAATTCTAATAATGGACATATTTTTTATAAAATATGTCTGTGAACAACCTTTTCTGTTTTAACTAAGA
>JAWWES010000094.1:49088143-49106497 GCA_035583135.1 Lophotriccus pileatus
TTACAGCCACTTTCTCAGTGTGATTATATTCCCAGCACTGTATACTTGCAAAGGATTTAGGAAGCATAGATTCTGTTTTCTGTACTGGATATGACCGACACCTATAGTAAGTGTTCATTATCTTTCAATTTCTTTCTTTCTGCTGTCTCCACTACCTTTCAGTAATTTTTTTCATAGCTCTAAATATTAAGCAACAGCTCAGTTTAATTACTCAGTTGAAAGCTCCTCTTCTGTTTAGAAGTCTTCACTGATATAGCCTTGGTGTTTTTGTGCTTAAAGAATTACTTTTACTAAGTAATTGGTGCAGTAAAAGCAGGTCATATGACTTGCTGTGTACATCTGTACTTTCATCCTTGTACCATTTTAACTTAAATAAGCAGTTTATCAGGGGAAACATACCTGAGGATGAGGTTTAATGTCGGCTTTTTTAGTTTCACTGCAGGCACCACTGACAAGAGTTTGTCCTGCTGTCTACCCCTGCCTGACTGCAGGTCTCTGTTTCTTTCTTTGCCTTGATTATAGTGATTCTCAATCAGATAAACAAGCTGTAGGAGAAAACCGTTTTTGACTGGTAGGTTTCCTGTCTTCTCTGTTGCATGACTGCGTCAAGAGAAGCAGTCACTGCAAAATTACTCTTTTTGATGGCAACTCAATTTAAGGATAACATGAAACTTCACCTTAATTTGAAAAGGTGACTAAACTGGTTAAAGCATGTTGGAATTAATTTAATTAGAGCAAATTCTGAATGTATTAATCAGCTTCACTCCTCTTCTAGTATGACAAAGGCAGCAAATAAAATACAGTATTAGTTAATAATTCACAAATACTTTCTGGCTGTTTTGTTTACATGCTTTTTTTTAATGTACAGCAGTCAGGACTGTGGGACAAACAGTGAAAAGTGAAATGCCTGGAAACTGTTTACAGACCTTTAGTATACAGGTTGCTTGGCTGTTTTGTTATGTTTTAGATTTTTCTTGGTCTCCCGCTGATCACAGGATGGCCTTAAATAATGAAATACTGACAGATGGCAGAAGAAAAACACATGAGAATGTAAAGGTGTTTCTTGTTACCTAACAACAGCATGTAATATCTTCTAGCACGTGGGGACTGAATGCTAAGCCTTTGATTCAGTGATTTTTGTGGTTTTTCCTTCGCAGAGCTAAGTGTACAGAACAATATGGTTGTTCTATATCTTAACAGTGTTGAAAATCTCATGCGCGTCAACCTAGAAATAGTGAATCTGAATCAGGGAAAGAACTGCTGCATTTTGAGTCAAAAGACAGATGTTATTTAAATTTAGTTCAATACTCCTATAGAATTACTTGAGGTTAAGTAAAATTTTTGTTTTAAATTGTAGTTTTTTTCACTCTTCAGATCTATTTAACTGCACCATAAATATTATTAAGGGAAGTTACAGCAGTGAGGAAAAAGGAAAATTTGGGATGCATTTTAAGAGCACATGGTAGCGTTAATGAGTTTTTTATTAAGTCAAGAATTTTGAACCTGTGTCTCAAGTGTTTAGGTACTGTACATTCATAATGGTCCATCTGTGGAGATTGGAATTATAATGGTAAAATTATCAACAAATAGCTAATTGCATTTTACATGAATCCTAAGAGTACCTGCATCTTGGATTTTAACCTTAGTACTCTGTAGAATTACTACTGCCTGTTAAGAGAACTGTGTATGCTTTCAGGTACAAATGTGCACATTGTCTCTGCAGTAGAGTCAGTAGTGATCTAGAGAGCAGACAAGTAAGCCACCTGTCTCTTTTTCCCTTCTCTAGCTGTGTATGATCGAATGCGAGCAGACCAGAAAAAATTTGGTAAGGCAGCATGGGCAGCAGCAGTGGAACGTATGGAAAAGCTTCAGTATGCGGTTTCTAAGGAGACTTTGCAATTGATGCGTGCTAAAGAAATCTGTTTGGAGCAGAAGAAACATGCACTGAAAGAGGAGGTAATTTTTCATGCCAGTATATAGAAAATAACAACAGGCAGGAAAAGAATGTTAGACAAATGATGTTGCAATGTAGATGTGGTGAGTTTTGTGCCATTTACATGTGTTTTCTGTTCACCTTTTCCTGGTTAGTCAGCCAGAAATACTGTTTTTACTGTTAATGCTTACAGCTGTCCACTGAGATGAGTGAAATGAAGAGAAGGGATAGAACAGAAATGTGCTGCTATGTAATCTTCACAGTTTAGTTCTCAGAGGCATGACCACCTCTTCTGAATAGTTCTGACATTCCAGGTGGAAGGTATCTGAACATTACTAAATATACAAATGGCTAGCTGGTTGTGCTGCAATCACTTTCTCTGCTTATCCTGATTATTAAGGCCATCGTCCTGAGGAAAGAGTGCATGCATGAAACTGTGTTTAAATGTCTTAGCAGAAAAAAATGCACATTTTTTTGGTTTTATGGCATTTCCTCAAAAGCAAAAATGTTACAAATCCTCTTTTTAAACTTTCCTGTCAAATGGATATTTGGTGCTAGGAACTTTCTGCCACACTAATGTTCATGTACGTTCTGTTGAATCAGTTGCTCGTTTTAAGAGAACTTTTCAAATGTTGCAGCAAAAGTTGACTAAACTGGTGCCTATGTTACGAAAAGGTTATCTAGAGAACTCACAAGTTTAGCACTAGTGGACTAGTAGGTTTGAAAGCCTGATAGACTGTGTGCCTATTTTAGGAGCCTCTGTAGAAGAAAGCTTGATCTGCAAGGAAGATATTATGTGCAAGACCCAGAGCACAAAAATAAGGTTACTGCATTTCAGTGCTCTTTAGATTTAGAAATTCGAGAGGTGTCCGGAAACCTGAATTTAACAGGCTGCTGCCATCCTTAGCCAAGAGTTGATGAGACAATCCAGCAGTACTAATTGGAAATAAGATATTGAATATGTTCACGTATTTAGAGTAACCATGCATCGTGTTTTCTATCATAGTGCATCTAATTTTCCTCCTAGTGTAGACCTTCTGTGAATTTTTCTTGAATGAGATCTCACTCTGGTAAATGGGTATTGTTTGGTTTGAAATGCGAAAGTTCTAGAGGCTGCATAGGAGACAGAGAAATAAGGAACATCTGATGGACATGGTGGTTTCGGATGGTGTATTACAAGGCACAGAGAGCTCTCGGTCTAAACATGGCGATAGGGAGATATGAGGACCAGCCAGCTTCTGGTTTGAAACATCATCTTGTGTTTTGAAAATGTAAAAGCTTTAAGTATACAGAGCTGCATGTGAAAAAGTGGCTGGGAATACCATCTTGGAGAAGAAGAGTTGCAGTCTTATAAAGAAAATATTTGTAGAACTGAAGTGCCTTCTCTGGCAAACCATTTAGCCACTATATTCCAGAAGATAAAAACAGGATATTCCTTTAAAAATACTAAAATGCTCAAGAAATGAATATATCTGGATTTGAGCTAAGAAAGAATGACAATTTGAAACCAAGACCAGATGTGACAGTTTGTAAGGACACTGTTGGTGTATTATGTAGCTGGGTTAACTGTCCAGGAGCCATACAGTAGTAATTGCCCATTTCTGTTGCACCTGAAATCTGAATATAGTGGTGTTTTACTCCTAAAACAGAGCAGGTAAGTAGCAGTGTCTGTAATATATGCTGTATACAGGACTTAGATACCATTGTCAGCTCCTTTATCAGGCAGACACGAGCGCAACTGAATGAAATAGCTGCTGTAGCTTGATAAGCTGGTACTTTTGAAGATGGTCTGTTCATGTCTTTGTCTCTATTCAGTATTTATACAAAGACTGTAGATTTCATTTTGGGAACACCTTTTGTTAAGGAAAAAAAGTGAAAGTTTGAGTCAATTTCATAGTTCACTGACAAAACATAATTCTTAGGTGTGGTCAAATTTGAGTGACATTGTCTTAGTTTAAAAAGCAAACACTTCTCACCTCCCCCACCTCGAAACCCACCAAATTTTATTGCATTTTTACAGCTTCAAAACCCTTGAAAAATGCCAAAATGCCAATATCTTGCCTGAACAATGGGTATTATCTCTCTTATATGCAAAACTTGGGGAGTTCAGGAGAATCAGGCCTTTTGCTTGAAATGCACTCTAGTTCACTCCAAATACGGTATCATTGTGTTATGTGCTGTTTTGGTTACAATTAGTAACTTAATATATTTGCAGAGTAAAAAGTGGCATAAGAAGACTTTTTGTGTAACACTAGACTAAGATATACACATAAAACGTGATTGTAAGGTTTATGGTATTCACTTAAGAACTTACTGAGCTTTTCAGAATAATAGTTGATATGCAAAAGGTGCATTTAGTAAATACACAATATAGTAGAAGAAACTTTTAAAATAAAAGTTACAAGAATTGATTCCCAGGTCTTCTGTCTAGCAGTGTTACAGGGAAATAAGTGTAGTATGTGAAACTGTTCGTGTTTAATTGAGCTGTGAAATCCCTGTCAATAGATAATGATGCAGGTGCTAAAAGGTACATGCCTAAAAAGAAGGGGTTGGACAAATTTATTAATTAAATCTGATAAGCCTATTTTGTTTAAAAGGCAGCACCATGGCTTAAGCTGTGCTGCAAGGGATGCTAGAGGCTGGTGAAACATTTTAAGGAGGTATGAGTGCATGGCCTACTATGTTTCATCTTCTTGGATATTTGCAGTTAGCCTTTTTCTGACACAGGGTATTGAGTAAAATGAGACGTTGGTTTAACTCAGTACAGATACCTTTTTAGTTTAGTATAAGTTGTATTTAAACGTGATAAATAAAACTGTGGGAACCCATTTGTGACTATTCATTGCAGATAAAATTTTACACCTTGGAGAAACCACCATAATGTAAAAACATACTAGCAAATGTATTTAAAATGTTTGCTGTGTCCTGTATTTTTACTAGGTAGACATCTCTTCATAGTGAATTGAATGTTTGCAATATGAAACAGGACATCCATTATCTGAGGAAAAAGTATCAGATACACATTTTTTGAGCAGGTAGAAAACTTGGATGTGGCCCTAATTCTTCTGCATGCAGGTTGTAGAGCTGCATGAATTCCCTCCAAAGTGAGACAGCACTTAAGATCCTCTTACATGTTGATATTTCTTAAATATGGTCTGAATGGCTAACTGTATTGAAGAATTAAATCTTGTCTGACTGTATGAAAGAGAGTGTTTGCAATTCACTTTGTTTGTGTCACTTTACTGTGTCAAACATGTAACACAAATAAGTACTAAAATATAAATACTTTGATCTGTGTATTTATTCTCCTTTGAAGGATTGCAGAAACAATGAAACTCCTCAGTTTAAGTTGTCTTTACAAGAGGATTGGTACATATATTTATCCCCGTTTCCACAACCTTTCACATTTTTTCCTCAGTTTAGCTTTAATGACAGCTTTTACTGTACCTTTCTAGATGCCAATAGCAAAATAAATTTTAGACTTTCTGGGCTGATGGTAATAAAATTTTAATTTCATTATGTATTTTCAGAGAATTAGGTAGTATAGTAAAAGAGTGTGAGGGATGTTCCACACTATGCAGTGCATGACTTGCCACTTTGACAGTCACAAAGTGTCATACAGTGCCATGGATTTTTTTCATTGCCATATAGAAAAAAAAAGATAATTAAGATGTCTTAGAGTGTGTGGTTCATAACATTTTAACAAGTTACATTTAGTGTACCAAACAGCATTTGGCTGTAATGGTAAAGTCTGGATTTGTTAACCTTATTATCCTGGATTTGTATGTTTTTTGTTTGTTTGGTTGTTTTTTTCTGTTTTCATTTAGATGCAGAGCCTGAAAGGTGGTACAGAAGCCTTAGCCCACTTGGACCAGTTAGAAGCTGATTATTATGATCTACAGCTTCAGTTATATGAAGTGCAGTTTGAGATCTTGAAATGTGAAGAATTGCTGCTGACAGCACAACTTGAAAGCATCAGAAGACTGATGTCAGGTGCTTTATTTCTTTTAATTAATACATAATCCATGAATGATAATTTTCTTCCTAAGAGTCTACTTAAGCCTGCGTGAATGAAATAAGAACAAATTCGTTGCCATGTGAAGAGCTGCGTCTTCTAACATAGGTATTGTTAAATTAGAATTTACACCTGTTCATAAGGCATTGCACATACACATACAGAAGTTCTGATAAGGGTTCCCATTGCCTGTGTTTGAAACTAAACATATAGGATACTGTATTAAGTTTTGAAAACCTAAATTTGGGGAAGAGGAAATGTCTTAATTACTGGAAATGTCTAACTAAAAACGTGCATTTGTATTACTCATTTCTTGAAAGTGATTGGTTTTCGAAAGGTATTTCTGCAAATTGGAGTCCCTCTGCTAAACTTTAAACCTTTTATTGCTATCTCAGATTTAGAGCAGCAATGCAAACCTAATGTTTGCTGAACCTACTATACCTCATGTACTTAAAAACTATGGAAATGGTACAGGTAAATCTTACAGCATTTTTGAATCCAGTTCTGTCCTTTCGACACTTCTTTGATGTTTGTAAGAGACTTGAAGCTGGATTTTACTGTAAGTTGCCCCTGGAAAAGGAGAAACACAGGTATCATGGATTCCTCTCACTGTTACATATATCTCCTTTAAGGCTTGCGATGGAAACAACTTTAACTTCAACTATGGAAACTGAGGATTGGAAACTCTGTAAATGACTTACAGAAATGTGGCAGCTTTGACTGGGTGATTCTGTGAAGAGCTAGTTTGTGCTTTTGAGGTAGATAGATTTTGTACCTAGGAAATCAGGCATGTACTGAAGACATGGTATGCTCTGTGTACTTACAGACTGAAAAAAATTCCCTGAATTGGAGACTGAGAAGGAAAGTGTATCAAAATCCTTAGTCTTTGATGTAGTGATATTAAAACCGGTAGGCCCTCGGAGATTAAGCTTTCTTCATCATAGGTCATTCTGACTTGTCAGTAATGTTTTCTCCAGAAATCTCAAAAAAGACCCTAGCACATAACCTAATCCACAATAAAACAAAATCCCTAGTCAGCTGAACAACCACTTGACTCCTTCCCTCATGTCAGCAAAATAGTTCATCGTTCTGGTTTCCTTTGCTGTTTTGAATTTTAGAAATATTGTTTAATGATAAGTCCAAAGCTATCCCATAGAACAGACAATGAAAAGTACAGTTCTTAAATACGTGGAGATTATTCAAAGGATAAAATTACCTCTTCAGACCTTACTTATGTGAATAGAACAATTAATGTGAAGAAGAATTTTATGCTGAACTGGCTACATATGTTTGAGACTGTTCAACAACAAATCGGAATTAAATCATCCAGAACATGTAGTGGTGTTTTAATATCTGTTGTTTCCTATGATGTCAAAAGAAGAGCATGGTCTGTTTCACCTTCTGTTACGCTTTCTTTTTAAAGTGTACTGACAGTAAAGTAATATGTTTTTGATTTGCACATCTATATGATTTGAAATTCATGTGTGTAGGCCATGTAGAGGCTGTTGCTTTCCTTTTGTCTTTGACTATATTGTCACTGCAGAGACGGTTCAGAGAGCTATCAAAAGAATGTTGTAAGAGTATGATTTCAATTGACTTCTGGTTGGTTCAAAGCTAGAAGAAAAACATCTTTGCAAATTCAGCACGTTGGACCTGATAAGTATCAAGTGATAGTAGATTGTCCTATTATGAACAACAGCAGTGATTTTTACTGTCATTAAGCAAATACCGTCATTGAAATTCACAAGGTGAGACTTTACTAGGTTAGAAGTTACAAGGGTTTATCTTATCCATACGAACTGTCAGTACATTCTTGTTAAGATGGTTTTGTGGGGGATAAACATCTGTATTTCCATCTTTAACTCTGCATGAAAGTGCCCTCAACCAAAATTTGCATGTAAATTCTCCCATTTTATAACTGCATAATAAAATATAATCATTAGTCATGAATCTTCTTACTTGGTGATATATCAAAGGGAATTCTAGTGAGTTGGCAGTTTTATGTATTGATGAAACTTTATGGTAGTTTTATTTTTTAGACTGAGCACAGAAGTAAAGAATCTGTTGGGTATGTTTTTACTAGTTTTTATTTTAAGATTATTATATTATTGTGCTTTCTTCTCTGTCCCTGCCATAACTTCTTCTACTGAGCTGAAATTAGCATGACTAATAATTTTGGTTGCAGCAGAGACTGTACACACAAATAATATGAAGTGACAACAGGTTTTAAAATGGATAGTGTACTACTAAAGAAAACCCTGCCCATCCCCAAATAATATAGTAGCTGAAGTAGGAGACATTACAGTGTTCCTGAAAGTAGTTGATGAAGTTGAAATAAAAAAGTTTGGTGCTGTGAAATAGACACTTGACAATCATGCCAACTGCATCTGCCCATTTCAGACAGCACTGTAATGCATATCCCTCTTGTTGTATTACAAATATATCGTACTTCATATGCCAGTGAAATAAAGAGCAGGAGGTCTTTGCTTCTTCTTCATCCCAACATTCTGCCAAGAATTTATAATCATCACTCTTTCCTTCTTGGCAAGAGATGAGAAGGCAGCATTCAAAGATGAGCTCAGTGTTATTCTGAATGCTTCACTCAGGAGGCTAAAAATCATGAGTGTTGATAAAACTATTAGTAATTACCTCCTTGCCAGGCCTGCAATACTTTGAAGGATTGCCTTGAAGTTTCCTCCCTCCTTCCCAGAAGCAGTGACTGGGACATCAAAAACCTAAGAGAGGATTTTTAGTGTCTTGTTGTCTGATTCCCCTTACATGAAAGTAACAGTTGGTTGTAACAGAGGAATCTCATGCCAGACTTCAGAAAGAGTCTGTCTATCCTGAACTTCATGGTAAAGACAGAGGAAATTACTGCACATCATGGGTCTCTTGTGTTAGTCAAGGGACCCAAAGTCACGTGTGGGCATTTTGTTTAAATTAGGCTACAGAAAACAAGTGTACACTTAGAGCTGAATTTTTGTTTTAATGCTTTGAGCTTGCCTGAATAGCAGGTTGAGCTTCGTTGGTATTAATTTCTGTTTCTCATACAAACTTTAAAGCCCTACAGTGCTTTGCTGTTTAGTGCTTTTCCTCTTGATTTTTGATCATCCTCTGAAAGAGCTGTAGCACTCTGCTGCATTAAATTTTGCAACTCAGTGATAGGGTGCTCATTGAGAGAAATGAAATATTAATCAAATACCAACTATTGATTTGATTTTTTTTCTTTAAAACAGAGAAGAGAGATGAAGTGGTGTATTATGACACTTACGAAAGTATGGAAGCCATGCTTGAAAAGGAGGATATGGCAACATCTATACACTTGCAAAAAGAGGAGCTACAAAAGTTACAACAAAAAATCCGCCAGCTGGAAGCAAGGCGTGGACGTATTTCAGCCAAGAAAGCCTACCTCAGAAATAAGAAGGTATTACTTAATTGCCCTTTTTTAAAACATAATTAGCAAATTTAATAAAACTTCAAAAGGTTTTATTTCAGATACAACTTCCAAGTCTACCAGAATTTTTGTGGATTATATTTACTTACTCCTTAATAAAAGTTGTTTTACAGAATACCAAATACAGTAGCATGTATTATTAAATTGATACATTTAAGATTCAGTTTACCTTCTTCTAACTTTAAAGGAACCTTTAAATACTTTGAAGTCAACAAATAAACTTATTTCTATTAACTAATTAGAATACTTTCATGTGAGAAGTACATACTGTAATGCATGTTTTTACAGAGAGTAGTTTTATATATGTTTGCAGAAGAGAATTCTTATGGGTGTTTTGTCACTAGTGTCTTCTATTTTCATTCATGTGCGTCATCCTTTTAAACTTACGTCGTATGTCTTTGATACTCTGTATTCAGAAGATATATATGAAATCCAGTCTATATTCTTAATTTGTAAATCTAACTGTGCTATTTAGATGATGATTTTGAGAGAGTATTGTAATACTTATTAGCAGATAGGCTCTACTTCCATGTTTGTAATATAAGGCTAATGACAGTTGAGGCCTTATTCTGGATTGGGATCAGTGGTTGGTTTTGGTTTTGTGTTCCCAGTCATGTCTCTTTATGTGGAAAATGACCCCTTTAGATAAAGAGTTCTAGCAGATTGAGGGTGAAGTGTTCAGGTCTTGGCTCCCCCTCATAACTAATATATCTATTTCTATACCTAAACCTGAAGCATAAAAGAGCAAATGAAACAGTAGTTGATACATTTTATTTTGGATCTTTTATATTTCTGAAGTTACTGTCCTGTCTCTGATTAACTAAATATGGAGAAGACTGCAAATAAAGTATTAAAAGAGAGGTCTCTTGTTAGCCAGTTATGGGAATTAGCTTGCTCAGAGTCATTGTGTTTGTTTTACTTGAGTTGGTAAAAAGTATCAAGAAACTGGACTTTTTTGTATGTTAAGGAATGGAAACTATCTTTTGTGGTATGCTAATTTGCATAGGCTATATTATACTATGATACTTTCTCCTGAAGATGAAAAGACACTGCTGACATCTTACAAAGCAGAAAAATCTGTTTAAAAATGATGGCCTGGTCGCTCTTTCTTACCTAACTTACTGGAGTTAACAGGTCAAGAGGCAACCCTGAAGCAGGAGTAGAGATTTCCTAGCATGCCTATTTCTGTGTATCATGAATTAGTCACTTTCAGTGGCTCATTTGTGTCAAGGTTATGCTATGATAAAATACCTTGCTTAAGCTGAAGGAGTTAGTTTTTGGCTCTAACAGTAGCTGCGGCATGCCTGCTTCTGCACTGTGACAAGAGGCAGAGTTGTATATAGTAGTGTGTGTTCAGGAGTGACATAGTTATGTCTGCCCAATGTTGTGCTGGAAGAATGTGGTTATACAGCTTTCAGGACCTGAAGTAATGCCTCCATGTGGAACTTGATGGCTGGACATCACATCGTTCTCAGAACTACTTCCAGCTCTCTTACTTATCTAATCGCCCAGCATAGCAGTATCTGCAGTTGAGTGCTGCAGTGGCATACTTAGCTTTCAACTTCTGAAGAAATGACAGATTAGAATAACATGTATAAACTTACAGGGGAAAAGCAATTCTGCCTTTTATTTTGGGCAAAAATAAAAGGCAGAATCTCTTGTTTTGCACTGTCGTGTTGGGCACTCTGGTTGGGCAGAAAAGAACATAGTCGTTTGGTAGCTTCTCTTCTTACTGCTGAATCACACAGAGCCCTACTAAGCTTACTGGCAGTTATTGGAAAATCAAGACTCATGTCTTTGACTCGTCATAAACAAGCTTTTTATTTTCAGTGACCATTCTAGGGATACTGCAAAACATTGTTACTGAACACTATTTGAGGTGCCTTTTGTGAGTAGCTGTACTTCTGGGAGGCAAAAAGGATTCTTGCTCTGAAATGTTTGCAGTTTAAGCATGCAGAACTAAGATACAGATGGGAAAGAAAAGCAGATTCTAGATGGTGAGAATGAGGGCAGTGATGACTGAATGCTATGTGAACAAAAGCGACTTTTTGAGGGTGAATATAGAAAGTACATACTTTGTGGTAAATCTCTGTCTGTCTCAATTCAGAAACATTTATTGTTGAACTGAGATGAGTCTTCTTAATGCTTTTCAGATGATGTTTCTGACCATGCTTGTTTCAGCAAATTATCTTAAAACAGACTTGTAAACAGGTATTCTGTTTTGAATTGAGTTGGTGAGATTTTGGTGTTGGTTTGGGTTTTTTTCCTCTCCTTTTTCTTTTTTTTTTTTTTTTAGCCTTGTCAGTTCTCTAGTTGAAAATAAAAAGCAAGTTGGGCATTAAGTGGTCTGTATCACAGTCTTGTGATATATTTAGAAATTACAGTCCTTGCTCAATATTAGGTTTTTGGCAGCTGAAGATGCCTTCAGGAGAATATCTCCTTTCTAGCAGCAGATATCAGGACTAAGGAAACAATAGGAAATTATCATCAGTTTTATTTTTTCAGAGGAGGTTATTTCATCATCCAGGTATTTGAAAATCTTTTCTATTGAGGAGATCACACAGTGAAAGGAAATAAATTACTCTGTAGAGTAAAATTATATGTAATTTAAATGTAAACTTGCATGACTATAATCTCTATTCATTTTGTTTTTCAGAAATTCCTTCCCTGTTTTTGCAGGTGATGCATTTATTTTTCAGTGATGTCAGATGATTGTACTAAACCTTTATTTAGAAGCTTTACTAACAGTTGTTTATCAAAAACATTTTTCAGTTGTGACTCTGAATAACTGAACCAGCATTTTTGAAATTCATGGTTTTACAGAAGTTGATGTTTTTTCACTGTACTACCATGAGTATAAGTTCTTTATTATCATATTTTTTTATACAGTGTGCATACCTATTTGCATTTGTTAAGCAATCATTTCCTGATGTTCCTTTGTGTTGATGACAGTAAGTTATTAAAAAATAAATTTTTAATAGCAGTATCACTTTTATTTACTGAAAGCTAGCTTTAGATTTTTCGTGCAGGATTTTGCTATTTTATGCCAGTCTACCCCCTGCTGGCTGCACATCAGTATTAATTAAATTATCGTATGAAAAAAGCTGTTAATGTATTAGGGAGCTAGATTTATAACAAATAAGTGAGGTGAAAAAAAATGGTGTAGAAGATATCTAGAAAAATATCTTTGGAAAAATAGTCTTGTGATGGAATGGACCTATTTTGCACCCAGCAAGAGCGTTCCTTATCACGAGTAGACTGTGAGAAGCAACTGGTTGGTGAAGTTGTTTGGGGTGTGTTCATAACATGTGCTTTGATCTAGGAAGTTTTCCTCACATGCTGTTGTGTTCATTTAATAGGACACCTTTATTACTTGGCAAGCCCACAGTTTAAAGCATAGCTCATGCCAAAATAGGTGTTAAGTAGATGTAGTGACAGCTGGCATAGGATTACTTGGTATGCTATTATTATTACTACAACAGCAATGTAAGAGCATAACTACACAGAATGCTTATCACAGAATCACAGAATATGCTGAGTTGGAAGGGACCCACAAGGATCATTGAGTTCAACCCTTAGCCGTGCACAGGACCATCCCCAAGAGTCACACCATGTGCCTGAGAGTATCATCCAAATGCTTCTTGAACTCTGTCAGGCAAAGTGGTATGACCACTTTCGTGGGAAGCCTGTTCCAGTGCTCAACCACCCTCTGGATGAAGAACCTTTTTATCCCACCTAAACCTCCACTGACGCAACTTCAGGTCATTCCCTCAGGTCCTGTCCCTGGTCATGACAGAGAAGAGGTCAGGGTCTGTCCCTCCTCTTCTCTTCATGAAGTTGTAACTGCAGTGAGGTCTCCCCTTAGTTTCTTAGTCTCTTCTTCTTCAGGCTGAACAGACCAAGTGACCTCAGCTGCTCCTCATCTGACTTCCCCTTGAGGCCCTTCACCATTTTTGTTGCCCTCCTTTGGATGCTCTCTAATAGCTTAAAATAATAAAATATGGTTTCTGCACACGAAAAACTCACCTTTTACTTGGGATGTTTTTTAATCTGAAAGCAAGGCTCACTACAACTAGTTAAATACAACACTAGTGCAGATGTCTTTTACTTATACTTCATGTTGCTAGTCTTAAACATTGTAGTTCATCCAGTGACAAGGGTTGAAATGGTTCCTTAGCTCTCCCTTTTTTTCTCTGTAATAGAAGTACAATTTGATACTGTGAAATCAGTCAGGTGATCTAAAGAGAAATGAGCATTGCTTCTTGTTGCTTTCTCAGTTCCATACAGTTTATCAATGTATTTCTTGAGGTGTTGCTCTCACTGGACATTTCTCGAGGAGGTGGTGGAGTCACCATCCCTTAAGGTGTTCAAGAGGCATCTGGATCTGGCACTGGATGATGATTTAGTGACATAGGGGTTACAGTGACAGTGCTGGGTAGATGGTTGGCCTGGATGATCTGACTGATGTACATCTCTTCCAATCTTGATGATTCCATGATAATGCTCCTACTTCCGAGTGCTGAGAAGGAAGGACTATTTCACATGTGCAGCAGCCTGTATTCTTGCTCATACACCCAGTTATGATGGTTTTGGAGTTTTTTTCCCCAGAGTTTATTGGTTTATGTTCAACTTGTCAATTGTCATAATAATCCAGATAATTTTCTTTGTGCTGACATCTGGATGTTTTTTATTTCATCCTTTGTTTGGAGTCACTTAATCTTGTCTAGAAGTAGAACCCTGCATTTGTCCGTATGAAATGGCAACCTTCCTTTTTTTTCTGAGACCATTTCTGTAATTAGCTGAGATGATTCATGTTGCTAATCCTGTCCTGCAATGTTTCCAGCCCCTCCTAGTATTTTTATTATTTCATGTCACAGAGAACTCATTACATCAAAGTAGGTTGTTTATTAATACAAAGCCAGCACCAAATACATTTTGGTCAGGTTTATCCTCTTTACATACTTAAAACATCTCTCATTATTGCACAAAATCAAAAAGCCTTAAATACTGATGCTGAAGAGAAAACATCACATAAAATTGTGCCACTTGTGTCAGAAAACCCAAACCTTACATTTTCTCATTATTTTATAATATATAAAACCTAAATAGAGAATAAAGTATAAATATAGATCAATAGTAGCATTATAAAAAGTCATTCTGATTGTCTTAATATGATGAAGCTATTGCTGTGTCTCTGAAATGCAGAGATGAGGTATTTTGTACTTTTGCAGCTACAAATAAATGGATTAACTTTTCCAGGAGTAACTCTTTTCACTGTGAGAGAAACCAAACCTAAACAAACAAACCTGAAACCCACCAGTGTTTATATGTGTATATATATATGTGGACATGTTAAGAGTGAGTTCAGAGTAGGTCCATGAATATTACTGGAGTGTTGGAGCACCTCTCCTATGAGGACAGGCTGAGACAGTTGGTGTTGTTCAGCCTGGAGAAGAGAAGACTATGGGGACCTGTACCTCCGTGCAGCCTTCCAGTACTTAAAGGGAGCTTAAAAAAAAAGAGGGAGAGTAACTTTTTACTTGGGCAGATAGTTTACGTGGGCAAGGGGGGATAGTTTTAAGCTGCACAAATGGTTTCAAACTGGAACAGATTTAGATGGCTGTTAGAAAGAAATTCTTTATTGTGAAGGTGGTGAGACACCGCAACAGGTTGCCCAGAGAAGTTGTGGATGCCCCATCCCTGGAAGTGTTCAAGGCCAGATTGGATGGGATCCTGAGCAACCTAATACAGTGAAATCTCCCTGACTGTGGCAGGGAGATTGTAACTAGGTGAGCTTTAAGATCCCCTCCCATGCAAGTCATGGTATGCCTCTGAAGCTAGAACAGTATTTCCACAGAAAGCTGTGCTTGTGTCGATTACCTGCTTTCAGGAGCAGCACTGGTGGTCTTCCTGTTCAGAATCATTTAGGACTGCATACTATTCCTTTTCCATACAGGAACACTGACTACCTTTTTATGTGATCATAGCATGCCCATGGGCAGCTTGTAGGAGAACATAGCTTTTTCTGCATTTTTAAGCGTCCAAAATAGTGAGCTTTTTTTATCCCTTCAGTCCCTATTTTTGTGCCTTTTGCTGCAACTATAGTGCCTTGATAGGTGGCTGGTAACTCTGTCAGCTCGTTTCAAGCAATGCTTTCAATGGCAAAACTCTTTTCTGGATCTACCCAGTAGTTCACGCTGACTGATGCCTGGGAAGCCCATTTCTTCCATAATCTAGCTGGAGTCACACTCCAGACTCCTCCCTACACTGCACCTTCTCAGACAACTGTGAGATTTGTTTATGACTGTACATCTGACTTTTTTCTGATTCTATGTGGTGCTTATACCAGGTCTAATTTTATTGCTCATGTCTGATTTCCTGGCCCTTAGTGTTGTCTTATGAAGTTGTCTATCTACCTGCTGTTTGACTGTCATCCTGTTCCTTGTCAGCTGTTATAATATGGCCTGGTTTTTAATTTAGTTTTCTTTTTAACCTGTTCTTATTTACAGACAATATAATAATGTTTGGTTTTAAACAGGTGTTAGAGATGTGAATTCAGGTTATTAAGTGAATGTGGTGAAATTTGAACAGCTTTATTCATGTTTGTGCTTGCAGGTTGCAGATTGTACATGCAAAAGATAAACTGACACCTGTAAATGGGAAGCTCTCTATTTGCATAAATATCAATATGTGGTGTAGTCAAGAGTTAGTTATTATTCATGTGTGAAATACATGGAGTTAAACAATACATGGAGTTAAACAATACATGAAATACATGGAGTTAAACATAAACAATACTTTATGAAGTATTGACAAATTGGTGTTTGCCACTTTTGTACTAGTACTGTAGAACAGACTTTTTAACCATCTGTCAATTGTGTATATTCTTTCAACAGTTAAAGTAGTAGGTTTGGGTTTGTCTGGCTTGGTTTTGTTTCACTCAGAGTTTAATGTAAGTTAAATTAGCTTGTCTGAGATAGGCTTTGTAGCCTTTAGTTTTCTAGGTGCTGTTTGCTAAATGTGACATTATACTCTGTAAATCTATATGTGAAATACATATTTTATAGGTAATGTTTTATGTCATCCCTACAGGAGATCTGTATTGCAAAGCATAATGAAAAGATCCAGCAGCGTCACCAGAGTGAGGAGGAGTACAAAATGCACCATACTATTCAGCTAGTAAGTTTGAGTTTTCTGCTGTTGAGTTTAGCCTGTCGTTAATAGTGTGCGTTCCTCATTACACATTTATTAGGAGAGCATTCAAAGTGGTAGCTCTTTTAAAAAGTTGGTGTGTATCCCTGACCTTTGCATCACGGATTTCTGTGTCATATATGCTGGTAAGAGGAGTATATATCTGTGTTAGGATGACACTGGAACCAACCAAGTAAAGTCTTTTAATGCTAAGTACAGTCTGAGTGATTACTGCTGGGGTTAGCTGCATGCAGTTTTTGTCACATACACTTGGATGATTCTGGACAGCTGTGGGTACAGTGTCAGGAAGCTGATATGAGTAAGGAAATTATACACATTTATTCTTGAATCTTAATAAGCTTGTTCATTATTTTTCCTCTTTCTACGCAAGAAATGACTTGAATTATGTTGTATAAACATTTAGTTCTAGCTGTATGCTCCACGATTCTCTGCATAGTCTCATCGCAGAGGATAGACTAACTAGACTAACCTTTGCGCTGAACACAGTAGACTTTATCTTAAAGAATGTTCAAATTCTGGGCTTGGTCTTGGGAGCTGATATAGTATCAATATTTAATAAAGATCACTGACAAAGATGCATTGAAATCCAAGTCTCTTTAATTCAGGGTTCAGTTGGATTAGTGAAAGCTATTCTGTTTCATCCTTATACATTTTTAACATTGATACATTTGTCCAGGAAGTCATATGAATAATTTATTTTATAGAAAGACTACTTGTCAAAGACCATATGTATTGGAATACTCTTTCAGGAACTTAAAATATTTTTCTTTCAGTTCTTACAATAAGGCAAAGAAATTTGCTGTGCAGGTTGTAGTCCATTTATCATTCTTAAAAATAAGACTTAATAAAGCCAAAGGACTTTCTTGTCTCTCAGATACTACAGAGGTTTAAATTATGGAGTTGCCTGCTTGTATTATGTAAAGAACCTTATGCTAATTTTTAGAGTTTGTGCAGGGCTTTTTTGTTAACAATGTGATTAAAAATTTCTAACATTATTGTAAAATAGGTTTTAAGTCACTGGTTTGCTTAAAGAATTTTGAAAATATAACCTCAAGGAAGTCCAAATTTGAAACCAAATTAGAATTGCAACTTCACTGTTTTATTTAAAAGCCAAACAAAAAGAAATACCCCCCTCCCCCCCAGAAAAAAAATAAAGAAAACCCCTGGAGTTTGCAACTACTTCAGGAAGTTTAATCTGAATACAGCATTCAGGTGTGATGACAGAACTACTCTTTCTTCATGTTATAATCATTTCTTTATGCTTCTGTTTTAACTTCTTTACTCCATTGCTCTGTTATTTTCTTTTTACTGTGTGCTTCTCTTCCTCTTTACCTTCTCTTGTTTTCTCTCCTTACTATTTTTCAGACATGTTCTCCTCTTTCTTTCCCTAGTGCATCTATACTTACTTCCTTACAAATCACACGAGTTGGCTCTTTATGAAGGACACCAGGCCACTAGCTGAGTTACGAAAATGTCAGGCAGGCAGACGCTGCTTTTGACTGAATGACAGTAAAAAGTTCACAGAAATGATCATAATTTTTAGTTACGAAGATATGCATTTAAAAGTAAATTTAAAATTTAACATTTTTCATTATTTGTAGTTTTTTCAGTGTATGTGTTACCCAGACTTCACAAATTGCTTCCACAATTTTCCACAAATAATGAGTCTGTTACATCTAAGTACTACCCTCTGATTTATTTATAGGATTGGAACTATATGAGATAGTCAGATTTTGCATT
>JAWWES010000094.1:49114538-49135908 GCA_035583135.1 Lophotriccus pileatus
GATCTGCGTTCACTGCCAGTAATACCAGAAGGCAAAAAAAAAAAAGACCTGGTTGTACTATGTGTGTTCTGGCTGCAGAGTTAGTGTGTCATTAACCTGGGAGCAAAGAGAATATTTGCTCAGTACAATGCTGCTCAGTATTGCATGTTAGAATTGCCTGATATGTTGATCAGAGAATATTTGTATAGACATTTAGCTTTTCAGATATTCCTTTTTCTTTTTTTTCCCAAACAGGTGCTTGACAGCCACCGACGTGAGAAAAGAAATCCCAGTTGAAGATTACTTTTCCTCTGCATTTCTGAAAATTCAGAGCCAGCAGTTATGACCATCAATTCCACAGGAAGCTTTTTTTTGGCAAAGAAAGTCTTTCTTTGACAAATAATTCAGTATATGGAAAAAATGGCCTGAAATGTTAATTTCAGGTCACTTTATTTGTTCAAACAAATCCTGGCTTGGGCAGAAAGCTAAGTTGTTTAGGTGTGCATTTTATACTATCAAGAATGCCCAATTCTTAAGCACTTTTTATATTTGCATTAGTAATGTGTGGCCAGTTAAGTGAGGGGGACGTTTTGAGTTGGGTGTCTGCGTGCTGTTAGAGTAACCTTAGAATTCCAAACTGGCTATAAAATGTCCCCTTCACTGCACTGAATATCTCATGTGCTTGAAAATTCAAACAAATGGCTCCTGGCAAAGAAGGTTCCTGTGTAGCAGTGTGATATTCCAGAAAGAACAGAATTTCTAGTTGCACTACAGTAGCTGAAATTCAGTAACATGCAACTGAGACTTTTTTTCTTCTTAGTTTGAAGAATTGTATGTCAGTATGAAGTGCTACAAGTGGCCACAGCACAATGAGAAATAAGAGTTGAATTCAGTACATATTCGAGAATGTGTTTGTTTCCATCATGATACATTTAGAAAGACATACCGCAGCACCTTTTTAGAAGGTTATTTGTAGTCTGACATCTTTTTAAAGTAGACATTTTCATGCTTTTTTAAAATAATATTTAGCTATGCTGAACCAAGTTAGTTATACTCTTATCATTTGTTATAAGAAGCAATATTTTGTAATTTCATACTTAAAAATATTTTTCTCTTTTAGTTTAAAATGGCTTTTGATTAGGCTAAGCAGCCTTCTTTAAAAAGGAGCAAAGCACTTAAATGTACTGATAAATCAGTTGTGAAAATCATGCTTTTCCTGCTGGTTTTCATTATTCCCTTTAGTGGCTGCAAAAATGTTTGTATTTCATACCCAAAAGCCTACTGGCTGAAAACTGGTTCTTTTGATTCTGACTGTTTTATTTTTAAAGGAGGGTTACAACTTCCTCTGTGGTGAACACTTAGGAATAGTCCTGAACTTCATGACTAATGGCTGCAGGCAGCTACTCTTACGATACCACAGTACCAAGAGGTATGTCAATACAAAGATACAAATAGCCTTGTACCACCTAAAAACCTCATGTGGTATTAAAGTCAGCCCATTACACTTCTAATAAAACTGAATTTTCACTAGAATTTTGTTTTTACTAGCGTAACATATACTGTGTTTGAGAAATACACATTCCCTGTCCTTTGTGTAGTGTGATCCTTTCACTGTTCCTCTTTTGACAGATAAACTACTATGGGGATTTGGGTTCTTTTAAGTGGAGTTACTCATTGCTGCTGTCATGTTATGGAACATGTACTGTGTTAAAACTTAAAATAGGGGATTTTATGTCTTGCCGTTTACTTACAGAAAGAGAAGCAGGAGAACTTACCTTAGCAATAGGCTGTATAACCTAAAGGAACCTCAGCTCTTGGACCCTTCAGTTGTTTTGCTGTGGCTGTCCGAAAATTAAAGCTCTGTCAAACATCTTGAAAGGATTTTCTTAACCATGTTGCCTTACTTATAAAGTTAGTGAACGTTCATTTTCAAAGCACCTGCAAGCAGTGTTAATGCAGAGTTGTATTGATTTTTGCTTAATTAGTAGTCAGATCTCCCTTTTTCCGTCCTGAGATCAGCTCTGTGAAATACCTGATACTGGCTTTCCACAGGCCTAAAAACTACATGATGTTTTTTTCTTAAACTGCTTCTCTGAACTCTGAGTTACATGGTATGGGTGCAAGCTGCCTAATGCTGTGTTCATGCAGCAATAGTAGCAATTTCAAAGTTCATCATAATCATTTGACACTGCCTATACCATAATCTGTGGTGTATCGTTACTGTACATTTGTTTGTAATTCCAATCACCACACATTAAAACCAAGGTAATGAAATAAATCTTCGGCTGTAGCACAGAGCAGAACCATGATGTAGAATGGTAATTCACATTATACAGTTCATCTGAAACTTAGTGCAAAATTAACAGTTGTGAACGAGCAACTTTTATATGTTTTTTCCTATTTTTCAGCCTGCAGTTTTATTCCTTGGCATATGCATATAGAACACTAGTAAAATTCCAAGCCAAGGAAAAATAGTGTAATTTTCAAGTATAGGTGCAGTGGTTCCCTTGCACAGCATTTGTCTGCAGTTTACCACTGTGTTGTAATTTATCTAAATAGCTCCATGCTGTACTGTAGTACAGTTTTCAGATATGTTTGCCATGTAATCTGTCATCTTTGCCTTGAAAAAAGTGTGCATGATTGATAAAAAATTACAATGTTTCATATTTAGCTGAAATCTTAGATTCTTGTAATAGCTTAGTCTGTATAGAAATGGAGTTCTCATATGAGCATGTATTTTATGCGCACACGAAGAGTAGTTGTTATGCTGAGCATAGCAGTATATATCAGTTCAAAACTGCCATCTTCCGCGTGGAAAGTGAATGTTTGGTTTTTTTCGTGTCCTGCTCAAAACAACAAAAAAAAATCTTGACTTTTAATCTTCCATGAGTCACTAGATGTCACAATTTCACATAATTTTCCACTTTGATATAAAAATGGTGCATATGTAGTGTACACAGGCTAACGCTTAAAACTTCCATCCTTTTTAATGTGAAATTTTCCAGTGGGATGGCTACAGCAGCAAATGGGGAAAGTTTTAAGTATATTCACAAGAAACTTTTATGGAAGTTATGACAGTCTTGCATTGTGGTCGGTTCCTCCAGAGGTGAGAAAAGCTGTAGTAATTGCATTGGTCCTTAAGAAATCTTGTCAAGCATCACATCTGCAAGAAGCCTCCATAAAAAGACCTTTCTACTTACTAGTATTTTTCATGTCACTGTTGTGACTGCACTGTTAGTTATTTATCTTAAGCAATTTGTCATCTCTTGGGCCTTTTTCAGTTTTAGAAGCTTTTTTCATCTTTCTTTGTTCAAATTTTACTACGGTGTAATTGATCGTGTGAGGTAGAGTTGGAATGCATAATGTTTATTGTACAAATGCTTATGTAAGGACTGAAAAATCTTTTTTGAGTGGGAACAAGAAACTAGATACTCAGTTTCTCCTATAATAACCAAAATGTAAGGTAAACAGCAGTATTTTGTTTAGAAATGAAATTTGCATCAGCAAAAATTTCATGCTCTCATTCACAGAGGTTCCAGATCCTTTACAGATGACCAGTAATCTTACTCACTTTGCTGTATTTTCATATGCTAGTTATCTGTCTAGGGTAGATGAAGGCTTTTTTATTTTTCTCAAACATAACTTTTGAGTTTTGTTTGTTTGTTTTAAATTGGACAGTCTGCATCCTACCCCATACACTTGTAAAATAAATTAGTATGATTATATATTGTGGTTTTTTGTGACTGCATTGGGGATAGAACTTAACATACTTCACTATATTATTTGTAAAGAATCATTTTGAGTATAAGCACTATATTCTGTACTGTTTAATATTAAAGTAATGACAGATGCATTATTGAAGATGCAACTTATTGAGGAAGCAGAAACATTATTGGTTAATGTTACCCTTATTCCATTTGTTGCACTGAATTTCAAGAGTGTAATTTGTAAATCAAGTTTGCTCATGTGTGTAATCAGATTTTATTTTCATTGTAATGCTTATGTAATTAAATTACCTGGCTATATTTCTGGTAACAATTCCATAAGCATGGACAATATGTTATGTTTCTCACTACAAAGTTAATGTTAAGAACAAGCAAAGCTTCTTGCAAAGAAAAGGAGTAACAGAAGCACCTTACTGGGAGAGTGTGTTGCATGATTTCACCGCTCTTGGAGCTGACATACAGTAGATCATCTTAAACTTGACTGCAAATTGCTCTTCGGTGTAATAAGCACATTGACATATTGCTATTAACGCTGTCAACAGCAATGGCTATTTTTAACCTATACATATACTGTAATTTAAATTTTCCTACAAAATGAATTTCTATTTAATTGACACCTAATACAATAAATACTTACAATTAGAATTTTTAGGAGGGTCAAGGGAGGGAGGGCATGCCAGTATATTTGTGGAAGGGACTGTTGAATATACAGGTCTTTGCACTTCCTGTTCAGTTTGACTGAGCACTTTGTCCAAAACTCACAGCTCTGACTGTGGTGAATCTGCAACCTGACACCTATGTATTTTTGTTGTGATTCAGGTCTTCCGTGGCCCAGGGCCTCAGAATTTGACAGAAGTGGTCATCTTTCCATTCTCAAATGTGAATGCTCTGTAACTCGGGGAAATGACCAAGCAATGAATTTTACTCTGCTGAGTGTTATTGAAAGCTGTTATCTAAGTTATCTAAGGCTGTTAATCAGAAGAGTGTCCATTGGAAAAAAGTAAAAAAGGTGATGACTATTTTGGTGCATATAGTCCAAACTCTGCAGAGATTTTTATTCCAGTCTGTTGCCTGTCCAGTAATAAGTTTGCTGCAGACTGGTTTGATTTTCAGATTAGAAACTTATTTTTGATTTCTGAATTGGGAAATAGGTGTTGGGCAATGGGGATATTCACTTAACATCTCCCAGCATGGTGTTGTAGTTGCCATATATTTTGAATTTCATCTTAATGTAAAAAAAGGTATCATCATAAAAGGAAAGCTTAAGAATTACAAATGGCTGCAAGTTGTCTTGCATGAATGAAGCCAGTGAAGCTTAGTGAAACTAACTTCTTTGTTAAGACTGTTGAATAAATAAGAAATAATCTAAAGAAAACAAATTTTCCATTCACTAGCTTTGTGCAATATTATCATTAGACACTACTAGCACATTGTGCTTGGCTTTAAGAAAGTTCTTTAACTCCATTATATTCAAAAGGACATATTAAATGCATATTTTATTGTAAACAATTCTGCAAATTTACTATGCCTGAAAATGCTCAAAGTTATAAAGTGTTAAGCACAAGTATGTTTAAAAAAAAAGGTTAAAAACTAAACAGACATTTCTAGCAATACCTAAAAACTTAAAAACGTTTTAACTGTCTGCTTTTTGGTCTTTTTTCTCTTTAGTGCAGCTTTTCTGCAATGCAAGTTTATTTCTGTGTATTTCATGTTTTGTTTTGTTTTGTTTTTTTTATTATCATGATTCAGAAATATAAACCTGTACGCGAAGTACTGCATTCACCTTATTGTACATGCAATGTAACATCATACTCACAGTTTTGGTGCTTTAAAATTATTCCTTTTTTCTTTATTAAAGGATATTTATTTGACCACTGTCTTGGTTTTGACTTTGACTATGTACCAACATTAAAAGAATTATTTTTAGCATAGTTTGGTTCCCACAGAAAAAAAAAAATTCAAATCTGATTCATTTAGGTTCCCCTTGTTATTCTTTTCACTCCTCAAGGTGCTTGTTATTGCTTAATGGCAGGTGGTTGTGTCTAAGCTATGTTGCAGCAGGGAATAATTATATTTAGGTAACATGTTTGTAAACGAAGCTACATGAACAGTTGATGTGTAGAAGAAACTTGCTCTTTAATAATGCAGAATAGTTGTGCTTAACTACGAGTCACACCCACTTTCCATCTCTTAATCAAAAGACAAATACTCTATGAAAAAAGATAAAAGTTTAAATCCAGAAATGGTAAGAGCTTAGCTCCCTTATTAGACTTACCATGTCCCAAACTACAGTTGCTAGATGTCTGTGGGTAAGTTTGTCTGTTTTTTCCTATAGTCATTTTATGTTGTTATTTGTGTAAACATAAATCTTACAAAAGAGATATGTTTGAATTGTGTCTCCTTTCCCTTTGGCTTCTGTGTTTCTAGTGCAGTGCAGGTAGGTTCTGTGTCCAGGTGGTCCCTTAACATGAGGAAGATAAAAAATCAGTGTGTTCCTAGAACAGGAATTTTTAATGCAGTTATAATCCTGAGAAAACAAGAAAAAAGCTGGACATTCCTAAGAGCAATTTGAAACAAAGGTTGTATTTCCAGCACAAATCTACATTGCAAAGTGTCTTAAACAAAATTCGAGGCCCGTATGGCTTTGGTTTGCTAGTGATGTTTTCCACATTGGATAATAATGGCATATGCTGTTAATTTTGTGCTGTGACAGAACACATATAGAACAAGTAGGAAATGTGCTTTGAAATAAGCAAGTTGTTTGATCATTGCTGACTTAAGAAAGAAGAGACTTGTATTTGTATCCGAGTTCTGTTCCTCTTGGTCTGGCTATGCCCTCAGCAGCGTGTGACCCTGGTGTTGGGGCCTGTGCAGAACAGACAGACATCAACTGGTTTCTGCTTTGGCCTTGGCTTCAGTGGATAAGTAGATGCTTTTGTATGACTTGTGTGGGTATCCCTGCACATTGGAAATGCATTTAATGCATGCATCAGAATTGCAGATTAGTGAATATATCTGTAGGCACACTTGGAAGGCAGTGCTGTGCTCTGCAGAATAAGGCCTAAATGTTTGTACAACACATAGATGGAAAATATGTAGAACCATAATTTATTTTTTTCCTGTTCATTACATGTCAGATGTAAAGCAAAGTTACATTGTAAATAATACTCACTGGGCCACAGTGCCTCTGAAACTTGTAGAAATAAACCCCCTCATTCTCACAGGAACCACTGATATGCAGGGTTTGTTTCATTTCCGCCACTTACTACTTAAAAGAGGCAATACATACAAGAGAGAGAAGTAAAAATGGAAAGTGAGTTTGTCAGATTTCCTTTTCTAAAACCTATAAACCTTTCTCAGCCATTCTTACTGCTGCTTCCCATCATAGGGAGCCAAGCCCATTTTATAGGCTTCATTCTTCCTGCCACAAGGGAGGGAACTTAAAAGAATCCTAGACTTCTGCAGAATCTCTGAATCTCCAGATCACCAAGCCACCAGTGTGTCATTGCCATCACCACAGCCTGAACTTTGTGTGACTGTCACAGATCAGTGTCTAAGTCTAGTGTTACAGAGTTTTTGGGAGTGAGGGTTATAATTAAGGATCAAATGGCCTCTGTAAACTTTAGATGTACCATGTCAGTCATTCAACTGTTAAAAGCATCACTTTGTTAACACATACTGCCCTACGGCAGAAAACCATCCCAGAGGTTTTACCTGGAAGCTACAGCATCATTGCCATATAACCTACCTTACAGAAGTGCTGCAAGTTTGTGTCCAACTCTCCATCCTGCAGAATTGTTATCACGGAGATCCTTCCTGCCCTTTCCCCCTTTGCACCAAGATTCTGAGTCTCTCTTACTTTCTCTAAACTTTATGCAAATCTTCACCACAGTCATGCTCACTGTCCACATTTTCATCAGCTCAAAGACAGCGTATCTCCCTTGAAGTGTTGTCTCCACTGCAAGGGCTGATGGATAAAAACAGGCAGAGATTATTACCTGTGCTGTTAAAGCTACTGCCTGTCTGTGTTGGTGCTGGGGGTCATTCATCATTCATCAACCAAATCTCTGGGGAAAAAAAACCAAACCAAAAAAAAAATTACATTTAAGTTCATTCTATCTGCCGCCTAATCCCACTGTCTGTGGGGTGTTTGTTGGAGATACTGGTGCCACAGGCAAATCACCTGTATTGCTTTCTTGTAACCCTTTCTCCTCACCATGGAAGACAGCAGACTTTCTGACTTCTGAGAGACATCTCACTATCACCTCATAATTGCTTATGTAAGACCAAGCACATTCATGGTCTTTCAAACAATAGTCACTGTTTACTTCATGCTTTTATCTTAACAACTTTTCTAATTGGCATCACACTCCCTCTGTATGTTACTGTTTAAAAGTCACAGGAATAAGAAAAAATTGAAGAATCATGCAATTCATACAAAGCACTTACATTAACTACTTTTTGTTCCTCAGTACTTTATTTTAATCCCATTAAATTTCAGTAAGACTGTAACTGCGCTCTTAGCATACAAAATCATCAGTGCATGCTCAAACTGCCATGCATGTTAAATGCACAATTTAAACAATACGATGTTTTATGAATCAACTTCATTTGAAGCATCATAAAGTGATGGCAAGTGATGGCCTTTTTTCCCCCACACACTCACTTGCTGTGAGTAAAAAAACTGTTGGAGTGGATAGTCCTGCAAAAACAATTTGACAGAGAAACCATTGCACACTGCTCTTGATTTCTAATGATATGTTAAAAAAAAATTTTGGCATTAAAAAATAAAATTGATAGTACTAAAAAAAAAATCATAAATCCTATACTTTTGTTGCTGAGCCACATATACCTTTGTCATTCCTGTAGTGGTTTCCAAAAGATTTCTACTGCTAGGAGATCACATTGATCCATTGAAGTGATCCATTGAAGTGTCTACTGGCTGAGGGCTTCTCTTAATAGCAGTCAGATGAAATCTGAGGTCATTACTTCCCCTCTTGTCCGGCACCGCTGCATGAGCGAATTGTTTCCACTCACTCTGCAACAACATTTTGTGGCCTGTCGTGCACGCCCTGCCTTACTCTGTCACTCAGCTTTAACTCAAACTGTGCTCAGTGGGTCAGGCTGTTGGCTTTTGTGAGGTCTGGCCGTTCCTCCAGTGCCTGGGCCCAGCAGACAGGGTCAAGAAAAGCTGAGTGACACTTGTACCGTGTCTACTTTCATTAATCCATTCTGGGAAAAGATGGGAGGAATGCAGGAATTGTCCTCAGTCAAAGGTAGCATTAGTCAACTATGCTTGACTGATAGAGCAAATCTGTTGAGGAGATTGGGTTTGTTACTCTTAAAAAAAAAAAAAAAAAAAAAAAAAAGGAAAAAAAAAAGTGTCTATTTGGGCTGTTTTCTGGGAGAACATGATCCACACATTGCCTACCAGGACATGCTTTGCTTAGATTTGTGTACAAATTAACATATATTACATCTAAAACACATTTAAATACTCAAAAGCAGTTACAGTTACAAGTAAACGCTCTGTCCCATTTTGCAGAAGTCTTCAGCTTTTAATTTCAATTTGCAATAAGAAACTTTGAACAGAAACTCTGTGTCCCAGCCATCATTTTTTGAGACTGCACTATCAGCCTTCTGGGATAAATCTTGGTTCTGCTCCTAGCCATCAGCTGCCCAAGAGAACTAAAGACTTCGAGCCTTTTGAGGCCCAGATGATCAAATCTGCTGCAGTCCTTGGTGGATATTCATGGTTGTAGGGATGCTTCTGAATAAGAAAGTGTGTGGTACTGTCAGTACCAGTTTGGCTAAGCAACTGAATGCAAAATTTAACTTCTGCTCCCTTTGGAGCTCACCCGGTGGGAGGAGCCTAGCTGTTTCCCAAGAGGACACTACACTCTTTTCTGTTAAGCCATCAGCATGTCATTGCAATAGCAAGTTGTGGAGTTTCATTGAAAAAAACCAACCAACCCCCAAAAAACCCAAACTAAAACCAACTTACCCTGAAATATTGTAAATTACAATTTCGTTACTTAAATCTGTCAAGACCTTCCAGCCAGTGAAGGCCTGATCCCTTGGCACACCACTGTGACCAGCTATTTTCCAAGTAGCTACATGCCAGCATTTATGCCACATAAGATCCAGCACTGTGCTCGTGGGGTCAGGGAGGTCAGCTCTGCCTCTATAGCAGCCCCCTCTTCTCATGCAGTGCCTCAAAAGAGAGACTTGAAATGTCACAGCAAATTCCACAGCACCCAGTAGCTCCTCCTGAGCCGTAAAACCAGCCTCAAAGGCTGGTAACTGTTCGCTCTTGTCCTCCAAGTAAACCCTTCTCACTGCCAGGGTTACAGAGGCGATTATTGCATGTTGGGACATTCTGGCAGTTCTTGGTGGGGTTGTTTGCTCAGCCACAGAGATGACTAATGCTGTACTCTGTGAGGTCTTACTTCCTTCTGTATTTTAGAATACCTATGTCCAGCTCAATAATTCAATTTGGCGCAAGTTTCTCTTAAAACTCTGAACTTTGAGCTCTGTTTGCCACCTGCCCGACCTACAGGACCTACTAAGTCTCGGAGCTAGATTTCCTAGTGATTCAGGCACACTGTGGCAGTTGCACAGAAACCTGCTCTCATCTTTATACTGGTTCTCTCACGGAGGTTTCCAGTGTTGCTACAATTCATCTGCAAAAGAACTGTCACCTGACAGAAATCCTCTGGCTTGATGGGAATTTTTGCTGCCAGGTATAGGATCCCTTTGTTTTATCAGGAAAATCAGCTGAGTTTCTTCTGAAAAAGCCTGCCAATCCTAACATATTCCTGTATTTTGACTTGAGGATTTACAATTGCCTTTATAGGGAAGTTCTATTTGTGCAATGTAGTCATCATCGGTAAGGAGGATATAAACTCCTGTTTTCTGAAAATACTTGCACTGCTCTCTTTTAGACAGTTCTGATTCAAAATACATCCTCATGGTATGTTTCAGTAATGCTTGTTTAAAGCATTTGTGATGTTTTCTCACTGCTGTTTCTCTTGGCATGTTTGGCTGGCCAGCTCCTTCGCTGAGGCTGAGATGTTCAGTCACCACCACATACTGACTAGTATCTTTTACGTGAGTGGGTTTTGGGTTCTTTTTTTTGGGTTGCCGATGCGCCTGCCAGGTGAGCTTGACACTGAATTTTTGTGTTCCTCATTTCATAAACAGTTTAGGACTTATATTTACTGTAAACACGTGCTTGGTTGCTCCATGTTATGCAGGAGAAAAGAACAGAGAAAAAAAGGAAAAAAATACAAGAAATACTGGATAAAGTTTTGACTTGTAGTTCAAATGGTAACAATAACCACCTCAAATAAAGATTTCATAATTTTTTTTTTAAAGAGGTGGGGGACAGAAGCTTATATGAAACCAATACATTACTCTGCTTCTTAAGATATGCAGAATTAAATTTCCCGTTTTCTTCCCATGCAAGCAAAACTCTGAGTATGCAGAATGCTCTGGACCAGAAGAGCTCAACTGGTTATGATGGGGCGGCAGTTTGAATCAGCAGCTTGTGAAAAAGCCCTCCCGGGTTGCTTCTGGGACAGAAAATGAGTGCATCTAGCGGGGTGTAGCAGTGAGGCTGTGCAGCAGAGATTCAGTGCAGGATGCTCTTGAAACTACTTGAATCACTTGAATCACTCAACTGCATACTACTACCCTGGCTCCCAGTGAAAGTCAAAAAGAGCTGAGCCTTTCACTGATAGATTTCTGGTTTCCACTGCTACTGATTACTGAGAAACGAAACAGCTGGAATTATAAAAATAACTGTATATTCAGATGTGGAGAAAGTAGATTTAATTTTTACATTTCCATCTGTAGGTAAGGGCTCTGATGTTTCTTCTGCAGGCAAGTACAAGATCATTTGTTTGTTCACAATTCTTTTGTTTTGTTTAGAGACAACCCCATTGATCATTTAACAAAATAAAGCCAGATTCAGAGAATTTCATATGTCTTGTTCCCTTTCCGAAAATATTAACCTTGCAAATATCTGCATGACCATACTTAAATCCATACGCACAGATTATATTTGCACATACCTTGTCAGTGTAGCTCTTCCTCTCCCCTTAGCACCTGGATGCATGTATTGTTTGTGAAGGTCCTTGTTTCTGCCTCTTACTTGATCTACTGGGAAAAAGATCCCTCCTCTTCAAGAATTACTGCAGTCACAGAAATGCAAGTTGTCTTCTAAGAAAACATCTTGGTTGCTATTCTCAATCTAATGAAAGCAAAAGCAGCTGACACACTGCTGGATCCATGCACTGAGATGAGGCTCAGATAAGAACAGATGAGAAACCCCAGAGCAGGGGTAGACAAAGTTGGAAAATACTTTTAGAAAAACCCTAAAACCCAGCTCAGAATTCTATTACGCAAACACCACTGGTGATAGGAACTGATGGCAGGAAAAAACAGGGAGCATCATCAACCACTATTGACGGCTAAAACTGGTACCAAATCTCTAGAGTTGTGAAAGTAAAAGACTGAAAGAACAGGGGTTTGCAGACTGCCAGGACTTCAGCTGTGTTCATGAAACACAACCTTAGTGCTGACCTTGAAAAGCCTATAGCATTCAGAGAGGGTTTTGGCAAGCCAGGTGTGCTCAATGTCAGCATGATGTGAACACCTAGGAAAATGAGATCCTTTCAGGTAATTTGTCCTTCCCTATGCAAACCATTCTTGCCTATTTTACAGCTACACATAGGTTCCACACTAGGAAATCTTTTTGAAATCTGTGTTCCCCCCACCCTGTCCCAAATCGAAACCATTTCTGTTAATCAGTTTCCTTCCCATGCCTTTATCTGCAAATGATAAAACCTGCCAGATGTATTGTTGCATCTGAGCTCTGCTTATGCAAGACTCAGCAATGAAGATAAAAATGAGTATATTGTGTTTCTTTGGTCCTACGATGAGCTGCCAGCAGTGCAGAAGCAGTTCTGGCGACTACAGGTCCCTGAGAGTTGGGAAAGTTATGAGACCTCATATGGTGTGAAAACCCACTTCTGTTTACAGTATCTAGAGGTATTCTGATATTTACACTTGCATCTGCTTTCTGGCTAGAACAGTGGACGTGAGCTGAACTGATTTCAGCATCTAACAAAAAACTCTGCTCATTGTTCCAAAACATTTAGCATAATAGGGGAAATTAATCCTACTTGTCTGAATTAAGTGGAGTACAATGAGGAACTAAGGCTACTAAGCAAAACCAGAGATTTTAAATAATGTGTTATTTAGTGATATGCTCTCTGCTCAGCACCATTCAGAGGTAGTGCACTTATGCAGCATTACTAAGAAAATGTAAACAAGACAATTTGAACATTGCTTTGCAGAGTCAGGTCCATTTCCTGAAAAAAACCCTTGACGTATAGGTGTGCACTTAACTGGCATGTCCAGTTACTGAGACTGAACTATGCACATTTGGATGGAGTTTCTTGATGGTCCTTTTTAAATTGTCTTTTGACATCTAGACCTAATCTCTATTTAAATTTATCTTTGGCCTCATGATCCAAGATTACTGCAATCAACCACGTTAAGTGTTTGTACTTAACAGTACTGGTATCTAGAGAGAGTGATGGACTGCAAGAGCTTTCCATTCCTCTCTCCATGTACTATTTCTGAAAAATGAATTTGATTTTTGAATGCAGTGTACACAGAGCTCTGTTCAGCAGTCACTTCAGTACAGAATATATAAGATGATACAGAATGAATTGAGGTTTAGCCTCTTATTGAAGGTAAACCTGAAGTTAGTCTCTAACATAGAAAAATGAGCAGAAATCAGAAACCTTTCGTAACTGACAATCAAAGACACATCTCAAAATATTAATCTTTAATTGATGCATTGTTCATTCTTGCAGGGTTTTCTTTAAAGGAATTATCCTGGGAATGCCATGGATAGTATTAAACAATTCTTATTTGTGTAACATCTGTTTTAGCCCTTTATTTATTTATTTATTTATATATTACCTGAAAATGTATTTTCTTAGAGACCTTATAACAGCATTTCTGCATTATCAGGTTTTTTTCTCCTCTCTCCTGGATATACTGGCCAGGAAAAGGAACTCCCAGTCTGTAACAGACAGTTTAATTCACATTTTACTTGTCTACATAGAAAAATGCAATTTCTGGATCATTGAGGCATATGGATTATGAACAAGACACTCCAAAAACTAGCTACCCAGACGGGGATATACTTACAAAAATCTTTTATGTCAAAGTCAGGATTTCACAACATAACATGCTAATGCAAAATCCAGTAGCACCTGAAAGATTAAGGTAGCTGCTATCACTTGCACATACTTGAAAATATTTAAGAAGAAAAAAGAAAAAAAGAGTAAAAGTACATTCTCCAGAGAACAGCAAGTGTATTTAAAAATAAAAAACTGTTGTTTTGATTTTTCTCTTTTTTTCCTCTTTTTTTTCCTTTTTCTTTTTTTTAAATTTATTTATTTTTATTATTATTATTTCTGTATTTCTGTGAGGCTTATGATAATTCTTTTTGCTTTGTTTTTTTACAAGACTGTAGTTGCTGTTGCCATGGAACAAGTTATACACAAAGTGACTGCTCTCCCCTCCAGTGCAAGTTCACGGTCATGTTTTCAGGCTATTGTACTGAACACTGTTCTTGTATACATAGTTTCATCAAAGATCAATACAATGTACAGTACCTGTCTGTTGGACAGTAATGCTTTAAACCAGAAAATTTTTATCTTAAAACAGAAGTGGAGAGGCTACAGTAGGTATAGTCACCTAAGTATGAACTTTAGATCACAATTTCTAAGCACTTGCCTACTATACATAATCATTAAAAATAGCCTTAGACACAGGATTTTATTTATATGTGCACGTATGTCCACCTTATCCCCTATTTATGTTTGGCAACTATTTGGGAATTCAAAGGTGCAGCCCTCAGTAATTGTATTATTAAAAAAAAAAAAAAAAAAAGAAATTAAGCATATCTACTCTATGAGAAAAGAAATTCTCAAATATCAATTTCCAATTTTAAATTTAATTTCAATAGGAAAATATTAAAAATGTGCACATCTAAATTTTTCCATGTTTTGTATATACATATGTGTGTGTACTTATACATAGAAATGCTCATGTACCACACATATTCACAAAATTTAAGTGGAAATATTTCAGTCCACTCTTTCCCCACACGTATGACATCATATCTTTAAAAATGTCAATAATAATATCATTAAAAATAATATTACATTTATTCCATCATTAACTTTTAATTCTTTCTTCATCCTTATTATGTCCACTGAGCATTAGGAGGCCCAATTCTCCTTGCACTTCCACAGATGTTATGCCAACGCAATGTTGCTGACATCACATCAAGGACATAAGGTTTACAGCAGCACAAGTGACAGGAGAATCAGGCCCAAATATCCCCAGGAAAATTAAAAACTGGCTGTATCTGCTCATCTGGACCTGATGAAGATATACACACCACTGTCTAAAATCCCCTGAATGAAAAAACACATAGTTCACCACAAAGTTTTCAACCAGTAGCACAATGAAACAAGCTCCCCCCACCCCTTTAATAAATGTGAGAAAATACCCTAAAAAATATGGAGAAAGCGTAAACATTGTGTATATTACATACCATATAATACATGACAGTTTAGCATTTGACCTAAGCCATTTCCCTGACTTGTCAGGGGAGACCTGAAAAATCACTGGTAAATTAAAAAAAAGCTATTTTAGAAATAAAGCATGTCTTTCCAATATAAATGACAACCCGTGTGTATTATATGGTATATACACAGAGTACACACATGAAAACAAACTTATCTTTTCTAGTTTTGAATATCAGTCTCTAAGTGAAGAAAATTTTTGTACAAAGCAGCTAGACTTCATGTTTAACATTCAAATTAACTTGGGGAGCAAACAAGCGTTCGTGCATCTTTCGGTTCTGAAGTCTGGCACTCATTCATTCATTTTAAAAAAGCCCTCTTCAATATTACAAGCAATTTATGGCAAGAATGCACTGTGATGCAAGACACATGACACTTGGCTTACCTTTCAAAGAGTTGGGTTTTTTAACTAAATCTATTATATAAAGAAATGTGTGTTTGCCAAAAGTCTGTTAAAATTACATCTAAACAACTTTAAAACCTGCTCATGGAGGGTAATTGAATTCAATTTCCTGTTTTTAAACATTTAATTAACAGTTCAGGATATTGCCTGGTGTAATTTTGATAAAGATGTGATTTGAAGACCCATAAAAGAGTAAACATGTCTTCAATTCAGTTTGCTATGACAACAAAACTTCAAGAAACAGCCTTCTTGCCTAGACAAGTTCAGTGTATGAGCAATCCCTTGCAATAGCTCTATGCTCTTAGTGCAATCTGTAACAAAACTGTGCTCCCCATAAGTCATTATTCACAGAACCTGAATTTCATGTCACATTCTGAAAAAGCCTCCCACAGAGCAGATTAACAGTTAACTGAACATTCAATATATATATCAAGGCCAGAAAACAAACAACTGGCCATTCCTTGTTATCTGTGCAGGTCAGATTTAAAATTTTAAATTTACATTTAAAATTCTCGGGGAGGGGGTTGGGGCTTTTTTTCCCCTAGGGGACTCACCTTCCATCATTGGTTGGCTTCAAAATATAGTTATGTGGAAGATACAATCTCACTGTAATTACATGGAATTCATATGAAAAAGTAAACCTTACATTGGACAATATTGTAGAACACCAGAGTAGCTCCATAAAGAAATACTGTATCTTCCAGTATATATATATATCTATTAAAAAAAATCAAAAAACAACCAACCAAACAACCAAAAAACCCAAAAAAGAAGAAATTTATACAAGCAGTTATAGTAAATTTGTTTCAATATTTGTTTCAATTAAAGATGCAACTCTCTCTCATTCCTGGCAAGAATAAATTGGTACCAGCACTGCTTCTCCACAGTGCAACATATCCTGAGAAATTATTATGAACAACAAAATACAGGGCTGTCATCACTAAGTTCTTGCACAAAACACAGCAATTAAATATCTTAAATAAATAAAACAGCAGAAAACCTCTATTGTATCTATCACAAAAAGGGGATGTGACCTGGGACACTGCTAATTCTTCCATCACTGATAATTAGAAAAAGATTGCATTCAATTATTATCAATATATTTCAAGTTATTTGTGGCCAATAATGTACAAGGAGGTAATTTGTAATTCAAGTTTTTTTGTTTCTGATTTTTTTCTTCAACTAGCTACAAGCTGAGTTCTAAATTTTACATTGAAATACATCTCAAATTTAAAATAATCCTTCTCAGAGGAGAATTTTCTAATTTTGTGCAACTTTGATGCAGAGCCCAACACAGTCCTATGAAGAGAGACAGTGCATCTTTAAGCTGATTGGCACTGAAATCCCATTTTCTTTAACTGCATTCTATTAACTTGGCCAAGTTATCTCGTAATTCTGTTAGTTCAAATATTTTTCCATCAAGAATTTCTAAAAGTGTCTTCAAGTTATTGCGAAAAGCTTCTTGCTCATTCTGACTTTTCTCCAGACGTTGCTCTAGATCAGACAGCTGGCCTTCCAGGTCTTTGTTTCGAATTTCTACTTCCTTCAGAAAAAATACATAACATGTTAATGTCTTGTCTTCAAACAGAAAGCAGTCTAACCTCCCGCTGGTACTTGTGCTACTTTTGTCAACTGCTTTTTAAAACAATTTATGATCCTTTACAATTTCTGCTAAGCTGAAACCATAACATGAATTATATGTACTGCAACTTCCTTATCTTTTTCCATAACTATCTGAAAGACAGAAACTTTTGGAGAGGGATAAAATTTAGTCAGTGAACAAATGATACACGTACTTCTATCATTCAGAAATGTACCACCTCAGAAAAACAGCTTCTCAGAAGTTTACTTAAATTCAAGTATACTCTGATTTAGACCATGAACTGCTCAAGGACTTGGACTCCAAGAAATGTTCTCATGGAGAAACCCATCCAGAACACTGCTTAGGAGGAGAACCTTAGAGGTCTTTGCACTCTAAAAATAAAGACAGGAACATAACCTACCAAGACTGATGTCAAGGTGACATTGACTGTAACAAATGTAAACCAGAAAGTACACGCTGCACATCTTGCCTAACTGCACAGTGCCCTGGAGAACCCATCTGCAAGCTCAAGAGCACAGCTGTGGCAGCAGGGATAGCAGGAGAGCTAACACTGCTCTATGGACTGGCCATTCCCATACAGTGGGTGGAAAGATGAGGGGGCAGCATGTTAGACAGCCGAGCGGATCTGAGTCTGAGCAAGCTCATCTCTCATTCACAAGCAGAAAGCCCTGGCATCAGCCTACTGGGACTCCTTGCACTCCAGCTTGCATCTGACAGCGGAGGGAGGTCACGACTGCTCATCCCTGTGCAAACCAGATGCCCTCTCATTGATCAAATTACTAATGTAGCAGTCCAGTGGGTCTGGAATAGCATATTGTTCTTTGTCCCATTCATTGCACACCTTCTAAATTCATGCTAAATTTTGTAATTTCAGTTATAAAAAGCACTCTCAAAGGCAGCATGGGGACACTATATTTAGTACATCATACATCCTGTGTGGCCATTCTCTGGAAAAGTGCATAGTAAATTCATATTTATGTATGGTAACATGTTTTTCAATATCTCTTTCCTTCACAGTGGCTTTGTGTCACAAAGCTTTAATAGCCTGCTATTAGTTTTTACAACTAGCTTTACAATGCAATAGGGAGGGGGATTTGGCAGCAGTCACTGCTCCCAGCATGAGCGACTCCTCTTTCAGCCCTCCAACTCTCCCACTGTATTTGCTGTGATTCTTCTGTTTCCTCAAAAGCTAGGAAATATCTTGATATTTATACTGGAGAGATCTCAGCTAACCATAGGACAAAACAACCTGACCTAATACAGAAAATATATTTGGTTATTCAAGAGTAACAGATATAAAACAGCAGCCCTGTGTCAAAGTCCATGGTCTGAGAAAGGTTTCCACTTGTGAGGGGTCTGATGGCAGAGTTGATTGGGCGCTGCATCTCTGACCAGAGGAGGGATGTGATGATGTGGCCAGTGCTCAGTTTCAGCTCCCAGCCACTGCAGCAGGAGAGAGCTCTGGGACCCCATCAGTGGTGCAGATGAAGAAGACAGGGCATCAGGACCATCATTTGTGGCATTTGTGGAACCAAGGGTTACATACAAGCCAAACTGAATACATCCCTTACTTCTTGTTCGTAAATGAGCAAACTAAAAACTATGGAGTTTTGGGCACTGGTCTTGACAGCATAGTCCTCACTTGCTGCCAGGACCAAGAGAAGAATTAACCTGTTCAGCATTGAACAATGTTGTTGCCAAAGCACTAAAAGAAGCTAACTAAAAAGAGTATTTGTAGAAATTATATAAATAAAATACATACATGCTTGTGTAGTGATTAGCTACTCCACTGCTGCTACAAATGAAGAAGCCAAGTGGTTATAACCCAGTCATACCACACGAAGGCTCTCCTTCATTGGGCCTGCTCCTGCCTTCCATGCTGAGTACTTACAAGTATTATCTGGTGTAGTGACTGCACACATTCAAGACCCTCTGAGGCCAACTAACTGTAGTATAGGACAAAAAGGGAAATCCAAGGTACTCTCAGCTCTGCCAGAATGATATAGTCCTTTCTTTAGTTCACAGAAAACTGACTGCTGCTTTTCAGTATCTGTTCAAGCGCCCTGCTTCTCCTGTCACTGTTCCTCTTCTCACCAAATCTGTGTGCTCTGGGAAGTCTCCTTGCCACTGGTTTTACTCCAGCGGTAATTACTTTCTGTAAGCAGGCAAGCAGGAACAAATCCATGGATATATATAGGTCTTTATATTATGATATCTGGGCCTGAATAGAACATCCCTTTGGCCTGTATCTAGCACTGAAAATCATCTTTCAGGTCCTTGTCAGACAATCTTAAACTGAAATACACTAGGAGCTCTTGCTTTTGATTTCTAGAAAATGCTCCTTCCCAAATTTACATTTGATTCTTAAGTGTATTTACCTTAGATCAGTATTAATGCTTCTTGCAATGTTATTGCATTATAAGGTCATGTCCAGATTACATATGGTTTCCTATTTCAAATCAGTCTAACTCAAAACTGTTGCTTCTTAATTGGAAGAGGTGGAGAGGTATCCATGTAATGTAATCTGTTCCCCCAGTTCTGTCATTTGCCTTTATTTGCAGCTGATCTCATCTAACAATAAACTGACTCTTTGATACCTTCAAGCCCTTTGCAGCGTGTATTTTACACTGTTTTTTTTCAAGCTCTTTCATCATACAATAATTTCTCGTATTGTTTTATCTTAAAAAATGAATAAATTATTATTACTTGTATTTGTTGTTTGCACTGTAATAATCTTTTGCAGAATTCAGTGCAAGGACTTGAATAAAATATTCAAACTATACACAACAGCTATATTTAGGAATCAGACAAATAAAGATATCCTGACCTACTGTGAGAGTCACACTGATCATGACTCATTGATACAACTTTTATACATTGCTAATGAAATTATTAAGTAACAAGGGCCCTGATACTTAACCTTTGCAGTAATAACATATTGTTCTTCACTGGAATTTGCCAACGATTGATTTCTAATTAATTCGTTGATATGAGTATATCAGAAAAGCAATATACCTTGAAATAGTAATTTCTTTGTACAGCATTTTTCATACAGGCTTAGAGTTATATAATCCATTTGCAAAGCACAAGAGGGAAAAATAAAGCACAAGAACAAAGAGTAAGACAAACAGTATGAACCCTGGAGACAATCACCCCAAAAATAAATGATGAGTCAAATAAATGAACAGATGTGAGACAGTCTGGAGCTTGAGAAGAAAACATCATTTCACTGATGTCACAGATGTAGGGCGAAGAGGTTCAGAGAAGGCCAGTATAATAAAAGCAGGACAACTGTAGCAAAGCACTAACTCAAGATCTTTCAGATGAGTAGCATCAGGACAGTAATAAGGTTTAAGCTTAAGAAAGGCACTCAGATCCTAAATGAGCTTTAAATTTACTTTAATAGAACCATATAGGACTATTTCCAGAAACTAATAACTTACAATGTGCCATATGCACATATATATAGAATATATCCATTTGGTTCCTAAAGATATAGAATGGTTTATATTGGAAGGGACCTTAAAACTGATCTGGTTTCAACCCTCTGTCATGGGCAGGGACACCTTCCACTAGACCTGGTTGCTCAAAGCCACATCCAACCTGGCCTTGAACATTTCCAGGGACAGGGCATTCACAACTTCCCTGGGCAACTTGTTCCAGTGCTTCACCACCTTCACAGTAATGTCCTAACATCTAATCTAAACTTATTCTGTCCTAGTTTGAATCCATGCCCCCTTTCCTGTAACTACAGTTTTTGACAAAGAGTCCCTCTCTGGCTTCCCTGTAGCCCCGTTCAGATACTGGAATGTTGCTACACAACCTCCTCTTCTCCAGAATGAACAGCTCCAACTTTCTCAGCCTGTCTTCACAAGGGAGATGCATCAGTCCTCTTATCAGCTTCAGTGGTCTCCTCTGGACTTGTTCCAACAGTTCCACGTCTTTCTTATGTTTTGGACCCCAGGGCTGGATGCAGCACTCCAGG
>JAWWES010000094.1:49143290-49171774 GCA_035583135.1 Lophotriccus pileatus
CAGTTGTTACCACAACTGACGAAAACAAGCATTTTCTCTTATAAAAGACAAGTTTTCTTTTCCCACACAAAAGACGTGAAATAATTTCTTCCTGGAAAATTAAGGGTCCTTATAATTAGAAATACTAATTTTTAGTTTAAATTCTATTGGAATCTATTCTTCTCCATTTTTTCAAGAAAAAATTCCAATTTTCGAATGTGAATTGCTTATTATGTCAGAGCTGAGCATTAAAAAATAATCTGCTTTGACCATTAATTTCCATAAAAAGGGAGTCTAAAAGAAATGGTATCTTTAATTTAGCAAGAAGAAAGTAATAAGATATAAAAATAACAAATAGAGATGAAATAATGAAAAGAATTGTTCTTAGCTTACTTTCAGGAGACAAGAATAGAAAGAGTTAATGAAACTAAAAGGTATCAAACTTAAAACTATTAAGTACTCCTCTTCTAAAGGGCATATTCACCTCCCAGAACTCCTTTTGGCAAGATTTCTTTTCAGTCAACAGCTTAGCATAATTCAAAAGTGAATGAGCAACAAAATGGGACACATTACCAATCTCAGCCTAATGTATTACGTATTTTATGAGGGAGTTTGGAAAAGGCTTTGTTCCATTTGGAGGGGATATTTTATAATGACTGTGCCTTTCCTGCGTCCTCCTTGAAAACACCTAACAACCACTGAGGGAAGACTCTGCACTTCCCACTGCCCTCTGAACACACACACTAGTGCCCACTGTGTCTGTCGTGGAGGGCTCTTATACAGGGCAAATAATCCTTCATATGCAGCTGCTCCACCTCCTTTTTCCTACCCACAAAGGAGTGATTACTGATCATTCTGTGGCACAGATCTGCTTTCCTCTAGGACCTATGCCAGCACAGGTGTTACTTCAATTCCTTTTATTTTCTTGCTGCTGGTCCAGCCCCAAGGCACGTGGCACAATAAACATCAAGTTTCAGGCTGGGGCCTTGGCATGTGTTTAAGGCAACTGCTGATCTTATGGACCATAGAATTCAGCTATATTAACAGAGCTTAGGAAACAGACTGGCTAGAGAAAGGCATTGATCCATTACTTGTTCCAAACTCTACTCTCCACAAAAAGGAAAGCATGCTTATAACAGCTTCCTTTGTTAGGGAATCTAGACTGCATTAGTGTGATGACTGCTCTGTGGAAACCACTTATGACTTACTTTTGCAAACAGAGATGTTCGGTAAAAGCAGACAAGAAAACATGATACTTTTTTTGTTGTTATTCAGACACCCCAGCTCTATATTGTTCTGACATAATTATATAAATGAAATAGCATTAACGATTTCAAAGATGCTGAAAAAAAATGTACTTTGTATCATCAACAGGAAATAATTCAGTATTTAGCAGGCATCAAAAGCATAATAGTGAAAGACTTTAGAAATGATATTAGAAAAGCAAAAAAAAAGTTAGCAGATACCTCTTCTTTTTTCTTCAGTGTAGTCTCTAACTCCTGAATTGTCTGATTTAATTCTGTTTTATGTGTGTGGACTGCATTGGCTTGACTGCTCACACACTCTAGCTCGGTCACCTGTTAAAATAAGTAAAAGCAACACAAACAGAATTAATTTCAACATATCCAAGGTACTATTACTTATTTGCATCAATACCTGTATTTTAAATACATCCTTAATTCTGGGTGACTTATTCTGATTAAAATGGTGAAGATGTTCTTACGAAGATAGCATCAAATTTCTTAATATATTTTTTTGCAAAAAATGGTTGCTATGACTTCTTGGAAATAATCAATTTTATATGTTACAGGCTGGGAAGAACATTAATTAAAACTTACGCTAATTATTGAAAATTTCAATGAAGATGTTGAATTACCATTTCAGAAACAGTAACGGCTTGGTGACTAAACACATCTGCCTAACTAACCTCCATCTGATAGTTTTTAATATTACACCACTTTCTAAGCCACAGTGCTTACACACTTCCTAACAAGCTAATTAACATTTCACAGCCTCACTTTCTGATTCAGCATCAACACTGTAATAGCAGATAATCAGCTACCAAGGTACAGCTGCCAAATTTTAACTTTTGGATCTCATGTCTCAGTCACAAAGCCAACAGCTAATGTCACAATTTGGATTTGTCCAGTTCCTCTGTATTAGCAGAGAGCAAGCACTCTCCATCTGCCCTTGGGTAAGTTAAGATACCTGGCACTGGTATGCTCTTCCATTTTATCTTCTAATCAAAAGTATGTTAATATCCTACCATTCACAGATAAACAGTTGTCAAAAAATAGCTTCTGCATCAAGGAAACAAAATTCATGCAGCTAGAATTTAGCAGAAAAGTCTCTGTTAATGTCCCTCTCACATTATAGACCAGAATATAAGAGAACTGTCATACTGCATGTCTGCGTGGATGTGTGCACTGAAGCATTTTTGTTCAATAACAAACTGTTAAAATATTTTAAAATATTATTTAAAACCTCATAAATAATTATTTACCCCAGAAGTTATGAGCCTGTCAGTCTTACTCTATAGTCTTCAATAGACCTGCACCATGTACCACCAAATCTGTCCCAGAAATTCATTTAAACAAAGTGCTACCCAATTCTGCAATGAAAACCTTTAAGTCTCCACTTAACTTTCTCAGAGAAGTAGCCCTTAGACTACTTTGACAGAAGGCAGGCATTCTCCAAGACAGTTTTATTTTTTAGGTAAAATAATATCCTGGGGAACCAAGGCTGATGCCCTCCAGTACCAGTGTACTCTAGGTAGTGAAGCCACTTGTGATGCCAGTAACTTCAAACTCTGAACTATTTGTAGGCTTAAAAAAATATATTACTGAATGAAGTCAAAGGCAGTACAAGATGAAATGCAAGAAAATTAAACCAAAATCCCTATCAACTTTTCCTTTCAGAGTCACAGGGCACAAACCTCTGTAACAGCCATGACGACTCTAATTTCTTCTACTGGAAAGCAGTTGGTTAGACATTTTTGCACATCAAGTTTATAAATGTAGAGTACTGAAACTAGACCAAATTCTTGAGAGGTGTAAGGGGAATGAGGGAGTAGGAAACAGCTTGATAACACAACTCACCACTCCCCTACCCTACCCTGGTATTGTCCCAAAGGAAATACCAGTGCTCATGGCAAAAAGTATAGCAGTTTTATATGCCACTGAGTATTACAACTGAAGTCTTAATTTTCTCAATTTGCTTCAATAACACAGAAATATCTCTATTTGGATTCCTATAATACTGCAACAGTATTCACTACAACAATTACACAAAGAATTGGAACATACCAACTGGGACAAACCTATTTCTACAAACTGTCTGAACTAACAACTAGATAGAGCAAGGATCAGAGAGGCACAGAGTAATTTAGGCTGGAAGGGCACTCTGGTGGTCATCTGGCTGAGACGTCTTGCTCAAAATAGGGCCAATTTTGAGGTCACATTTGGTTGTTCAGGATCTTCAGGATCAAGAACCCTTTACTATCAACCAGAGATGCCACAATTCTGACACTGTTGGTTTATGAGGAGCGCCTTCCTAAGTTTTGCTGGGACTGTCAAACTCATTCACCTCTTTCACCTTCACCCTTTCTGACGTTTAACTTCTTAAACATTTCCAAGCTTTCCTGCTGAGATGTTGCATGGTAACCTTCAAGAAGACAATCCCTCTTTTAAAGCTTAGTGGCTGTTGCACTCAGCAAGACCCATTGGCTCTTACCAAGCGCTAGAACAGTAAATATACACTTACATGAAGTGTAAGAACCTCATCTGGAAAAGCAGAAGTCAGCCTAGTCCCCAAAGGACCTCTGTCCGAGAACCTTGTGCCTTGGAAGCAAGTGTGCAGAGGTCTCTCATCCCATGACTAATGAATTGCTTGGACTCCCACTGCTCTCCACATGGTTTCCTCTTGGCTGGTACACATCAAGACGATGTATGTGTTGGTGCAAGCTTGGAATTCAAGGAGGCAGGTGGATTGAACTGTGGTGGATGAAATGTTACTGCTCTAGGCTGCATCTATTGTTGATGGCTAAAAACACTTTCCACAGCAACCTGGCCGGATGCACAGCTCTCATGAATGCTCCTGAGTACACTCTGGTCCATACTAACTCAACACACTTACTGAAATTGCTTAAGCAAACACTGTTGATTATTTTTAAGAAATAAGCAAGGAGTGCTCTCACAAACCTTCTTGCAAGCAAAGGCAATTGCTCCCAGAAGGACAATTAATTACAGCACTAAAAGGACTGTGATGTCTTACTCTAGTCCAGCTTTTCTCTGGGCAAACATCCATCTCTTACTGCTTATGCAAGAAAATAATGTTCAACTGCTTTGTTTACTGTTGCTTGAAAAATCAGTAAGATGGGAAAAAGAGAACAAACTCAATTAAAATAATGGGTTACTTAATCAGTCTTATTTAAAAGCCTATTCCTATAGAGATCTGAAAAGATGTCAAGTTATCTTCATCATGTTATCTTGTACTTATAAATGTACCTATAAAAAAGAAAGGCACATTGTGACCCTTTCAGAAAGATTTGTAGAGTAAGAACGGCTGAAAAATTATGTGATATAAAGAATATGCTATTGAAAACACAGGTCAAAAGACAAAACTCTAGGTAAAAATCTGGATAGCATTTACTTGCTCTGTTTCCTTGTTCCAAATGGAATTTAATTTTCTCATGACCAGTGGTCCAAAAATCATTACAAGTAACTGTTTATGCATTATGCACAGAAGGGGGCATAAAAGTAAGTTAAAATGATTTAGTCTGACCCTCCCATGTGCTGTTTTCACAGACACCTCCTCATTCAATATTTCATGTTTTAAGAGCAAGGCTCTTAATCATTCAAACCCTTGCACAGCAGTACTGAGCAATGTATCTGTGATTATGTCTTGTTTCCAGTACAGAATTCAGACTGAAAGAATAGTCTTTGAACAATAACTGACTAAACAAGGTTCCTTTATTGTGCTATCATAAGACTGCACTGACTTGCATATCTAAGAAATGCAATACTGTGGCTTTGTATTTGATACTAAAAAAGAAAAAAAGGTACTGTTCTTAGTCTCTGTTTCTTTATTTTGTATTTATCATCCAGGTAAGGACTGCATGTATGGAAAAAACCCTGAAAGGGCTTTTTAGTGACTATTTAGTGTGCAGACTTCTCTATCACATGGATGGCATTATACTTAACTGTGCATTTCAGTGAGAAATACATCATCTGAAATAGGACAGCAAGGCAACTTGTTCTGGCAGAGCCTTTTTCTGGAAACTTTAATCTAGGGCCAACAGCCTATAAATGCAGGAGGATTCCAGGCAGAGGTTTTTATTGCAGCAGAGAGCTAGCACACACTGGGCTGCTGGGAAGACTGGAGGAGTGAGGCTTTGGGCCACGTAACACAACAAGGAGTAACAGCTTTGATGTGAGCTTAAGACAGTGATTGCCCAAGGCTTCAGAAGACTGAAAAATCTCTCAAAACAAACACAAACACAGAAAACTACTTCACAAGTAAAGACAGGTAGGCAGATAGGGACAAAGAAATGGGAATGACAGAAATATTTTGAGTGGTGACCCTCAAGCAATTACTGAATGAATGAATCTGAGCCATGTTTGCTCCAGGTTGATTCATTTTTTCAAACTACTTTCTTGAGATAAATTTGTACAATTCAGTACCAGTAGATCATGAAATTCCTTTTAAATTCCATACAGAAATTTTCTAACTTCTACAGAAATGCAAAGCAAGACAGATTAGAACATAGAATAACACAACTCCAGAATAATTTTGGTTGTATAAGACCCTTAAGATCATTGAGTCCAACAGTTCACCCAACACTGCAACCTGCACAACCTAACCCTGTCCCTGTGTACCACAACTCCATGTTTCTCAAATACCTCCAAGGATGGTGGCTACATGACTTCCCTTGGCAGCCTGTTCCAATGCTTGACAACTCTAAGGGAATTTTTCCTAATAACCAATCTAAACCTGGCACAACTTGAGGTTATTTTCTCTTGTCCTATTGCTTGTTACTTGGGAGAAGAGACCAATCCACACCTGGCATCAACCTCGTCTGAGACCTACCTCAGAGAGCAATAAGGTTCCCCCTGAGATTCCTTTTCTCCAGAGTAAACAACCCCAGCTTCTTCAGCCATTCCTCATGGACTTATGCACCATACCATTTCCCCAGCTCCGCTGCCCTTCTCTGGGCATGCCCCAGCACCAAAATGTCTTTGTCTTGAGAGTCCCAAAACTGAACACAGGATTTGCGATGCGGCCTCACCAGTGCTAAGGACAGGGGACAATCACTTCCCTGGTCCTCCTGACTACAATATTTCTAATACAGGCCAGGATGCCCTTGGCCTTCTTGGGCACCTGGGCACACTGCTGGCTCTTGTTCAGCCACTGTCAAACAGCACTCCCAGGTCCTTTTCTGCAGGGCAGCCACTCCTCCCCCAGCCTGTAGTGCTGCCTGGGGTTGTTGTGACCCAAAGGTAGAACCTGGTTCTTTGCCTTGCTGAACTTCATAGATACGTTGGCCTCGGTCCATGGATCCAACCTGTACATATCCCTCTGCAGAGCCTTCTTGCCCTCCAGCAACTTAACACTCCCACCCAGCTTGGTGTCATCTGCAAACTGACTGAGGATGCACTCAATCTCCTCCACATCCAGACCACTGATAAAGATATTAAACAGGACTGGCTCCAATGTTGAGCCCTGTGGAACAGCACTAGGGGACTGGCCACCAGCTGGATGTAACTCCACCACCACTCTCTGAGCCTGTCCATCAGGCAGTTTTTTACCCATATTAGCAACATATATTCATTGTAGCTGTAGCCTATTTTATATACCTGACACTATTAACTTGTTGTTTCTATAAGGTATTTTTCTCCCTTCTATTTACTACAGAATGCAATATCCAAGGTTTACCAGTCAAACTCCAGTGCAGAACTTGCTCACACAGAAGACTGAATTGAAGTATTAATTATGTAATTTTAGTTGATTGAGTTACATCCCTAAATGGATCATAACTATGACTGTGACAGTATTATTCCATCAATAATTCAGGATGATTGTCCCACAAAGAAAAAAGAGCCCTTTGCTTTCCATGAGGAGAAGAGAAACAATGTTTCATGGGTCATCAAAACTATGACTAACTGCATAAAGTGTCACATAATTTATGCAGAGGAAGCTTCTCTTCCTCTGTAGTAAGATGCACAACAGCATGCAACAAGCTGATCATAAAAATAATTCCAGTGTAGCTTTCAAGAATAAAAAAAAATGGAAAGATTTTTGGTGTTAAGAAATGGTAAAATGGAGAAAACAAGAGAAATTGCTCTTCAAGGCTGATGCTGAAAGAAAAAAAAAGCACACGATGCTGTTATACACATATATCACTTTTGACAGCAAATTAAGTACTGTTGTTTTCCAAGATTTACCCATAGATAAAATGATAACCCGGGGACAGAGGAGAGTATTGTGCATTACCAACAATATATTACTTTTTTCAACAGAGGAAACAATTAGAAGATTTTGCTGAAAAGGACATATTTTTCTCTGTGGGCAGTGATGCCTCAAGCCATGGAAATACCAAATTGTTTTCCACAGTTACTCACTTCTACATGAAGTGAGATGAAAGAGGAATATCCTATCATCTGCTTAATTTTTGTAAAGAAAATAATGAAACTGAAGTAAGAATATTTGGAAATATAAGAAGTTTACCAAAACTGATGCTTTGAGCTTCATCCATGCATTATTATATGCAATCAAGAATGGTAATACTAAATTCAGAGGGCATGCCTTTCCCTGCCGATACTTTTTCCAGCTATCTGACCAGTTAATGAAACACATGCAATACCAAACACTGTACAGATATGTCATCCTTCAGTCCCAAGGATTTTCAGTAATTTTCTCATTCTCCTGCAGAGTTTTAGAAGTTTAAGATGTACTTCATTCTACGAAGATTTAACTACGTAAAGATCCTGTGGCATGCCTCCACAATGCATACTTCTTTTCACTTGCAGAGAAATGTATCTCAACACTTTTCTTAGTTTTTTTTAGAAACAAGAAGATGGGGACAAGAGACCCCTTCTGTGAAAACTTATTTTTTTATTACCCAGAGTCAGAGTAGTTTGGTTGGTGGTTTGTTTTTTTCCCCCAATTATTACCTTGTGTGTGACACATTCAGTGAAAGTGAATTCCCAGGAAAAAAACCCAACAAAATCTTGGGTCCTAAATGCAAATCTGCTCTAAAAACTAATTAAGGCAAACTGAAAAAGGCAGAAAAGGCTTCAGTTTCTTGCAGTTCCAGATGCAAGGACTATATATGTAAATACATGGACTTAGTTGTCCATTTTTTGTGCACTTAACAATTGGTCCATCTGCACATATATTTATCTCAATTAAATGCATCGATAAATACTAATGAAGCTATAATCCCACTGTTTTGATTAAATTGTCAACCTATCCATATGTACCTTGCAAAATGCTCATCTATTTTCTTTGTAAACAAATAGGACCAAGTTGCTATCTAGCCTCATGCTAACTACAGCATCTTAAGAAGAAGGTTATACTTGGTTAGCTTTTTTTCTTTAATCAATTAAACAAAATTTATAACCTAAGTTTGGATTGTTCAGTCAGGGTATGAGGGACAAAGTCTTAAAGAGAGGATGACAAAAGATAGGCATCACATAAAAAAGGTGTGTGGGCAATAATTTTTTGGATCAAAACTCCATTCATGAATTTCTTGTTCCCACATTTTCTGTCACCTTCCTTCACTCTTAGATGCTGTTCTTCCTTGGCCACATAAAACCCAACAGTTATTCACAGTAGTCCCACAGTGCTGCTATTAAGACTTCTCAGCAAGTATGAAGTCCATGATATAGGTTCCAGTTCAGCAGGCAACTTCATCACATTTGCATGTTCAAAATTTAGTTTTAGTTATTCAGTTATTAATGCAGCTGGTGGAAACATGGAGGTGACTTTTAAAGGGTCTGCAAAGATTTTCTACAGATAATCTGAGCAGACGGCTTATGCAGCGTTCCATACTTCTTGTGGATTTTGATAACTGCTTTTAAAGATTGTTGTTTTCTTTAAGTAGCGCAAAGATTGTCCAATAAAATTACCACCTTTTTTTTTGCATTGTGCTCATGCAATTTTTTAATATTAATTTTAAAATTTCTTGTAACAGCAGTGAAATCATGGTCCATTATGTGTCACGTGGTTTTAATAACTACGTAAGATATCCTCATACTTACTTCATTCACTGAATGAAAGAACCAGAACAAATTGGCTAATTTTATCTTACTTTCTAAGAAATTCTGGTAAAATAAAAAGTACAAAAAATAAAATTAAAAAAAAAAATCAAGACATTACTTCCCTGTTCTTTCATGAGTATCCAGGAACTTGATCACTTCCCTTCATCTCTTTTTATGTTAGGTTTCCTTTCTGCAGATGAATGATCTTCAAGAACTGCAGCTCTTATTATTTGGCACTAGTGTTATTACTTTGTGCTATTGCCCAGTATCATCGGATGATTTACTTTAGCAGTTAGAGTGCATGAAAAAAATTAATCATTTTCATTTTTAAGATGACAAAGACAGAATTTTGGGTTGCTTTCCATAATTTATATCACCATTCAATCCTTTCTTCTCTGTGGTATCAGGATTAATGTTAGTGCTAATGCTATTCTATTTGTCTGAAGTAGCTTACTTTAGGGTTTTTCTTTCTGTTACTGAGCTGTTTTATGAATCCCTTTGGATGTCAAAAAGCTTTGAAAGGTGTGTAGGAGTGCTCCCCAACCCTGCTTAAGGGATTTTTATTGTTTCTGAGCAGATTAGAGAAGGCTGAGAGCTCCGAGTTAAGCTCTTGACTGGGCATCATATCTTCCTGAATTATCTCTTTGTATTTGAGAAGGAAAAATCCAGGCACTCATTTAATAAGCTTCCCAAAAATATAATGTCTGACAAAATATCAAAGTACAGTATTTCTGAATTAAGCTCACAGTTTATCAGGAGAAATCACAAAACTTTAATTTATTGAGAATGTTTCGCTCAGCCACACTGAATCTGTATTCTGTTTCATCTCAGCTCTACCCATTATTAAGGCAGAGAAGAAATGGAAGAAGGAAGATAAAGGCCTCAGAGAAAGCAAACAAATGTAAGTTAATAAGTTAAATAGTAAGCTAAACTGAACCGATAGATGAGTAAATCTTATACAAAATCAGAGATGGCAAATAATATGTGAAATTATTTTTAAAAATGCAATCAAAATCAAAGAAAGGGGGATCTTAGCTTTGTTTCTGTGTTTTAAAATGTGCAAACAATATGATACACAGAAAAAACTATTCCACTCAAATTTGAAAAAAGTTACAGAATAAAAAATATTGGTTTAAATTAACTTAGAACTACTTAAAAAGTAAATTGTACAACAAATACTACACCAGACAAAAGAGCAAGGTTACCACAGTGAATTAAAAAAGTAGAAGATAAATTAATGTGATATAATGTAAAATCAATGGATGATTATAAATAAAACATTATTAAGTTCAAACTATGGAGAAAGTATTATAAGAATTCAAAATAGTAAGATAGTATTCACAATAATTCTTTTTTTAATATATGAGGAAACTAGGTAAATAAGGCTATTTATATAAAGGCAATTTATATAAAGAAGAAACTAAAGATGGAAACAGTAATGCAAAGTGTACTAATCAATACGCACTGCTTTCCTACACACACTGAACTTGACAGAGGATAGAGTTTGCTATAGCTTGCAGATAGATGACTCAGGCACCAAAACTTGTATATAAACCTAAAGTATGTAATGAGTGAATACCATAACTGCATGATATATAAACCACCTAATATATTATTAAATTGAACCAAATGTATCAGCTAATATTGGCAGTACCATTTTTGATTTTGGAGTCTGGTTTATATTATACAAGACTATGATCCTATAAGTGAGCATATCCCTCCAGTGCGTATACATCACATACACATTCTTATTTTCCAATGGGCAAGATGCTGTGACAGCCAACTTTTCCATATAAAACAACAACTACATTACAACTGATGTAAACTAATTTCCAAATTTTTCTTTCTCCTTGAACAATTTTTATATGCATATTTCTAAAAATCTGGTCTATTCAACTTTTCTCATCAAAGTGCCTATTGGATCAAACCCCATTTTGCTTCTGAACTGGCAAGAGATATGAGCTGCAGCATGGCAAGTGTGGTCAGTTGGTGATAAAGGGTGGTCAGGCGGAATGGGCTGCCCAGATTGGCTGCGGTAACTCATGTTTTGAGACTTGATTCACAAGTTCAAAGTTGGCCCTGATTTCACTAGAGAATTGGACCAGATAACCTCCAAAACTCTCCTTCATGCTAAGTTATTCTGTGATTCTATGAAATAAGGATGGAGTTCATCTCCTCTAACTAGAAATATGTCTACAGGACTATCCAGATGACTACCCTATGGATAAAGACAAGCATTTAGAGAAGCAAATTCAACTCAACACCTTAGAGAGTTTTCGTAAGACTGGGAAACTTATTCTTCATGCTTTTGTCTCTACAAGAATTACAAGAAAAAAAGAGGACTATCTGAGACTTGATATATAACATACATAATCTCAGGTGAAATGAATTCCAGTTCAAGGAATATTTTTTGGATCAACTGCAGCTGTGTGTTTATACTGAACAGATAAACAGAACAGAAAGCTAGCACAAGACAGTGACTGAACACTGCTTGCTGTCACATGCACCATAATCAACAGTCTTCAGATCTGCCATTTCAACAGCATATTTTTGCTCTGTGTAACAGAGAAACGTCTGACTTGCCATTTCTTTTTGAAGTGAGGAACTAATTTAATTTGAAAAATCAGTCTCCAGCATGTAGATTAGAAGAGCTCTTGTATCACACTGCACTGTATGGATAATACTTTGAGACTTAATTTTTTTTAACACAATATGCATTCTTTTGCCTAGCGAGTTCAGGCAACCTTTATTGGGTTAGCCAAGTCTACATTTTTCTAAAAGCAATTCCAACAGAGGGCAGTATTCTCAATGAACTATCCTGTTATAATTTACTGGCATTCCTGGAGAGACACAGGCACAGACCACGTATCCTGTGTGAGATATCAACAAGCCCTACGGTCACAGATTACAAAACATTTCATAAAGGAATGTAAACAGTGATCAAAAGAGTATAGTGTAGATGATCCTGTGCTATAAGATTTTGTGTTTTCTCAGAAATACAAAACAACTGCAGCAAATTTGCTGAAAAAATGTTATGAAAAATCCTCAGCTAGTAATGAATGCAGCCTCCAAGACTTGGTTATTACTGTTAACTGTACTATCCTATAAAAGCAAAATGACATGCTAAAATTTCTATATTCATTACTTTTATTTTCCAATAACAGATTTTAAATAAGATTTGACTAAGGGTAAGAATAACATAAAAAAGGGGAACCTTTGCCCGCCTTTTCTGGTTGAGTCTCCCAAGGCAAATGCAGCTGCTGTTGTGGTGTATTACTTTTCTTTCTTATATAAGGATTGTATTGTATCAGCTTCGCAATGCAAGCTGTTACTGCATTTTCTTAGGAAGAATGCTACCTTATTATGTACACATGTTAGTGATGAGTTCTTCACTGTAAAGCCTATCTAGTGGTCAAATCCACCTGAACATTTGCCCTATAGGAACTTCAATAGGTGGTTGTAGTTTAAATAATTTTATTGGCAGTGACTGTTATCTATTCACAAACCTGGAGCACAGGTTAGAATTCTGACCCTTTCAAATGAGAAGCTTAAATGAGATGATGGATAAAGTGACAGTCTCCCTCTACAAACACACATGACAAGCTTCTGCCTGACTGGAACATCTTTGAAGCAAAGAAATGTTGTCAGCAAGTGCCAATTTCTTGACTGAAAGCACTCTGTAAAAAGCACCAGTCTTAATTACATTTCATGCACTTTGTCCAGTCAGCTATAGCACACACAGTTACAGTCCATTGGAAATTGTCATTCTTCCCTATCAAATCACTGGAATAGGATGCTCAGGGAAGTGGTGGATTCTCCGTCCATGGAGGTATTTAAGATTAGACTGAATGTGGCACTTAGTGCCATAGTCCAGTAACCGTGGTGGTAGTGGATCAAGAGTTGGACTTGCTGATCTCAGAGGTCCCTTCCAACCCATCTGATTCTATGATTCCATGATTTGGCTGGGACTTCAGGATCGTTGTCTGCAAGTCAGTCTAGCTATAGTACATCCCCAACAACTTGCCATTTCCCCAGGTTTCTTAAATTCTTGTTTCTCTTCCACATCTCCAGGTTAGTTGTAGCCTACTGAATTCCTCCCCCTCAGATGAATATGACCTTTATTCTTGGGACTACTTGAACAACCCTCAGTTAGACAGGTCCAGCATAGGTCTGAAAGAAGCCTTTGCAATTTGCAGGATTTGGCAGGCTGTAATTGCCATGCCTTATTTCCTACCAGTCACTACAGAATATAAAACCAAATTAAGAGGTCTGCTACGTCTACTACCTGACCTTACTGTCTTTGTCAGCATATTCATGAAACCTGCTTTCATGCAAAAAAGCGCAATGGTTCAGTTTGGGAATTTTTCTGCATTTTTTTCTTAACTAAGTATCATCGACTCAGTGTGGCCCAGGTTGAAATGGATCTTAAAGATCCCATAGTTCCAATCTCCCTGCCATGGCCAGGGACACCTTCCACTACATCAGCTTGCTCAAAGCCCCATCCAACCTGGATGCGTTCAGCCCCACTGAACACTGCCAGGGATGAGGCATCTACAGCTTCTCTGGGCAACCTCTGACAGTGTTCTACCACTCTTACAGTAAAGAATTTCCTCCTAACATCTAATCTAAAGCTACCCTCTTTCAGCTTAAGGCCATTTCCCCTTGTCCTATCACTACATGCCTTAGTAAATAGTACCTCTCCAGTATTAAGTACATCTCCTTGATATTTTTCTAAGTTACTCTTCATTAACGGAAGTGAAACGGCTTCATCAAAGACATCTTTCCTCCACACATGTGTTAATCTTGCCTTCATTTTGCACAGAAATGTGCCCTATGATATGATTAGAAATTTATATGGATAAAGGCCAATCGACTATACAATATATAGAGTTATATGTCAAAAGAGAATAGAAATTAAGATATTGAGTACTTGTTTCCATAATTTAGCTTTCATAATTTATTCCTTCATAATTTATTCCTTCCTCAAACACTGTCCTTCCTTCCCCCACTATGAACTAATTTTTGCTTCACTCCTATATGAAAATGGGTGCAGATTTCTAATTGCATATAATGATCTTGTTTTTCAGTTGTGTTTATGTTGCCCAGGTTTCCTCATGTGCAAGGACAAGAGGAAGCTGTTCATCTTTTTTATATGAGGAAACTACAACAAAGGTTCTTTAACTTACAGATTTGATGTCAAGTTTCTATGGGCTTAAATGCAGGAGGGACTAGACTGTAATGCTATGAGGACATTATGAAACAGATGTGATGGCATTAAATAAAGAGTGAAAGCTGAGAAGCATTGTAAGGTTAGGTAATTCTTCTCACAACAATAACCTTTGCAAGAAAAAAACTTCTACAAACCAAATAACTTTTCATTGGAGGAAATACTTGAAAGAAATCATTAATGTCAATCTCTAAGATTAACCTAAACCCCAACAATAAACTTGTTTTACTTGAAAATGAGTGAATAGAGTCATCAGCACTTCTACCTCAAGGATTCCGGCCATTTGCCACAACTTACACGCTTATGAAGACGTTCTGCTTCCTCCTGATACGCAGCAAGTTGCTGTTTCCATTGTTTCACATTGGCAGTGGACTCCAGCAGGGCTGCTGTGAGCTTAGCGTTATTACCCTTGAGTGTGGCCAGTTCTGCCTCCCAATGCTTGCTGATTGTCGAACTGCACAGACAGAATGAGAATGGTCAGAATCCTCAGATCTCTTCCTTTAGTCTTTTAAATGTATTATAATTTTTTTAATACCCAGGAAAAATAGAATTATGCAAAAAATTCTATGACTGAATGACCAAATGATAATCTAAATGCTCAAATCATCAAAAATATAAATTAAAAAGTATCAGTATAGCATTATTAGAAAACAACATCTACTCTTGCAGTTCAACAGGGTATTTTTATAAATAAAATGTTAAAGAATATGAAATACACATCAACTTCCCAAAAGCAACAGCACGCAATTCTGGAATATATGTATAATTAGTCACTATTTTAATATATGCACACTGAATGAAAGTGCTTTTTTAATCCACTATTTTATAAAATATATCGTAGCAAAAGATTTGTCACTGACTTGATTAAAGAGAGATAATATAGAGCTTTGGAAGTACAGCAGGGTTGTCTTAATGCAAGTCTTCTATTCCTGAAATATACTTTATTAAATACCATATTTAATTTGAACCTGCAAACTCAAAGATTTTTAATTTTATAATAACATTAATAAGTTTTCCTCAGTAATATCAGCAAAGAGAATAAAGATCAAGTAGCATAGATAAATTACTGTTTTATTTTAAAGTGGAAGCTGATGTTGAGGTTTACTGAAGTAGCTGATAGAGAAAAATCCTTGCTTATAATTCAGTCATTCTCTGAGCAAATGCTTTAATTTTCCAGGTAATTAGTTTGCCGTCATCTGCAGACCCTATCTTTACACTCAGTATGCAAGGGAAAAATATCTCAGATACATCAGATAAATGTACTAATAACCAAATAGCTCACCAACAGCATGTGAGATGCATAGCAACACGAAAACACATGGAGAAAATAATTAATTTTGCCTAATTAGCTTACTATTAAAGACATCATTGAAAACCAAAGACATGTAACTTTGGCCAAAATGATTTTGTATATAGGTTAGTGATGAATTATGATCAATTATTATAATTATTTATTTTATTTATATGTTAATATTATTAATCATAATTTACTGTTATTTTACATGCAAGTTTATGGATTTGAACTTTGTACACATGTACAATGAAACACTGCCTTCATTTTTTCCACTTAGTTTCTTCCACTTCCTGCATATGCAAAGTCTATCCCACTGAAGCATATTTCAAATAGATTATGACTCCAAAAAATGCTCCTTAGGTGTTCAAAATCAACCAGACACCAAGGAACATTCATTACCAATTTAGATCACATGTACTGTTTCACTAAAACATCATATCTGACTCTTCTGTGCTCCAGTATTTCCTGCCAAATACACTGCTTCATCCCATTGAGCAGGAATACAAGTTACTCCAGAAAAGGAATATGGGATTTTTGAAATTGCTTTATCATTTTGTGATCTATAGAACCAATCAGAAGTTAACCATTGGAACTTATAGATTTTAAATGACTAAACTAAAATAATGACGATTCTACTTCATTCAGGGAACACTGACATATTCAAGAAGCTAAGTACAAATTTCTGGAACCATGTCTACTCTTCTGTTTCTCTAATCAGACTTAATTCTTACTTACAGTAGTCCAGCAGATCAACAAATTCTAGTAAAAAATGCTAAAAATATCTAGTTTGTTATCATATTCATAACTCCTCCTTGATGTTCTGATCTGGCAAAAAAATAGCTATTCCAGTAGTTTCATGCAAGTGAATAGTTCCATTTAGTAGTCCTGCAGGACTACTAGCAACTACTAGCTACTAGCAAACTGTGTGTGATACTGACACATTCTTAGAAAACGTGCCTAACTACTCATCTTGCCCACAGAAGAAACACGCACACAACATTTTATACTGATGTAACACAGCTGCCTCTGGGACAGTTATAGGCTGAGAACTATTTGATCATTTACTGTCACAAGGAAGTTAATTTCTTTTTTAAATGCAGTAAAGTGTGTATCTACAATGATATCCTTCTAAGCCACAAGGAAGACAGACTCTTAGGGAGTGATTAGTAATAACGTGAGGGTGATCTGTGGTGTGTTTCACTGTTACCTTTACCTGGTGCCATCACTACATTGCCTGTCAAGAAAATAGCCAGGAGCTCTTAAGTTATTCCTTCTATAATCGAATGTCAGCTTGAAGTATGAAGCATGTATTTTCCATTACTGCTATGGTTACCCTGGTTCAAAAACGGTAAGGTTTCTTTGGAGCTGGTTATTTTTCAATAGGAATGCATTATTTCCAAACCGTACTTTTCTTCCCCCAAGGGATCTACATATTGGGCAGGAATATGCCCTGTTGTAATGTAGGTGTTACTGGCTTGTAGATGTATTGGGGTTTTTTTAACAAATAATTGCTATGGTATCTTCTAAAGAGTCTACTATAGCTCCATACAATGGAAACACATTACCTAGGTTTGTATAATTATCTAGGATAAGTTATCTAGGTCTGTATAATATACAGTGACTTCCCAACTATGTAGACTTAACCCTGTTTCCTCTTAATGGGTATCATACCAGGAAACACAGAACCAAAGATGTGGATTTTTTGTTCCATAAAATCATAATGTGATTAAAATAGCCTATAACCAATCTTGATGGTTCTAACTGATTTTTCTCAAATACCTTCTTGAGAAACAGAAAGATAATTAAATTATGCTCTGTGGATTAGTTTGGTTAAAACTGGAGTTAGATTAATTACTTTAGGACCAGATAAAAGCACACATACAGGAGGCCATTCTTAAGCTAGACTGAAAGTATCTTCATTGATGCTTGTATCTGTAGAGCTATATTGGTTCAAATTTACCAGCACTTCCTGAGGAAACACTGAGAAATGTATGATTCAGACACAGCAAGAATTCTACCTTGGAGGAGAAGATGCTGGGGCTAACACCTGTGAGAAGGGACACATATTCAGAAGCTGATGGGCACATGTGGAAACTTCAAAGAGCTGCCAACAATTCCTAAAGCACATAGCTGGAATTTTGATGGTGGAAGAGCTGCACTACAGTCTCTTGGAATAGATACAGGAGGGCGGCACATACTCTTTCTCCCTAAAACCTTTTACTCAATTCCTGTCTGAAAGGCTTTTTGCTAAAAGGAATTGATTTTGCCCTCACTGGCATCAGATTCTGTCATAGAAAATACACACACAGCCCTGTCAGGTTGTCTTAACAGTAATAAATGTCTTAACCAAATCTGAATCATTCCTCATGTGTTCTGAGAATATGTGCTCTACAAAGCACTTGAAATACAACACTTACTCAGCGATCACAGTGATCCAAAAATGCAGTGTGACTTGCACCAGAACACCTTCCAACTCTGCACTGTGGTGCAAAGCTGTGTGTACACACCTAGGGACATGCAGGCATACATACTTGCAGTCCTGTGCTACAAGAATTCAACCTGCATACATGTTTTTTTGTTTTCTTCTGAAAGCCATCCATCCCTCTGCTGACAGCTTACTGCTTCAAACCTGCGAGAATTAACATCACTGACTGCGAGACACAAAGTTTCAAGACAGCCCTTCAAAAAAACCCCAAAACATCCTTCATCTGGAACCATGCTTGTTGTCTTTCAACATGAAAAACTCCCCCAAACTATTAAAAATAACAGAGATTAAAACCGGAACATTTTGTGTGAAACTTCTGACCATCTGAAAGCAAAACGAAAAGCTGTTCTGCATACATCCCATTAGTGTCAAATACAAGAGGGAAAAAGGGCCTCTAATGGCTAATAGCAAAACATGAGTTCTGTTGGCTTAACCGTTCATGCTAATAAAAAAGAATGCTTTCATAGCAGAGGTTTGGGTCTGATCCTAACAGCTGTTCACGGGATCACAAACACCTGTTAGCAAGCCAAAGGTCAAAACTCTCCTGAATCTCCTGCCCTTGGTGCTGGGCATGGAATCTGGTACATGTGTAACATCAGACATGTCCAGTCAGAATACCACATGGTGCTCCTCCATCAAGGCAAAGGATTCAAAGATGGGTATTAATATCTTTGACGTTCAGTAATTCAATCACTTCCACAAAACAGTCCTAGAAAAACTGATGGCTGGTATCACTCAGCCTAACTGCGACACCCTCTGAAAACCACCGTCAATGATCTTCCTTCCATACTTACAGGCATTCAAACCAATTCACATCAGGCCGATCTCCTTTCTCACTGGGGATTAGTTACAAGCCCAGTAAATCACTGAAGAATAGCTTTGGTATCTGTCCATCTGTGACCTGAATAGTGTGCCAGAGGCTATAAATGCATGATTATCTTTCTCTGCAAAGTAGGTCACTTAAGGAAAATTAATCCGAAAAGCTCCAGTCACCATATTTAGCCAGTTGGAGGAGGCTTGCGAACGGAAGGAGGGGGAAGCACACATTAATGAGTTGCATTCAGAATGAAGGTATTTTGAGAGATGCCTTCATGAAGCAAAGAAACAAAAGCACTTGAAATCACGTTTCTGCTTTTTGAATCATTATTGTTTATTCATTGTTTGCAAGGTTGGATGCAGTACCAACACTGAATAACATGGTTTAAGCTTTATTTCAGATTTATTGAAATAAAATGTGTGCAGAATTCTGCTTTATTAATATTTAGAGGGCTTAATACTGCATTCATTGCATAAAATTAATTAATTTAAAAATTATTCTACAGCATAGTCACAGTTTCAAAAACTAAAGTTTTTTCAGAGCACATACATTCTTTTATTCAGGTATCACTGTGATGTGCACTGTAGGTGTGTAGTGAGCAGCCTTATCTTGGGACAGCAGAAATAAGGAGGAATTCAGCCTAGTAAAAATGAAGTACTTTCACCACAAAATTTGGATTCTGATATGGTAACTAAATCCATAAGACTTGACAAATATGAACAGAGCAGAGTCCTTGTAGCTGCTGCCCAGATTATAAATAGTGGCATATGTTGGAAGCAGCGCAAGAGTCTGGTGGAGTGAGCATTACCAAACAGCAGGAGATGTATATCAACCAGCTGGTAGCAATGCATCAGCTGTGCTGGCTGCAAGCGGCTATCTCTTCTGATAGCCTGGCTGGTGAGCCTTACAGAGCAGCTCTTCATGCTTCATGAAGTACAGGGACATTGTGAACCTTTTGGTTCTGTTGCAGTAGTACCCAAGAAGACCAGTGAACACAAGTAGTGTCGCTTCTTCCCTTTGGAAGTGTAAGGCAAGTATTTGGTTTATGTAAAACTCTACAGTGCATTTAGAAAGCAATTCTGCAAAAGGTCCTTAGGAAATCCTCCCTATTAAATACACTTCAGTTAATGCTGAAAGCTGGAAGGGTGAGATCTCTGCAACAAGCTACACTTGCCTACATCAAAATTATGTGACTGTCTGATTAGATGGAGATGTTGACCCTGCTGGCACAGTGGGGGATTGCAGCATATCTCAAGGTATTCTTAAAAGCTCACAAGAACCCTCATTCTAAAAATGAAACTTAATGTCCTCAGTCCTGATTTAAACAGGAATTTTGGTAATTTCACCCCTTTTCAGAGACTTCAAAAAGCTACTTTATGATGGAAAGTATTTAAACAAGATGGTTTTAGGGAGTTTGTTCACTTGCTAGTCCAAAGCACCATAAGCTCTTGGTAATGATATGGAAACCTCTCCCTCTCTCTTGAACATTCAAAGAAAAACTGGAAACAGAAGGGAGTTTTGTCCTCTATTGAATTATACCTAATTAGGAGCCTACAATGAATGGAAGTTGAAGAAAGAGCAGTGTAGTAGACCAGGATCTATCTCACCATTCTAGGAAGAGACATGGTTTTGAGTTGTTCTGCCATTTTAGTTTTTGTACAGAACTTCTGCTTGTATGGACCCAGTAGACTAAACCACTCAAAAAACTCTGCATTATGTACATGAGGCGAGGGACAGAGTCATTGAGTTAAATAATTAAAGAACAGCAAAAGAGGGCAAGCTATGGTAAGAATGACAGATTTTGTAAGAAGAAAACTTAAGAAACAAACAAAAAAAAATTGCATGTTCACAGCCACTGCTTATTGTTTTATATGCAGTTGTGATTAACTGGACACATATAAAAGGAAGTCTTATTTGATAAACTGGAATTAACTTAAAAAAAATAAAGCCTCTCAAAATTATAATCCAGAGATAATTACTAGGAAATTGCTTTGAGTTAAATATTTTGAGTAAGGCCAACGAAAACTAATTAATATTCAAAGAGATCCTTATCCTTAATTAGAGTATTCAAAAGAATTTTTAGTGAAGAATAGCTTCCCTGAGGAGAGAAGAAGGAACATTAGCAGAGCATGAAAGATCTGTTCTTCCCTTTGGGATAAGGAATATCTACATGATCTCAGTGGAATTACATCAGCACAAAACCAGGGAAACACGGTTGTGAATCAGCTCATGGCAAAAGAGATGAAGAAGGCCCTTGAAGCATATCGTACTTTAAGTTAGGTGCCTACTATCAAAGCCACACACATGCTGGAAAGCAAGAAAGGCAGCTGGATGGATGAAATCAGTAGGTGAGAGCACTATGTTTCTGGGAGTCTGTATGAATGTTGAATGTTTATCCCACTCCAGGATGTATTGTTTTGTTTTGCACACCCATTTTCTCAACTCTGAGCTACAATATACTTGAACTCCTAATTTCTATATCAGTGTAGAAGACAAATGCAGAAGCTTTTTCCGCAAATTTGGGCATTTCCATATATAGAGATATTACAGATTTCTCCTTCAAGGTGTTTCACATATGATCTTTCATTTAGTCTTTCAGCTTGACCATCCTCTTGATTGCATTCTCAGTCATCCAGAGTACCCATGCAGCTCACGGACAGGAGAAGAATTGCCTTTCCATTTCTTTTACATGCAGTCCTGCTCTCAGACAGCTCTTGTGCTGTGCCTTATCAGCTCACTGGGAAGGATCGCTAGCTTTGCAGACTTTACAGACGAAAATCACAAAAGAAGTTGATATAGACTCTTTCCACTATATAGCAGACCACTATGCATGGCAAATTGATGTCTATACACTATTTAGATCCACCACCTAAATCCATGCTCTGTATTTTATAATACAGCCATCATTCATCAGAGGGCCTATAGATACCGCCACAACACACACTGCTTTCAATATGGGAACTTACCACTGGGGAATAGATTGGATATGAAATTCTTTTTAAGGAAGGGAAATTTCTGATAAATATTACCTTTGGTAACCCAGCATAGTATTCCTGGAAAAGGCAACACAACCAGAGCTAAAAATGGCTAAGTATGGTGGTGTTCACTTCTTACTGAAACACTTAGAGTCAACAGAACAGAAGAGCTCTTGAAATACATTCCATGGGATGCAGAAGATTAGGTATTAACACAAAACTAATGCCTCAGCAATGATCTCTACCCCTCAGTGACTTAGGTCCTAATCCTGACCAGAGTTAAAAGGGGGGACAAAAGAGAAAAAAGACATTTCCAAGTTTCTTGTATTGTCTGTTAGTGGATGCTGGATGTGTTTACACAGGTGACATTTAAATCCACTTCTCATTAAAACTGCACTGCTAGGAACAGTTTTAAGCATGTTTTTGTACACTGTTATCACAAAGACTTATATTTAACCTGAAGATAGTCCCTGATTTCTCTGAAGAGGCTCAACTTTTAATGTTATACTTTTAAAAAGACCTCATTTTTATGTCAGTCATTTAATTTTTTATATTAAACAGACATTTGGTTATCTCTTCATGAAGGCCATAGAACATAAACAAAAAACAGTAGCTCTTCCTTATAACTTTTAGCTCCTTGAAAGAGCAAGCATGGCTAATTAATTTCTAGCTTTTTTGCACTAATCATTAAAACCTTATCAACCTTACAATTATCACATTCTCTGAAATATTAAAAAATACTTGCCCTTGCTCCCTTACTGAGATTGATTGTCAGTACCACTGCAAGTATTTTATTCTCATGCCTGTGAGACCTTGCAGACCTAAAATCTTATCATATATTTGAAAAAGTAAAAACCAAAAAGTTTCCCTTAGTCCTTTATTGAAACTGCATATTGGCATAACTGTAAGTTGTTTATTCTCAGATCTGTAATGTACCTTACATTTTTCATATACCCAGTAAGTTTTTTAGTGCATTGAACATTAAGATAATTCCTTACTGTTGCTATGGTGTTGAATACTTCAAATACACCAACAAAGTTATATTTTCAAAAGTAACAATGTTACATTTTCAAAAGCAACAAAGTTATTTAGGAACTTACATCCTATCTTCTAAAATGACTAGGTATTTGTCTGCAAAGAAAGTAAAATAGACTCTGGCATCTACGGCACTTAATCACTTTAAGAAAGCAATTAGGAGATGTGGCTATCACCAAGTCAGATACTAGGACATAGTGACCCTGACACTACAGTGATCTGCATTACGGCCACTTTCATTGTGGTATTCATCTGTACACACAAGAATTTAAAGCAGTTTAACTGCAAATTCACACTCTGAATTAGTATGGATTAATTCTGCTGAGGCCCCTGGCTACACAAACCCCCAATTTTCTCTAAAAAATCCTACAATAACAACAATTTGTGAGTGCACAGAATCAATTTGCACTCTCTGAGCAATGTAACAGAATAGAGTATTCGACTTTCCTACACATCTCTCACCAGTGCTCTCATTTATTGACCGCTATTCAGATTTCAACAGTTTCTCTGAACTGTGCTCTCAATTACAGCTTGTTGAGTTTGAGAAACTTTCCTAGCTTTACTACAAAAATGCTTTGGTAGTAAGGACAACGACAACTCCTTCCGCTCATGGCCAAAAACCCCTGAGCTTCCAAAGGCTGTATGGACTGAGGAATTTGCACTTTTTGCAAACTGCTGTGCTCAGTCACACCTGGCCAGGGAGATTCTAAGCACAGTTTGCATATAGTCAGGTTTAACACCCTTCCATTTCTAGTCTTTGAGGCTTTATGGGACCTGTAAACCTCCCATTCCGACTTAAAATACTCCCGGGCATGTGATGTATATCTGTGCTTTTGTGCAAGGAGAATACCTACCATTCAAGTGGGTGGTAATGAAGCCCTCCAATCATTGCAAGTATGCCAGACTGGAAAGGGACTCTGTACAAAACACAGTAACGGTGTCTTACAGCTTCAAGGACACTGAATAGGCACAGAAGAGATGCAGCATCACTGCTGCTCATGAGGAAACAGCCAAGGCACATTTTATTTAGCTGTATAGATGTGGCCCGCGAGGCTGTGGCAGCAACAGGTTGATTCTATGGAGCTCAGCACAGCAATAACGGAGTGAAGACAGTAAAACTTACACTCTGGGCAACCCCAGCCACATGCAGAGCAGTGACAGGGCTAAAGGGACCTCTCCGAACCCTGTAAGTGTGATAGACAGCACATGCCAGTGGTGGAGATCCTCAGCACAAGCCTCTATCTGCATTTCTAGGTTCTGTCACAGCTGTAACTGGATTGTGTTATGCCACTGATGAAGACAGAGTAGCTGTTACAAATAGCTCAGTGTGAAAGATTTACAAATGCCTGTTTTAGATCTTAGCTGAACCTTCTATTACTGATACCACAGGACAGCTCAGGCCCTAAGACGCCTTAATGCTGGTTCCTGTCTTATTTCCATAGCAAACACTGACCTCAGCAGAACACTCATTACAGCTGCAGTGCCTCACAACTCTGCTACCAGCCGCAGAAAGGCATTCTTACAGAATGACCAACGGAAATAGTTCTATGTGATTAGACAGTCATCTAAAGATTCTGAATTATGACTACTTGGCCTCTACCCAGACAGTACATTAGGTTATCTTACCATATTAAGTAATGACTGCTGGTGCAATTCACTTTTGTTTTACAATCGCCAGTTTGCTTATTCCAGTAAATACGACACGCATTAATCGCACAGTTAGTGCTGGAGATGAACTGTCACTTTACATGCTGACAACAAAATAAGCTTATTCCATTAAGAGAACTGAAGCTATGTGGGAACATCAAAAATTTAATTAAGTTTCATTTATCTTCTGTGATAGCCATACAATTGCTTAAGAGTCAACAGCCTATATATAAGGTCCAAATTAAACCATCTATGGAGACATCAGAAGTACTTTGAAGAACAAGCAGTAAGTCACACAATATGATCACAGTAAAGCATTTATGGACTGTATAAGTTTGGAAAAAACAATTCACAAGTGAGTTGTAACACCAGTGGATATTGCAGCTCCTATTTTTTTCCCATTCCAGTTCTTTAAGAGAATGGAAGTATTAAATTTGCCTTGTTTAAACCGAATCTGAATTCAAGAAGAGACTAAATTGCCTGCTCTATGTTGATCCTAGAGTCAAATTTACTAAAAACAAATTAAATGAGTTAAATAAGAGAATAAGTTTAACACATAAAAAGTCTCTGATACTGGTATTTTTTCCCATGAACTACAGGTTAATGTTTAGAGGAAGAAGTCCCTATATAAGTTCCTTTCTCTCTCTTATTGTAAAAATTGCATTTTTATAGAAAAAGCATAACATGGCACCTTCCTTAATTAACTGGAATCGATAGTTTTCATTTGCTCAGTCTAGACTAAGTGATCTTAGGTTTCCTTCATTTTTTCAGAATAATGCAGGCCATTTGTCTCAAGAACTGAGCTGGAAGTTAAAATGTGATAATTTATAGATCTGTTCTTCCCAATTTAACATTTAATTGATGCAACAGTTTCAAAGAAGAATATAAAGCTTGGCTTCTCTCTTCTCTCTCCGCCCCATCTTACTTAACTTGTCACAAACCTAACAGGGAAAGAATGAAGTTGCACATGGGTTTTGCTAGTTGGGAGTTCAGAGACACCAGAGCAGATGCTGGGCTTTCATTCTTTCACGTGGCTACGCCTATGTGCCATGTCTCAACATTTGTTTTCCAGTACTGCAAGCTCTATTTCACCTTCCCTGATAAAGCCCTTAGACTAGGGAAAGGGTAGGGCAAACACCACGATATGAAGATGTTTAAAGGCTAGCTCTCCTCAGCCTCCCACTGTGCTGAACATAGCCCAGCACAAATGATCCGCGAAGTGACAAAGTAGAATTAAGCCAGAATAGTAAAACCTCAGAAGAATACAGAAAGAAGGCACTACACAATTGGTGGTGTCACATAAATACATTCGTTTTAAATTCCAAAGTATTCCCAATATAAAGAGAACAAGGAATTCAGAGTCATACACAGTGATCAGTTAGATCACAGTGCAGGCATGCAGGAAACTATTTTGGCCACTCTCTTAAAATTCAGGCAAAATTAGTCTGAATGTATTGCCTACCTACATTTGGCTTCAAAAAAACCACCATTCCTCATTTCTATACCCATTATCACTATAGTTAGGAGAAAAAAAACTTTAATTCTTCTTCCTTTGGCAAACTATTAGAGTTGGATAACTCAATCAATTCACTTTCAGGCTTTTGGTTTGGTTTGGTTTTTATGTCTGAGCCATGCTATTTGAAGAAAATTACTTCTTAATAACCTGTGGGATTGCAGTCTCCCAGAAGAATGGTTTCCACTATTCTAATTTTAATTTAGAAACCAAACCCTTTGCATTTCATATCAAGAAGACAGAACATCATTAAATCACAATGCCACAGAGTAAAATCTGAAAAGGCAACAACCATACAATCAAAGCTGATCAGAAGTTGACGACACAGAAAGCTTTTTTTATTGTATACTTGAAGACACAGAGTTCTAGACGTTCTGGACATTTTATTTCAGCACCTTCACCCAACTTTAGCTTCCATCATTTGCCAAATGGCTTAAGAGCTTATTAAAAAACTTTCCTATATTCTAGTTCATTGCTGATTTGTGCCAACTCAATTCATTACAGAAAAAACTTGATGGCTGTTTGCTGTCACTGCAAAGTACTTTGATGAATACTGATGGATTGCCAGCTGTCCACATTTCACCAGAGCGCTATTCAGCAACTTAAATTCATGTCAGCAGAGCCTCCTGTTATGTGATCAAAAACAGTGATCAACTCAAACCGCTTCCTGTCTGTCCTATAAAATGTCACTGACACCTATAGTGATAATAAAGGAGCTCAAAAGATGTGATTTCTTCAGGTACAGAAACCTTCCCTAAAGCATAAAACTAATGGAAAGCTACAGGAAATCTTGATCTCCATTTAGCTGTATTCTCCCTTTTATTCTTCTAATCTCAAAAAGAGAATGTACTAAATACATACTTTTGACTGACAAAATAATTCACTTCTGTGTTTATGTGTGCTTGCTCCTAATTTTGCCTGTGTCTGCCAGAAGCCGGTTGACACTATCAAAGTCCCACTGCAAGGCATTTGCCTGCTACAGTGTGACAGAAAGTAATGAACATGACACAATTATGTTCAATAACACAACTTGTTCACTTGGGGCCTGAATGCTGTTTGCACATTCAGACAGACACATCCTGAAATAGCTTACAAAAAAGCACCTTTGGATTTCTACTTGATCAATGAGATTTTAGCCTAGTGTTCTTGAGGTTTCTGCTATTTCTGCAGGACCCTTAAGCTGAAGAGTAGGGAGAGTAATTGAAACATCTCATCAGGGAGCCATGGTAGGGTGACCACAATGGCAGGGAATACAACACTGTGTTGCCTGAGTTGAAAACAGTAAGCAAAACTCTGGATCACAACATTGCCAGGAGGTACAAATAAAGGCTGGACCTGAGAAAGAGGGCTTAATGGGTGAAATCCATCTCCCCTGCGTTTAGCTATTTAAAAGGTTAACTATCCAAAGATGACACTTCATCTGCCCAGTCCTAGGCAGGTGCCTATCTAGGAGGAAATGCATCAGGCATCAGGTGTAATTTTTTTACCTCAGTGTCACATGGATGTAGCAGAATTTGCTGGTTCTCCACCAGAGGACCTAGACTACAGCATCCTACAAAAAAATTATTACTTTAACTTGGTTTACTTGTAAACCTAATCTCCAAATAAGGGGTAACTCTTTAGCAATCCTAATTCATCTGACAAAACCAAGACACTTAGAGAGTATCGTATTAGTAAAAAAGCACGGATCTTTTGGATTAGACTTGAAACTGAGCTTTTTTTTTAACTTCTTCTGAAAATTAAAAGCTCCTGATCCTTGGTCCTACATCTCTTGCAGGAATGACCCCTTGAAGACACATCTTATATACATACATACATACATACATGCACACATTTTATGAATTCCAGATAAATTCTAGAAAAAAAAACTTTTATGAAAGCTATTTTTGTAAAAGTGATTCATTTAAATACTAAATCACGGCCAGGCTTCGTGAACGAAGATTTGGGAAGGGCTCTACCCACGCTTGCTACAAGTGCACTGATGGCTAAAAAGGCCAATTTGAGACAGACAAGTCTGGTTGCCAAAGGCACAGCAGAAAGACTCCCCAGGTGACATCGACAAGCCACGATTCTTTCTGCGCTGTCTCTTCTCCTCGAGAGTGATCCTCTCAAAAGAACCAGCAGTGTTATAGATTGTGTGTCTCCAGGCCTCCGACTTGGAGGCCAGAGTAGACAAATGGTGATGATCAATATGGCCAAGGCTGAGGGATTGTTTCAGGGAGTCCTTGTATCTCCTCTTTGGGGCTCCTCTC
>JAWWES010000094.1:49171874-49197284 GCA_035583135.1 Lophotriccus pileatus
CTGAAAGATTTGGGCTAGTTTGTTTGTTTTATAGTAGAATCGTAGAGTGGCTTGGGTTGGAAGGGACCTTAACGATCACGTAGTTTCAACCTCCCTTGCCATGGGCAGGGACATCTTTCACTAGATCAGGTTGCTCAGAGCCCCATACGTTGAACACTTTTGTGGATCAGGCATTCACAATGACTCTGGGCAACATATTCCAGTGCCTCATCACCCTCATTGTCAAATACTTGGGTGAAGATATTTAAGTACTCAAGCAACTGAACAGCTGGAGATGTTTCTTCATTAAAAACTTCACAAATATTCAAGGAAGTATTGCTTTGGGGGGCAGGTTTATGTCGATTTTAAAAAAGTATAAGGCTGTATTTTGAGACTGTATTGTTGTTACGAGTTGTTATATTTTATTATTTAAAAAATGTCAAAATCGCAAGTTTTCTCTTGGTGTCTGAGGATTTTTAAAACTGTTTGTAACTTGTGGACTTTAAACTCAAAACTCTTCAGCAACACTTCAGGGTCCTTTATGATGGCATATGAGAGAGGCACTCTTCCATGACTACCTTGACTGTAAGTTGCACAAGTTCATTCATGTTCTATATACTGATATTACTAAATAATCCAAAGTTGACATGAAGTGAACCTTGAGATGAGTAAAATACACAAAAATTGAAATGTGATAGTGATGCACATTGTTCTGCACAAATTTTAAATTCTCTTTCATTTCCTTTCTCTAAAACTGTTCAGCAGTTTCTATGTGGATGGGAATATGTACCCTGAAATGCAAGGCTAAACTATTCTTGCATTTCATAGAAACACATTAAAATGACAAAGTCAATTTAGAGACAGAAAACAGTAACTGAACAAGTCTGAAAATGTTCTTCTAGCATCTGTCTACCCATATAGATGGTTGTATAAGCATTGTATTTTGTGTTGGCAAAGATAAGAGGACTATGTCTCGCACTTGAAATGAAGCAGCTACACACCAGCTACTCAGGAGTCCTTTATTTTCTAACATACACTTCTGAGTGGCTGTTGGGGCATAAGTTGAAGAGGTCTCTTTGGAGAGGTAAAGCATGTCTGCATGCAGACAGGTGCAAATGTTGTGATACTCTTACCTGCAGAACAGTCTGACATAGGAAAATTTCATTACAAATGGTCAAAATTCAAGGCTCTGAAGAAAGCCCCTACTTTCTCATCAAGATTTAATCCAAGGTGAAGGATGGGCATGAATGGTTCATGGTACCTACGTTGTGAAATACTGTCATGCATCACCTTTCCTATCCCCACTGAGGAGGAGACAGTGAGGTTTATGTGATCAGACTTGGTGAAAAGTATGTTTGTCTCGCAAAACATCCTCTCCACCTTTGTTTCTGAAAAATGTTTTCTTTTTTCTCAAGGGTCATGACTGTTTGTAAAACCATTGAGATTCAAGAGATCAATAGCTATGTGTTTTCGTTTTTTCTTCCCCCCCTGGCATCTTGAGGTATTACTGGCTTTCTGGTTTTGTTTCTTTACTGGGAGGCTGAAAAATGGTAAGTGTGAAGTGAGGTTTCCAATCTGAAGAAAAAATGACATTTGTAGTTTCAAAGGACTAGGTCTTTCCACAGATAATTTTAAAACGAAAAGCAATTTTACAAAAGTGACTCCCTTCAAACTTTTTCATTGTGGTTTTTTTTCTGGAGAACAGTGTATTGAGACCTGCAGCATTTTTTTGTTGTGCCTGTTCACTTTGAAACTAATGTCACCTTTAAGTTTTGAAAAAAAAAGTTCTAAAAGACACCCCAAAGAGATCTCTGGTGTATTACAGACAGGACCTTGGATTCCTTCATGGTGCCAGGGGAGAACTCAGTTTGCAGCTTATAGATTCATAGAATCACAGAATGCTAAGGGTTGTAAGGGACCTTAAAGATCATCTGGTCCCAACCCCCCTGCCATGGGCTGGGACGCCTCCCGCTAGACCAGGTTGCTCAAGGTCTTGTCCAAACTGGCCTTTAACACTGCCAGGGTTGGGGCATCCAAAATCTCCCTGAGAAATCTGTTCCAGTATCTCACCACCCTCACAGTAAAAAATCTTTTCCTAAGATCTACCCTAAATTTCCCCTTTTTCAATCTGTATGCATTACTCCTTGTCCTTTCACTACAGAGTCCCTCTCCAGTTTCCCTGTAGGCCCCATTCATATACTGGAAGGTTGCTATGAGGTCTCCATGCAACTTCTGCTTCTCCAGGCTGAACTGCCCCAACTTTCTCAGCCTGACTTCATAGGGAAGGTGTTACAGTTATCTTAATCCTAATCCTTATACCTAATCCCTACTTACTGGTTGAAAGGTTTCCTGTGATGACACTAAACAATATCAAAACCACTGATGGAAGTAGGAGTAAAGAAGATAGGAGGTATCAACTATCTACATAAGATCTTCTAAAAACATTGCTTTAATAATCCTTCTTGAAAGATGATTGCATGTTTGATCTTACAACTCAATAATCATCAGATTCTAAATAATATATGGACAAATCATACCATAAAACAAACTTCACAGACACTGCTCGCAAATTTAAACAAGTAGTCACACTGGTATTGAAACGCTCAATAGGAAAAGCTCATTATTCAACTAAATTACTTGGAAACTCTAAAATAAAGAGAATAGTTCCCCCCTCACTGCCTAAAAATGACCAAAAAAGTCACTGCATGCTAAGAGTAGACTGCTTACATGAGTAACACAGTTCCAAAAAATATATTCTTGAGAATATTAACATAAGTAACGTTTGTGAAACAATGGGCAGCACAAAAAACTCCAACCCAAAACACTCACCCTACAGAATCAGATTTAGTGTTAAGTATCACATATCCCAACTCACAAAGCCCATATTTACAGTTGCGGTAGTATTAACAATCTTTTAATATCATCCATACTTCGGATAGGTTGAACCCAATTGATTTACTTCAAAAAATGAAAGTTTATTTCTTAATCAAGATAGTTCTTCCTTCCTTCCTTCCTTCCTTTTTTTCCCCCTCTCTATCTTTCTCCCTAGCTTTCTTCCTTTCTTTCTCTTTTTTCTTTCTTTTTCCTTTCTTTCTTCCTTTCTCTTTCTTTTTTTTTTTTTCAACAGGGCTTTTCTTTCCTTTTGTAAGTGATTAAAGTGGGAAAATTACATAGTAAAAGTAATACTTTTTTTAGCTTGGGTCGGTTTTGGTTTTTTTTTTTAAATATAAATAGCATAAGGATTATATTCCTCTTCTAAGAATGTATTTGACAGGTATGTTTCAAGAGTGCTTACTTGTCCCTGAGGACAGTATTTATATCATCTAATTTCAAACATCCAGTTCACATCATCTACATCACTCCCTTGGAGCTCTCACTAAATATACATCAAGAAGTAGGCAATTCACATGCCTCAAATTAGAACACACCTAGGTGCTCAAGGGAGATGGTGAAAATACTCCCTTAACCGTTAGATTGTTTTTAGTTTTTTGCTCTCAGCAATTCCCTCAGCTATTAAAATTAGTTTCAGATTTTCTTAGTTTTGAAGAGTTAACCAACACATACAACGCGGTCATTCTTCCTCTCCACCTCTCTTTTCAGACTAGAGATACCTTACTAGGTATTCCAAAGATACCTTACAGAATTTGTCAGAAATCAGGAAGGTCAGACATAAAAAATAATTATACAAACACAATGTAAGATTTTCCTTTCAAATTAATAATTTCCTAGCAAGAACTTTTATTTTGAAGGAGACTCTACTTTCACTAGATCCCAGCAGCTTAAGCAGAAGTGCAGGAGTTTGGGAAGCAGCAAGAATTGGGTCAGGGAAGGAGGAGAGAGCACCAGGCTCTTGCTGGTAGAGCACAAGAGGCCTTCACAACATCAAACAAATGTTGGTTGAGGCGAAGTCAAGATCTAGGTCTAAGCTTCTATATTAACCAGTTCTTTGCTTACACTGATAGCAGAAACATATCGTCTTTGAGTTTCTTCTCTGAGAGTGACTCACGAAATAGTAATCTTTTTCAATAGAGCCATTGAATTTACTATAATTCCACTAGTGTGCCCTGAAATGTCACAGTTCATAATAGTACTGTGCAATGTGAAGACAGTTACTGCCTTTTATGTTATACAGAAACCTTTCAAAAAATCCCTGACTCTATCAGTTTCCATTACAGAAGGTTTTCAAAACTCAAGTGGATAAAGCTTAGAGCAGCTTGATCTGATCTCATAGCTGTTCTTTCAGCAGGAGCTTGGATTACAGAGCTTGTGAGGTTCCTCAGAACAATGAATTATCCTCTGATCAGGTTAAATAACATTCAAAACAAAGAATTTTAAATAAAGAAATGCACACCTCAGGACTGCTTGGTAAAGAAGCTATGCATAACCCTATACAGAACATCCAAATACCAGGATTTGAGCATAAATTCAAATTACAAAACACCACAAAAATTATTAACTCAAAACTTTTCCTTAAAGCTAAGTTAACAGTTCCATATGATTCACAAAGTATCTGTACTGTAACACAACTACATTGTTTAAGCTTGTAGAAGTGAGCAGTTTTAATACACACAGTGAAAAATCTACTAAAGAGATTTCTACATACAACTTTTAACGAAAATGCAGTCAACGAATGTCATCTAGCAGCAAGATTTTTGGTTTTTCTTTGTTGTACAGCATTGGATTTACAGGCAGCATTATTAAATAGTAACCTATCTAGACAATAACATCTAAAATATACGCATCGTGTGAATTGAGGCAATGAGTCAAAATTCCCTATTAAAAATTTGTTTGAATATAAAAATAGGAATTTCAACTATCAAACAACAAACACACACATATATTGTCTGATCAAAACATTATGCAATAGAAATTCCAAGTTTACGTATTACAAGAAAAAATGAGGTAACAGGTACAAGTCATGGTTGACAGAAAACCGAAGATTTTCAAGGTTTGTCCCAGAAGAATCCTCTTATATTTGTGTTTTATCAGCTTCTTAAGATGCCAAAAGTGGAATAAAGCTTCTTATGAACAAATCTATTCTCTTCAAGAGTGAAAGAGCAAGTTAACCAGTTATCAAAAAGCAGCAGTTGTAGAGTTCACCATATACACTATTCAGCCTTAGAATATAATTCAAATATTAAAACTGAATAGTTTTATTAAAAGTTTTAATTCTCATGATGCATAGTATAAACTTCTTGGTCATCTGAAAACTTTTATTTAAAGGCCAGTTGCATCAGAAATAGTTAAAATTTTTTAGCAATTTTTTTCTACAAACCCCATTTTATGATCAACAGTTTTAGTAGAAGAAAAAAATCACAACTTGAAGAATGTGGGAAACATTTTTTAAACAAGAAAGAAGTTTGAGGAAACTAAAATTTACTTAAGAACAAAAATATACATAGAACAAAAATATGTACTTTTTTAGTCTTAATTATTTTAAATATTAGATTTGCTAATCCAGTCTCTGCCACAACAAAAGTCTTCCTTGACCAGCTATTATTCAGATAAGGACCAACTAGTATCTAAGACAAGATTTTTAAAAACTCTAGTGGCAGGTTCAGGCTACATTTTACTTCCAGTTGTCTTGGCAACATTTAACCACAAGAGCAGTGCTCAAGCTATATAGCATATTATAGGACGTGGGCGTTCACAATATTACTTCTTAGTTCAACATTAACCATCATGCATAGCTTTAAAAAGGCAAGATATTTAATTACAGGAGTTTATCTTCTGTGCAAGACTTCTGTTTAATATCCTTATCTCAAGCAGTTGATTTGAGTTACATCACTTGTGAAGAACATAGGACTTTTGAGATGAGAATAAATTGAAGCAACTAGACTTCAGCCCTACCATGCTCATGGGATATGAATGGGATTTTAGACATATTCTGGAGAATGTTAATTTCAATATGTAGAATTATTTATTGAAATAATAAGATATTTAAGTTTCAATAAAACTCTGGTGACTTAAGTAATGCTGGTTTTGGCTTTTGAGTATAAGTGGTCAGAAAATATCTATAAATATAAATGTAGTCTACACTTTTGCTGCTGAAAGAACAAACTTTAACTACTTACGCTAAGACATAAAGAATGCAGAGAAGAACGTTTGTGTAAGATGACATCTCTGGCCAGCGAAGACATGTTATAACAAAAGCCAACTGAACATTTTTCAGGTGTGCAGATTAAAAATGACACGCAGTGGGATGTAAATTAAAGCATGACTTCCATACCTTTGATTTCTGACCTTTTACTCTCCTGTCAGACTCTTCCAGTTCATAAAAAGACATGAAATGCCTTATCTAAACCACTGCTTTGGACAGCAGCCCCCTTCAAACCTTTTCCCCTCCGTATCATCTGCCACAGAGACACCTGCACTCTGCTGTGTTTGCCAACCCTCCTGGCAGCAACACAGTTCACACCTCACCAGCCACCCTTGCCACACAATGCTGCAGCATCTAATCTTGCACAGAAAGCTCCAACACTTGCAACATGACTGCCTGGGCTCCTTCCATGCAGCCCCACATGTGCCTTCCCTGTGCTCCAACTTACACTGAGGACCACTTCTTTTCACTCTTAACAAGGTAAGTATGTCCTGTCAATGCCAGAGCAGAATAGAGCTTTCCTATTTATCTAAGAAATGAACTTGCTATGGTAGTTTTATTTCAGTCCACCCTTACTGACTCTGATGAATGCTACAGCTGAACTCATTGAGGGAAATCCACTATACCTTTTCTTCTGAAAAGCATTTAGAGACTGATTAGCAGCTTCTGGACTAAAACCAAATAAGTAAAAATTATTGCCACAAAGAAGATGACACTCAAATGCCCTTCCAGCATTACCCTCCTCATCCTAAAGTGCTGACCTTTGCTGAAACTTAGGATCAGGAGAAAGAGGTTCAGGATCAGTGGAAGTTACCAGGGCGCACAAGGAAAAGCCTCAGTTCAGCAACTCCTCTCCATCACACATGTAGTGCCACATACATGCCACGTCATCAGAAGGGCAGGGAACAAGGATAAGCACAATACTTTTCTGTACCCTTGACATATGAGAAGTCCAGGGATTCTCCAATGATCAGGGTGTAAGGTTTTAAATTTTTTTCTTTTTAAATCAGGGCAAGCAGACTGCCTGCATGAGAATATCCTTTCAGACAGCACAAGCGGCTAGGTGTATCTACGCAGTTGCTAATTTATTATTATGAAAAGCCTCTACAAAAACACACCCTTTTAACCCAGGTTAACACATTACTGAAGGCTTCACTTTCCATCTCTTTTGTGCATGTGTTTCATGCATCTTTATTTATAATAAATAAATGAACTTTATTTATTTATAATACAACCCTTAGCTATTCCAAAAATTACTTTATTTCAAAGGGTGTAAAAACTTGGGTTTTCTTCAGTAACAGCTCACTAACAAACTTGAAGCTATCATTCATTAGCAAGACAAAACATTGGTCTTTTAGGACTCAACATGAGAAGTGAATCTCAAAATGAAGAGTTACTGTCGGAAAACCAGTTATAGCTAGTGTTAAGTAAAAGAATTAAAATCTAAAACTAGGCTCTCACTGCACACATAGAGTAGATAGAAAAATGCAATGTGTCTAAAAGTTTTGAAATCTCTATTCTACACCATCAGTAATGACAACTGTGTAGTTTCAGAGCAGTTTCAGTCATGCTCAGTGGAGAGCAAACTTAGTTACTCTACTGACATACCAGAAAAGATATTTACATAAATAAAAGATATATACATAACAGAGGGGAGAATTTCAAGCTATTATTTTTTGAAAAAACAAACCACACTATTCATGTGTGGACTTCATCACAGCTTCTTTCCACAAAAATATTGATAGAGAATTTCAACACTCAAACAGTCTAAATGAAGTCATTACAGAACACTGACAGATGTGCAACATTTGTATACTCCCTCAACATGCACACAGCACTCATTCAGTGCACCATTTCTGCTAAAACATATAATAGATGCACTGGTGACAGTATAAAAATAAACACAATCACTCTGTTAAAAAAACTACTGTCAAGTTTTGGTTTGGTTTTTTTTCTCTTTTGAAAATGTATATTAATTATTTCCCGCTATTTCATAGTATTATTCTCTTACAAAAACTGAGACATCCTGCTCAATTTCAGTTTCACCTCTTCTCACTCTGAATTGCATGACATATCTGATGTGCTAGTATTCCTTAACCTTTGATCAAAAGCTCAAACTCTTCTTAAATGGAAATTACACAACACTAAAAAAAGTTAAATCTAGTACTTCTAGCTGTGTTCTAAGTTTATTAAATGTTTCACTTACTCTCAATGGTCCCAATACATTATGTGTTTTATTGAGAGTGACTCATTTACAATTACTTCTAATAGGCAAGATATATCCATTGTAACTTTCTATCATTAAATAAAAAGCCCTACGTTTCTTAAACAAAAACAAAGCACAGCATTCCTCGTGCAACAAATTATAATTCAGTCTGAAGTAGACTTACACTTCTCTTGTACTTTGAAAGAAGTTGAAAAATTTTACAACTGTCAGAGAATTGTTCAGTTAAAGGCTGCTTTAAACTTCATAATCCAAAAGTGCTGCAAGAGTCCCTCTTCTTCCAAAAACTTGTCAACGAAAGGTTGACATCCAGTCCCATCAGTCATATAAACAATGTGTACAAAAATAATTTAATTGGAATATTCTATGAAGCAGGTAATTTTACTAAGATCTCTGACACTGAAATAACGATTCCTGTTAAAGGGACACCCACACTAACCACTGTTCAGTGGCTGATCATAAAGTAATGTTGCCCCAAATCTTATTCCAACAAATTTTCTCATACATTTTTTTTAATTAAAACAAAGATTATATTGCAAATCCAAAAGTCAGTCTATTTTTGGGGGGAGGAGTGGGTTTGCTTTTTCCCCCCCACACACAATACGGGAGCAGGTCCCTTTAACAAGGAAGGAGATAGGTATCACTTAATCAGGATGTGGGAATGGAATCTGTACCTATGGGTAAATGGCAATGCGTTCTGTGTTGGTTCAGCCCTTGGTTCTGAGTTCTGCGTCACTTCTGGCATCACTCTCTCGTCATCTGTGCCATTAATACTTTCCGGCGTTAAAGGAGACTGAATATCCCCTCCAGCTGATTCCTTAATTAAAACAAACAACACATCAAAATTACAAACTGACCTGCTCAGGAAGGCCATGTGCATAAAAGCACTAATATTAATTCTTAAATGATACACAAATTTTAGTTAGTATTAATATGAGGTTCAGATGTCCAGCATCTTCCATGGTCACATTTCATCATATGCATTTAACACAGAAGTATATTACCATAAAATTCACATCATCTTGTACAAAACACAACCGGTTTATGAATTCTTTTCAAGTATCCAGCTTTCCACTTACTCAAGACCTCTGTCTTACATGGTATTGCATTCAGCCCTCATCCTCATACACAGTGGATGACTACTGACATCCAGGATTCTTGTCTCATACTTTATATCCTAACACAGTGAAACAAACAATTCTGATATTTGTTCCAAAATCTAGCTTTTGTACTGTTTATTAACCAAAGTGAACAGTGGAAGGGCACCTGTGTGTTCACAGTTTCACCTATGAGGCATTTGTAAAGAATGCTTGTTCAGCACAGTACAGGCAAAATTTTCATAGGCATGCTAGCATGGTCTAGCTCTTGATGGTCATGGTATTATCTGGGAAGGAGGATACTCCACCTATGCCCAGATAGCTTCTGATACAGCTATGTAACTGGACACCTAAAAAACTTAATGGCTGCCTCAGAGCAGAAAGCACTGGTGCATTTTACATTACCCTTCACCAGGCCAGCATGTACATTTGTGTGTACAAATAATGAAAGGAGAACAGAGCTGCCAAAATAAAGAGATAAATAAATTATTCTATACATGTCTATGTCTATTATTATCCTCTGATAGGACAGACATTTGATAAACAGTTTCCACTGACAATAAATGAAAGCCTTTATGGAGTAAAAAATTTTTCTTCTCTTTCCTCTTCTTCCCAAACTACACTAAGTATTCTAAAAAATTACACACTACACCCTACAAAATCTGGATGGCTTATACATTTAATACAAAATTTCTACAACACTATTATCTAGGGACATAAAATCATAGCCCACTTATTAAAATGTTGAATTGTAATGCACAAAAATTATTCCAGTAAAAGGAAAGAAATGTGCAAGTTTGTCAGAGATCTGCACTATCTAAAGGAGCTCTGGCCTTATTAATGGGTATGCAGGACTCTAGTGATCACAAGCAGTATAAAAATGACAATGCCTACAATATCTATACTAAACATAACAGTGAGGTATTCATCAAGAGATTTCAACATCTTAAAAAAAAACCATGTGTGCTCACAAAAGAGTCTTTAAAGTAAAATAAGTACACTTCACAGCACAAATCAAACCATCTTTAAATGGTAACTAAATAAGGAGCGGAAAAAAGGAGTCAGTGGTTACAAAATCACAAACAAATGAAACCAAGTCCAGCATGTTTTGTTACGGAGTATTATATTGTGTTCTCATTAAGTATTCCATACACTTCTCTGGCTGCTCTTCATAGTGCTTCTCTGTTTAGTACTGATTAGAAATGGCATAAGTCTGACAGTTACTGATTCAGACACCGTAACACATGTGAAACATTTGTTCCAGTATAGAAATTCACATAACATCCCAGAAAGTACTTAGCTTTAAGTAGATTTTGTACTTCTACAAAGAAAAAGACAACAGGTTATAATCCAGGATCATTTTGGTAAACCAATGTTGCACTAAAAATTACGTGATTCTAAAATTTTTTAGGCAACAGCTATTCCTTAGTCTGCATAGAAGGGGCTTAGAATCACAGACAAGACTTTTTTGAGTAGTTAACTCATGACACAACTTCAGAAACTAACAAAGGTCTTAATTAGAAATGACTGAGGTTAAAAAAACTACCAGAATATGGTGTTGCTTAGAGAAAAAAATAGCCAAGTTTCAGATGCCAGCTGTTTGGGCTGCAACTCCTCAAGACTGATGGGGTGCAGTTGCAAAATGCACAGACTGCTCTCTTTGGTTCTGCAGTCAAACCTAATTAAGCTTAGTCTAAAAAAGAAAAAAAAAAGGCGGGGGGAGGTAGACACAATTTTCAGGTTACTGCTTCATGCAGCTCAGTGAAATCCAGATCAAAGTGTTGCTCTTAGTGTATGGCCAAGCTTGTCACTGAGAATACATCATGGGTGGTTTATCACTGCAAGATCCATGAGTTTATGACAAGATCAAAATATTTCCCTATATTAAAAGATGTATCTGGGAAATAGGAGATGACAGAGAAGGGGAGCCGGTATTTTAGTTTTATGTAAACATGATAAGAACATTGCAAATTTTTATTATCTAAGGCTGTGTTAAATGGACACCAGACAGTACATCTATATGCATAGGTGGTCTTAGAAGTCTCAAAACAGACAGCTTCTTTCCAGACCAAATCCTCCAGACATACTAGGTATGGATAAAGTGTGTACTATTATATGAATGTATCTTAATGGATGGGCTTGAATCCATCTTAATGGATGTGTTGAAAGTAGAGATTCTCTGACACTGAAACAATGCTTTACTCTTCATTTCGAGAAAGCATTGTGCACTCAATGGGACTTATACATAACAAAGCAGCACTTCCCTCGTAATTCTTTGGTTCAGGCCATTGTCTTTCTCTAGACAATCTTAAGTTTTTCTTATAGTCAAGGCAAATGGTGATTTTATTTGATAAATATCTGGGAAATTAAAGCAGAGCCTGCTGGTAAACAGGAGAAGAATAGGCAGTATTAAAGTGAGAATGCAGAGTTTAAAATTAGCAGCAATTTTAAATTTCAGCAGAAAATAAGGAGAAAAGGAGCTCCTGCTACTGAAGTAACTGTAAAGTAGGCTATATATTGTTTTCTTTCTACTACCTCTTTCACACTAAAAACAATCCAAATAATATAGTCCACCAGATAAAACCAAATCCATGCAACTACTGCTTCCTGCCATTGAAGCACTTTATAGGACCAACACTTTGCTAAAGCTTGTAACACCTGAGAAAAGCAGCCTAACTTCAGTGGAGTTCAGGCAAGGTTGTTCTGAAGTTTTAACATGGCTAAAGTCTGGTCAGTACTTGAACGACAAATACATATTCAGTTTCTGAGATGTTTATGCTTTCATCTCTTGTTTTCCATTTCTCTGCAGATTCACAGGATTTTGCAGGACATTCAGAATTGAAACTCGCATGTATCAGTGGTATTTGCAGGCTTGCATAAAACAGTGAACAGCAAGTACCTTGTGCAGTGTTTTGTTACAGTAGTTGTGGAGATATTTTAATGAAGATTCAATGTGTTAGGGCGTACCAAGGCAGAAAAAGGTACATGCACCTATTTTCTCTTCTAGAATTGTGCAGTAGAGAGGGTGGACAATGTACTATACCTGGGACTTGAATTAACTGATAAATAATAAGGACAATCTTAAGCTCTGACAGGGGAGGTTTAGGTTGGATATTAGGAAGAAATATTTTACACAGAGAGTAATCAGACACTGGAATGGACTGCCGAGAGAGGTGGTGGATTCACCATCCCTGTAAGTTTTTTAAGATGAGACTGGATATAGCACTTAGTGGTGTTGGATCAAGGGTTGGATTTGATGATCTCAGAGGTCTTTTCCAACCTGGTTGATTCTATGATTCTATGACGTTTTTTAAAGCCATACAAAGATAAATAAATAAAATGTTATTTCAGTTTTGACATGTGTATTTTCTAGTTTTTATATGTATCTTCCTACCTATTACTAATTTAGTGCAGAAGGATACCTGCAAGTCCAAGACAGCAGAGGGATTGACACTTATAAACTGGGTTAATATTACAGAGATTCTCACATGCTCCCTCCCAATGTCCTCCCTGTCAACCCTATCAAAGCTTCATAAAAAAAGCTAGGTTCTTGCAAAATATTCACTGATCACTGAAAATACCTACTTCCTCTTTTACTCTCCCTCTCTGCAAGAGATCACTATGCAAAAGGCAAAAAAGAACTATATAATGATTGAGAAAGGCAACACTTGAATTAGTTCCCTTGCAGCCACTTCTTTGCAGATGATGAAAATGGCGCAGGTGCTCCTGGTCATTTACACAAGTCTCTAGGGTCCCACCTTCCCTGCCCAGTACCAAGCATCCTCTTCCTCCCAGTCATAAATCTCTTTCAATGAGTCCCAGTGCCATAGAAGTGATGCAGTTTGCCGTGATGCCATCACTTCTCATCTGTTCCAAATGATGAAGTTCTTGATTCAGTTTCCTTCTCTCTGGGAAACTAGAATATGAAGACTACTATGCTCATGTGTCAGCACTTGCACTAGCTGTATTATTCAGAACAATACATCAGCTTAACAACACAATGAAAAACAAGAGAACAAAAGTAAGGTCTGAATAGGAAATCACGCCTAAGTGTGCCATAATGCAGCCCTCAACAGGCATTATAGAATCACTTAAGGTAACATTTCTGTAACTGCCCACAGTATATAATGTTACGTTTCAAGTATAAAAGGAACTCTGCAAAGGAAAATGAACAATATTAATAGTTCATAGAGTTTAAGAGAAAGCTTTAACACTGAGGAGCTGCTGGATGAAAGCATCTTGTCTCTGAGTGAGTAGTTCAAATTTATATCCAAACCAGGTAATAAGTCACTCAGTTTGACAGTGTCAGATTTAACTTCTGAGTCCAGAATATTAATCAACATGTCAAAGAGAAGCACAGTAATTTTTTTACTTACAGCGTCAAGAAACTAGAGGCCTGGCTGAAGCACTTTACTGTTTCTAAAGCCAAGTGTATGTTATCAACAAGTGTATAGTATTGAAATACACACTTCCATTGTCTCTGTGGAATTTATCATAACTTTAGAGACAGTCAAGAAAAATAATAAAAAAAGACTGTCTTATTTTTCTCCTGTTAAAGTAGAGTAAGCAGGCTTCCATTAATAGCCAAAGCCAATCTAGTACTTGGGCAAAATGCCTACTGGGAAAACAGTATGAATTGTGTGTGTTCTGGTTTCCACTGATTCCTCTTGGAAGGCTATTAAATATAGCTTTCTGGTGGCAATAAAACTATTTGTACAACATGTTGCAAACTACCTGTCATCTTTGCTCAGTCAAACATCACAAGCCTATTACAGTGCAAAGCACTTAAGAGATGTACTGGTTCAATAAACAAAAAGTCCCCCCCCCCCAAAAAAATACTCAGCTACATTAAACATGCTCAACTCAGGAATCCCTGCTGCAGTTTTAAAGATGCTGCATTCTCCAAGAGAGAGAATTACTTTGTCTTTACTGCTGCTTAAAGCAAAGTAAATAGCTTTCATGGATACAATAAGAAAATGTACAAAAAATGTTTACTATAGATTCACTTACATAACTATGTTTACTCATTTTCTTTGGAAAGTTCAAAGAAAGGAAAAAAAAAAAGCCCAATTTTATTTTAAAGCAAGTCCTTTGACACTTCTGAAGTGTATGCAAAAGGTATTCTTCAGACTTTTTAACATTCTTGATGACTGAAGAGAGGATTCACAGTACCTGAGAAATACCCTGTAAATTTTTAATACACTTCTGTGTAAGAATACAGTAAGTCGAACAGATACAAAGTACAAAGCTTGAATCAGGCAATAAGACTCACTTGAGACGGTGTACTTGTTAGCTCCATCTTTTCATGGGATTTTTCCTTTGCTATTCGTGCAGCTTCTTTGAATTCCTGAAATTTTTCAGCAAACTGAAGGTACATACGTTAAATAAAAAAAAAAAAAAAAGAGAGAGAAAGAGTGGGCATGAAGCAATACAATACATGTAGAACAGAATGCTGCACTTTGCATTTCACAATGTCAATTTGTGTCAGTAGAATTTTTTTAATTTTTTCCTTATGAGATACTCATTTAAATGAGTTACCCTGTGATATACCTTTCAGACATAATGTACACTGTTCAAATGTCAAGAAAATTACAATGCAATGAAACATGATCTGTTGCTGATAGCTTTAAAAGAACTCACCTCAGAGATGGCTAAAATAATGACAAACTGCCTTACACAGCTGCTTTTAGATTCAGGTTTTACCCTCCCCCTGACAATAAATAATTTGGCTCTAAAGCCTAATGTGGTCACCATGAGCCTACATCTTTCAGTGGGCTTCATTTTTTCATGATTGAAACAATACTGGTTTCTTCCCAAATTTTAACTGCATTTATAATTTCAATAGCTAATTGGCAAAGCAACACTGGAAATACTGAATCAAGTTCATTTCTTGATTGTTCATTGACATCAATCAAGTTAAAGAACAAATTAATTGAACTAAACCCCTGCATATATGAACAGTGAATCAAGGAATTGCACATGGAACTGCCATGTGAGGCTTTATTTCTATGCTTAAAGACTCTAGCTAAAACAGTAATTTAGAAATACATGTGCCCTTAAACTGGAGATATGAGATCAATTCATTAAGAATGTGGCCTGGTTTTTCTGGGTAGAGAAAAATTTGGCTTCCTAGATCTCATCTTGATGCTACACTAATTGCTATAGTAGCCAAGCATTTGCTTTTGTGTCCTACAGAACATTACCTTATTATGATCAGCTTAAGACTGAAATGATTCTGCAAAAATATTGGAAGCCTCAACAACAGCTTCTAAATCTATCCAGCAACAGCCTACAACGAAATTGTTTTGCACTCATTCTATTTAGAAGGTAAAAAGGCCTCTTGTGTGACACAACTGTATCTACCTATTTTCAATCAGAACTTCACTTTCTACATAAGACCCAAAAAAACCTTATGGTCTTCTCCTGATAGGCTACTAGTATTTGAGGAAATGTACGTTCTCTCCACTAGTACCCTGTATTTCACCTGTCAGGTTATTTCAAAGCCTACTTTTCCTGAAAGTTTAATCCAGCATCCAAAAAAACTATCTCAGAACAGATGATAAAATTTGCAACAGATCATCAGAACTAGATGATACTTATTTAAGACTTGTACTTAAACCTCAAAATCTGATGGGTAACCTATTATTTAAATCAGCTTTAAGACCAGAGGATTGTTAAGTGGAAAATATAATGCTGAGGTTTAGAATAAATGGCTGAAGACGTAAAGACAGTAAATATGGTCTTCTGTATGACAGCCATAGAAACTGTAAAAAATACCTAATAGACAGATCAATAGATATCATTCTCAGAAAGGGCCATTTTAAGGCAAACTTAGTAGAAATTTTCACAATTTTCCAAAATTCCTTGTGGTAGTCAGGTGATAATAGCTATTTCTTGATAAAATTTCTGAATAACAAAAACAAGGTCTCATGGTATGAAAGGTAAGGTTCTCTGGAGGATCAAAATTTTAAGGAAAAGATAAAACATTGTGCAGGAAGACTACATGAGGCTTAAATAAATATCCACGGTGGCACTTTCCATTTAGTATACTTTTTAAGTTTTACAGAATAAATCAGATTAACTAATTCAAAAGGGTAAGACAGATAGCAAATTCTAAAAAGAATTTTTCTTCTCATGCATCAGGATACTATCAAAAGCATAAACATATTCTGAATGAGAAAGTAGTTCTTAGTTTTTCCTAAAAATCATGGGGCATTCTATTTCTCATACTGGGTCACCAAGAGGGGTTCTGCTAACAAATCCTGATCCTATGAATAGAACGTTTTCCAACACAGATAACTTTCAGGTATCACCAGCTTCTGATGGAACAGCCTTGAGATGAATTTGTTGTCTAACACATTAAGAAAAGGTCCAATGAAAATAAATAAATGTTTAATTAATTTTCTTTTATACTGTTTGGATGTGAAGTTCATTAGAGTGCCATTGTTTTTCTGTCAGACCGTGTCACTCTACTATTTCTCAGTCACAATAATTGTACAGAAAGAGGTTACTGATGTTGCACTCTACCTTAGCAATTAGTTCAGGAGGACGAGGATACTTAAACACAAACAGTAGAAAGTCAAACATTTTACTGTAAGATAAGTAGACAATTATATGAGAATAAACAGTTTACTTCGTCTGCTCTGATTATTACTTCATTAATTTGTGGAAATAAGTCACAGATGAGACCAAGTCTTTTCTGTGGTTGCATGCTGTCTTTTGGTCCCTGGAACTTGAGATCTTTCACTAGGGCACAAAGACACTACTGCAACACAAATTACATACAACAGGGTTGTTCATTTAAGGACTTTAATAAATTGAGTACAGAAAAGAACTTCTAGAACAAATCTGTTGCTTTGTGGAAAGGAAAACTAACCGATTATGAAAGGAAGAAATCCAGCAAGTTTGACACTTGTCCAAATAAAACAGATTGTACTGAGTTTCATTTTAATGGCTTTCTGATAGGCCATGCTTATCCTTGGATAGCAACAAGTACTTTCTCAAAAGGGCTGCTATGATTGCTCTTTTTTTAAATACCCAGTCATCATTATTCCTTACTTAAATATGTGCTATGTATTCCTTTTACTACACTTCGGGTGTCCAGATCTTCCGTATATTTCAAATAGAAAAATTCTCTGTTTAATATAAATACAAGTTCTTAAACTGAATTGGAATTCCTTATCTGAAGAAAAATGACAGTGTCTTGTACAGGTTCCTGGACTTGTCTACCAGAGCAGCAGCAAAACGAATACATATTGCAGGAAGTGTGCTCAGAGGAACTGTACCAGCAGTTTGAGAAACAGATATTACTGCTTGCTTCAGAATAAGGTGTATTTCCCTCCTGCACAAGCAGATTGGAAAAGAAACTCTCATGTATGGCACTAAGTTTTTTTGGAAAACATTTCAACTTTTGCATTTCAACAGAAAATGCTTTTTTTTTTTTTATACTGAATATATTTCCCACTACCTTTACTTTAAGCCTGAAAACTTTGTAATATCAGTAATTTGATGCACTACACAGTAGAAAAGTGGGAGTAAATTTATCCTAAAAGATAAAAATGCATCTGAAGACTACCAGCAGATTTTTTTCTACAAGATCTAAATAGAGAAGAAACACCAAATTCTATCATGAAAAATAAAAATTTAAAAAAAAACAAAACTAACAAATCAATACTTAGAACGCATTAACAATATACATTGTGATAGGCTTAAATGTCCCTCCTTTTCTCCATCACTTAAAAGAAAATTTGCAGGTATTACATTTAGTCTTATGTTTTTACATAAGAAAGACTGATACAGAACATTTTTTGGAAATTATTTTTAAATAACAACAGTAATGAGAACTGAGTCAAGATACAGAGAGCAGGAATAAAGTATACTTAAATGGTTTCAGTAGCTGGTCATACTTACTTTTGAAAGGTGATGTTCAGATGAAAATCCCAAGCCATAGACTGTATTAGCCCTGCTGTCTGCCCACTGGCCAAACTTCTGGGATGTTTTAGTAAATGTCATGTTGGGGGTGATGGTGCTATTTATTATTGCCTGAAAAAAAGTAACAGTTGTAAAAAAGGGGGTTGAGGTTTTGATTTTTCTTTTAAGACTACTCATAATTGAAAATGCCAACATTGTAGGCAAGTATCTGTACACTGACTGAGACACACACTAGGAGTTAGGAAACAATTTTTTAAGTCAATCACAGCTAAAATTGCAAAGGCATATTTTTACACACATTCTGTAAAAGGGAGAAAAGCTGGGGGCAGGGGATGGACAAGGCATCAATTTACAAATGCAAGCAGTCCTTTAAGTTTTTTAAAGCATCTGCATAGAAGAATGACAAAGTTTGTCTCCTAAGGCATGGCCTCTCAAGTTACACTGCAAGCTCCACCGTTTACCCACCCCTGCCCTGTTGCATATGAGATTCTCCCTGGAAAATGTGCAGCAAAACAAGGAGCACAGTTTCTTTTTAAATTTCTGTGCTATAAGAATCTGCTTCCTTTACACACATACAAGCAAGGCTAACAATGACAGGGTAATCCACCAACTACAGAAGCAGATCTACCCTTGCAAAATTTTTCTTCTCTAGTTCTTATTATTCACAGGATGGAAGAAGCACATCCTCCAGCATGTAAACTTCTGCTAATGTAAACACAAAAAGCAACTATTAGATGATATGCTGATTCCACTAAAAGCAACTGGAGTTTCACCATGGATTTCAACAGTATTTCTGTTTTGTCTAGCATATTCTAAATCTGTGATGCGGAACTGTCCAGCTGACTTTAAAGTATGATAGGATAAACTCTTATACTGATACCAGTGGTTTCATTTAACTAAAAAACTTTTGGTCAGTACAGTTTACAACCAGTCAACAGGAACAAGAAAGACTAGCCATAAACCCAAAGACAGGTGTATTTGAAGTGAAATGCAGGCATGGTGCCTCAACTGTCCGGTGCTACTAAGAGTTTCAGTCACATTTGTTAAATAATTCACAGCCCTTTCATGAATGCCCGGTGCTTTGTTATACCCAAGTGACAACATCCTAAAAACCTTCTAGAAAACAGCACGCACTATGAGCAGAACAATTCAACAAGAGTTTTTCTTACATGCCAGCTACCATCCTCCAAAGGTTATTGTCAGTGTATTTCCTACTGCAGTGGTCTTACAATACCAAGCTGAGAATGAACAGCTGTGTGCACAGTTCCTGTTTCCATGAAAACATAACTCCTGCCTTAGCCTGGCAGGTCAAAGACAGTGATTACTGAGGAATCCTGCAGCAACAACAAAATCCACATGGTCCAAACTATCTGTGGTAAATAATACAAACTTTCTTTTATTCTTTGACTAGCACAAACTGTATGGATGTGAAGAACATAATATTATTTTCTTGGGATGGTTACAGTGTGAAACTTCAACATCAGAGAGACGGAGTGCTGCTCTCACAAGCCCAAGATCTTCTAGAAGTCAAAATCAGTCTATACTACTTGTGTGATATGGCCTTCTGGATGGATATTACAATAAGGAGTTGATTTAGCACCCTTTGCTTTTGCTGAGATTTGGGTACTGCTAGAGTGCTGCTACTATCAGCTTTAAATTTTCTATGAATTCTGCAGGGTAGGCCTGACAAATTTTAAGCTGAGAGGCCCACTAAAGCCATAAACAGCTCCCACGTGCATATGGTGATTCTCAGATTAAGCGGCAGAGAGGAGTATTGAAAGAAAGGAGAACAAGTTGTATTGCAACATGTAAAAAGACAAGTAAAGATACTGCAGCACGGATAATTTTAACAAAACTGGCATCTTCTGCAGTGGCTTTGGCAGCTCCACTATACTCATATTATTTTAGAAGAGTAAATCTGAAGAATTTCAAAGCTGAGAATATCAAACAGGCAGTTGTCTCTGATAACCTTTGCCTCAAAATGCAAATTTTAGCTACCATTGTGAACAATTTCTGGAAAATACTGGAATGCCTAAAAGCTCACATTTGAACAAATGAGTCTCATCAAGTCAAAGACAGGATCTGCCGTGTGACCAGAGACTGGAGAACCGTCTCCAGCTATAACTGTCCAAAAGATATATCTCAGATTTTCACATAGGTGAAATTGCTCAGCAAAGTCACTGGTAAATGAAACATTATTCTCCTTTCTTTAGGCATAGGGTTTGGAGCCCAAACAAAGCCAGCAGGCTGGTACTTGCACTCTGACCTCCAACTGACCTCATAGAAAATGGCTGTCTATGCCACATAGGACAGATGAAATAATGTGAAAGAGGGAGGTGGACTTCTCAGAAAGGAGGTGTTCTGGATCTCTCTTTTTCTTGTAGGCTTCTTGTATTCTTTTGCATTATTAGTGCTTGGAAGCTCACTTTTGAAATAAACAGAACAGAGCTGTGCAGGTTCACTTAATGCTCAACCTCAACTGCTGTGGAAGCTGTCCACAATAATATGCTTGAAATTAAATATGCTGAGGACTGTGTAGAAAAGTATCTTCCTCCAACTCGAGCTCTAGCTATGTTGTCTAGCTTGCTTAAGCTCAGGTCCATCCAATGTTTGATTAATTGGAACTTGCATCACAGATTTGAGAGTGTGCATATTATGTCATGGATGTAACTTTCTCAATTCAGAAGATCATGCCAGGGATGATGACAGGGACTTAAGACCTCCAAGCAAATGTCAGGTTTAAAGCCTGCAGGGCTGCCATTTCCTGCAGTGATAGCAGCATAGCTGGTTGCAGCTTAACCCAGTGACAAATCTGGGAGAAACCAACCAGATTTTAGCTAAGACTGCTTTAGCTGACCACATGGCTTGCTGCAGAACAGGGAACCAGAACAGACTGCCTGGACCAGGATAAGACAGCTGTTTGATAGCAGTCCGCATTTACGCTGAGTTACGTTGACTGTCAAATTGCTTCCTTGCAAAGGAGAAATGTAGGAAGAAAACTTTTTAAAAAGATAATTATATTGAGAAAGAGTTGCTGTAATTCTTCTCTTTATTTTCCAGGAGAGAAAAATAAGGAGGCTTCACTTCAGCAGACAGTATTAGAGCAAAGACAGCAAGTGTCTCACTGGGAAGACTACATTCCCAGTGATAAAAAAAAAGAAGAGCCCTTTCATTAGATTTACCAACTTTACAAGAAAATCAAGGTTTTCAGTCTTCTCTGAATTAAAAGCATTAGTACACTACATCTCTCATATGTTAAATTCTGCTTTTAAAAGTGCAATGCTAGAGCATCCTACAGATACAGTCAGTGTCAGCTACTTCTGGAAAGAAGAAGATATCACTCTTTCATATCTTCATCTTAAAAAAAATAAAGCTTTATTTTTTAAATCAGAGTTTATAATTAAGCCTGTTCTCCACATTCAAACAGATACTGCTTTAACTGCTCTCCTCTAATCCAGATTTCACTGTAGAGTTACCAATACAACAAGTGTCAAATATTTCATCAACTTTCAAGAATGCTATTTGCATAAATGAACAAGAATATCTTAAAAACAGAACAGAGTCAATCTGACAGGCAGACATTTAGCTTTTGAAGAAAACTGATTTAGTTATCTTCAGAATTTTTTCTGAATTATAAAATAGCTTTCATGTTTTCCTTTCATATTAGTTTAGCTATGAGAAAATAGGGCATGTGTCTGAGCTGTTCATTTTACTGACTGCAAACCCAACAGCTGCAAGACATACAGTAATGGTCAAATACAATTTTATCTTGTGCTAAAATTGATAGGAATAATAATTAAGACACAGTATTTTTTAACTTCTTCAAAGGAAGATTACTGAACTCTGGAGCTTACAGGCCTTACTTAAAACTTTTATCAAGCATTTAAAAGATTATCCCTTTAAAGTGAGACAGTTAATAAAATACAAAAATCATCTACTGCAGTAACACTGATGGGAAACTTGACAGAGTAATAATCTATATAAGGCTGATGGAAGCTACAGAGTGGAAAACCACCCTTTTCCAGAGACTTCCCTTATTTTCAGTGAACACAACATTTTAATTTTGTTTTCCTATCTTGCAGCTGTGAAAAAACTGATTATCGGAGAGTTAACTAGAACGGCAAGAACTACACTACCTGACCTCCTTCCTTTTCTCAGAGACTGAATGGAAAAGACAGTGGGACTCTGGGAATAATCCTAATGTCTGTCTGCACTGTTACTGGAGAAATAACAGAGGCTTCATTCCGTCACCCAGGAGAAAGAAGTACTCACATTTTTCTGAGGAACTCTGAAATGACTATATAATTAATAAGAAGCAAAAGCCTTAGCAACAACTGCTCAGTGTTGTCATGCCATACTGAATTAGAAATTTTATTGCACAGGTTTTCTTTTGATTCTGGGAGTGGTAGGAGGAAAGGGTTACATAAAAGATATTTACTCAAGAGACCACAGAAATCAGCCTCAGGTTCTATTAGGTTACAGGATTTTCCTGCTGTGGGCAACAGGGCTCCAAATATTGCGCACGACTATAAAATACAGCCTGTACATTGAATACCTTATGGTCCTAGAATGTTTTTTGTAGTCAAGTTAGTGGGACATGCTTAATTTCTGATGCAAGGTATTTCAAGAGAAGGCTGTAACTTCAGAAAAAAAATTACACAGAATGCATTAAAAGTAAGCAGTAAACATCTGGCTCAAAATAAAAAAAAAAATCCTTCACTTACAAAATAAACCAGAGAACCCCCTAAGCAAATTCAAGTGGGAATCTGCAATGTACAATAGCTGAATGAGACTGTGTCTTTAAAATGTCCTTTTTTTTCAAGAATTTTCAACATTTTATCCAGGCATACTACTGAAACCCACTGACCTAAAAAGAGAGAAGGGTGTGGCCAGAAACAGGATAGCCACTCAAACATAAAGCATCTCTTTCTCAACCCCCCCTTACTGCAGTTTAAGTGAATATACACGTGAGTTGCCAACACTATCTTACTACTCAGCACCTGAGCAACTGAGCAGGCACATTCATGTCATTCTCTCCACCATATAAATCCAAAGGGTGCTGCAAACCCCACCAGCACCCAGGTATACAATAAAACTGGCTGGATCTAGTCCCTCTGAGGGAGAGGCATGACACCTTCAAAACGGGTCTGACAACTGTTTTTGGCCACTGGCAACATGCGTATTGCCAGAAGTGTTACTGACACCCAGCTGGATGCCACACAACAGGGACACTACCTGGATGCACTCCAAACATAAGAATGTTTTATATTTACATTTAGCCCTTTGTATATACCATATTGGGTCTGTGCAGACATGCTAAAAAAGATAGGGGTTTAATTAAAAAAAAAAAAAGAACTCTCCAGGAATTATGCAGGAATCCTCCTTAAAATTCTGCTATTCACCTGTGTATATTTCAGAGCAGTGTTGTGAATGCCTAAAAAAATGAGTCCTTCTTAATCATGACTGGGATCCCAGATCTGAGTCATTTAAGACATTAGGATTGCAGCACTCACAGAGTAAATAAAAGTGATAAACTGCATTATCAATATACCTTGCCAATAGTACTGTGAACGTAAAGGGAATGCTGCAGTAGACAAAAAACCAAATAGATAAACAACTACTTGAAAATTTAATTCAGGAGGCACTTGGCAGGAGTTGCAGCTTTGGTTGAAGGCAAAGGAACCCCACTGGATAGCAGAATAAGGATTTTGGAAACTCTCCAGATCAGTTAAAGCTTTTAATACATTTTATAACTGGTAGTCTTGATTTCACATCACATCTAATTCCAATCCCAAAGTTTTTATTCATAAACAGTCACTCAAAACAGATGTTAATTATTTGACAGAACTGATAGAATCATTTGAAGGAGGGCTGGGAACGGAAAAAAAGTATAACTTAAACTTGGAAAATTCTAGTAGACTTTAACACCAGAGCCTCAATCACTTGAAGTTGAGATCTTTGACCATGAAATTGCTTCCTAAATACTTCTTTTCAATAGAAATTCTTCTTTCTCATTTAGAACAGTAGTACAATGGATATTTTAAAAAATGCAGGGTAATATTTTTCAGCTTTAAATAAATAGTCACAAAATCTCTGTGAATACTGCTATGTTCTAAAAGAGTATTTCAGTTCCAACGATTATGAACTAATGTGCTTCCAGAAGATTCAAATGAAAGTCTCTGGAAAGGATCACAACTTTTGATTACATTTTGTATCTCTTTAATGCCCTTATTGCAGAGTTTTCTGATATGCTGTTTATAAAGTTAAAGTCTACTTGGGGTAGAACCTTAGAAACAGTCAAGTATTTTCTGCACACCAAATAGATTTCTTAGACGACATTTCTTGCGACAGCAGCTCAGCACATTATCCTTTCTAATTAAAGTAGGTAAGGAAAAAAAATTAAAAAACCACAACACCCTCTCTTCCAGACTCAAACCAACTGAGTTTTGATAAAAGCTTACCATGGAAAGCTTTATTAGGCAGGCTTTATTAGGAGGGAATCCTCGCATTCTCTACAGCAAAAATTGGAAGATTACGTAACAAAGGATTTACTAAGTGATTATGAGCACTGAACAGATGTCCTTTACAATGCCAAAGTTAATTATATTGATGAATGACTGAACGCAGAAACGAAAATGTGTTATTGTAATCCTATTTGTACTTTATGTACAAATTTTTGTCTTTTTATCCTCCTCATAGTATTAACTGAGCAACAGGTCATCACTTGAGTTCAGCAATAGTTATCAAAGCAAACACAACCACAGGGAAATAAATTTTTAAATAAACACTTAAAACATGCAATGAGGCAATGTTACCATTTAAACATGTCAGTAATCTGTTAGTCAGATAACGACACAAACATCTCAGAAGAAACATGAAGGACACCACACTAGTAAATAAATACAAAAATGCATGATGCAACTAGGTTTTCTGAAATAAAATTTACCTTTGAGCCATCCAAACTGATTATCCTGTAGACATTTCTTGTGCTGTCATAGAAGTAGGACACAGTAACAGCATGCTTGCTGGTGGGAACCCAGTTCTTCTTAGTGTTTGGGTCAATCTGGAAGACATGAGCT
>JAWWES010000094.1:49209372-49226773 GCA_035583135.1 Lophotriccus pileatus
AGCCTTGGCCATATTGATCATCACCATTGGTCTGCTCTGGCCTCCAATCGGGAGGCCTGGAGACACACAGTCTATAAGGTTGCTGCTTCTTTTGAGATCACGCGCAGGATCACCCTCGAGGAGAAGAGACAGGGCAGAAAGAATCACATCTGGTCGATGTCACCTGGGGAGTCTTTCTGCTGTGCCTTTTGCAACCGGACTTGTCTGTCTCGAATTGGCCTTTTTAGCCATCAGCACACTTGTAGCAAGCGTGGGTAGAGCCCTTCCCGAATCTTTGTTCACGAAGCCTGGCCATGATGACTTTGAAATGCAAAACTCAACTAATACCAATCATAATTTTCCTATTCTAAACACTAGATCTCTTAGCAACTTGCTCACAACAGCAAAAACAAGGAATACATATTTTCCTTGTTTATTATGCTACATATGTTTATTTTATTACTTATCTCAAACATATTTTTGTAGTAAAATAAGGTTTCCTTATATGGCACCACAATCTATAGCAACTCCTCCTTGCTTCCTAGCAGTTTTAATTTAGCTCCTTATTGGCTTAAAACTTCCATGTTGCTTCCCTGTATGGCTTCCTGCAGAAACAATCACACCTGCTTACCACTCCTTGCCCTATTAACCAAGTCCACTTCATCTTTTTCCACATCTCCAAGTTACTAATTTTGTCATGCCTTCTTCACGTGAAAAAGCCTTTCATTTTAGTAGGTTTGGCAGTCGTCATGCCTTTCATTTCCATCTTAAAACCCACAAACTACTTATTTAACATTAAGAAGATGTCAGTTAATAAGTTTTGAGAGCCTTTGCACTTAACACTGAGAAATAAACACCCTGAAATAAACCATTAGCACAACTTGCACATTGACCGCAGACACCTCAGAGTCATGCTTCCACCTGTACCTGTGGAAGTATCAGAACTTACATAATGAGTGAGCAAAATGAACTGGGCCAAATAAACATGCATTTCATCACTACCACCATTAACTCATCATCAAACAATTTGCAACACCATCCAGAGCACTACAGCTCCATGCTAAGTTAAAAAAAAAAAAAAATCACTGGTCCACATCAAAATATGAGAATTGGATTATTTAATTTGTATCAAGGGAACTGAATTAGACTCCTAGAAAAGTAAACAAATTAATTTTATATTCATAAATAACAAATCAATTTGAATTATCCCACTGAGCACTGCAGGAACTATAAAGTCTTTTAAATTTACTTTAAGCATACCAGTAAGTCCCTCCCTTGTGACAACTTACAGCCTAGTAAAGTCTATTGAATTTTGGATGCAGAGGTTGAACCTATATTGACCTGTAACTGGGAGTGACAGATCTGTTTCCCTGATTGTTCACACCACACATACACCAAACGCTCTGAGACACCCAAATACCACTCCTGAGAGGCTTCCAGTTCACTGAGGGATTTCCTAAGATGGTTCAAAATCTTGTTTTTCCAATGACATGCCTTGCACCATAAGGCAACCTCCCAGTGTAGTGAGATTCACAATAATCATAAAGGGCACAATCCGTTTTTAAATATACTAGTATGAACACTGTGCATGGAGCAAATAGTGCTCTGCATAGGCCACTACAGAGGCTTGAAAGAACTGGTAGAGTTCAATGCATTCAAAACCTATGTGTGAACCAAGAATTAGAAAAGGTTCCCTCACCCAAGCCTTTGCACAAATATCAGAACAGGTATTAAATGTAAGGAGCCAAGCCTTAGAGTCTCTCTATTCATGAAATGAACAGTGGCCAAAATGCTATTCATCAGCTATTTACAGAATGCAAAGTAAGGTTTAAATAAAGCTGTATTTAAAAACATTTTATAGCTTATGCTAAACAGGACATACTCTTGCCAAATTGGAGCACTTAGGTGCTCCCATGTTATGTTCAAAAGAGCCTTAACTGAAGCATCAAATAATAGCCTATGTAGCAGAAACTGCCATTTCCTACTACTAACAGATTTTTCGTTTAGAAACAGAATACACACTATGATATATGATTCCGTAACCTCGTAAATAGAATGCCATGAGCAGGAAGTACTAATACCATACTTGGTATTGGTCTTAAGTTTCACAAAAATAATAGTTTTTGTCAAAAGTACAAGACAAAAAGACAAGCAAGATGGTGGAACAGAAGGTAACCTTTACAAGATCTAGACTTTGAACCTATCTGTTAAGGCTGACTTAGTGAAAGGGGTTTGAGAAATACCATGTCCATCTCTGAGTACTCAAGAGCAGCAGTATTCTTTAAATCTAGGATTTAAGGTTGTTACTATGGAGCAGAAGAGAAGCACTCTTTAAGTATATTTTTATGGTAAGTAAAATTGTTCTTTGTAAGAACAATTAGGGAAGAAGCAGATTGTCTTTCTTTGTCTAAGAACACCACTATAGAGTAATACTAATTCTCAAATCCTGCCAAATAATAGAAGTGGAATATGTTAAAGGCCCTTACAACACTTCATCAATCCATTCCAGTAACAGAACTATTCTAACTTTTGTTGAAACCTGATTTTAAAAACTGTAATTAATGTGGACAAAGGGGAGGATTTTTTTTTAGTATCTATGTTACATTTAAGGTCACCAAATACATAATTATCAGTAAAAACTACTTCAGATCTTGAGTGGCCCATCAGGATCCATTGTAAGAGACATAGGCAGCACTTGCATTCAGATATGAGGTAAATCACAGAATCTAACATTCAGTGCTCATTTTTCACAGAATTCAACCAGAATGGATCATTATTTAATAACATGCTTCAGTGCCTGTGTCTTTTTCCTGAAAACTTCTCAAAGATTCTGAGAGTTTTACTATCCATACATAGCTAGACATGCTGCCATCTGAGCTGTGCAGTGCTTCTGAAGAACCATGACTATCTTGGCCTCAAATCAGCAGGATTTGAGCACTATTACCAAGCACTGTCAATCATTTCCTGGTAGAAACTCAGTTCCTCCCCATGCAGAGAGCTCTGGATGCCTGGGCAATAGGTTTGCTAAAGCAAAGGATTTTCTTCTGTGTTTTGTAAAAGGACAAGAGCAAATACTGACATGGAAGGGATGTATACTCAGATGTTAAACAACCACTTGGAAATCTGTATCTAGAAGCTGAAACTAAGTTAAACCAAGAGAAATGTTCCTAACTGCAGGTTAACTCCTCTAGTCACACAGTGAAAAATACCACTAGTGCAAAAGCACAGGTGTTTCAAAGTTTATCACTGAAGTTTCAAAGTCTATCACTGAAATAGTTGCTTAGGACCTCAGTTTACTGCATGCAATCATTTGACAACAGAGCCATACAACATATATTATTCCATATGCCTATTTTTGTTGGTATGAAAAACGCTTCATACCTAAGAAGCCTGACATGGCTGCATACTCCACAGTAAGTACATATTCAAGAAAACACTATTTTGTCCAATATCACATTGTACATTCTTTTAGAAATTTGTACAGACAAGCCACGGTTAGCACTCTTTTGGAAATGAACAGGCCTAAGAAGTAGGAATTGTGAGAATACATTTCAAAGATGTTTTATTTCATGAACACTCCTCTGAAAACTGTTGACCATTTAAAGCTCATTCTTCAGTTTTTAAAACTCAAGGAAGATCTTATCATATGGCCTCTTACAAGAAGAGCTTCAAGATTAACTACGGATCCAAGATTAGAATATACTATTTACAGAATAAGTAATTTAAAAGCATTTTAGAAACCCAAATTTTAAGCTCCAGCAATATTACCCACAATGGTTTGGGTTGGGGTTTTTCATTTGTTTGGGGTTTTGTTTTGCTTTTCATTTTGGGGGGCGGGTGTTTGTTTGTTGTTTGAGGGTTTTTCTAACAATTAAATACTATAGAAAGGGGCAAAAACTCTAGTTCTCAATAAGCTTAGACTCAACCTAGTGGACAGTGTCAAAAAAAAGCTTTCCAAACTTGAGCTTCAAAACTGAGTGCAAACTTGAACAGGGATAGCTCTGAGTCTGGATCTTTTTGAACACTCCCATGAGAATAAACAGAAACTGCTGCAGTAAAAGGTAGGTCTATTCCACCTCTAATGGCATTTCCCTTGTGCACATCCCTGTATTTGCAGTCAGTTAGGTTACAGTATTGCAATGGCTCACTGCATAAACATTGATGCCACAACAGACAACTGGAAAAAGTAGCCTCTGTCTTCTGTGGTTCCCACTGTTTGGTGGCTCCATGAAAACTTAACAATCAAGATGGCAAAGAGTACAGTCACATAGATCAACAAAACAGTGCCTCTGAATCATTTGCATGTAGGTGGAAGAAGAAGAAAAACCTGAGAGGAATTATGTTTTTCAAGTTCTTCCCTCTTTATTCAGGTAAAAGCCATTAGACAAAACAAGTGATGCAGACTGCTTAAGTTAGATAACTTCATATCTGTAGCTAAAAAAAAAACCCAAACAAAAACACACACAAAAAACCACCAAACAAAAACCACGAAACATGAATAGTTACTCGAAATGCCAATATATGCTTGTATCTGGCACTTCAGCATCATCTATTGCATGTTTAAACATTGTCTCCCTAGATTAATTTATTAACAATGACTGGCATTCAAAACTATTTGCTACCAAAGAATCACTTCAGAATGTAATATGTGGCAGAAGCACGTCTGTGATGCAGCTCCAAAAAATCATTGAAACACAGTTCCATTACTTTGCAGAATGGAGCAATACCAACTCTGTGTAGATACAACAGTGTCCAACACTGCATGATGCGAGTCCCATGTGGAATAAAACCACAGCTCCCTCTAGCCTTTTATCCCCTCTAATCTCCCTGTCCTGAACTCAATACCAATTTTTGGTGGATCTCACATGGCCAAGCCTTGGAAAATATAAAAAATTTGGAAAAGAATGGGGAAAAGAAGCTACCATCAAAACTGGATCTAAAAGAAGATTTTTTTATAATGCTGTGCTTTCACATCCATTACACCTTAGCTTTAAGACAGAATATATCTGAAAAAGCCTTGCAGAGAGAACAGCACAAAACCTTGAACTAGAAAGCATGCTCTTCCAATTTTTTTTATAAAAAGCTTTCACCTAAATAGGGCTTTTAAATATATGCTTCAATGTAACATGGTATTTTTAAAAAACAAGAAGAAAAAAAAAGAAGAAATGAACTCTGATTTTTGTTTTTACTTCAAATAATGCAGAATACCTTGTCTCTTTGCTCATTATTACAGTTACCTGTTAGTAACACTATAACCAAGGCACATGAGGAAGCCTAAGATTTCCCTCAAGTGCAGGACTCTCTCAGGTACAAAGTGCACATTGTTAAAACACAGGCACTTTTACATATAATTATGTGAGTTCCATTCCACATCTGATCTCAGCCTCTTTGGGTATCTCTGCATCACACTCATTTTCTTGCTAAGCATCTTTAAGCAAGAAACTTTAACTTCCAGACTAGAATAGAACATTGGTTCCTGGTAATCACTTTAGGCCTCAACAGCTTCAAAAACAGCTTCAGGTATCTAAAGAGTAGAAGAACTAAATTCTAATCTGTGTTGTTTAGATGGTCACTGATCTGGAATACTCTGGAAAACTATAGCCTCAACTAAAATTATATTCCAGGCACCTATACTAATGAAACGTTACTAGTGAATTAGTTTTACATCACAAGATAATGCTCTTCTTTGTAATACACTAATGCATAGACACAGATTTAGAAAGCAGTGATTTAAAGAGTGATCAGCTAAGAGCTTTAAATCAAATTAGTTTTAAGAGACAATCATAAAGAATAAATATTTTGCAAAACAGTTCCCATAAAGGTGATATCTAAATTCTACTCAAAACTTTAACTAACTAGCAAACAGGAACACTTTAATGCTAGTTAAGTGTCATTGCCTCTCCTGACTAGAAACCCTGTTACAGAATTTCAAGCTATTGTGATCTCTGTGGCTTCAAGACCACGTATTTCCTCAGGTATCTGGTTACAAGCCCTGCAAAGATAATAATAACTGTGGTAGGGCAAGCACTGTTTGGAAGAGAGAAATCACAAGAACACATGCACAAAGCTTATATCTGATGCTTACCTTGAGAAACTGAGAAAAAACCTCATGTCAACATGATGAATTGGAAGGACTTAAATGCTTATTTTCAGCAGAACTAGGATTTTACCCAAAGAGTTGGTCTACACAATCTTAATAATGTATGGAAATGCTGAAAAAGACCAACCTTAAGACATAATACCTTCACTAAATCAGCACAGAAGTTATCCCCCATGGTGCTGAGGACACTCATCTATATGTTGCCAGGCCTGAAGATCTGGTTTACATTTCTCATGCATATTCCAGTCATAAAACCTCTGTGACACAAGATAATTTAAGCATGGTAGAGGTTTCCACACACTGTTGCCTAAAAAGTAGTTTATTAACCATTTCAAGCTGATTTACATACAGTCTATCTGTCGTGGTATTTATATGTTACTAATTCTTTTCAGATAATCAACTTTTGCGCTTGTTATCTGAGTATTTGCTACATTCTTCACACTGGTACAGAAGACAGCATAAACTACTTTGCTGCCATTGCTTTCACACAATAAGCACCTCATTTTACACCAGACAGCAAGATGGCCAGGAATTGCAGCAGTGCTGAACTACTGCCAAGGAGCTACACCTTCTGCTCTACTGTCTGGCAGAGAAGCAGAGCTGACGGAAGTGTTGCTAAGACAAAGTTTTGGGAAAGCTACCATTAAGTCTTGTGGGAGAAAAACACGTTGAAAAACCCGAGTCAAATTTAATGGTCAATAAAGCTTCTGGCTCCTAACAGCTTTATAGTGTTCATGTCTTGTTATCCAGCTACAGAAAGGAAACTGAAACATTTCAGGGCCAGACGGTAGTTTGGAAATACCTATGAAAGCAAGTTAACAGGCAGAAAACCAAAACCAATTTCCACACCATGAGTTGTCTATCTCACGTGTTCAAACAGTATAAATTTTCACATATTTCTAGATTTTAAAACTTCCAGTGGGCTTTGCAAGAATCATGAAATTTTACAGTTTAGAACTCACATGATTTGTCAATTCCCCTACTCCTGTAGTATCCTCTCCTCAAAATGGGACCTTGGATCCTGAGTGCTTTAAAGAAATGCATTTGACTAACTCCACATCCTTCAAATAGAGTAACAGCTAGGAATGGATTAAACATCCATAGCCTTCCAAAAATCAAAATACTTATTTCTAGGCAACTGCAACACTCATAAGTATACCCTAAAATACTAATCTTCCACAATATTCTCTATCCAACTTAAGAACCCTAGTATTCTAATTCTGCCATCTCCAACTGACACATAACTACTGTTATGAGGATAACACACTAAATATAGTCCAACAAAACTGAAGATGAAGTCTTTATAAAGACACCTTGATTAACATGACATGACAGAGATGAGTATATCCTACAGAAGCTTTTACCTTGTAATTCCTTATAATTCAGCATGAGTGAAAGGAAAAGGTAGTAACATAAATTTAGATATTTGTCCACTGCACAAAAGGCCATAGAGAAAAGCAGTTACAGAGAGACTACTCACTAATAAATCAGAAATTAACCCTGGAGATTATGTTTAAAAGGACACCAACTTCTCATCCCTACCAGAATTCACAGCTGTGCAGCTTCCTCACTGTGTCTAGCAAGTAGTATATTCATTCCAGCCTAAGCAACAATTGTATCACAGTCCACTAACACAAATCTCTACCTCCCCTGCCCAGAGCTTGAAGTACAAGCTGTACCAGTGACCAGAAAAATATGGCAACGGGTCACAGTTTTAACTCAGTTGGTTAGAGCACGGTGCTAATAACACCAAGGTTTTGGGTTCAATCCCCACACTGGCCATTCATACGAGTTGGGCTCGATGACCCTCGTGGGTCCCTTCCAACTCCAAAAAATCACTATTCACTACCTGGTAAATGTATACAACAGCCTAGGCTACCAGTATACATCCTGGGTATATTTACTTCAGAGCTGTTTCTAGAGGATTGTTAGTGTAATCAAAGCTCTGCTCAAAGAAGACTGTGCTATACTGATAAATTCTGCATCACTCAACACATAGAGTATAGGAGAGACATGTTATGAACTAGGACAGAACATACTGAGGTCCTCTGATGTACAACTATGTCTCCCTATTAAAGTACACTATATTCTGGTCATATATATATGCGGTATACGTGGTCAACCCAAAAAAAGGGTGTCCACAACGGTTACATCACTCAACAGTGATTATCAATAAGAACTTGTGTTTATGCAACAGGGAGGATGAACAAGGAGAGGTGAGACAGACTGGCAGGTAGAGAAGCAAGAGTGGACATCTGTCCTATACAACCCCTAGGCTTGATTCACTTACCTTCTCCTGTGAGAGACACACATAGATGGGACAGCACCAAGCAGAATGCCTCCTGAACTGCTCTGGAGACCATTTCTCTAGTTTCAAGTTTCTCAAAAAAATATTTAATAGCAGCACTGGCCCAGTGCCTAGTCACTCACCAGTTGGTATCCACATACACAATGCACAATCACCTGGCTTGCCTAATGGTATTCAATGTGCCAGTCTGAACTACTGGCAGCGCAGTGAATTCTTCAACATAACAAATGAGACTAAGAAAGCCACTGTTGGTTTGGCAAGCCAACTCCCCTTCCCCACACCAAGTTTTCTATATTCTGACCATTGGAATAGGTAAACTCTCCACCAGCATGTATTACAAGATGACTGTACAAGCTTACACAGCATAGCAGTACCCATTAAATACTAATATAATACACAGACCCTTGTGCGGCACTAGTTCAGGAATTACCAACCATTTTGCAACTTGCTTCTAGAGCACTCAGTTTTTAAACCTAGTAGAATATCATAAGACTGTTTTTTACAACTGCAGAATTAAGAATCCAGTGCACCTTGGTCTAGAAGTACTCTGAAATCCATGGGCAACTACACTGAAAAATTAATACAAAATAGCTCCTGAATCAAGACCTCTGCTCTGAACAGTAGCAGAGGTCTGATACTTACCACAGATCCAGAGCAGGTACTGGCCCTGTCTTGCGTGTGCTCACTCACAGAGAGTTGGAAGCTTATGTAGGGACACACCTACATTTCTGGGTTTGTTTACCCTGTTAGAAAACGGTCTGAAAAGGAATTCTATATTGAAATACCCCAGTGTGTACTGTCTAAAGAGTCTCCAAAATCTTTGCTAGCAAATTTCATCTTCTTGACCTCAATGTGCCAAGATACTATTCAAATCATCACACCAACAACTGCAGTGTTTAAGATTATTTAAACTCTCTACAGATACAGATTTGTACTGTTTGTTAAGAAGTAATGACACTAAAACACCAGCAGCATTGGAGTTCTCAAGAATGGATGTTTACTCCTCTTCAACAGCTCCCCAGATTTTTAATATTATATACTTCACTGAAATATCTACAAACACAGTACTGATATTAAATAAATGAAGGGGGTTCCAGTATTTTACTTTTAAAAGCTACATAGAGGTGTGACTGTCCAGCAGTTTAAGAATATATCCCAAAATATAACAATATTATTTAGCATTTTCAGGTTTTTGAAACACATCACTTTCTTGGATATGTAGATAGCTGCAGGTTTAGGTTTATTGTGTTTGGATTTTTTTTTTAATAGAAGGAAAGATACTCGAAAAATAAAAGATAGCCTAAGGAATCATTCCTTTCTACATCTTGTAGTGTGAACCCAAGTGACTAGCGCAGAGACAAGGATGCAGCTGTTATCACCACACATTCAGGGAAGTTAAAAAATTGAAGAATCTGAGTGTCCTAAATGGCTAGAGGAACGAGACACCTGTGACTTCCATAGCAATACATCAATTTCACATTTGAATTCCTAAGTGAACAAAATACAAAGGACATGATTTATAACTTTTGTAGACTTTGAATTATTGTCATAAAGTCTTATAAAAATAGCATCTTGTTAATGCATTAAAAATATGCCTCCACCTTGCAGTTTGCCAAATCATATCAGGTTTCATGCTTTTGAACATGGATGAGTTACCATTCCACTATCAGACAAGCCCGGTAGCAAGGATTATTTTTTCATTTCATTACACAAATTCGTAAGGATACGACTATGGAAAGTTTTCACAGGTATCTCTGTCACTTTTTATCTGCTAATTTACATGATATCTGATTAATTTTATCGATTTTATTCCTTCTCATTTTCTTAAAACCTTAAGTGGATGCACCATTTTAGTAGGGGACCTGCTGTAAAGCCTATTTACTTAGAGCCTCCCTCAATTTATTGGGAAATTCACATGTTGTTTGATATCCTATAAAGACTCCAGAAGAGTTAAAGAGAGCCTTCGCTGTTCTGGAATTTCACCTTAGCACGCTGAGTTTAAAGCACTCGTTTTCAGGACTGACCATCCCTTAACGACCCGGGAAAGGTCCTCAAGGTGGGGAACTGGGAGCCAAGACGGCTCTTCCAGTGATCCGATGTGGCTACGGCGGAGGCGAGCCTCTGCAGATCGCGGTACGCCCCTCACGGATCGCACGGCTTTCCCTTCACCAGGCTGATGCACAGCACCGATTGCATCAGGATTCCTGCCGCTGGCGCACCCCTCCAGCTAGACCGTTCGCCTCCGTGCGCATCCAGCAGCGTCCGCTCGCACCGCCAGCTCTCCGCGGGCAGCCGCCCCCACCCCCGCCCCGGCACCAGCGCGGCGGCCCCCGCGACATCCTTACCCCATGGCGGCCGGCCGCGCCTGGCACCGACGGTGCCGCGTCCCCGGGGCGCTCCTCGCCTCGCCGGCAGCTCCGCAGCCCCGTGGCGGCGGGGACGCTGCGCTGAGCTCGCCGCAGCTGCCGGGGGCCGAGTGGGGCCGCCCGCCCCCTACGGAGCGCCCCCCGCGGGCCGGGCTCCCATGGCCGCCGGCCCCGCCGGGCGCCCGCAGGCAGCGGCTCCGGCCCCCGGGCGGGCGGCAGCGAGAGCTTCGGGGGCGGACGGCTCCCCTCCTGCGGGCAGACGGGGAGGCGTTCGCCTTCTCCGCGAGGGGCTGGCGGGGGCTGCGGCGCTTCTGGCCTGGACGTGCGCGGCCGCCAAGGGCTCCGTGTGCCTCAGAGGTGGAGCGGGATGGGGCAGGCGGTGCACGCAAAGCTCCAAGCCGCCGCTCCCCCTAGCACCGCCGCCAGCAGCGCGGCGGACACGGATGCATTCTCCGGAGGAGGCAGAGCGAGCCGTGGCACCGGCGCTGTCATCTGACTCCCGGCGTGAGGCCGCTACCGGCGGGCTGTGGCCGCGCGTCGCCCGCGGGCACCGGGGCGCCGCGCTTCCCAATCCGCCCGCCCGCCCGCCCACCCCCGGCTGCGGAGATGCAGGGCGCCGCTCCTCCTTCCCACGACGGCGGGCCCGCTCCTCGCCGTCACGCCTTCTTCTGCGGCGGGCGGGAGAGCATCGTCCTGGGCCGCGGTGGATCGGTCACTGACGGCAGACGGCGTGAGGGGCGGCCCCCGCCGAGCCCGCGCTGCTCTGCGGCGGGGCCGCGGGCTCAGCCCCGCCGGTGGGACGGAGGGAGGGAGGGAAGGAGGGAGCGACGCCGCGTCAGGCGGTGCCCGGCTGCTCTGGCGCCACCGAGCCGCTGCCTCTGCCCACTCGCATCCCCCGCCTCCGCCTCACACCTCCGCCACCGCCCGCCCGTACCCTCGCGGTGGGCAGGCGCAGCCGCTGCGCGCAACCCCCTCCTCCGTCCCGCTCCTCCTTGCCGGGGAAAGGACAGGGGAGCGAAGCGGAGGGTAGAGCCGAGCCGAGCCGAGCCCTGCCCTACAGACCCGCGGCACACGCGGCCAGCCCGCTGCTGCCAGCGGCGGCAGCGCCCCACTCTGCCTCCATCCTCCGCCCGGCCGGCTTTAAATAGAACACGTCACCGTGCGCCCCTACGCACCGACGTCACGGCCCGCTCCGGGCGCTGACGTCACCCGGGTGGGGAGGATGATGTCAGAGCGGTCCGCGCGGCCGGAAGCGCTGCTATAATAGGGCAGGGCGGCGGGGAGAGGGGGCGGCCTGTGCCCCGCCCGCGCCCGCCCCCGGGCCTGCCGCGCCGTCCCCATGGCAACGCCGCGCTCACCGGCCCGCCGGGGACACGCCGCGTCGGCGGAGCGGCCCGTGTCGTGGGACCCGCTCCGGAGAGCGGCTGCGGCAGCTCCCTAGCCCCCTGCCCTCGGGGAGCGAGGAGGCGGCCAGTACCCTGTCAAACACGCGTCCCTCTGGTCTGCAGACCCGACGCCGTTACCGGATAAACGGGAGAGAAACGCGGCAGCCATTCTAACATTAGCTCCGCAAAAAATGTAGGTTACAGGACGTCCGTGCTGGTACTACCGCAAGGGATGTGCTAGCACTGTGAGCTTGGTAGGACCTACAATATCTAGCTCAGTTCTTCAACGGTGCAATGCAATCGGCATGTGTTGCTGCTTCTCATCTATCAGAGTAGCCCGAACTCCATCACCACACACTACTTATGTGTGTATATATGTATATATACTTCATCTTAGGTTCTGCAAATACTTCCAAGAATTATCCGAGATTCCTGATTTTATAAACATTAGGTCTAACTGCTCCAAGACAATGTCGTTGGCATTGGGATACACCACAATGAACATGCTCTTTGCTCCTTTCTAGGGTGAATTTCAGTATTTTCATGGTATTTTCCTGTTTAGATGATGTAGCCACCAGAGGCATATTAAACTACAATGAGCATAAGAGGGAGATATCAATACAATACTAGCTTTTATGTGGGGATTGGTAAAAAAAGTTTTACCAATGTGTGTTATGGCATTGTAAAGCATGACAAAACCAACCATAGGATGTTCACTGCTGTTGCTTCAACAGAGAGTTGTTTGTCCTCTCATAAGACCTCTACTGGGACCAAGTTTATCCCAGAAAGAGGCTAAAATGAAAGAGAAAGTATTAACAATCTCATCTCCCCAGAGTTAGGACATACGTTTCCAAAACTTATTTTAATTTACACATGCAGATGTTTTGCAGACTCTTGTTTCGACATTCCGACCTATAAAAGTAATCAGCTATAGGAAAAGCAGGAATGACAAATTAGATATCAAGGGAAACCTCTAACCAAGAATAAGCATAGGAAACCCAGCGTGAATCATTACTATGGCAGTAGCAGCGAGGTATACTGCCTCACTGCTGAAAAGAACAGCTTCCTCAGTTTCCCATTTCTCATTTCTCACACAATACCTCATAAGCTACAGTAAAGCCACTGAGCTAAAAAAACTTTACTCTGAGTGGCAACAGTCCAAGTCTGTCGTGGGCAATTCTTAGAACCTACGTGCATAGTTATGATGAGGCTGCATTATTTTTCTGGGCTGCCATTGTCATTTGCTGGTTGGGTTTCACATGCTAGCTCTGAAACATATAAAGCTCTATGTATTTTCCTCTGAAAATCAAACTATGTGTACAGGCTTCTTTTGGTAAAACTAGTGCAGTGCCTGTGTTGGGGTAAGGGAGGAAGACAAAGATTCACAACAGTTCTTTCTTCCATATGATTAGAGTGAAAAGGATATGATAAAAATTAATACAGGCTAATCAGGCATAAACAATACATAGGGCTTATATGTATTAATTGACATCAAGTAGCTAGGAATCTGTATTCATTAACTTCTAAAAGTCCCAAATTATATTCTGCATGCAGGTCAACAGCAAAGAAACTAAGGTTTTAAATCCACATATGAGTGGATCAGTTGCATCAGTTTTGTTCTTTTAGCTCAAGCTCACACAGTAATGCAAATGCTTTAGTATTTCATTATGTTCACAGCATTTTGTTTAGATATCACAAAGATTGTTCCATCTGTCTCTGCCTTTCAACTTGTTCACATATTTGCCTTGCATGAAGTATGCTTTCGTACAGTATGTGTGCAAAGCCAGAAATTCCCAAGAATGAAGATAAAAGAAAAAAATATAAAGGAAAGAAACCAAACACACACTGAACCCTCACACACTGAACCCTGAGGTAAAGAATTGAGTGTTCACTTGAGAATCAGAGGTGTGAACAGAGTCAGAGGCAAAAAAACATGTGGAATACCAGGAATCTCTTTACTGACTTGTGAAATAAATGCCCTATATATTTCATGCCCTTCTATAAGTAATAAAGTATGAATAGTGGGACAGATAAGATCCTGAACAGAGAAACAGAGCTATAGGGACAAAGAAAGGATCACTCCAATTAAATCTTATTATTCATTTTTTTTTCTTCTTAAGTCTTCCTCTAAACAGTGTTTATTTATTATTACAGTTAAGTGTAGAAGGTCCACCTAATTGTTTACTTCCCTTCCATAATTACTGTTACAGTTCCTCTGGGTCTGACAGCTTCCTCTAAGCTTTAAACTTTGTCTCAATTACAACCTTTTACAATTTTTATCAGTTTCCAGGTTGATTTGGTTGAGTTAACATTAGTTATCTTGTGAAAAAAGCCTTTGTTTATGCTTGCCAAGCTTACTGAAATCACTTATCCATCTTGCCATCCATCACATTAACATATGATACAAAAACATGGTGATCTACATCAGTTGAGGCAGATACAAAAAATATGCAGATACAAAGAAAGCAAGCCTGATGATTAAATCATAGATGTTAACAGAGGAAACAGTACACAATCATTTCATCTTGAGGGCTGAAGTAATATAAAATAGAGAATTTAACAGTAATGAGAAGAGGTTCAACTCTAAGCAGGGGTTTCCCCCTGCTGTTTTAGAACACTTCTGTGTCTAGAGCATTCTGATGGAGGCAGTCTCGAGTATGCTGCCTGATAGAATTATACAATGGGTGTTTCACAAAAATACCAAATAATGCCACAATCAAATAAGAGATAGATGGCTTCAGGCATGGTAAAGCACAGCGTGGTGCAGGAGAAAGACTGTCGTTTACTGCTCTGAAGTAACATATCCCTGGCCAGTTATTAAGCTACCATTATTAAGGTTCTGACACCTTTCCCTGGAATGGCCAACCAGCTGGGGCAACACCTGTAAGCTTGGCAGCAGTTATCAATACTTCTGAAAGGAGTGCTGCATTGAAACTCCCAGTGGGATGCCTGTAGAGGGAAAAAAAAATCAGATGTCTGTGCATTCTGAATCTCAGGCCTACTGTGCATCAACATGGCCAGTGGCCTGCTCAAAGTCCTGGAAGAGCAGAATTACAGAGCCAAAAAATCAAGAAACACCAACAAGGTCTTCATTTTGCCTAACCATCAGTGGTACCTATTTTCTCCAAGAAAAACCAGGTCTGTAGCACTTGATTGCACACTGGTTAGGAGGTACCATTCTCATGGAAAAGACAGGGGAATCACATTTTGCTAGATTTGACACTGAAAAGATTTGAACTGCAATTGCTTGTTTAGCTCTAGTCAACACACTCAAAACAAAGGACTTCTAGCTGCACCAAAACCAGAAAGAAACTCTTAAGGATGTTTAGGGAACCTCTGAGTAATTATGTGAGAGTAAAAATCTAAACATTTTCTTGGTTGGTTTATCAAACAAAAATCCAATTAAACACAATACGATGCTCTCTAAATATTTTGGGTGAAGTAAGGGAGTAAAAGTAAGGGAGCAAAAGGAGCTATTAAGGGGCAAAATTAACAAGTATAGACTCACTATAAATATTTTTTCTGGTACTCCAAAGGTTCTTGCTCTTCAAGAAGCTCATAGCTTCAAGAGTAGCCTTCCTAAACAAAGACTGTGTGCAAAAGAAGCCATCACAGATGGCAATCGTCACTGGCTCCATGTGGGAGGCGGCAGAGGTGACTGTAAGGACAGAGGCATCTTTGCTCCAGCAGCTCACAGCCTGCAGGCACTACCTCCTCCAGGGCTCTGGGCTGGGGTACTACTGCTGCTCCCTTACATCAGCTGCTGTTTGTTTAATACCAGATGAGTGCAAATTGCAAAATCCCTAAGGAAATCAAGGGTGTTTATTCCCTTTGAAGATAAGGGAGCCAGCGCCTCACACTTGCCTCACTTCTCATCCATTGCTGCTATTTAGTGTTTCTTCCCTCCTCCTACTCCTTTATGTCTTCTCTTTGCCCTCCTTTTTCCTGTCTAATCACAAATCTCCCTCCCCACACACATGTTTCTTTCAGTGAGTGGGATCACTTCTCCATCATTTCCCCTTGCAAGATCTGTGTTTAATTTATAAGTGAAGCAGAGAAAAGAGGGAAGAGAGTAAATGTCATCCTCTTCCCTGAGCCCAAGTTTTTGTCTGCATTTTCATCACTCTAGAAGAATCTTCACTGGCATATCAGGTGGGCCTGGAGAGGTTCTGGAGCAATTTTACAAACACTATTTTTTCTCCTAGAATAGATGACGAAGTGTTGCCTTATATTCAAGTGAATGTGGTATTCTCAGACTAAGACTAGATTTGATTCTGAAAGCAACCGAATAACATAATTCCCTGAGATGCCTTATGGTCCAATATTTCTAACTCTATCCTTTTGCCAGTGAATGCTAATTTTCCAGCACCCGTTTCCAACATTTCATTGTCTTGCCACCAGAAATATATCACACATCTCCTACACAGCTCTGTGGCACTACACCCCTACTGGAATTTTTAAAAGATACTGATCCCTGAGTAATGCTTCAATTTCTTACTTGGGTTTACCAGTAGCTGTTATTTCTTCCAGTGTTTTTTCTGACCATACAGAAACACAGTTTTTGCCACTAGACTTATTATGTCACCTTATCATTTCCGTTTTATTTTGCCAAGTTTATCTAGATACATCACTCAGCTGTGTTTCCCAAAGTCTTTGCAGATGTTTTTGCAGCTTCAGCTTAAGATTATAAAAATATTGTAAAAAAAATCAGTTTATTTTTTACATATGAGTTTTGAAATGCAGCAATCATGGCACTGTGGACCTGAAACCTCCCCAGAAGTATCCTTTCTTGGCAAAACTGTACTTGCACACAATGAGTCTTCTTTTCTAGTGTGTCCTTTGTGGATCACATCTGAGAAACTGCATACTGATAAGTTTTTTTTTCAGTCATATTTACATTATAGACAATATGGTCTATGTTTTCAGGAAGAATAAGTCATAGCAATCATATGCCATTCTTCTTTTCAGTCACTTTTGTCAAACCAGACCAAGTTGCTTTCTAACAGAATTGACAAGTTCCAAACATCACCCATGAATTCTATATCTGTTTTTCCTATCTTTGAAATAATAATTTAATATTTTTATTTCTCAGGATCTGAACACTTGTAGTATATGAAATACTAATTCAGTAGTGAATGTGTGTTGTGGGTTTACAAGGGTTCCTCCTCCCTGGGGGACTGTAAGTTGTTTGTCCAGGTGAATTTCCGGGATGAACCCAATCAGAAGTTTTGGTAATGCCTTTTGCCAATTACATCTTTAAGAA
>JAWWES010000094.1:49239894-49263994 GCA_035583135.1 Lophotriccus pileatus
TGAAGTCAACCTAACCAAACCTGCTGTTTGGGTTTTGGTTAGTGCAGACACTCGCCTTAAAGCTACATCAGTTCAGTTCTAGGGTAACTGCACTTCTCCAGTTGTGTGGCCTCTTTTCCCATTCCAGGTTTGTTTCACATAATATCTAGGATGGGCATGCCTGTTCTGCAGAATACTTGCTTTTAGTGAAGTAGGTATGTCATTAAGTGTTGGTATTTGAACTTTGTAGAAACTGTCTTTTAATCATAGGTTGGAATTTGCGAACTAGAGGAATTACACTCTCTCTCTTCTCTGTCTCTCTCTAGGAGACAAAGTGAACAAAGTGTTTCACATAATGTCAAACGGCAGCGAATTGATTCACAGAATTCTGACACAACTGTAGTTAACCAAGCAGTGCCTTTACCAGAAGAACGTAGACACTCCTTCCCAGGACCAATTTCAATTCGGTCACCGTCGTTCCTCCCTCGTGGCTCACCAGCTTTAGCTAGATGTGTCCCTCCATTGCAAGATACTCTGTTTCCAGACCCTACAGAAGCTAGGCTCCCACTGGCCAAAGATGAGGTAGTAACTTTCTGTGTTTGTGCTGACTTCTGCCTTCTGAGTAGGTAGAATCCAGAGGTGCTGTGGGAGACCATAAAAATTTGTACAAGAGGTTTTGACAGTGTTACGAAGTCTCTTATTGCTGAGCTGTCTTTAGAATAAATAACAGTAAATGTGGCTGCTGCTGTAGTTCTGTATAACCTCGTATGTGTGCTTGGGTTTGGAACGTTTTTTTGGCAGGTAGGGAAAGTCAGGGTGTTGTTTGCTTGTGTTGTTTGATTTCCATACTAATGTCAGGAAACCTACGTGTCTGCACCAGGAAGTAAAAATTGGAGGAATGGTCCATTTCTCACATGATATTAGGGGATGGAGAATCCTGATTTTAAAAAAAACGAACTCTGTGGTAATATGAGAGAAGTGCATTCTGAATAAATACAGTTTTGGGCCTGTAAAGATGTCCTCTACTTCTTTTCAAGAGAATGTAAAAGTTATGGTTGTAGCTTTTCTGTAATATAGAAGAGAATGCCTTCTTTAAATGGACAGTGTAGCTTCGAACGGTTTCTTATTTTAAATAAATACAAAAAACCCCATGCGGCTAATCAATCTTGATACTTTATTTGCGTCCACATGAGTGAAGCTTTTTTTTTTTAGTATAAATGTGCCTGCTGAATATACCGTATAGCAGTATTGTGAAAGGAAAACGCTTAATACCTCCTTCCAACAAAGATCTGACTACTTCTTTAGTAGTTTGTGTGGGATAAAAAAAGAAAACTAATTTAAATTGGTTTTTTTAATCATTTTTTCACCCTATTACTGGTAGGCAAACTGTTGACATTAAAGTCAGCAGAAGGTGTCTTTAGTCTTTCACTACTTATTTCTTGAGAGGCTGCTGATACTGATGACGCAAAAATTATTTTCCATTGGTAGACATTTTATAACAAATTAAATAAATTTAAATTTAAAAACTTAGCAGAAGTTTTTTTGGGGGTGTTAATCAATATGAAATTTAAGTGTAGTAAAACTCTAGATGAAGGAGAAGGTCATGTGAAATGATGCTGGGTTTTGCATTAAAAAGAAATACCTTCTGTGTTTGTTTCATGTAATTGCATCTTTGATGGGCAAGAATGTTGACTTCTCTGTATCTTTACTTTTTGGATGTGTGTGTCCAGTTAAGTCAACAGATTTTGGAGTTGTTTAAAGCATGTCAGCAACAGGCCTCTGATTTGAACAGAAAAGAGCTCACCAGACCAGAACTCCAGAGAGAAATTCAGCTAATTTTTCCACGTAAGTTTTGAATTTGATTATTTAATACCAGCTTGAATGTTCTTCAGGTTCATGGTTTTTCCTTCCTCTCAAACTGTTATATGTCACATCATGGTTATTTGCTGTTATTCTTCTATTACAGAGAGCAGACTTTATTTGGTTGGGTCCTCTCTGAATGGATTTGGCACTCGTAGCAGTGACTGTGATTTGTGCTTGGTGGTTAAAGAAGAACCAGTAAGTCATTTAAAACTATGTAGTTAAAACAAAGTCTGGTTTTATATGTATGCTGTTAAAAAGCTGGATTCTGAAATGATAAACAGATGGTCAAATCCTTCTGATTTAATAATATATTTTTGCATTCATAATAGCTATGAACTGTGGGCCCAGTAATGTTGCAGATGTAAATTCAATCCTATAAACCTAATAAAACTTTAAAAAATAAGTTTTGCCTTCAATTTGTGAATGAAAAAAATACGGCAAAGCAGACTTAAGTGCATAGAATGAAGAAGAAAATTGTGTAGAGAACTCTAACTTATTCTAGATGCAGAAACAACTTTTAATAAGTCAAATTTTTTATACCATTATTTAGATTCATAGCTACCTATTTTAATGAGCAGGTGTAAGAAGGAATTTGATAGGCAAAATATCTTAAATATTTTTAGTGATAGAAAGTGTTATGAGTGAAATTTCACTTGAGAGAAAGGGTGTAATGAAAAAGAAATCTAAATAGACCATAATCTTGAAGGAATTGCAGCATTATTTAAACAGAAGGAGACCATATTTTTGTATAAATCGGGCTAGATTTTCACCTAGTTCTGTGATTTTTGAATGTCTGATAATTATTTTGAATATTAAGTATAGATTGTTCTGTCAGGCATTTGCCATGATAAATCTATATCTAGGCTGTAGAATGTGTTGATGTACATGTTCATGTCTTATTCAGAGAATTAATCTCATTTTAAAAGCAAAGCATGCTTACTTGGAACACTTAGATGGGAGATATCAACTTTTTTCTTTAATTTTAATATCATATTTCAGATGAATCAGAAGACTGAAGCAAGACGTATACTCAGCTTAGTCCAAAAACTCTTCAGTACTAAACTTTGTAAGTTCCTGGCTGCAGTGAGGTGGTAAGATTATTGGCAATTCTGGAAGAAGTATTGATGCACAATTGCAACTATTGTATGTCATTGCATATTATCTAGCTTCTAATTACAGTACTGTTTGAAGCAAAGCTATAAGTATTTAGTAATATTACTTGGTGCTGGTGATGGTAATTGGAAAACATAATGGTTTTCTTGAAAACTACTGAACTTCAGTAACAGGTAATATCTCAAATGACTTTTTAATTGTGGAACACAATGAGAAGGGAGTAGATTTCTGTTTGGGAAACTTCTATTAGTGAACCCTTTCTCCTTTTTTAGATTGCAGTTCTTTCCAGGGAAAATACTCTTTAAGGATTTGTAAAATAAGATGTTACTCACAGTAGACTGTATAGAATTGGTTTTCTGGGGGGCAGGGAGGCCTTGATAGGTGTGCAAAAATTACCTTAGGTGCCTAATGAAGCAGTCACTAAATATTGATAGTACCAGCACATACAGATAAAAAAGATCAATTGGTAGTTTTTCTAAGCTGTTGTTTAGGCTTCCTTCAGGTGAAGAATTCATGCGGGCAGTTCTTAATTTAAATGTGAAAGCCTTCTACTTTAGAGAGGCTTTTTTATCATCCTTTGTATTGTAAAATACCCAGACATTTGCTCATATCAATGACTTTATCACCCTGCTTCTCAAATTTGTGATACATTCTTTGATACTACTCCTTGTACTGATGTTCTGAACAATCCTGCAGTGCTAAAAGGAACAAACCGTAAATTTAAGTGCAGTCTTCAAAATTTCTTCATTGGCAAGGTAGCACAGACAGATTTTAACAGCTCAATTAGAAGAGATATTTGATAGATCCTTTGCAGAATAGGCATCTGATATTGAATGCTTATTACTCTTGTATATTGACATTTGCATAAAGAGTCCAAAACTTAATCTGACTCTCCAGTACTTCACATGAGAGAATGGAAATAAACACAGTTTGGTCCAAACATCAAAGCTAACAAAGTATGTGCCAAGATGTAACAGAAACAACAAGAAGATGTTACTTAAAATTAAATTTTTGTTCTAGTTTTATGAAAGGGTTAAAGGACAAAAAGAAATAAGGAGGAGATTTGGGACATAGGTAAAGTTCAAGAGCTTTTTTAACGTTTTTCCTGATCATTTCAGGTTGTTTTATCTGTGCCTCTCATAGCATCTTCCTCTTTGTTGTGCAATGTTCTTGTATGTTCCAAAATAAGGGCAGCTGGAGATGTGATTCTCTGCTTATTTCACCTTAATTCCATGATTGCCAAGTGAAGAAGCAATCCAAGTGCTGATTAGATCAGCCTCTTTCACCATCTGTGTTAGGTAAATCAACTTCAGAACTTTAAGGCCTATCTCTTATCCTTAACCTATCCCTCAGGTTTGGGAAGTGGATTCAAAATTTGGATAAGCTCCATCTTATTTCAGTTTCAGGCTTGCAAAAGATAACAAGTTTGAGCAAGGAATTTTAGCCCATCGAGCAGTCTCTTAGAGCAGAGGCTTTTCTGTTGTTATTCTTCATCTAGAATAACAAGTGAAATGAAAATGTGTTCTGTTTTTGATAGTCTAATCACAGAGAAAAGTAGGAACAAAGTTTTGGTATTTATTCACTGTTTTTATGGGACTTGTTATGTATTGTGTTTCTCCTAAGGCAGAGACGTGGGGATAGCAGATATATCATCCATTTCAAAGGCTAGCTAAGTGCATGTAAGTTCTCAGATACCTGAACATACATTTTTTTACAATATTGGCTAACATTCCCAGAAACGTATGCTCAAGTTGATGTCTTTAGAAATGTGAAACATTAATTTGGAGTGATAACTGAAGAGATTATGATCCAAACCACTGAGAATAAATCTCAGACTGAGTACTCTCTTCAGTTTCATCTGTGCAGGATTCATTTGAAGAACAACTTGGTGGTATTGGTGTTTACTATCTGCATAAATAACAAAGAGATCTTTTTCTCTTGGATTTACAAAGAGGGGCAGTAGTGTTGAGACTGGGGTATCAGAGTGGAATCTGCCTATTGGTTGTCTAGTAGGAGATGTACAACAACTGAGATAAGCAGGAAATTTGAACTCAAATGACTTTGAAGGACTATGCAGTTTAGGTGAGTGAATTCCAAAAAATCAGCAGTTAATTCATCCTGTGCTGGGTTGTACCTTCCTAGATCCCTCATGAATACAATCAGACTTTTGTATTGCCCAGTTTCTTCTTCAATAGTATAACCCAATGAATGAGGCCAGACTACATGTCCAGGATGTCGAAGATCTTTTTGGCATATACTGTGTTTGGGCTTATGTTTTGTCCAATTCCTAATCTTCTATTCTGTAAAAGAAAAGAGAGAATTAAGCTGTTTAGTCTGAAATTATGCATGAATAAATTATTTATGAACCAGTGCTTAGTCTTCTTTGAAGCCATTATATTCTTTTTTGCTAAGCTGAAGTGGTATTCATGACTTTGTTTCACAGACATGCCCAAAGCTGCAGAGCAGCCACGTAGATTTCTTTGCATGTGTTTTGGTAGAGCCTCTCTGGTCATAGCTTTCAAGGTCACCTAGTCAGTTTGCTAAGGCACTTATTCAACCTGTATGTATTTCAGAATTCCACGTTCTGTATTTGTGACTGTGTCTTCTCTTTTATGTATAACAATCTAAGGTACAATACAGACTCTGCTAACATTGTTATTGTTCTGAACCAAGAAAGAGGATACCAGCAGGAAGTTACTGCCTTCTGATTTCCTATTTCCTCCTTCTTACTTCCTCCTTGAAACAGATTGGGATTACATTTTGGAATGTATCTTTTCTTCTTAGCCAACTAATTTGGCACAAGCATCCATCAAGTGTTTTGAGGCATTTGGGACAAGAGTGTGTTTGGAAGTGGATTGCCACTAAAAATGAGTTCAGTTAACCTCTGAAGAGCACTTGGGAAGGGTCATAGTAAAGAAAGTTGAATTGCTATGGCATGCAGACAGATATACACCCTTGTTTCCCATGTGCAAGTGCATTGGGAATCCCTGTCTTAAGCTGATAGTGAAAGAAAAGGAGGCAGAGAGCTCTACATGCTTTACAACTCCAGTTTAAGAATGTTCAGGGATGCTGGAGGAGGGATGCTTGGATGTGTCTGAAGGCGAAGCTAGAAAGAGGGGATGCTTGTGTGAATTATACTGAATTTTACATTCAGTGAACGTGAACTGAAGTTCTTAAAAATTCTTCCTTTAACATAATAAGTTAGTAAGATTATCTTTTACTCTGAATGCCAGTCTGTGTGTCGCTTAGGCATGTACACTGCATTAAAATCCAGAGAAAGGATTGCCTCAGGTCAAATGTGTCTGAACATATGTTAACCATAAAACAGTTTCAGAAAGTCTCAAGAAAAAAAAGTGAAGTTTGTTTTACTTGGGTATTGCATAGCAGCATTTCACGAAATCTGAATTTGTCATCCAAAAGCAGTGGAGATGATGCTGTTTAATCAAGATGGCTTTCCAAACTGACAGAAATACCTTTTTACCTTTTTTGGGGAGGGAAAAATATCAGATTTTATTCAAGGTTACATTTAATCTGTATTACTTCCAGTTGTGTCATACTTATTTATACTAATTTGAGATTAATTTGTAGAACAAATGGGAAAATGTATGATGTTAGATATGGACAAATTCAAGTGGTCCTGGACTTTGCAACAGAAGAAATTACTAAAATTGTTCCTTTTGCCAAAATTCATATCATGTAACCTACAGGCTCTACTTTTCTTTCTTCTCCATTAATTTCTTGGGTACATTTTTCATTCAGGATTGTGGGCAACTGCTAAACATATGCTGAGGTATTATGAAGTATAGGGAAATTACAATAATATTACTGATAAAACAGTTTTGGGGAACTGAGTGCAAATGGTACCTTTGGTGGCACTGAGTGAGTCTGGCAAAATTTAATATGTGTGGGTTTGGATGGTCTGGCACTCAGCTTACGTGTTGATACTGTATGGATAATCATCTGAGGTAGCATCCGGTGATTGTGAATTTATTGCATGTCCTATCACTATTAAAGAAAAAGGCAGATACAGCTTATGCCATCTTCAGTAGAAAGTGTTGTCCTGTTCTACAGGACAGTATTCTTGGTATGTAGCTTATTGTTCAAATGAACAGTTTTCAAAGCAAGTTTTAAGTCTATGGGTAAATATGAATAGTAAAGACAGTTATATTAATTTTTTATCATTAAAATACATAATTCCAACTGCAAGCGAACTAGGCACAATTAAAAAGAATGCAGCTGATCAGGTGCTGAGTGTAGTGTTGCTACACTGTAGTGTTGAGCTTAACATATGTCCTGGTTGGATATATGTTCTTGCTCCCTTATTTTTGAATCTTTATTGTAACTATTCAGGATTTCTATTACAAGTACTGTTCCATGAAAGCATTGTAGAACTGTATTCCTGATATTCAAATTTTTTGAATATATTTCCCACAGCAAAATCTTCTGCTCTAATGTTCCACTTCCTTCTCTAATGTTTAGAGTGATTTTCTTTTCACCTACTCTCCTATATTTTTGCTGCGGTTGCTAAAGGTTACTTAGTTTAGCACAATCCTTCTGAGAATATATTTGCTAAATTTAAGAAGTTACTATTTGTGATAAATCAGTCAATATGACTCTACTTTAGAATATTTTATTAAGATCAGCATCTTACACGAAACTTAATTGCATATTTTTCTCCCTTTTAGCAAGCTACATCGAGCGAGCTCAGCTGATTAGAGCAAAAGTGCCAATAGTGAAATTCAGGGATAAAGTCAGGCAAGTATTCTGTTCAAAACGATTTTTTAGACTTTGATAAGGGAAAGTACTCCATATATGTACTGGCCTTAGAACATATATGTACTGGCCTTAGACTTCTTTGTCAACAGTAGGCTCTTGGTGTTGCAAATTAATTGGCTATGGCTTATTGACATTGAGTTTAATGTCATTTCTTGAGTACTGTGAGTAGTTAAGCTCCATATGCAGTATGAAATTCAGACTTGGGGATGGGAAGTGCTGTAAGTAAAGCTTGTTAATGCTTGTTTGCCTTGTTCTTATTTTCTCTTAACAGAAGTTATCAAAACTATTTTATTGCAAAACATGCAATGTTAACTATAACTGGTTTTTATTTCAAAGTGCTGAGTATTTTTCACCATCATTAGACTCTTACCTTTCAACCTCTTCTTAATTCATAGTATATCATGTAGTTCAAGTCTAGTTGGGAGGAAGAGTCCAAATTTGGATCTACATGTATTCTTTGCGTAAAACAACAATTATATTTTTATAACAATGGAATTCCAGTCTGCAAGCAGTTCAGGTACTATAAGCAAAACTGTAGAAATGACAGCGTTTAAAGCTCTGTTGAAGGTTTCTAGGGTTTTGTATTAAAATTACATTTCTGCGTATCTGTCACTAAATAGGTAATAAACCTGCAGAAACTGAATACCATGATGCTTGATTTTTTTTTTCTTCTTCCTCATAGCTATGTGGAGTTCGACTTGAATGTAAACAATGTTGTAGGGATAAGAAATACATTCCTTCTAAGAACCTATGCATTCAGTAAGTTTTTATTGTATTTTCTTATTTCTATAAATTTTTCTTTTTCAATTTTTATTTTGGCATTAGTATACTATTAAAATTCAGTTTAATATATTATGTTACTATATATATCATTACCTCTTTAGCCCCATTAGTTAGCTCTGAGATAAGTTCTTGTTGCTTATTCTAAATATATGAGAAAACATATCAGCTAGGTATGTTTTTAATTGAATAGTACAGTATTCTGAAGATAACAAAGATTCTTCATATTAAGGTCTATATCTACTCTCTACGTATCTACTACAAGGGTTACTTCAACTACTCTGGAGATAACGAGGTCATTTATACTAATGGCTATCTAGTGGTGTAATCTCCAATTTCTTTTATTTCCTTGCAGCCACTGACAGGCTGTGTGGCTGACAGTTAGTTTTGTCTGTATGCTATTAGAGTCTTCTCTTGGAAAATCCAAAATACTCCTTCAGTATTTATACTAAGCCCAAATCAAAACTGGTACTATGAGGTAATATGAACAGCACTCTCAGTGCTGTATCAAAGTTTTCTTACTCAGCATCATAATGTTATTTGGCAGACACGTATATAGTGTACCTCAGGCTATTTCTTCTAGAGCATTTGCATTTGTTCCTTTACCCCATTCATCAGTTCTTGCATAAAGAAATTCCTTTCTATTTAGGGTATGAATATGTCAGTAGAAGCTACCTTTACTAATTAATTTTTACTAATATTTTAGTCAGAGTAGTTTGTGTTCCATGTTTATGTTAGGAGAGTCTACAACTTATCCTGGATCAGTTGGTTGACTGTGACTTCTTCGTATGTCCAGGAAGATGTATGACTGGAGAAGGATCCCTTCCAAGCTTAAAAAGATTAGGAAATAATCATTGTCATTCAGATTTCCCTTATTTCTCTCAGGAAGTCACTGCAAGGCAGATGAGTGAAAAGAACTGTGGAAGGGGTCCTAGTATTCCACCTTGGTGCCCACTTTTGTAAGGCCCGCAAAATTAATTTCATGCCTTCTAATGAAGGACAAATACTGTTATTTTCTTCAGGTCAAGGAGTGAGTTAGTAGCTAAGGGAGACTTGTGATTGAAAATATCTCCTTGATGTGCTGGACCTTCCTAAATAGACAAACTATATCAAGCATACAAGCATACGTCTGTCTTGTCTTCCTTGGACCAGAAACTCTCAGGTGACATAAGGCACCTGACAAACAAAAATAAATGGAAACTTTTATCAAACTGTCTCCTTTGCATACTTTTGTAAGTCATGTCAGCAAGGGTGGATAGCGTTAGAAGTATTATCCTGGTCACATCAGTGTGTGGTTGAAGAGCTTTACCCTGCATGGGAGAAAAACAAGATCAAATTACCTCTAATGTGGAAGATGTATTGGTCTCTCTGTTCCGTTAGAATGAAGTAGATGCTCAGGCAAAAAGGGGACTAGTTAATGAACGTAATGAAAAAGCCAAAACTCTGAAATATTTCTATGGGTGTTCTTCTGACTTTTTTGAAGTTAGCCTTTCTCTGTAGGTGCATGGGTGCTGTAGGAAACTTCAGAGATGATGAGGAGAGATGAGTGAAGCAGAATGTCCACAGAAAATGTAGGTAGATTAGGCAGAGCTAGGAACTGAAGTCTGTGCTCTTGTGTTACCAGTGATTTGCCAAAGGAGATGTGTCTGCAATTAAGTCAGCAATTGTTGCTAGGTATTTTTCAAAGCTAGACTTTTTAGCTTAGAGCAAATGACATTACTGAGCATTTTCTTGAGGAGGTACCTTGTATGAGAGTATCAGAGAAAGTTTACTGGCCATATTGCACACTGACTTTGTTATATAAAACCATATCTCAGAATGAGGTCAGCTGAAAAGAAATCTCTTCTACTGTGACACACACACTAAAGAATCATGTTTGGAATTGGAGCTAATTTGCATTTTTCTTTAATGGGAAAATCCTATTTCAGTCAATGCATGTTCATAAGGTGTTTGTAAAGTAATTCTTTGCATCTCACAGTTAGTGTGCTAATAGTTACACTTTTTTATTTCAATCATGGGTGAACAATGTTGAGAATAAGGTGACTGGTGCTAAGGAGTTTTGTTGTTTCCAAGAGGTCTTCCAGATATAGGACGTTGATTCTGAGGAGTAGCACTTACATGGGCCTAGGTGCTGAACCAACTGGTGTGGTTGTAGGATGTCTTTGTCCTCCAGTCCTGATGTACAGAGTACAAAACCTTGCATAATGATGTCAGGTTATAAAAGATACGCCAGGACATACAAGTATTCAAGGCCATTGTAAGGCACTTAACTGAGTTGATGATCTGCTTCCACGTATCTGCAAATAATAAATTAAGTATGCTGCTGGATCCCTAGAGCTTTGTGGTGAGTGATCCCTCCCTACAACAGATATACTACCTTAATTAGACGATATCATTATTCCACAGAAATTCAGAAGATCACACCTGTAATATTGACTATTTATGTCATTCCTCTTGAAATACATATGTCTTGATTTAAAGAGATATTTTATCTAGCATCTCATCTACATAAAAAGCTAGTGAGGACAAGGCAAAATTAAAATTTATGTTTGTATTCATGGGTTACTGCCTTCATGGATCCTGAGGTAAACTTAAGAAGGAGATCTGTGTCCTCCAACAAGGAGAACTCTTTTCCCTGCCTTCAGTAAAAAATAACTTGGGGTCTGTCCTGGCAGCAATTTAATTCAGAGAAAATTAGTACAAGGTACTGGAGAGAGCTTTAAAAGTCAAATGTGACACTAGTCTATTGACTGATGTATCCAGTTTTGTCTTACGTGCAGATCTCCTGACATGCCCATTTGGAATGTGTTTATGGATCTTACTACACGAAAGACTGTTTTCAAATGCAAATATTTGGTTCTGATTTTTATAGCATGGTTAGTAGTTGTAGAATAACTCAGTAAATTCTATAAAATATTTTCAAAAGCTAACCCTAGTATACAAAAAATATGTTAATCAAGTAGGAACAAATGTTGATTAATTGCTGTGTAGTTAAGTGTACCTTTTTTGAGATGTACTTATTTTACTTGCAGTTGAGAATCGAGTTCGTCCATTAGTACTGGTAATTAAGAAGTGGGCAAGTTTTCATGAGATAAATGATGCCAGTCGTGGTACTTTAAACAGCTACAGTCTTGTGCTAATGGTTTTGCACTATTTACAGAGTAAGTATTTTTTTCCATGTTGAAACTTCCTCTTTTGAGTTCCTATTTTTGTAGTTTTCCTGTTTAATAAAATCAAACACAGTAGACATCTTCCACACAGAAAGATTTGAAAGTAAAGTGCATTTACTCTATTTCCTTAGTATTGCATTTGTCTTTAACAAGTGGACCTCTTCTTTGGAAACAGAGTTACCAGCTTTAAAAGGTCTTAAAAAAAAAAAAATAAATGTACCTGCAGAACACTGCGTAACTATAAAATAAACTCGAGCACTAATTAACAAAATTGCATGAGGACAGTGGCTATAATCATGTGTGGCAGCTGGCATAACTCTCTAGAGAAGGGGAAAAAAGGTTCAGGTAATCCTTCTCATGCAAAACTGTCCCCAGTCAGCTGTCTGGGGAGGATCAGAAGTCTGCAAACCAAAGAGAAGGCTTTTACCTGTGCTTTATCAGCCTTTTCTGCAAAAAAACCCACGCCTGAGATGTGGGTCTGTACATGTATCTAGCATCATCTGTTTAGGTTCTGGTGTTTTATTCATGAACATTTTAAAGGGTCTTTTTTTCCTGCTATATGCATGTAGTTCTCCTGAAAGCAGCCTGTATCCTAGAACTTCTAATAGTGGTTTTTTTCATGTTACTGGAGAGGGAACAAACCAAAGTCTTTCATTTGCAATAAATAGTGACCCTGTCTTCACTAGGCAAATTTCTTTCCTGTATTACTTAATTCGTTTTCATATTCTTATACTCCTGTGGATGTCTTCATACACAAATTTAGTGTGACTTTGGTTTATTTTATAGATACGTCAGTATCTTGTACATGAACTTACTTCCAGGTAACAGGTCTAACTAACTTGTACAGTAAGAAAGGGAAACTCATATGGCAAATGTTAGTGATAAGTGGTAACTTTTCCCCTAAAGTATGTCCTCTTAGTAAAGCATGCAGGCCCAGATGCAATATCCTGATTGCTTAGATTTTGTTGCCTTTTGTTTTACTGGGGCAGAGAACTGGAAATTATCCAAGATATTGCAGAACTATGAGCTCTTGCATATTTCTAAACACCTGCAAATAAAATAAAAGTTATTATTAAAGAAGCTGTGATCATTGTCTTAGCAGACCTGGTAGGTAATATATTATACTCTTTGAAGATACTCCAGGCATATTCTGAGAATTCTGCTGTTCTGATTCTTAGTCCCTATGCGAAAAAGATTCTGTAACATCTCTTGCCCTGTGAGACCCTGTTGAAGGGTGAACTAAGTCCCAAGTCATGTGTACTGAATTTAATTGTTGTTCTCCCTAGTGAATGATATAGACCAGTTGTTTAAAAAAACTAAATGCTAAAGAGATGATGTTAAAGCTTTAGTCTGAGGAGTGCTCTAGCAATTTGATAGCTGCTCTAAGGCTTGAGTGGCATGTCAGTATTTTTGGAATTTAGTCTATCATCTAATCTGGGTGATAAGTTTTCCCTTTCTTTTTTATGTTGTGCAAGAGATGCTCTCCCAATCCATGATTTTCATAAAAATGACAAACATTTAATTAATTTTTTGTTTGTATCGTTAATGGCTGCACGATCATTATGTTTGCCATTCAGTAGACCATTTAAGAATAGTAGACTGTATTTATGTATTTTGGGGGGGGGATTTTGCTAGCAATGCTTAGTAAGTGTGTTGGGCATTTTTCCTTTAAGTTACTTTTGGAGGTTCAGTATATAATATTTTGCAGCTGAAAAATGCATGCTTTTGCAGTATCTGTAGACTTATGCTGTGATGGAATCGTATTAGAAGTAGGGGGAAAAAAAAAAAGAATTACTCTAATTTTTCCTTTAGGGAATCTAGGTGATTTTCTTATACTCATGAATTAATACAAATTTGAGAAATTAATTTGTATCCAGCTACTGTAGAATTTTTCATGCCTTCTACATATAGTAGTATCTTGATAACAGCCTCCCTTAGCTGAATAAACTTCTTATACTACTATATAGTGGGAAATACACTGGTAGAAATGTTTGCTGAATAACTTCTATTTTGAAAAATGCAAAGTGAAAGTGAAGTGAAAGTGAAGTTCTTGATAGATGTTTTTAAGACAAATTTTCAACCCAACCCTGTAGTGTAGTTGATATGATAATGCTTCCTGTGAATTACATGAATCACAGCAACTTTAAACTTTTCTTTTTTATAGCCCTACCTGAACCCATCCTTCCATCCCTCCAGAAAAATTACCCAGTAAGTGTTTCTTACGGTTTTACTACATAATATGTGTGTATGACCCTGCTTATCTAAATATATCAATTCTTAACTGTCTCTAATGGATTAAGTTGAACACAGTCTGTAAATCTGGTCACTGATCTGCTAAACATAAGTGTGAAAGAGGTTATTTATTGCTGTTGATAATTTCTGTAGCGAAAATTCTGTTAAGTATGAGAATATTTCTCATACAATTAGAAACAAGTGCTGATGAAAACCGCTGACCTAATTCCCTTTATGCTGGCCTGAAAATATCCCTGTGTCAGTTGTAACTTTCTGGTTCCTATTTTTCATATGTTAAGTAGTGTTTTTTTCAGCCAACTCTGGTGTTTCAGGATTCCATACTCTCCCACAGCTATTGAGTTGCCTGATATTTCTGTGTGCAGAGTGAGTGATAAATGTCTACTATGCAAACTTTTGTGGCATCACAAAATTTGGCTTCAAGAAAAGAGCTTTTTGGGACTTTGGTATTGTATCCAGATCGTACTCCGTTCACTTCAGTGAACTCGGTGAATCGGTATGCTTTGATCCTTCCAGAATTAGGACTGCTATTAATGAGATTTAGTCTAAGGAAGATGATCTAGAAGTAAGATCTACTCTCCTAACTATTTCGCAGCTCTATTGATGAGTAGCTCTATGCTATAACTTATTTACAGAAATTCCTCAGTTCCTTCCTCCTTACTTTTCCTCTCATGTGTCACTTTTTTTTTTTTTTATTTCATAGTTCGCATAGTTTGATGTCCCTGTCCCTGTATGTTTCTGTAATCTGTTGCTGACAGTTGTGCTGAGGTAGTATCAGAAAGCCATTCTATCTTTTGCATATATTTCCTATAATGCCAAAATGGGAATATTTACTGACACCATACATCAGAGAGAAAATACTGTGGTGTCAGCCATTTTGGGTAATTAGGATGATCAAGATGCAGAAGAAAGCATTGAGCGATAATACACTGCAGTTTTATTTCTGTATTGTGAATTTGCTTAGGCATACCTGTGCTATATTTTTATGGTCTTTATCTTTTCCTCTGTTTTTTTTATGGCACTATATACCTTCTAATTTCTTCACTGGGAAGGCTGAAAAGCATTTGAAGTTGTCTTTCGTTTCTTGTACACTTAGCTTTATCTGATAGGGTTTGAATTGCTAAATTTGTTAATTATGTTTCCTTAAAGCTCATATGCTGTAGTGCTCTAAGTTTTGTGTAGCAGGTTATTTAAATAAAACTGTTAAGAACTGGTGAATTTTCACTCCTCTGTAATTATAATGCAAAATTATAATTATTTACATTTACAAAATAAATTTATATTTGTAATGTTTGAACTGTGTAAAGGGCTTCAGAGTACTATACAGACATTAATGTCTTATATGATTAAAGCAAAAGTATGCAATACCAAAACCTGAAAAGTCTAAAAAATTTTTCAAGGTTTTATGTTGTGTTATGTGAACATGGTAAATGCAGGTACCTGTGTTTTGAGAACACAGCTGGAAAAATTGGCTTTTTACCCTGTTCTGACGTAGATTTTTGTTTTTTGTTAGTTATTGTACCTTTGGAGAACGGACTAAGTATTTTAGGATTGCTAACAAAATTAAAAGAATATTTTATACTTGTTTGCCATAAACCCAAATTTGCGAATATATTTTTGGTTTCCATTGGGAATACTATTATAGTTAAGTGTTTAAAAATTGAAAGTTAAAATGTCTGAATACTGATATTTCAAAGAAATTTAATATGAAAAATACAGCAACAGAGATTTGGTCTTGCACCTTGGAGTAATAATTTCAAAGCACAGGCAAATGTCAGTATCAAAAGAAACCATGTGTTTTTCTTGTGGTTATAGCTGGTTAAAGCTCTGTCTCCATGCTAACGCTACACATAAATACTACATCTCCCCTACACACATCTACCTACAGTTTTTCAAAATCAAATCTGCAGCCTGAAAATACTTTTGCGCTCTGTTTTAAATTGTTGGTACCATATAAGAGAGACATGCTTTCATTGAGGAGGAGACAAAAGGCAGATTCTGTGTCTCAGTGTATCCCTACTCCAAATGTGAAGGGGTGAGAAGTCCTGGAAAGCCACCAGGTGCACACTGGTGCATTGTTTCCATTGGTGAGTCTCCAGCTGGCACCAAGCTGACCTGTTTTTCAACCTCTAGTTTAGAGTGGGTACTGGACTGTATCAGATGTGGGGTTGTTTTCACAGGCTTCCTGCCCCCACTATCCAGATAAGGTAGATGATGGTAGCCCACAAAATGTGCTGATCAGTCCTGAAGTCTCTGTAAAACTTGCTTCCAAGTCAGGACTTTACAGATTAGCTCTAGAGAACCTGTAATGGCTCGGGCCATTGCAGGTGGTGCACATTGCTGCCAGTGGCAGTCAGAAGGAAACTTGTGCCTGAGCCTCCAGTGTTCAAGAAGCCGCAAGTATATTACCTTAAATCAAGATTGAAGTGGGTCTCCATGAGTGCTTTGCATAGTGAACTTTGTGGGCTTTGCATGAGCACATTTTTGTAGCTGCTGCCTCATCTTCATATCATGTCTTAAAATGGTGGAGCAGAAGGTGGGGTGGTGCTCAATGCAGAAGTCAGTCCTTGGACAGACACAATTTGTTTCACATGTTGAGTTGCATTTTTAAAAAGTAAAAATGTGACCTAAATATTCATTTGTAAGACTGGCGAAGGGTATTTTATGTCTGTGAATATAAAAAGTGGCAAGACACTATGCTGATGCTTCAACTGTAAACTTTTTTGAACAAAGAATCTTGTACATTCAGAGTTAAACTCACTATACATCAAGATACTCAAATACAGTTTTTTTTAGATTACACTTGTCTTCCTTTCCAGTGTGTAAGGTGGAGTGAGTGTACTTGTAAACGTTATGTAGCTTGAACATGAAACATGCTGCTGAATACTGGCATTTCTTGAGAAATCAGCCAACCAAGGTAAAGATTAAAGATCTAGCAAAAAAGTAGAAGGACTTTGGAGTCCCTTTTTCTAAGGTATCTTGAAATAATGTATAGCTCATTTATATTTACTCCATCAGATCCTGAATTTCCTTTCCATCTCTTAAGGTGGCTTGAGGCAAAGACACAGTTGAATTTATTTGAATTAGGGACTAATTTTAATAGAAGTTGGATCTTTTGCCTTTTAGTGCAAGTTAAGAAGGGAAAACTTACAGGGATTACCTACTTGAAACTAAGCTAATTTGAAAGATGATTTGTAAATCTATTTTATTAACCAACATCCTTTATGTGCAGAATCTACCTTGTTATGCTTATCTAGTTATTCCCTGAGCCCCTCTAGCAGGAAGAAAACTACTGTTATCCCTGTTTTACAACAGGTGACTGGAGGAGGTGAATTGAGGCTAGTGGATTTTCATGGATTCTCTGTGGCATAGCAGAAAAATGAGTCTATGTATCCTATGGCTGCTCTGACCTCTTGTTCACTGGACACTGAGTGATTGCTTTGTTAAGAAATTATATTAAACAAATTACATTGTTGATTATTGATATATTGAATGTTGGTGTATCTTGTCAAAAGTTTTCATTCCATCTTCCATATACTGCATTTTAAGTAATCACTAATTTGGTTTTACATGTAAAACTTTTTAATATGGGAATAGCTACTTCTTCCATAAAAAAAATTCTGTACTTCAGAAAGATGAAACATTGGGTTTTGCCTTTATATGTAGTGATCAGCCACTGACAGTGCTTAAAAAATAATTTTACTAACAGTATCACAAGGATGTGATTAATACTTTGCTTTAGTTAGTGTTAAAAAATCTTATTTTCTTCCAGAAAAGTAATTTCAGTCATGCTTCCTCTTTTGCAATACTTAATTGCCTTTTTAACAATAATTTTCATAGAGATATAACCACTAAACCAAGTGGAAATGGGAATTATTTATAGCACTAGGTGGTTGGGTTTTTTAATGATTAGCTGCTATAGACCGTAACCTGCATTTTTACTGGAGTACTTATATAGTGCAATGCACGTGTATTTTTTGAAGGCGAATGTCTTTCTGAGTGAGGAAAACTTTGATTTGTCTGAAATCTTATTGCCAACTTTTTAGCTGCTCAGGATGCCAGCCTCACTGTGATGGCAGAATTTTCCTGCAGTTGAGAAGTTCTCAGGCATTTAAATATTCAGAGCTTAACAAAATTAATCTTGTTCTCCTTTTCAAAGATGTCTGCTGCCTCCAAACATTTACTTACTGGTCTTAGTAGACATCTGTTGTACTTGTTTCACTGCATTTCTGGTTTGTATTGTTTGGAGGTCAGCGTCCCTTGTTCTTCCTTTTGCCTCCTCCCTTGTATGTTCTTTTTGAGCTGATATACTGCTAATTCTGAATTCAACTGTTGTGACTCCTCTATAGCTTTCTGTGGGAAGGGACAAGGAGTAATTTTCACTCCACTACCTTTCTGAGTAACTTTAGGGTTAAAACTGTATATACTGTATGACAGGAACAGCTGTTCCCTTTGTACATCTTTGTGTGCTGCATATCTGCTTTTTATGTCTATCCATCTCCATTGTTTTGGTGTCTTCTGATGAATTATAAGCTGTTAAATTCAGAGCTCTGCTAACTATGTTTTCTATGTAAAGTTGTATCATGTGGGATCAACACTTGAATTTTTTTTCATTGCTAGAAGAATGGGTTTTTTTTCCCAGAAGATACTGCACAAGATTCCAGGAAGTTTTGCTAGAATTGGCAGAAGAGGACAGAAGTCCTAGACTTTTCAGTCCTACTGGTTTTGATCACAAACTGCTTTTCTCAGAGGAAGAGCTGCCAGCTGTGGACATGGAAATAGCATAACAGTGTGTAGTGCTTCTAGTGCTGTTCTAGTACTATAAACTTCGAGTCATGCCTGATACTGCTCTTTAAAATGAATGGGAGGAGAGGGGAGATACAGTAATGAGTGAATAGGTCTTTAAATTTACATAAATGTGTTCCTTTATTTGAATGTAAAGCTTGCTGTTTTGTATCTTGGGTTAATTTTCAGTAAAATACACAACATTGCTGTAAAGTGATGATAAAACCTGGTATTACCAGGTTATAAAAATTGTTTCTCTAATAAGGGAAGATTCCTTCATGTACTCTAGTCTATCATGAGAACTTAAAGGATGCAATGGGCACGGAAACAGTAGAGCAGATCTAAACCCGTGCTAATTTAGCCTGGTATTGATTTCTTTTTAAGCTGGCAACAGTGATCTATTTTCATAGCAAATCTGACCTTTACTTACCCCCATCACAACCACCCCCTTCCCTCTGAAAAAAAGCATACTTCACCTGAAGTGCTGCATTCTGTGTATTCAGGTTTTTTGTATAACTTCACCGTGGGGTTTTTTTCTATTCATTCAGATAGCTTGGCTAGAGAAAGTGTGACTGCAGTCTTTGAGCTCATTATGTGGGAGGATGCAGATTTGTTTTATTGCCAGTGGGGTTCATATAATTTGAACTCTGTGCTGTGGGAGAAAAGTCAGGCCTTCCTTTGGGATTGTTTCTGTACCATAGGTATTTGAAATTGGCAATGGATGCATTAGTTTTACTTACCTTATCTCAGTTCAACTGCAGCCAGCTCAGTGCAGTTCAAAGATTCTTCCATGTTAAAGTTCTTTAGTAAACAGAAGTCAAGGGGTGGTCTCACACACTCCTAAGGTGATTCTACCTGAGTTCGGAGAGAGTAACTAGTATTCAAGAGAGAAGCAGAAGAGAAATAGTTGTTGGCTTGTAAATTGTCCTTGAACTTCTAATACGCAAATGATAGGCAGCTTTCTTATTGGGAAAAACAAGTGCACCTTTTATAAGGCTTTCTATATGTGTGTGTGTGTGTATATATACATATACACTGATTTTTATTTTGACAGGAATGTTTTGATCCTACTATGCAGTTGCATCTTGTTCATCAAGCTCCATGTACCATTCCTCCTTACATCTCAAAAAATGGATCAAGCCTTGGAGATTTGCTAATAGGCTTCTTCAAATATTATGCCACAGAATTTGAGTAAGTAATAAGCTCGTCTTTATAGTTTGGAATATGCAAAACTTTGATTCCTTCTATTCAATATAGCAATACTTTCTAATGCTTGGAGAGAAAGAATTGCAGTAATGAAGGAACGGTAATTGACAGAGAGGAAAGGGGTGAAAAGGCTAAATGACAACAGGAATGCCAATAAAGTATCTGACATCTTCTTTTTAGCCAAACATTCTGTCCTGTGAAATAGCTGCTGAACGCTAGAGAGCTTTGTCCTTTAAAAATTGCTGGAGTTTGTTATATTACACTATAATATAATGTTTCTCCTGAGTACCTGTCTTTTCAGCTGGCAAGGTGATGTTTGGTAATGAGGCAAATGAGAAGACACTGCTGAAGGATTACCTCAGCTTCCTGATTTATGTTGAGCACTGGATGAACCCTTTGCTACTTATCTGAACAATAAGCTGTTAATCTTCTCATATATGAAAGTAAATATGTTTTCCAATAAGGAAGAATTTTCTGGTTTGCCTGGGCAAAGTAGTGGAAATGAACTTGTCTAAATGCAGGAAAAATGCCTAATTTGACTTTTCCAGTTTGAGTGCTTTTAAATGTGGTCAGGACCAGTTTTCTGCCTAGTTGGTGGCTGGTCCAGAAAGACTTTGTTTTTGTCTGCTATTATACGGGATATATTAAGATATATGAAGAATTCCGCAATATCAGTACTTGAAGTGATGGTAATCCCTAAATATTATATTTTTTCTGATGTTCATATATCAGTTAAAAATGTTACCTAAATTTAATCACGCATGTTGAATTCTGGTTAAAATAAGGCTTGAAAAAGTAGCATTGAAGACAGGATAGTTGCTGATGTCAAAGGAAGAAAATGTTTTTAAAAAACAACTCAAAAAAAAGGTTCTCTGGCTGTTTTTTCCAGGTTCCAGTATCTGTTAAGTATTTAAACATTTCACTCATGATATTCTGTTAAAAAAAAACAAAACCAACAACAAACAAACAAAAACAAACAAACAAAAAAACCCTGTAAAAAATAGCCATTAGAATTCCTGTGTTGAAAATGTTACAGAGCTGAGAAATCATCTGAGGAAACGATGCACTTAATGCAGCAGCCTATGTTTTTTTTTTAACTCTTTCTCCTACAGAAATAAAACTTAGTCAGGTGTACTGTTTAATTGACCATCTGTGTATCCCTGACAACTATAAATCATATTTGAAAGGAATACTGTTTGTGTCTTGAAAGTAGTAAATTTCTGTGTAGTTTCTTAAAACCTGGTAATTGCCTGGAGAAGACAAATTAGTGCCCATAGGGAGGAACATGATCATGTCTTAAAAGTTTTTTGTGTGTAAGATAGCAGGCCAGTGAGAACCAAAGAACTAGGCACATGCTAGGCACAAATGTGTTGTCTTTGTTTTGAAGTTGCTGTACAAGTGAGAATGAGGAGAGTTAAATAGGTAGAATCACAGAATATGCTGAGTTTCCTCATATCTAAACTAAACCTCTACTGACTCAGCTTCATGCCATTACCTCAGTTCCTGTGAGGAGTGAGAGTGAAGAGATCTGTACCTGCCCATCCACTGCCCCTTGCGAGGATGTTGAAGACCCTGATGGGTCTCCCGTAGGTCTTCTCCGGACTGAACAGACGAAGTGACCAGAGCTGCTTCTCATAGGGCTTCCCCTCCAGACCCTTCAGCATCCTCATGGCCCTCTTTTGGACACTCTTTGATGCCTTAATATCTTTCTCTATATTGTGGTGACCAAAACTGCACACAATATTCAAGGTGACGCCGTCCCAGTGCAGAGCAGAGCAGGACAATCCTCTCCCTCGACCAGCTGGCAATGCTTTGTTTGATACCCCCCAGGACACTGCTGGCCCTCCTGGCTGCCAGGGCACTGCTGATTCATTGTAAATACACACAACACAATGCTCTCTTAGTTCTGCCGTTCTTGGAAGAACTAGCGTTTTACTCCAGAATGTGTTGAATATTTTCATTGGTGTAGTTAGTAATTTTTTAAGGGTTTGCTTTCCCTGTGAAACATTTACTAATGTTTTTATGCACTGAAATGTTGAGATTATATTTCAGATACTGCAACTGTTAAGCTGGGCTATATTTCAATGACCTAGCTAGTGAACTTTCACTGGACTGTAATGTGTTTGATGAAAAGATTACTAAAGAGCCTGCTATTTCAATTTTCATAAAAGTGATTGTTGTAGGTTTCTGTCTTTTGTAGGAGTAGAATGCACTACCAGGTTTGATACACAGGAACTGTTTTGCTGAATTAATAGCATGCAATCAAGAATGATCAGATCATGTGTGAAGATCATAATTTTGAACAGAATGAGTCATTGAAGCCACCTGCCTAAAATGCATAACTACTCATTTATTTTAAATGTATTGGTCAGGAAGGTAGGAGAAGACGGGGGTGTATTACTTTAAACTTGTCCCTCACTCTGGCAAAGGCCATCAGGTATTTAATTTAAAATTTGTGGTTTACTTTACTTTAGGTAGTGCATAATATTTAAAGGCAGGATAGGCCCAAAGAGTATGGCAAAGGAAGAAACAAAGGCACCTTGTATGCTGTGCAGCCATGAATAAGTTCATCTCCTTGTGCTGTTTTTTTTTCCCTTATCCTTTTAACTTGTTTGATTTATTTAGACTGTAAGATGTTTCAGAAAACTGCTTATTGCCATATATTTATACAGTGCCCTTTCCATAGTTCTGCTTTGTTGCTTTCGTTGTGTCCATAAGAAGTAACTTTTACAACCCTTCATCCCTATCCCTGAAGAAATGTGATTTGGAAATTGCTACATATATTGGACTAACACACTACACATGGCAGAGCTTGTTTTGCCTTTATGGTTGTATAATTGTCTTGCCATAGAAGTTCAAGTCTGCATAATGTTTCTTATGATAGAACTGGCTAAAAGCATGCTTATGACTCCATTTTAAGTATTTAAAATTGTCAAAGGTCTGCTGATTATGGAGTGAATGTATTCAAGTAAAAAAATGCATTTAGATGTTGTCCAAAGAAAGTATTTGGAAGCTGGTCCATGTTTACCAGTCCCTCCAAAGGAGGTGTCTGATTCATTTCAGCAGCTGTGAGTGAAGGCAGCAGGTTTTCACTTGGCTGTCTCTTTCCAAACTGAGACCTTGAAGCAAGGCCTTGTTTCGCTGAATATGCCGCTAGGGAATCTAGAGGTTGTGCTTTATGTCTGCTTCTCTTAAATTTATTGTTGCAACTTATGTAGCAGTTGTTTAAGGTCACTCATTGAGTTGTGTCTGACATGACTGGAGATTGATTACATTTTAATGACAAAATATAAAATTACAGTGAGTAGTTGCTGGCAGCTCTTTTCACAGTAGAATTGGTCAAGTAATAAAGGGATCATTTTTAATATCGTATTGAATTATATATGTATGCAATTTGAGTGTTTATATAAGTGGCTTTGATTTGTAAGTTTGCTCTGGAAAAGGTAAGCTTTTTATTTTATTTGTAGTGTCATTATACACACACCTGCAAGTGCCTAATCTTTCTTTCAAATACTTGTCTTCCCTGTGAAGATCATGTATCTAATGAAGGCAGTGACAACAGAAATAACTGATAATTGAAATAGCTGTTTAAATAGCCTTTGTTAACTTACGGATTGAAAATCTGTATGTGGAATATGTTTGCTTTGTGTTGATAACAGTGAAGTTATTGTATGCAAGCCAAAATAGTTACTGATACACAAATAATTTGCTGTTGGCAATTAATTTCTAATTCAGAATGATTTTGGTACCAAGACGGGTTTAGTAAGACTATCAGATAAAACAGTTGTTTTCAAGTTTAAATAGCTAGAAATGTCACTTTTTTGTTGCTTTTTTGCTTAATCAGTGTATTATAAATGGATTTATTTTTTGCTGAGGAATAGAGTATAACCTAGAAAAAAGAGAATTCAAGAGAAGAATTACTGTTTCAAGTGAAACAGACTGGCTGCTTAAACCAAATGCAGATCAAATACTTTGTTTCATGACTTTTTTTTTTTTAGCTTTTAGAAAAAGCAGATGAGTTGAACTATCATCTGCTGACAACCAGTGTCCTCAGGCTGCAGTTTAAACTTGGTTGTTTGTGGGTTTTTTGTTTGGTTGGGTTTTTTTGTTTGTTTAGTTGGTTTGATTTGGTTCTGGTTTTTGTTGTTTGTTTTTTTTCTGGGGGGTGGTTTGGGTTT
>JAWWES010000094.1:49264910-49275536 GCA_035583135.1 Lophotriccus pileatus
TTGGTTGGGTTTTTTTGTTTGTTTAGTTGGTTTGAATTGGTTCTGGTTTTTGTTGTTTGTTTTTTTTCTGGGGGGTGGTTTGGGTTTTTTGTTTGTTTGTTTGTTTTTGTTTTTTCTTTTTTTTTTATATGTGTTTGTGTTTGTTCTTTTTTGAGCAATTCATATGAATTAAGCCTCTGTTGATGGTCATTTATTAAAAAACATGATAGGAAAGTATTTGATACTTCACAATATCTGTAATTCTTGCAAAAGTAGTCTACTATGGGAGTTAAGGAGTGGAAAGGTGATAGGTTAGAATAGAAGGTTTAATTTGCGTTGAGTGCTAGGAATCATCATTATCTGTACTAATTTTCTAAAGAATATATCAGGAGAACTCTAAATATACACACTGAGGTATCCTAAACCTACTTCATGTGCTATATCCTGTGCTTTTTGGAAATAAGTCCTATTCATATTTTTAAATAAAAGAATAATACACATGTTCTATGTAAGTGCAGTTATTCAACTAACTGACTTTCATAAGTGGTTTTAATTATGAGCTGTATCCAAGATAATTTGTAGAATTACAGTCATAGATTTTTAGCTGTCTTAGCAACCACTGACCTTAATGGAGTTACAGCAGCTATCTGTGGCCTAGGGAGCATGGAGTTCTTCCAAATGTAACTGATGAATTATAGATGGTATTTTAATTTCCAGTTGATATTTACAGATTTACTGCAAGTGGTTGATGTACCCAGCCCAGCTCGTCTGTCTTTGCATTATGTCAAAAGATTGATTCAGTCAGGAGATCACGTCAGGTATACATAACACCAGTACAGCTGGCAGCACATTAACCACCTATTTCCTATTTCTAAGCCCCATTTAGTCAGGATATATGGTGATACATTGTTGGGGATCCAGGCATTTTGTTGATAGAGTAGTTCCCTGGTTTACAGAATCTTCAAGGTTGGAAGAGACCTTCAAGATCATCTAGTTCAACTGCCAATCTGGCATCACCATAAGCACCCCTAAACTGTACTTGCAAGTGCCTCATCCAGACACCTCTTAAATACTTCCAGAGACAGTGACTCCACCACTTCCCTGGACAGCATGTTTCAATGCCTGACCACTCTTTCAGTGAAATTTATTTTTTCTAATGCCTACTTTGACGCCCCCTCCCCGTGCTATTTAAGGCCATTTCCTCTTCTCCTTGATGAGACATGGCAGAAGAGACCAACTCATAGCCAACTGCAACTTTCATCCAGGTAGCTGTAGACATAAGTGAGGTCCCCCAAGCCTCCTTTTCTCCAGAGTAAAAAAAACCCAAAACATTTCCATCAGATGCTTTTCATAGGATATGTTGTCTAGACCCTTCACCAGCTCCATCGTCCTTGTTTGGACACACCTCAGCATGTCAATGTCTTTCTTGTAGTGGGGGGCCCAAAACTGATCACAGAACTTAAGCTGCAGCCTCGCTAGTGCTGAGTATAGAGGGACAATCACTGCCTCGTCCTGCTGGCCACACTATTTCTGATACAAGCCACGATGCCATTGACTTTCTTAGCCACCTGGGCACACTGCTGGCTCGTGTTCAGCCGCTGTCAGCCAGCACTCCCAGGTCGTTTTTGATCTGGGCAGCTTTCCAGTCACTCCTCCCAGTCTGTGGTGCTGCCTGGGGTTGTTGTGACCTAAGGGCACTTTGCCTTTATACCATGTGCCATGGCCCATTTTTGGTGGACATCGGCAGACCATCTATCCAGCTTGTCCAGATCTCTCTGCAGAGCCTTCTTGCCCTCCAGCAAATCAATATTCCTGCCCAACTTGGTGTTGCCTGTGAACTGTGTGAAGGTGCACTTGATCCCCTCATCCAGATCACACCCCAGTATAAGTCCTGGGGAACACCACCTTGTGACTGGCTGCTAGCTGAGGTAACCTCTCTCTGGGCCCATCCACCCAGCTCCTTTTTTACCCAGTGAACAGTGCATCTGTCCAAGCCATGAGCTGGTTTTTCCAGAATGTGCTGGGGGAAACAATGTGAAAGGCTTTACTGAAGTCTAGATAGACAACTACCACAGCCCTTCCCTCATCCGCTAGGTAGGTCACCCTGTCATAGAAGGAGATCTGGTTGGTTGAGCAGGATCTGCTTTTCACAAACCCATGCTGGCTGGGCCCAATCCCCTGGTTGCCCTGCATGTGACTTGTGATGGCACTGGGCATGAGCTGCTCTGTTCAGTTAAGAGCAGCTGAAAACTGTCTGGGTAGATAAGAACATAAAACTGAAACTGGTTGTTTTGGCTTCCGTTACGTTTGGCGTGTTGTTGTGCCAAGCATCATAAATATATTGGCACATGATAAAGATTGCCCTGCAGATTGCCTGCTCTTCCTGTTTCAGTATGATAATTTCCTATGGTTTTGTTACCAAGTTATGTGCAGAAAGTGGTAGGGAGTTGTTACACTTGTAGATCTAAAATTCAGCATATACAAAGTGTTGGTGCTTTCTAATAATAGGTTCCTTGCAACAGGAATGCTGGCCTGTAAGCAAGCTGTCTCTATGTATCTTTATACTATTGAGTATTTTTTTTGGTGGAATGCAGTATGTGATTTCATCTGCGCTTACTCCTTGCCTTTCTTTTCTCCTCATAGCAAATTCTAAAAGATTTGAGTCTCTAATGTCTTTTGAACTTAGAAATAAATGTAGGTATCAATATTCAGTTTGACGCTGTTAGTTGAAAAAGTTAATCTGTTGTGAATAAATGTTACTAATGAATACCTCTGATGCTCTATTTTGGAGATGCTTTTGTAATTAAGCTTCTGTTTGTGGAAAAATTTTCTTCTTTCCTACACGATTCCTTATTTTTATATACTGAATTGTGAAGATTAGACTGTTAAAGTAAATTTTTCATTATTGTAAAGTGTTAACCAGGATTATGATATAGCAATTTAACAATTTTTTAAAATGTAAACTGATACTATTAGTTTGGAGTTAAGTTAAAAATGTTTGCAAATTATTTTCTTTTTTTCTAGTTGGAGCCATCAAATGATTTCAGTTCGTGAAGCCAAAGCTATTCCAAGACCTGATGGTATTGAATGGAGAAACAAATTTATTTGTGTAGAAGGTAAAATGTGAAGCTGCATTATAATTTTTAACTATTAAGACATTAAATAGATAAATCTATCAATTAGACTTTACCTTGGTTGTGTTTTGAGAAATATATTATGTATGTGCATTATGTAGAAAATGAAGTTTAATCAATGTAAATAGTTTGAAACAGTCCCATCAAAAACATTTGAGAAGGAAGTTTTAAGTTCTGTAGTGTTTAAAAATAGTACTCCTGACCTTTTCTTCAAGAGCACTTATTGCCCTGTTACTTTTGGAACAGGGATTAGGACTTTGATAAGGAATGGCCTTTATGCCAGTCATGTGTTCTTCTGCTCCACAAAAATAGTCATCAGTTTTGCCAAGTTTGAACTTCTGAAAAAACACACGCAGCATATATTCAGATTACTTTCAAGGAATATTCTTTTTTCTAGAAATGCTTTGGCATTGCAAGTCCTGTCAGTGATGTGTATGCTGATCTTCTTGTGGATACTGTTTTTGGCCAGTATTTTGGTTTTTGTGAATGTAGACTTTGTACAGAATGGGAGGGTACAGCCAGGCTACCTGATGGAGTTGTAGGTCTCAGCCAGGTCTCATGGCAGAAGTGGGCAGTGGCACTATCCAAGTAACCTGATCTGTGTGCTTGTGATGCCTTACAACTGCTGTGGGGAGTGTACATGGAGAAGATGAGTAGTTAAGCATATATAGGAGACGAAGCTTGCACTAGCGAAAGAGGAGCTGATACTAAGAGAAGGATTGAGATGTTAGGAGAATGAACAGAGAAGCAGGGAAGGGACTGAGAGGTGCTGTGTAACTTGAAACAGTTATCATATAGGGAGAGGTGGCCTGGGCCCTGGCTGCAAATTAATGGAGGCTGTTAAGATCAAGATATCAAGGGCTGAAGTTTCAGGATAAAAGAGAAAGAGAAGTTAAACAGGAGCCAAATGGTACGGAAAGAGTTGTTAGACATTGGGAAAATTTTGCTGGAGAAGGAAGGGAATAAGGCAGAAGTCCTGTGGCTGGACAGGCATTCCTCAAGATCGCTGAGAGTAGGCATGCACCCATGTGTGTTTGTATGTAATTTCCTGCATTTGTGCTGCTCTCTGCAGAGAATAATTATCTGCTGGTGAAAGGGCTTATTCTGTGGCCTAGAGCTCACCGATTTGGCTGTAATTGTATGAATGTCAGTGTGAATCCCACATGGTGGAATTCCTGTTCTTTGTTTGACTTTTAACACTCATAGAATAAAAAACCCCCACTGAAATATGATTGCGCTCAACTTTGTAGTCTCAGAGTTGAGAAATGTGAGAATCAGAGTTATCTGCACAGCTGAAATAATTCAGGATAGCATAGCGAGGCATTGCCAAGGCTCTGAATGTGGCTGGGCAGCTGTGTCTGCTGCTGTCACATGACGTTGATCCACTGTGTTGCAGGGGACTGTGTATTTCAAGCTCTCAAATTTTTTATGACATTACGAAGTCGTTGAATAGTTAGGTTATCTTTCTGTCAGGTTGGAAAATAGAATATCAGCATACAAAAAAAACACTCTAGATTTTGCATTTAATGCAAATTTGATTGCATACAACTTTTCCTTAAGAATGCATTTTCCATTTGAATTATGAAAAAAAAGCAGAATTATCTGTAGGTGGCATACCTCCCTGTTACAATATGGTTCAAGGTTTAGTGAGGTTTAGCCTCAGATAACATAGTTTTACTTCTAAATCAGAAGGGAAAAATAAAATTTCCTGTTTCAACTCAAAGTAAGCTTCATGTTTATAACAGCTGTTAAGCTGAACTACTTTCAAAAAGTATGTGTACCTTGAGAAGAAGATTTCAAAAGCTAGCTGAACATATCAGCATATTCTGGTTTCCAAGTCTTTGTCAAATTTTCCAGTTAGTGGACTAAAATTTCAGTAATTGTTATTATGGCATATATTTTTAAGATATCTAAAATATATTTGTTTATAGATTACACAAGTCCATGCCTGCAAGTTTCCATAATTCTGCTTATAGCACTGTATTTAGACTTGCTCAGGAAAAATTGTGGGGTTTTTTTAGTTGTTATTGACCTTAAGGCTAATTCTCACATGTATTTCTGCTGATAGAGAAACAAATATAGTAGAGATGATCTCTGCAGACAGTTTAAAATCTGTTAGACTTTTACCATTATGGGGATACAGAGATACAGAGAACACTGCTTTTAGATAATATTTTGAACATTCCTTGTCAGAAATTCTAAATTGCTAGCGACTATACTAGTTTCAGTTTAAATCTTGTCTATACCAGGTAATATTATACACTCATATTAAAAAAGATACAGTTTGGAAAAGTTAGAAACATGACAGTTTTGTGAGATAATTAAATGGGTAGTCATATAGGGAAGTTGAATTGGAAGCCATCAAAGCTGCACCTGATTCATGCTTTCAGATCTTTCAGATCTACATGTTAAGAATTCCTCAGGGCTTGACTGGCAGCAGTTTTGAAGTTGTCTGATTTCTTATGTTTTCATTTGGAAATATGATCCCCTTTAGCCTTTCCCTCAAGCATCAGTGTTAAAGCTGTGTTACTTTTTTCTTTTAATATTCTCACCTCGCTGTGTGGACAAAATAACTTACAGTGAACTCTCTCTGTCTTGATGGTTAGTAAGTTTAGTGGTGTAAAGAGTAGCTGATTGCAAAACTATTCTTGCTGTGCTCCAGGGAATGAGATTGTCTTTTGACAGTCAGTAAATATCCAGGAAGAATAAAGGGAAGTCTGCTTTTTTTCCACAGATGGTTTCAGTTCTGCTCTTGTTGCTTTAAAATATAGATACATCTTGTTTCAATATGAATAATATAAAGGTCACAGCATTAAAAAAGCAGTTACCATCATGTTTAAGACACAAAAGAAATTCTGTACTGCTTCATATAATAAGGAACATGGAATTCTTGGTGGCACTAGATCACTTTGTCAGATTATGTGACTGATGTTAGACGATTATGTACCTTTTTATTTCACTGCGGGTTTTTGTTCAAACCTAAAGGTATGATGCATCCTAAAATAAAATAAATCTGCCTGTGAACGTCCGCTGAACACCAGATAGTTTGAAGAAAAGCCTTTTAGAAAACTGCCAAATATACAATATGTATTGCATGAAAAAAATTCTTTCTGAATTTGAATAGCTAGCAGAAATAAAAACCTAATGCCATGGAACATGTTCCAAATTTGAAATTCCAGTCTCCATAATGGCATAAGCCTTCTGGTGTATGGTTAATGCTTTATTTTACTATGTGTCCCTAGCTGAAAAAAAAGGAATTCATAACCAACTAAACAAAAAAGCTACTTGATCTAGCAAATACTTTTGTGTCTCTGTGGCCCTTAAGGACTGTCATACATTTTACCAGTGTGAAATACACAGTGTTACTTAAGCAGTTCTTTATTAAGGCAGAAAAGACTATAAAATCAGTTTTGTAGCACAATGTAATGTGTAGTCTCTGCATCATCTTTTTTTTTAGTATCTGTTGCTTTAATGTTGGCAACACTATTAGTAACAAGGAGTACTTAATCTTGCAATTAAAAAAAAGATCCAAACTATTATATAAATTATGTTAGGGAAAAAGGGATAAAAATGTCACATAGATTTGTGATCGGTTAGAAGGTAGAAGCCCCAAATTCTTAACTTATGAATAGATACTGCAGAATAGGTATGAAGTGATAAAATATGTTTTTACAGCAGTTGATATGTCTTACATAGAACGTCATAGTAAATATTTTGCTATATTCTCAGTATTTCACTGAGAAGCTGTTGAGTGAGATGAATCTAAAGTGAATAGTTCCAGGAGGCTCATGGGTAGTAAGTTTCAAAAGTCATATGCTGGTATGAATATAATTTTCTGATATGCTGTATTCTGGTATGTTATCACAGATTATTGAGCTGTAACAAGTAATTACTGGTGCATAAATTCAGAACAATCATAGTATGCTTCTATAGATAATAATAACCTGACTTCATTATGGATTACTTATCATTAGAGCATTCATACAGTCATAGAACAGTTTAGGTGTGAAGTTACCTTAAAGGTCATATCTTTCCAACCCCCTAGCATGGGCAAAGACATTTTCGTCTAGACCAGGTTGCTCAGAGCCACATTCAACCAGCCCTTGAACACTTCCAGGGGTGGGGCAGCCACGCCATCCCTGGGCAACCTGTGCCAGTGTCTCATCACCTTCATAGTAAAGAATTTCTTCCTAATATCTTGTCTAAAATTGCACTTTTTCAGTTTGAAGTCATTCCCACTTGTCCTATCACTACACACTCTTGTGAAAAGTCCCTCTCCAGTTTTCTTAATCCCCCTTTAGGTTCTGGAAGGTGTTAGAAAGCCTCCTTATAAGGTGTTATAAGGTGTTAAGGCTTTTCCAGGTTGAACAACCCTAACTATCTGAGCCTTTCCTCACAGGAGAAGTGCTCCAGTCCTCTGATCGTTTTTCTGTCCCTCCTCTGGACCTGATGCAACAGTCCATGTCTTTGCTGTGCTCAGGATCCCAGAGCTGAATGCAGTGCTTCAGCTGGGGTCTCATGAGGGCAGAGGGGCAGAAGCACAGAATCTCCTCCCTTGCAGAATCACAGAATCCTCTGGCCACTCTGCTTTTGATGCAGTCCAGGACACAGCTGGCTTTTGGGGCTGCAAATGCTTGTTGCCAGCTCATGTCCAGCCTCTCAACTGCAGCAATCCCCAAAGTCCTTCTTAGCAGGGCTGCTCTTGATCACTTCTTCTCCCAGTCTGTACTCATGTGTGGGATTGCCCTGACCCAGGTGCAGCACCTTGCACTTGCACTTGTTGAACTTGCTGAGATCTTCATGGCCCCACTTCTCAAGTTTGTCCAGGTCCCTCTGGATGGCATCCCGTCCCCCTGCTGTGTCAACTACACCACTCAGCTTTGTCGCCTCTGCAAACTCACTGAGGATGCACTCCATTTGGGGCATTCAGAGCATTCAGGGTTTGGGACTTTATTTTGCTTCTCTGTTTGTTTGGTTTTGTGTTTTCTGTTGATAAATGTTGTGCAGAAAGAAAGCTTGGGAACCAAAATGAAATTGGCTATTCAAAACACTCTTGAGAAGCAATGATATGTTGACCCTACTGTTTTTTGTCTGATTACTTGCTTAGGAGAGACAGCCTAGCTCTAGATTTTTTTATAATTTTTAATGTTTGTGTTTGATCTTGCAGAGCCTTTTGATGGGACAAATACTGCTAGAGCTGTACATGAGAAACAGAAGTTCGATCTGATCAGAGGTGAATTTGCACAGGTAAAAAGTACACATCATTTAATTTTTCTAGTCACCTTGCTTTTCAATTTAGTATACAAATTCTAGTCATTAAACCTGCCTGTTTCTGATGGTTTATGCTTTGCACTATATAAGTAATAGAAATGTGGATTTGTAAAAAAAATTTGGAAAATTGTTTTGTAAGAGTATTTATTAATGTCTGCCATTAAGCATCAGCCTTCAGTTGAAATGGGTACTTGAAATAATAAACCCTTTGTCTCAGATTCTCTTGGTGTGTATAAAATTCTAATGATTAATGGTTAATAGCTTTAGAATTACAACTTTGTCTTCATCAATTATTTATTCCTACATGAATTTGATTAGTAATAGACAATGTTTTAGACTTTTTACTATACCATTTTTAATAAATATCACCCCCAAATGATGGGGTTTTGCCAATTTTTGACAATTGAGTGAAACTGTTACTTTTCTTTAGGGACACCACACATAATTTTTTAGAACATGACTTTTGAACTGGAGCTTTCACTGTCACAGGCAGGGGAGGAAAAATACTTCAAAGCAAGAAAAAATTTGGACTTCGACTAAACATCCTTTTTCTGAAAATCTTTGCTACTAGCTTTTGTTCTTTTCTCCTATCATAGGCACTGAATTTGGAGTCATGATTCTGAGATCTCAGAAATATCGGTTTTCTGAGATCTCTCACTATTGAAAATGTAGTTATGACTAGGAATTAATGCACAGAACTGGCTTGCAACTTTAACCAATTAAGACTCTCCTATTATGCTGTCCTTGGAGACTTCTGTTTACTTCAGTTATTCAAGTCCTTAAATACCTTGAGTATTTCTCCAACAAAAAATAATTCAATGCCAGTACTTGTAGTAGAACAAATACTATAAGATATTACCTTAGTCAGAAAAGGATAACCTTTTTTTTGTAAATCTGTTCAGAAGTGTCCATTAGTTTTCTTCTATTTACCATGTTAGCATAAAAAATACTGGTTCACATACTTGTACATGAAAGAGTTGATTTTGTTAATCTGGTATAAGTCATGTTTACAAAGTAGTTTGGGCACTCTCACTGTTCTGTGAAATCAGAGTGAAACTTCTCTTTTCAAGTTTTCAATGAACAAAATTTGTTTCAAACCTGTGTAGTTTTCTGAAAAATGTAAAAGCAGCTGTTTGTTTGTAGCTGTTGGGAAGCGATATAGTAGAGTGACACAGCCCTGAAAAAATCTCTTCATTAGGTACCATAAGAATCACAGTTGTTCTAAAAGTGCAAGTACTTTTTAATATCTTGCACTATTTTTTAAGAAGCTTAAGGAATCTATTTTGTCCTTGAGAGATTATTCGTTCTCTGGTCTTCTCTACACATTGGGGTTTAAAGGAATTTTGTGTAAAGACAGGAGGACTACTGCAGTTCTTTGCAGGCTCATGGCCTGACAAATGTCTTGGAATTCACAACAGAATACAGAAGAAAGTTGAAATAACCTATTTTAAAGACACAACTACATCTGGGAAATGACAGTGGATAATACTGTTTATCAGGAACTTTGATATGTATGTATTTGAGACAATTATTTTGCAGCAAGAATATCAGTGTAATACTTAAATATTGCTAACATCTTTGTCTCCACAAATCCACTCTCTTATTGAAAGTCTCTACTTTCCTCATTAGTTCATTGTGTTTTATATATCTTTTAGATTTTTGCTTCCCTTAAAAACCACCAAAAAACATCCAATCAAGAAAAAAACAATCCACTAACTGTCTTTTCAGGAAGGAAAAATATCAACCTTGTGTTTGTGGATCTGTGATGCTTATTGCTTATAATGGTATTTAACAGCAAAGATTGTTTAGCCTTTTTTTAAAAACTTTGTGCTTTTCTTTCCCCAGGCTTGGCGGGTATTACGAGATAAGAAAGACCTGAAACGTATATTACCTTTAAGAGCACACGAACTGAAAAGATAACCAACTTCTTTCCCTTTTCTCTTTTTTTTTGGATCCTGCTGAAACAAAGAACAGTATCAAAATCAGAAGGCACTTACCCAATGGTTCTTTACAACATGTTTTTCTCTATGAACTTTTGTTAAGGAAATGTTTATTATAAGGATGTGGCATATTTTATTACCAACATTTGTTAATACAGCTGTTCATTCAAAGATGTGTTTTCTGAAAATGCTTCTATTGCTGGCTTCTAGAAGAAAGTCACAGCAAACAACAAGAATAATTCTATTTCAGGGAAAGTATGGGGATATACTGACTTGTTGTTTGCATAATCTGTGTAGCCATT
>JAWWES010000094.1:49280298-49293828 GCA_035583135.1 Lophotriccus pileatus
AGAAGACTCTGGATCCAGAGGAAGCAGAGGAACTGACTAACAGGTACTGTCTCTCTAGAGATTCACAGCCTCAGGGGGAGCTGGCAGCTCCACCCCAAAGCACCAGCCCCAGAGGATGACAGGACTGGGGTCGTGTGCTGCCTTCAGTGGTTTTCCCACTTCCCTTACCCAATTGCTGCAGATAAAAAAAAAAAAAAAAAAAAAGGGGGGGGGGGGGGTAATATTTCTTTTTTTTCAAATGAGTATGGCTGTAATTAAGTTTTGTGCAGTAAGTGCCTACCCAGCATTCCATGAAAGCTTTTCTATTTAAAGATTCTCTGATGTGCCAGCTCAAGTGGCATCTCCTTCCACTCCTCCCTCTTTGGCTGACTCTTTGTCACATACAGATCTTAAATGCTCTGCAGATATGCTTGTCAGGGAGAAAATGCTCAAAAATTATAATGGTGCATTACAATTTGTTCCTTTTTATGGCCCTATGTTCCTTCCAACTTGTTCCTCCCTCTTTTATCTCGTTTCCTAAAAAAGGAAAAACTTGTGCATGCTTGCCATTGCCAGTCATGATTTGTGTGTGTGTGGTTCATTTTTGTGTTGGAATAGGAAATACTCTACCACTTTGAGATTTTTTTTTTTTTTAAATATTTCTGTTTTCTTAATAACTCTTGTACTGATACAATTTGTTGTCCTAATATTGCTCTCCTACCATCAAGAAAATAATGAGCAAGGCAGTGGCCAGTGCCCTGCCTGGTGTTCCTGTGCAGGATGTGGAGGTGCCTGCAAGCCAACCCACGCAAACAGACTCCTCTGGCTGTGGCAGCACAGTTGGTTTCATAAAGAGACCGTGAGGCTTGAGAGTCCCCTGGCACATAGCAGGTCTCAGGAGTTCCTCCTTGTCTCAAACAGAGTCCATCAGTTTTGAGTAGCTACTGTAGGAAGAACCCATATTTTAAGAAATGGGTGTCATAGAGTTCCTCAGTGCTGTGAAACCATCCTGTGTTTACCACCACTCTTTGTGTATCACAGTTCAAAGTGCTTTCTGACATTGGTAATGGTCACTGGGAGCAAAAAGATGGCAGAAGTGGGGTGGGGAACTCTATTCAGCCTAACCCACCTGAAGAGCTGCAGGAATGAAAAACCAAATGGGCAACCGTAGTCCAGGACTGTAGGAAAACCTCCTTGCATGGGGAGCAGAGAGCTAGTTTTCCACAGTGGAGGGACACCCAGTGACAGCAGTGTGATGCTGCTTTACTCCAAGGGAGGCAGTTCACTTTACAGTTCCATACTGGCAGAGGGGTTACATGCCAATAAACACTGCTTGCACTTGTCTGTAACTACAAGAAAACCAGCCAAGCAAAGCTACTCACTGCAGACAGGTAAAACAACAGTTTGGATACTTTTTAATGGAATCTTCAATTAAATGTCTAATAATAAAACTCTAATTGTAAAACATAAGTAGGAACACCTAAAAAGGGAGGGAGCCTTGCAGTTATTTACTACTTGTGCTGCGAGGATGACTTCTCCACAAGTGCCTGTTAGCAGCTCCACTTAGCTGGGTCTTGCTTCTGTCTGGAAGTCTCTGCAATGCAAACTTGAGCAGTGCATCTCACCACTTATTTAAATCACAGCAAATGTTCCCTTTAGCTCCTTTGTGTAAACACAGCGGAGTTTATCCTTAAGTGTCTTACTAATAAGAAAGTTCAGAGTCTACCAGAGCAGATTTCAACAGCTTTGCTATGTGGTAGCTGAACGTATTTGAATCTATTTTATTAGTTTAACTAAGTTCAAGAAGATGTAAAATTTTGAGTTAGGCACAGATGTGCTGACTGTACCAACAGCTCATCGATAGCTTAAAGAAGTTAAATCAAACTGACTTTTTGTCTGCTTGGGTGTTGTCACAAATATCAGCAGGGCTGTTGAGCTTCAGGCCTCCTCTTGTGCTCAGTGCCTGGGAGAGCTCCTGTGACATACTTACTCAGGCTGAACACTGATTATTTGTTGACAAACAGGTTTTCAAGCCCCCATTGCAAGAACAGCTTTTTTTGTGTGCATGCGCTATGGAGACGTAGCTTAGAGGAGGTGTAACTAATATGCAAACTTGGCTGAAGACAGCCCATCCTGGACTCTGCTGTCATCAATTTATTTTTAACAACTCCAAGCTCTCTGTTGTTTCTGCCTTCCTCCTCTGCATGCAGCCGAACAGCACCTGTTGTGCAATGTCGCAGTCAGCAGGAAAGTCCCCACTGGCTCCTATTTCCACCTTTCCAACATGTTAAATAGCCTTATACCCATTTTATATGAGTCACACAGCAAGATGGCTGGTCCAAGGTCAGGAAGCACCCACGCGAAAGAAGCAGAAGAGCCCCGGTCTTCCTCTGGGACACCAGCCCCTGAGCCCTGACCAAACAGCTGCACTTCCACACTGTACAGCAGCTGCAGCAAATAAAATCCCGAAAGCTGCAGCAGAACTTACAACTTGTCCCAAAATTATGATGCCTGCACATAAAAAGCAGAAGAGTTTGGATTTCACGTCTTTATTACCCTTTTCAATGTAATGTTTAAATAATTTGGTTTCCTGGCACAGGTCTTTATACAAGTAATGAGACTAATATGCAGCATCAGAACCTATTAAAAAGATGGGATAAGGGCTTCATATCCTTGTCAGCATAAATAACTCACTGATCTGCACAGGGTTCTTGCAATATTTTCTTGCCTTTGGGTATTTTATTATCTGAGATAGATGAATCGTGGCAGATGACTTCTGTTTCTAGCTCTGTGTATCTAGTTAATAATCTTAACAGGGAAAATATTTTGAAAGTGTGTATTGCTTTAGGGCAAGCATGAGTATGAAGTTAATAGGTTTTCATTTTTATGTTGGTAATGATAAGATTCAAGTCTAACTATATGAAAATTGTTTAACTGGTTTACATACCTGTTGGAGTATTTGTGTCTCTAACAACTACATGATGGGTGAGCTGTTTTGGCACAATTCTGTCTCTCAGACTATTCCCAGCTGATTTCCTTTTGCAGTGTGAAGGTGTCTGGTCTCTGGATATGTCTGTGTCCAGGGTTTACATAAAAAATGGCTCTACAGCTAATTTATAAGTGTTTCCAAATAGCTCATTTGCCTGGAATAGGTATGGGGTTCATTTTATCTGCTCATTTAGTGGTGACCTATAACCAGTAGATGGAGAGAAGTCCCAGAGTTCTGGAATTGTTGTGTTTTGGGTTTTTTTGTTTGTTTGGGTTTTGTCTGTTTGTTTGTTTTTGTGGTTTTGGTTAGTTTTTGTTTTATTTGGTTTTTGTTTGTTTGTTTTATTTTATTGGTTGTTGATTGGTTGTTGGTTTTTGCTTGGTTTTGTTTTGTTTTGTTTAAATGAAGCTCTTCTTCCACAAGATCAGATGTGTGCAAGCTTTAGAGCCAGGTGTAATTTGAAATGATTGGTGAAAATGGGTAGAAGAGGAAGCACAGTGGAGAAAGCGTCTGCCTGCTATGTGGGAGTTGCTTCAGCAACTAGGAGAGCAAACGAGTGGAATGATAGTAAATGGGATGTGGGAAAGAAGGGGTGGGAAGGAGAGTGCTGGGGATTTGTCTTCCCAAGAAAAGGTTTACCATAATCTGCTCAAAGCAGAGAAAGGTGTGGGGAAAGGGTGTGTGATTTTAGTTTCCTTGATGAGGCAGTGCCTGCCTTGGCCCTGGGTGCTTTTCTACCACATGAAGCAGGCACGTGGGCAGGGAAGGTGAGGGTGTTGGGAAGCAGAGCTGTGCAAGCCCCCTCAAGAGTGTCGAGGCAGAGACTTGAGCAAAAGGTTACTGAGAGCAGCCAAAGGAGCAAAATGCTGAGATGGGGGCATAGCAGAGGGGAAGGGTGCAGCCAGTGACCTCACCACACACCCTGGCCCCTGCTGGCTCCCACAACTGGGCACTCCATGTTTTCTTTCTCTTCAGCCTTTTGGATAATATCAACTGAGTCCTTAATAAAGGTCTGCATTGCAGACCATGTGCTCCCTCCACAGCATGTATGGTGGAGAATTCAGAATGCAGGAGCAGGGCAGATCTTTGGGGCACAGAGGTGCTGCAGTTTCTCAAGCACCGTCTGATCCTGCAACTGGTAATGCCACTAGGACATGCCATGACTTGGCGTCTGGAAAAGTGATCAGCACTGCAGCAAGTTGTGTCCCTTCCCAGACATTTCTATGTGTTGGGTATGGAACAAAATATGTGAGACAGCTCCTGGCTCCCAGCAACTCATAATAAAAATCAGCTTTGTATCTGGACAAGCAGCTGTCTTACTTTTTTTTCAGGATAATTATTAATTTGAATTTGGACCATGCGTGAGCTACTCTGTTGCCAGAAGAGGCCTCATTTACACTGAAGAAAATCAACAATAGGTTATCAAGTTAAAGACTGGGTTTTAAATGGTGACTTTTTATAGCTCCTAATTCTCCTAGCCTGAAGAAGGGAATGGATGAGCTATAACCCTGGGAAATGCAGAGCAATAGGCAGAGACCTTGCTGAGCACACTGATTTCTGTAGGGGGAAAAAGGGCAGCATGGTAAAGACTGAAACTACAGCAATATTCAGAATAAAAACAAAAGCACAGCAAAATAAGTAGTTCCTTTCGCCTGGGAAGGCAAGCTGGCCACTACAAGTTTCCACGACCCCTGCATTGTTCCTGAAGTAGGCACCTTCAGAGAATGAGATATCTTCTCAATGCAGCCCTAGGCTGACATCTTGGTCATTTTATCTGCATTATTTTCAGTTTGTGAGGTGCTATGCAGCAAACAGCAACAAATTTTGATGATACCAGCAATGGCAAGGTATGATGTGAAGATGATAAAGGGAGGCTGTGGAGGATTTTAGAAAGATCATGGGCTGGCTGCACCTCTTTGTGATAGTTGTGGTGTGCACAGGTGTGTGCACCCCACTCAGCATGTGTCTAAACATGACTGCTCAACAGCTAGGCAAGTGAAAACTCTTCCTTGGAACAATACATGAGGGAACATGTACCAAACCTGAGAGGCTGGACTAGAAACCTAAAATCCCAGTGGACACAGCTGGTGAGAAGAAGGGGGAGGCAATAAGATAAATCTGGTTTTGAGCTATTTTGTCAGGAAGCACAAAACTTGTTGTCAGTGTCTCCAAGACTTATAAAAAGTTTAAGTTGATGTCCTAGGAGTGAAATAACAAACTGATAGCATATGTGGCGACAGGATTGGGTGTGAAATATCTACATGGAAAAAAGACAGCACTGGCTTTTGTCCCTGGATATCAGTGGCTTCCTATCTTCACGTATGGAGCTGAAACATTGCAAACAACTTTTTGCAATGGCAGACACTTCCTCTGACTAGAGAGAAGGGCCTTTTAGCTACTACTGTGCGGCATACAAAATGTTCACAAAAGTAGGGCAGCATTTGGAATGTGTTGAGGAAAGGCATGAGTTATGTGTCTTTCACTCTGGTCTTTATAAAGCACTGTCTCATCACACTATAGAGAAATACGAACTGTGACCAGTTTGTGACCATGAAAATCAAATAATGATGTGAATAATTCAAGCTTTTTGCATAGGCAGGGCCAGGGCAACCCATTCGTATTCAGTAATATCAGCTAAAGTGGGTGTCCTACTCTGTTCTCTGTGAAGTTTTATTTAATAGTGCCAGGGTACTGCAGAAAAATAAGTTTAAAAATATGAGTGTGATTTAGATGTTGAAATATGTGGGGAAAAAAAAGATATGTCATCTTGTTATTGTGGACTCAAATAATATAAAGCTTTCTTAGTACTATTGCTACTCATTTTTATTTTTTAAATTTAATTTTATTTTGTTATCCCCCAGTCAATTTAATGCCGAGCCATGGAAATGGCAAAAGAAAAGGTAAGCAGAAAAATCAGTATAGATGTGTTTGCTGTGCCTGTTCCTCCAACCTGTAAGTTTTCACTTATGGAGCTAGCCTTGATAGAGAGTACTATATTAAGGCAGAGAGTCGGCTGTACATCCTGGGGTTTATATCTGTTTGAGGGCTGGGCTGGGGGGAGAAGGGGTGGGGATTGGTTAACATGTGACTAATATTGCACTGTCAGACTTGCTTTGAACTGTGGACTTCAGTCTAACTTGTCCTGCTAGTCACTGTTTCCAGGCCAACCCCATCACCACAACTGGCTTTAAGCCCCGTCACCAGAGTTTGGTACTGTGTTGTCCCACCTCTGACTGGTCAGGCCAGTTCCACTTCAGTATAAATCTTCAGTCTTCAGTTTGTACCGAGGAAATCAGAGAAGAGACAGTCTGTACCTAAGTTTGCATAGACCTGAGCACAGGCCAGCCCAGGGTGGTCCTTCTTATTCCATGCTCTGGAAAGCAAATTCATGAAAGGTAAGGGCAGCACTGCTAATAGCAGGATTACCTTTCTGTTTCAATTAGGTACTGAGCAGTTTTGCTGAGTGACCTTTACAAAAACCTTACAGTTCAGAGAGTGCTTGGTGGAGAGTGCAATTAAGGTCCTCCACAGGATTTCTTCTCCTCCTTTAAAGACCTTTACCTTCTGCCTGGTGCTCGGCACTCTCTGGAGCAAAGTTGACTGCTCTCTAGGTGTGTCTCTTTGTCTCTGTAGCCTGCAGGAATCTCTGGCACCTGTGTGGTACTGAGTCACAGGCACATGTCAGATGGGTTCTCCTTCTATGATCCCATGGTCAGGAGCTAGTTTTTTTCACTGTAGCTTGAGTGCTTTATCCTAACCAACTGGAAAGTGAGCCTTCCCTCTGTTCAGTGGAAGATGGATGTTTTATGGGCACAGGTGTGTGTTCTTCCATGGGAACGACAGAGACTTCACCACTTCTGCTCTACTAAAGGCCTTGTCCAGCAGACACTTTGTCTTTTTTTCCATCAGCTACAAATGTGATTTCCATAAATGAACTACTGTCTACTTAAGAAAATTCAGGGTTGAGTGTTTTGCTTACATTTTCTATGCTTTTTTTGGGAGTATATGTTGCAACTCTAAAAATGCTCCCCCTCCCATGCTACATTATGTCTTCTGATTACTTCTGCTAGTTGTTACGCTCTTATTTTGAAGACCAATTTCCTTTCTAAAGCTTCCCTGAAAAACATTTCTCCAGCCTTTTCTTTTAACTGAAAATTTGATTGCAGCATATGATAGTGTATTGATTATACATCATAAGGTTTAAAAGCTAGCTTTATGAAACAATACTATTTCATTTGGGGAGAGTTCAGTATTTTTTTATGTTGAATGTATTCTAAATTACTTTGTTAAATACCGAGAGTGCTTAGGGGATGAAACATATGAAAAGACAGAATCAAACTAGTGGATAGACTTCCTACTTCTTTGAGCATTGTATAATCATTCACACTTGCGCAAAGCAAGTGTGGTGCTAATAAAACACTGATAGTATCCATAAGTGTTTAATACAAGGTTTAATTTATACTGTGAAATAAACACTTGCTGGAGACAAGGTCCAGAATCAGCTCAATCTCACACTGGCAAAACAAGGTCAGATCAAAGACTGTTTTTCCTGCTTTGTCAAAAGCATTTAAATACCTCCTCTTCACTGAACTAACCTTGCAACATGCAGTTTTACACAAATTCATCTCAAATATATTTGTCAGATGAAATAGGACTTTTCTTATGCTTGTACTTCAAAATTTATGCTTGTGCAATATTTTTACAACTTTGAAAAGTATTTTTGCTGTAATGAAAAAAATCAGGTTTTACAGCAATAATTTAATTTCTTGCGAGTTCCTACAGCTTTTATATTTTTTTACCATTGTGTTCTTTTTTATGTAGTTTAAAAGATCTTATGGAAAGTGAAGATGTGAAACCCAAGCTTCAGTACATCATGACTAACCCCTCCTTTTCTATGGTAACATGTCAAAGCGAAGACAGTGGAATAACCTGGGAAACAAGCTCGAGCAGATGTTCTACTCCCTGGACCTCAGAAACTAGTACAACTTCTGATCTTTACAGTATGGAAAGTTCACCAGTAGGTTCTCCTCCAGGAAAGGTTATCTTTATTATGGATGAAGGTAAGATTGTTCGGAAAAGGACACGAAAATCTTCAAATAGGGTGCCAATGGCTACAAGCCGGAAGGGAGGCCAGAACAATAAAAAACGTGACTCGTCTGGAATGCAGAGGCAAGAACCAAGAACTGTTCTAGGAGATGTGCAGGCCTCTGTTTTGAATGTTGAGCAGGTGGAAGCACAAGACACAGATGAAGAAATGTTGGACAACAAAGAGGATCTAGAGAACATCACAGAAGAGCCAGTAAAACGTGCTCCGATAAGATCAATATTTAGGGAGAGTAGACTGAGAAAAGTTGGTCCAATCCTCGGAGGACCAGTACAGGCTAGAATCCAGTTGTTCAATTCAATTTTTGGAGGGACTGGTCTACCCCCTGAAACATCTGAGAAAACCAGAATACGGAGAAGTAGCTCAGTTTCAGGAGACTCTGAACAGTCAGTAAAAGAAAAATTGCAGATGTTCAGTTCACACTTAGAAGCAACACATCCAAAATCTTTTCAGGGAGCAAGAAGTAGAATTCTTGAAACACCATCAGAGAGAAGAAGGAAGCAAAGAGAACAACTCACAGAACATATAAATCAAAGCTTTTCTTCACCAACACCACCTCTTGAAAAACAGCTTACTAAGAAAAACGATGTTTCATCTGAAAATATTCAACCTATTGAAAAGAAAGAAGGAACTCTTCAACATGAGGAAAGAAAAGACAGACAACTTCTTCTGGAGACTCCAAATGAGGTATCAGGACATTCTCTGAAGTCCTGCCCTCCTAAAGAAGCCAGGAAGCAGCTAAGTCATTCACCTGTGGCCAAAACATCAGTGACAGAGCCAACAATCTCCAGTTCAATAGAGTCTGATGAGAAAAAGGTGCCACTTCCCTCAGCTGAAAATACAGACCAATCCGTGCTGACACCATCAGGTCATCTGGACGAACTGAAAAAGCAGGAATTTCAGCCCAATTCTGCAGATAGAAGTACTCATCATATTTTGCCTACAGCATCTGTGTCAGAACATCCTGAGAGGGAAGCACAGAAGTCTTACTTACCTAGTGCTCCATCAGATAAATACGAATATTCCACTCTAACTGAAACAAGACAGGCAGATACTATTCCTCAGTTGTCAGAAACTGCACAGTCTGAGTCTGAAAATGTGCTTTTACCAAATTCTGGAGGTGAACTGGAGAAGCAAGAAACCAAATGTCCGTTATCAACAACTGCACCATCAGAATATGAGACTTCAGGCCTAATGCATTCTGCTGAAAGAAAAGAGGATCAAGAGACCCCTCTCTCAGAAACTCAAAATATTCATCTGGAGAACCAAACGAAGTCAAAACAAGACTTTTCCTCCTCCCTTCAGGAAACAGATGAGCAAGCAATTAAACTAAATCCACCAATTCCAGAAAATATAGATTCTAAATATTTGGGCATTTCATATCCTATTGATACAGGAACAGAAGAAACTCAGAAAACTTCAGCTATAGATAAAGCAGTAGATTTTGATCCGTTTGATTTTTCCATTGAAAAAAACAAACAAGCAGAAAGTGCGCAAATGGAGATGGATCACCCAGACTTCTCATATTCCAGCAACGAAATTGGGGAATCAGAGACAACACAGATGGAGACAGAGCATCTGGACTTCTCTTCTTCCAAGGAAGAAATAGAGGAATTGGAGGATGCACAGCTGGAGATGGAGCATCCAGACTTTTCTTTTTCCAGGGACGAAATGGAGGAACGAGCAAGTGCACAGCTGGAGAGAGAACATCCAGATTTCTTATATTCCAGGGGAGAAACGGAGGAATCAGAGAGTGCAGTACTGGAGATAGAACATCAAGAATTTTTTTCCAAGGAAGAAACAAAAAACTCAGAAAGTGCACAGCTGGAGCGGGAGCATCCAGACTTTTCTTTTTCCAGGGAAGAAATAGAGAAACCAGTAAGCACACATGTGGAGACAGAACATTCAGATTCATCATATTTCAGAGAAGAAATGGAGGAATCAGAGAGTGCACAGCTGGAGGGATATCATCCAGACTCTTCTTTTTCCAGGGAAGAAATGGAGAAATTGGGGAATGCACAGCTCGGCATGGGTCATCCAGGCTCCACTACTCCCAAGAAAGTAGTGGAGGACTCAGAAAATATAAAGCTGGAAATGGAACATCAGGAACACTTAATTTCCAGGCAAGAAAAAGAAAAACAAACATCTGATCATTTTGAACTGGAACAGCCAGAATCTTATTTCCCTGAAGAAGGAGAACATGAAGAAAAAGAAGACTTTGTGCTGCTACCTTCAGATTTATCAGGTTTAAGGAAGGAAGCGGAGAAAGAAAACACTACAGGACTCCAACTGATACACGCAGACATAATTGACTCCACCGGAAGAGCTGAGAAAGAGCAAACTGAGTATCTGGAAAGAGTATTTTCAGATTTAGCATGTCCCATGAATAAAACAAAGCAGAAAGAATTGTTGCAAGCAGATCCAGACAATTCTCTTGATGCATATTTTAGTGACAAAGGAGAACAGCCACAGCCTGTACAGCAGGATTCACAACATGGAGGTAAGCTGTATTCTAGTGACAGGGGAGTGCAAGAAGAAACTACTCAGTTTCAGCCAGAGCATTCAATTTGGTCGTATCCTACTGGAAAAGAACAGCAACATAAAACCTCACAACTGAGAGCAGAACAGCCAGAGACAACATACTCTCCTGGCAAAACAGAACAGCATCAAGTATTACAACCAAAGGTGGAACAAACAGATTCCTCTTATTCCCAGGGAGAAACAGCACAGGAAGCTGTACAAAGAAAATTAGAAGGTCCAGAGCCAACGTCTTTCATTAGTGAAGCAGAGCAACATGAAAATGTAGAACTAGTTTCAGAAAACAGGGATTTCTCATCTATCACTGGAGAAGTAATGCAAAAAGGAGTGGAGCCAGGCTCTCTGGGGTCACATTTGACTGACAAAGCAAAGCCCTGCGAAATGACACAAATGGAGCAGGAACAGTCTTTTCCCTCCTTTTCCACTGCTAGTGCCCAACAACAAAAAACACCACCACTGAATGTGTCTAAGCCAGATATATCATGTTCCATTGGCAGAATGGAAAAAGAAGATACAGTACAAAGACAGCTGAAACAGCAGGAAACAGATGAGCAAAAAGCTGTGCTAATGGAAACAGAGTATTCGGATTTGTCAGAAAGCTGGGGTAAAGAAATGACACAGGTCATAGACCAAATTAATTTGGCACAGCAAGAAATAGCTCAACCAGAGTTAGTGCATCCATCTTTGCCATATTCTTTCAGTAAACAAATGCAAGAAGAAATGCAAACAGGGCCAGCATATCCAGAAAAAACATCTTATGTAAGTATAGAAACACAGGAGGAAACAATGCAACAAAAATCAGAACAATTATTTCTTTCCTGTTTTACTGGAAAAACAGAGCAACAAGAAACAGTGCATCCAGAGTTGGAGCAAAAGTTTTTGCCACCTTCCAGTGGAAAAGAAGCTCCACTGGAAATGGAAATGAGTTCAGAATACCCAGATTTGTCATATTCCTTTTATGAAGCTGAACTAGAAAAAAAATTGAAAAATCCAACCTTACCACTTCCTTCAAAGCAACAAGAAGCTGAAGCAGTAGTGATGGAATATCCAGATTTTTCTTGTGACAATGCTGAGTCAAAACCAGGCAGCATTGTAGAGCAGCAACCAGGACATCCAGAGCTCTCATACTCCATGGAAAAAATACAGCAACAATCAGAACATTTGGATTCACCAGGAACCCTGGGCAAAGCAGCACAAGATGCAAGTATGGAAGTAGAATCTCAGTACCCAAATCTGCTATGTTCTGATGTACAAAGAAATCAGCCAGAAACTTCACAGTTGGATTCAAAATATTCAAGCAAAGAACAAGAAACTCAGAAGTTTGATTCTAAATATCAAGAATTGCCTAAAGTGGCCAAAAAAAGAGCTTCTCCAGCAGCTGCACAAATAGAGTTGAAACATCCAGAAATTGCACCATGGGAAATGAAGTGTCCTGATTTGTCACGTTCCACTGATGAGGCAAAACAGCAAGAAGAAGCACCATTGGATCAGAAACACAGAAAACTTTCTGTTGGCAGAGAAAAACAACAGCAAGCCACAAAGCAGCAGTTAGAACAAGAAAAGTTATCTCATTCTCCTGGTAAAATGGAGCATTTCAAACATGGCCAGGAGGGCTTGGAACAACCAGATTTATCATTTTCGATTGATAGGCCAGATGACAAAATAATGCCACCAGAGACAGAGCACACTGATGTGATATCTCCTCTGTACAATACAAAGGTGCAACGAAAAGGACAACAAGAAATCGAGCAAACTTACCCCTTTGGAAAAGCAGAACACAAAATGGTTCAACCAGAAGTGGAAATTTCACATTTGTCCCCTTCTGCAGGTTCAGCAGAAGCAAAAATGGCAGAACCAGGGCAGGGACAGCCTGACTTGCTTTACTCTGTTTTCAAAGTAGGGGGGCTGCAAACACCACAACCAAAATCCGAACACCCTAGCCTACCAAGTTCCATCGACAAAGTGCAAGAAACAATCCCTCTGGGGCTGGAAGAGCCAGGTGTGTTGTATGATCATGTCAAAATGGAGCAACTTCCACCTGCACAGCTGGAGCTGGGCCGTGCAGACTTGGCATCCCCAGTTGCTAAAGAGGGACAAGAAGGGGTGAAGCACACAGCTGTGGAATGCCCTAATGAGGGACAGCCCACCAGCAGAGCAGAGCACCCACAAGCTGCCAAAGAGAAACAGGGAACTCTGGATTCATCATCTTGTAGTGGAATAGAGGAGCAAAGAGAAATGGCAAAAACAGAGCCAAATCATCCTGATTTATCGTATTCCTCTGCTAAAGCAAAACCTCAAGAAACTACACAACTGCTGTCGGGAAAACCAGTTCTATCACCTTGGACTGGCAAAACAGAGCAAAGACAGACTGCTCAAGAGGAGAAGCCACGCCTCTTGCATTCTTACAAAAAAGCTGCACAAGATGAGAAAGCACAGAGAGAACTGAGACATTTAGAGTTATCTTATTCTGTTAGTGAGGCAGAACAAGAAACTTTAAATGCAAAATCAAACCACTCAGGTTTATCTGCTGGCAGATTGGAAGACCATGAAATCATACAGCCAGAGGGAGAAATAATGGATTTATCATGTTCAATTGGTGGAACACAGCAAACTCAAATTGCTGAAGAGGACTTGGAGCATCCAGATTTATTACATTCCACTGGCACAGTACAGCAAGAGAAGATTCAACCAGAGCAGGAACAAACAGATGATTTTTCATCATCTCTCAGCAAAGAAGAGCAAAGGGAAGATGCAGGAATACAGGCAGAACACCATGAGTTTCAGTGCTCTACGGAGAAAAAGGAGGGACTGCAAAATTCCCCAGCAAAATCAGAATATGCAGATTTGTCCTTCTCTGTTGGCACAGCAGAACCTCATAAAACAACACACCCAGAGTTGAAAGAACAGAATTTGTTGTATT
>JAWWES010000094.1:49303063-49334390 GCA_035583135.1 Lophotriccus pileatus
CCAAATGCAAGTACCCAACCCATATATGCCCTCTCAATTATAGAAATGATGGACCAATATTTGACTTTCTTCCCTATTCCAAGTTACACTATGTCCTGTAATCAAGTGAATATTGTGGTAGATTGGCTCTTTTGTGATGGATGAAAAGTATGGATTATTTTCCTGAAGTTTGTGAGGTACGGGATCACCGCTTTGGCAAAAAAAAAGTTTTGTAATCTGTAATTATTTTCTGGGGTGTGAAAATCATTGGATTTCCTTCTTCTTTCTGTTAGTGATAAAAGACAAGAACTTTTTTGTCCACATGCCAGGAAACATTAGCTGAAGATTCATGAAGCATGGGCCAAACTCTCACTCCAAAAGTAAAAATCTCACCCAGCTTCTAGTAATAAGGAGTATGAGGCAGATTTTAGCCAGAATTAGAATTCAGCTATTCTTACTGTGCAAGTGATTTCTTTATCTGAAAGTCTTGGTTTAAGAGAGTACTTGACTATGCTTCAGCCTTTAAACCTAGATTTTGAATACTGACCCCTCAGGTACTTAAAACCAGATTTATACTCTAATACCCTGCTGAGTCAGAGCTTTGAAGTGAAATATTCCTAAGGAAATAAATCCTCTCCTAATGTGAATGCACAGCATTCCAAGTACCATCAAGTCAATAAAGTCATGTGTATTTTATGTTCAAGGAGAGTAGAACGACTGTTAGATGATTGGCTTTTCTACATTTTGGGGGTTTTGAAAACTATTAATGCTTTTTTTCTTTTCTTCTTCTAGTCATCTAAAGAGTTGAATAAAAGGTACCTGAAGTATGGGTTAAGTGCACTGTAGTGAGTACTAGGCCTAGCATGCTGGATGCTTCATTTAGTATTTTCAAGCTTTGAAAACAGACTGCTAATATTCAGAGCTACTTTTATAAACCTTGCAAATAATGAAATTAAGACAAGAGGTTTTATACTTGTTGCTGTAACTGACTGGTTTTGAAGTATTTTGCACATGTTCTGTAAGAAAACAGTTAAAAAAATCGCATGCTAAAACATCAGCTCAATTTTAAATCTCTACCCAGGCATTTCTAAACAGATGATCCTCATAGTTATTATTATATGCACATATACTAAAAACCATTTTAACCCTGCTTGCATCTGTTAGACATCACTGGTATATTCATTTTTTCACTACTCTGGTTCTGTGTCACTTGATCTCTGAAAGGTTAAAATACAAAGCATCACTTACATGTTGTTGGACTATGTTTCTGAACACAGTTCCAGAAAAAAAATGAGATTAAGTAGATTTCAAAACATTATCAGGAGACTATGGGCTCATGTCTTCTCACACATCTTCACTGGCACTGCCTGATTCAGGGTGTGTCAGAGGGCTGGTGCGTCATCACGGCTTCATCATGGTCCACCTGCGCATACCAGTAAATGCATAAATCACGAACAGTTCTCTGCCCTGTGGGATTTTCTCAAGGGAGTAATTTTGGTGAGTCCCATCCCTTATGAGAAAAATGTTCAACTGTAAGCCTATGTTCCCCAAATAAATTTTCCAGGGTGAACCAAAAATATTCAGTGGTTGGCTGCAGACTTTTCCTATGCAAGTCCCCACAACTGCATTGCCCACCGCGCCACCCCTGATTTTCCCAAAGGACCTGGGCACTGTGCACTGCATATCAAACATACCCCTGTCAGTGCTTCCTCAGCCACTGCAGTGGTATGTGTGCTGACACAAACTGGGATATAACAGTGACACCAGGGTTTCAATGTGCAGTCAAATTACAATCACAGGAAAGTGATTTCAAAAGAATGTGCCAAACACCCCTTCAGGGTTTCCGATCATCTTCAGAACTAGGACTATAAATTTGGACTCACTTCTTGCAAGTCAAACTTTTTGGCCACATAGCTGCATTTAGTTTATTGCAGGTAAAATGAGACAAAACAATTTTCCTAGGCTTTCTCTTCACTTGGTCTTTACTTGTTTACACAATAAACTTAAAACTTCTGTTTTGTTCATGGGCTTGCTATTACTTTAATTTGATAGTACCTGACCAGCTAAAAAAGGTTAAGGATAAGTCTATTTGACAATGCATGTTTTTATAAAGAAAGCGTATTTTATATTTGTTGTGCCTTGTTAAAATTATGCATAATTAACTACTTCAGTGACTAAAAAAAATGAAGGGGAAGAAGATAAAATGCAGCTGACTTAAAAAAAAAATTCTTTTATTTTCTTGAAGCTTATTCTGCCCCAGAATTAAAAATATGTTGGGGTTTTTTTTCCTATAATGATCTTAGCAAATACAGGCTAATTAATGGAATTTATCATCCCTGTCATGTTTTTTGACTTGGCACAAGCAGCTGCTTTACGTTACAGCTTTGGAGTCAGCTGCTGAAGTTAGCTCTAAGGTTTGTAACATTTAAAGGCACTGCACTAGCAAGCCCAAACCCCTGTGCTCTTGGGACTCTTTCTGTGAACTTCAGATCTTCATGTTCTCAAGGGTTAAGTGTACACAGACCATGTGGTCTCTCACTGTGGTCCTTATCTGAAACTGCAGCATGGTCTAAAGTTCAAAAGCAGGGAAACAGCTTCTCCATGCATGTTTTCCTCAAGTTCATGATAAATATTTACCACAAAGCATATGTCACATGGTCTTTGCTTCTGGCCTTTGGAAAACTATGCAGTGACACCAATTATTTATATGTATTTTCTTCCAAATAGGTTACTTTCTGCAATGGATACCACCCTCTCTTTAGAGAAGGTGCCCAGTGCTTTTTCACTATTTGAGCACTATGCAGACAGTCCAGGACATAGCAACCAGCAGTCCTTACAACATGTGGCTGGTAAGAATCTCTAAATATCATCTTTACAAAACCTAACAGTTTGGCAATGCTTTGGACATTTTAGGAATCTAAAAACAGAATCTATTTGAGAAGTATAAATTTTAAAACTATGTAATCAGCTATCAGAGTTGAATGTAAAATGAAGTTTAATTTTGCACAAGTGTTTGGCTTATAGTAGGTACAGTAAGATGAGCAATAGAGACAGAAGTGCTAAATTGATGAATTCTTGCATCATTTCAGACATCTGTACCTCAGAGTATCTGAAGGTCTTGATCTGTAAATCTCCCAGGGCTAAAGAAGTTGATTTTCCTTGCAGGCAGGGACAGAAGAAGCAGCCTAATGGTCTCCTGAGCTCTCTTCCTCTAAGGGTGGCAGCCCCAGCATGATGGTATGGGGAAGAGAGTATGGGGTTGGTTGATGGCTGAGGTCCCTGAACTTGTGACAAAGGAATCCAGCCACTTGAAATCCCCAAGGGATGTGAAGAGAAGGTGGTTAACTATAGCTGGAAACAGCCATGGCTTGTCAGGGTAGTAGTGAAAATTGCACGTGGTATTTCATGTCCTGTAAAAAAGCCTGACTGTGTGGAGCTTCTGCATATATATCATCTAGATCTGGACAGCTGTCAGTTAAGATCTTGTCAGCACCAATCTGTGAATTAATTTTCTTCATAATGGAACTCATTCAATTTTTCTTTTTCAAGAGAATATCGGTTTAGAGCCTTGTATCTCACTGTCATGTTTTGTGGCCTTCCATTTACCATTCATACGCACCACTGCCATCACAGTCACTCCCTGGTTTTGGAAGCGAAGCCTCTTTCTCGTATGGTCTGGCCCCTGAGCACTGAAACTAGAGCATCAAATTTCCTAAGGTGTTTTGATTCCTGGCTGAATTTTCAGGTGACTAATGGGACATTGGAAAAATGCCACCTTGTGCAGACTCTCCAGTGTCTGATAAGGATTGAGTGCACTTAGCAGTGTTACCATGGGAAGATTGTCCCTCTTCTCTACACCACTACTTAGATTTGGAGGAACTGGAATATGTCTGAGACATTAAAATCCTCATCAGATTTGTATGAATTTCCCTGTGGCTTTGGAAGCTTCTCAGGTGAAGTTGGACAGGGAATAATGCATGCAGTGTTATCTCAACGTCATTTTTTCGGAAGTCAGATAAGAAGACCTTTTTTGTAACCCACTCTGTCAACTTGCTGGTGCTAATGGTCTATGTGTCTCGATTAGTTCCGAAACTTCCTCCTGCAGTCCCAAGAGTGCAACCAATCATTCCTCCTAGGCTGCTATCTACTTGCAAGGTCATACAGGAGGACAGATCCATTTTGTCATGCTGTATTTCTTTTTCCCACAAGCCGCTCCAACATGTATTCCCTAAACTGCTGAAATGTGCTTTTTGGAGTGGTTTGCATTAGCTATTGTGTTTGCTGATTCCAGACCAGTTTGCTTTGAGAAACTGCAAATGAGTGACTATCCACTAGCAAGAGATCTTCAAAGTTCCTTATCTTTTATACTTAGCAGCTGGGTTTCATTCTTCACTTCCATGATCAAGTATTTACATTGCTATTGTGATTTTTACTTTGGCTAGCAGAAGACAAAAAAATTTGGGTGTTTTTTCTTCATTGATTTTTTGTTTTTTCAAGGTTACTCCCTTCTTGAAGGACAATAGAGTTAAATACATACATGAAACTTGATTTGGAATTGAATAGCTGGAATACTTAATTGATCACATACTGGAGACCTTTGTCAGACACTCTTTTATTTGCCCAAAGCCATATGATGAAATACATATGAATTTTCTCCAGTCCATATATTTTTTTCTTCAGAAAGTATGGTGGTTTACTGAACAATTTCATAGAACCTGATTTTCACCACTTTAGAAACATATTTCCTTCAAAATGCATTCCATTTCCAAATTTTCCATATTCACTAATATAAAGCTGTTTTTCCTCAAATTCTTCCTCTTTTCATGTAAACCATCCCCATTCACAAATGCATTAGCATAAAAAAACCGTAGCAGCATCCTGTTGAGCACATTGGAACTTGGGTTCTGCCACAAGAAGGGAACAATTTAAATAATTTAAAAATTTAAAAATTATTATTTCCGAAGCCGTCTGGTAAGGCAAGGACCTTTGCTGATTGTAAAACTTTTCCAGTAGAGTCACAGAAGAATGTAACTGTTCTCCTTTTTCAAGTCCAGAAAGCCAAGGGAGTGTTATTTCTCGTTATATCAGAAAACATTTGGGATTATTATTTTTCTCTCAGGGGCTGTGGGGATTAGGTAGCAAGAAGAAAAACTTCCTTACACCACAGCACTTCAATGAAAAGTGAACTGATGAGAACATTTCCCATTTTTCTGTGGAAAAATATCATTTATTCAAACTCATGTTGTAAATATCTTTTTTTTTTTGTTAAAATGCACTTAAAAAAGGGACTAGTACTTTGACAACACATAAATGTTCCATTTCTGAAGAGAATAGTTCAACTTCTTGCTTTGAAATTGCTTCCTTTCAAATTTTTTCCTATTACACAAAAGGAAATTAAATATCAAATATTTCTCAATGTTGCTGAACTGAATTTTGATCTATCATTCTTTTTCCTTTTTTCTTTTTTTTCAGAACTTTCATTCAGTAAACTAGCTTCTGTTCATATTTGGCATAATAATAAATCTTGCAACTGTGAGGTTTCTCTGATCATAAATAGTGGTTTCTAGGCAACTTCATGAGGAAAAAAAATGGTTTCCCCACTATGTCCACTGAAAGGAAGTATTTTCCTAAAGATGTTAAATTTTTTAATTGCCAAGTCTAGTTACAGTCAAAAGACAAAATGAGGATTGTTTTTAGCAATAAGAAGGATAATTTTTTTTTCAATGGACAGCAGATGTAATGCTACTGTACTGGTAGCTCTCTGTATAGTGGCTCTCTGTATAAAGTCATAAGGAAAAAGCCAGCATCTGCATTTGTCTTGTTCATGCCACAGGGGATCATCATCGTTACAGTGGAGATAACTGGAAAGAAAGCAAAAGCTTTCTGCTCAGATTTTAAGAGAATTCATGCACTATGGAAATTTACTGGGTGAAGAAATAGAACCATGTATTTTCGTTCCCTGCAATCATTTTAAAAATTAACATCTTTTGGGCCTTTTTGCTTGTTTCTTTCCCCTCTCTCTCTTTTAAGACATAATCATAGAGAGGAACAATATCTCATCTGGGATGTATCTTTGTCAATCAGGAGACAAAGTTTATGTTAAATCTGGGGAGCCTTGAAAGTCTTCGAAGCATTCTTCGTGAGGAATGATATTGGTTGTACTATGGGGTTCAGGTGCTTTGGCAGAGTTCGAGTTCACCTGGACACCAAGGATTCTCAGTCCCTTGAGTCTGTGGAAGAATGACCATGACAGGAAGGAGTGCTGAGTTGTGCATGTCCTGTGGGAGTCTACCACAGACCCCAGTCTTCATGGAGCCTTCTGCTCCCCAGTGCTGTTAGAGCCTTCCTCTGCCTAAAGCACATTCCTGCTACTGTCAATATCTGTAGAACTGACACACTGGAGGAATCCCTTCCTGGTGTCCTGGCAGGTCCTTTTCCCTGCCCACATTTCTGGGATCAATTCATACATCTGTCTCTGGAGGAGGGTGTGGGCACACAGTTTATGCTGGGTTTGGGTGGCCTGTTTTGTCCAGACTGTGAGGGAAATGGACAGCTTTCAGCGCTGGGAAGACACTTTTTTCTGCTGCTAATTTAGGAGGACCTGTTGCTCTAAAAGTGTACCAATAGTCTGTATTTTCTGCTTTACTTGCTTTGGGGAAATAAGCAATCTGAATGAAAATAAGCAACTGGGTTGCCTCACAAACCTGTAGATAATTTGGCCGAAAATACAGGAGCATGTATAACAATGGGAGACTTTCCTCTCAGTCCCACAGACACCGACTGTGGTACCCCAGGAGCCAAACTCAGCCACCAGCACCTCCATTGCTGTCTACTGGTCCGTGAATGACAGAGATGCCATCGACTGCTTCCAGGTCTATTGTATGGAGGAGCTACAAGCCAGCAAAGATGCAGGTGGTGCGTAAAGTCTTGCCTTCCCAATTGCAGGAGTCCTTTCTGCCCTGGTCTGGGGTAAACAGAGGGGGATATGAGCTGCAGGGGAGTGACAAGGACTCAGAAAGAAAAGTGGCTGTGAAGACACCACATGTAGGACTAAGGATGGGCAACAGTGTTCCTTCTCCTCTGTTCTCCTCCCATTTGTCCTCCAAAATGCAAGATAAATATCATGGTCTGTAAAGAGAAGGGCAGTTGCTTTCACCTGCTGAGGTGTCCTTTCATGAAGTGGCTTGATCTCCAGAGAGGATGTGACCATACTGCCCCTAGGTCCTCGGGGGACTGCAGATAGATCTCCCAAAGGGACAGCCTTCATTAAGTTTTAGGGCCCTGCACGTGCTTCAGAAATATGTATTCACTAAAAAAGCAGCAGGAAATGGTAATCAGTATTTCCACATGTAGATGAAGATTTTTTAAAAAATATTTCAAATGTTAAATGCGGAATTGAATAAAAGGAATTGAAATGTTCATTCATTAAAAAGCTCAGACTGATCATAAATTCACCTTCAGTAACCAGGCTCTGCACAAATCCATGTGTGCATGTGTGTGCAAGCTAAAGGATGCTAAGGGCTTTTTAGAATAGGTGATTTATAGCTAAGTCCTATAAAGTTCATTATGAGAAATTATTATATTATAGAGCCTGTTATATTATATATATTATGTCATAAAACCAATGTTGGTAACTGCTGATTGTACATCCCAAACTTGCAGTCTAGTCCTCAGTAGGACTGGGGGCCGTAATCTCCCCTTGCCATCAATGGCTTTTGTGTACACTCAATTCAAGGGCACATCAACAACTTTTTGTCAGAACTGAGTCAGTGTAAGATATGGACATCTGGACTACTAATGCTTTCTGGACTTTTTTTAATATGTTAGTCAAGAGGCTGAACTGTAAGCCCTAACAGTGCAACAGGAGTGTGATGTTCCATGCTATGTGTGTGTTTCTCTTAGCCCTAGTGGAGGAGTACAGAGTGACAGTGAAAGAGAGCCACTGCATTTTGGAGGACCTGGAGCCAGATCGCTGCTACAGTGTTTGGGTCATGGCCGTGAATGGCACAGGCTGTAGCTTACCCAGTGAAAAAGCCATTTTTAAAACAGGTATGTATTTATTTTGACATTCGATTATTATTTTGACATTTGATCATTACAAGCCTCAGGTTCTCAGACAAATTCTAGTCCATAGTATTATTGAAAGAGAAGAAACTGCTTCATTCAGCCCATTTGGCAGATAAGAGACAGCTCACAGTCATTTTACCTTTTGCTGAGAGATAGAGGCATAACTGCTCCTGAGAGGAAACTTGAAGACATTCAGTTTTGATGATGTTTCCAATCTCAGGCCACGTGGCTGAGGCACTGGGACAGCATATTATGTATTTCTCTTCCGAGAGTGCAGTGCTCCAGAGAAGCTCTGGGAAAGCCACCTGCCTGCTCCCTGCTGCTGCTCCTTTTCCTGCACACAGTGGAGAAGATGGCCGTGTGTTTTGCCTCTCTGCCAACATCCTAAATACATGTACGTTGCATTGATTTAAGTTATCAATTTTTCAAGGGAAGGCCTTCTTTACCAAGGTCACATGCTGTGTCTTGCTCAGTGGAACACAAATCCCAGGTGTGGCTGAGAGGTGCTGCTGTTGTTTAAGCAGTATCAATTAAGATGAGTATTTCTCGTGAGCTTCTTTTGACTGATTCACTTTTCTGAGTATTAATTTCTTTAATAATTTGTTTTGACAAAACTATTGCTTCTCAAATTACAAAAAAGGTGAAGCATCCTTGTGTCTAAGGCCCTCCTGCCAGACACTTTTTTCAGTGCTACAGGATAAAAACAATTAAATCATTCTTGCAGTCACAAATACGGGGAAGGATATTTAACAATTCCATAATGAAAAAATTCTGAGAGTATTGCTGAAATCACTTGACAGCACCCACAGCTTCGAGCCCTTTGCCTAATTTAATAGATTTAAAAGAATAATAATTCTCTTTAATACTTAATTTGTGATTCATATTTTAAGAAAGATTATTTTTTGGATAATTCGAAGTGGCAATTCAAATTTTACGTCCTCAACAATGCAATTGTGAACATGATGCAGACTTTCTGCACAAATAATGATGAGTTGTTATTATTAGCTAATAAACTATAATCTAAAAAAAAGGTTTCCACCTCTCTGAAGCCATTATTTTTAAGAACTCTGTCTTTTGGCATCAGGAGCACATACTTTTCCTCAAAATGGAAGCCTTCTAAAAAGAAGTTAATTTCCATGAGTCTTTCATTGCTTCCTTTGGCCGTTTCTTTAAGAGAACAAATAAACTAGATAAATATGGGCTTATTAAACACTTTTTCTCAAAGCTGAGTTGAACTCCCTCCAGAGAGCATTGTGACTCAGATGGACCTGTGGAGCACCGCTGAGCACTAACTGATATAAAATTGCTGCATATCCTCAACACCAAATCCAGAAGGATAAGTACCAGTCATGGAAACAGTTATTCAGAAGGAGTCCAGCTGCTTTGATATAAAGAAAAAATATTTCAATTCTTCAAGTAGCCCGATGAACTCAGAAGCAAGAATTTAGAGTTTATTTTTTGTATTCAGATTAAAACTTGGCACATAGAAGAAGATAATTTGCTGGTATGTACAGGTATGGGAAAACACACACCAATGCTTGAACAAAGCTGTGACTATACCAGGTGTTGGAAATCCTCATAAAATGTCTCCTTTGGCATTGTACTTGTGGAGGTGACAGTGGGCCTGGGAAGCTGTGGGCAATGCAGAGGAAGGTGCTGAGGCATTGCCCCTGCACCTCCTGACTCGTGCTCCTCCACTTCCCAAACTCACAGCTTGTCTTTCCCCACACTGAGGAACATGCTGTTTCCAAGGAGTATTTTCTGTGAGGGAATGATGCTGAAGGCAGGAAGAATCTCTCAACCCTTCAACCCCTCCTCTACAACTGATCTCCTCATGAAGGCTCTTTGCAGTCCCAAAGACATAGAAGTGAATGCACCTTCTGCTGTTACTCAAAACCCATGTGATTCTCACCCTATTTGGCTCTTTGCCTCTTATAAAAACAGTTAAATGAGTTTTGAAATATTATGATGAAATTAGGTGTGTATTCCAGCTGCAGCTAATTTGTTAAAAAAATCTCAGAAGCACAGTAACAGCTTTTTCTGATATGTTCATTCCATACTCCTGATTTTCACTATCCAGGAAATTGTTACATATCTCTAGGCATTTTTCTTTCTTTTTCTACTAACAACAAATTATTTTTCTTAAAAGACAAAATTTATCTAGAATGTTTGTTGCAGTTCTATTAGATTATCTTGTCATAAAATCGTCTAATCTCTGCTTTTGTCTTAAGCCTCCTATTTGAAACCTTCTATCTTTAAAAGTTGAATGATTTTTTTATAACTTTTTTTTTTTTAATAATAACCTTTCTTGTTGAATTGGAATTAAGACTATTTATGTGTTTCACAACAGGTTGTAAGGTGTTTTAAGTTGCTATTTCCCAGAAAGGGATAAAGCAAGAGAATACATCTGATCCATTCTCAACCTACAGTGGTGAATGTGCAGTTTCACACAATAGCTTTTGATTACTTGCATCTAGTGCACTATTTTACATTCCATTTTCTGTCTTGCAGTTGGCCCTATGGTTCTTAGTCTCTAAAAAGGAGAAATTACAGGACCAAATTTTAACATTGCAAAAATAGCCAGGACATAATTAAACAGAAAGTCAGCATCTGCCTGCAGCAGCACATTTTTTTCTGGTGCAATTCATGCAGGCACTGCTGAGGACAGGATTGAGGTGATGCAGGGGGAGCCGTAGGCAGTGCTGCCTCTACGTTCTGCTTCTTGAAGATTGGCAGAAATGAGGAAAATGTGCTTGAAGAAAGGCATAAAAATTTACATCTTCACAGTGACTTTCCCAGCATATTTTTATTTTTTACCTGTAATGTATCCCTCTGCTACTGAAACACAAGCAAAAGATCACTGCTGGATGGGGAAAATTAACTATCCCCTGGATTTTAAAGGAGGTGACTCTTGCAAACATTCCCCTCCAGCCGCTGGACCCGTCTTCGGAGTAAAGCTAACGTGTCCTTGTGTCCCCCAGCCCCCGCTGTCCCCACCATCAAGGCCGAGGACTGTACGGTGTGCTGGGACACGGCCATTGTCCGCTGGCGTGCCGGCTCCGTGTCAGCGGAATCCTTCATCCTGGAGTACTGCCGACAGCACTCGCCGGAAGGAGAAGGTCTCAGGTCAGTGCCGCGGTCACAAAAGCCCCTTGGTCAGATTAGGCAGCCTCTAATGACTGTCCTCCAGGCCGCGGTTCGTTACGCAAGAGATTATTCTGCCTTCAGCCATGCGAGGAAGAAATCTGCTTCTGTGTGCTGAGGAATTTAAGGGACAGACACTAATCCATGAGATTAGGCTGAGACACAAAAGTACTTCCTTTTTATTCCGCTTAACCAGACAATCCCTTTCATTTGGGGACAAAACCCTGGAGATGTTGTGTCGTCTGCAATCAACCAGAAGTTTCAGAGCTATGCTGGCCGGGGAAGCAATTGCTGACCCGCAGCTGCTGTGGCCCAGGGGCCGGGCAGTGGAGGGCAGCTCAGCTCCATGGGGAGTCCTGTGATAGGGTAGCCTGGACCAGTTTGCTCTCTGCTTTGTGGAGACAACACAGGAGTCAGCTCCGAGCTTAGCAAGGGTGATATGGGTGTCCCAGTAATACTGGCGACACATCTGTGCTGCGTGGATGTGCACACAGATGCCCCTTCAAAGCACAGATGAGCTCTGTGCCGCCAGGCGGTGCAGCCGTGCCACAAGGGTCTGAGAGTTGCTTTGAAATTCGAGGCAGTGTCTGTTTATGCCAGACCCTCTCTAAGCCTGTGCTGCATAGAGGAGATGGCGAGGAGGGATGTAGGCACCACTGAGCCATGAAACAGTGCACTGCAGAGAAAATTAACTTAGAAGCATAGAATCCTAAGATAACATGGGTCAGAAGGGACCTTAAAGATCATAACCCCTCTGCTGTGGGCAGGGAAATACGTTGTGGTATTTATGTCCCTGGGGCCTGGGGTTTTTTGTTTGTTTGCTTTTTAAAAACAGTGACAATATTCCAGGAAACTACAGTTGCAAAAGTCTGAGAAGTTTTGGGAAGTGAAGAGGGGTGACTGGCCACAGGACCCTGTGGAAAAGCCTCGGGTCAGCTGAGCTTGTCTTCACTTCCTGAGGAGCCTGAGTAAGGTCTTCACCTAGGGACTAGTTCACGTGGCCATTATGGAGATGTGGCAGAGAGAGAAGAGCCCCACTCCCTGCAGTCAAAATTACTTAACTTGACTGAAGATTTGTAGCAGACCAGTACAACAGTGAAACTGTACATGCTTGCTCTTTACAAAAATAGGCTGAAAACTGAAATAAAATTTCTCTGTAGGTGGAAGACTTCTTTTCATGCAGTATCAGTGTGCTGCTTTAGTGCAACCAAGAAGTCTTGTCCAGCTCTCCTGCCTCTCGGAGGGCAGCTGTGACCTGCTTTACTTTGTACATATTTCATGAGGCCATCAGGTCCCTGTCAGCCTGCCAAAGTTGCTGTTGATCAGGGATCACAGAATCATAGAACATGCTGAGTTGGAAGGGACTCACGAGGATCATAAAGTCCAGCTCCAGGTTCTACACAGAACCATCTCCAAGAGCCACAGCATGTGCCTGACAGTATCATCCAAACATTTCTTGAACTCTGTCAGGCTTGGTGCTGTAACCACTGCCCTGGGGAGCCTGTTCCAGTGCCCAACCACTCTCTGGGTGAAAAATCTTTTTCTAATGTCTAACCAGAACCTCTCCTGACAAAACTTCAGACCATTCCTTTGGATTCTGTCACTGGTCACCACAGAGAAGAGATCAGTGCCTGCCCCTGTCACAAGTAAGTTGTAGACTACCATAAGGTCTCCCCTCAGTCTCCTCCTCTACAAGCTGAACACACCAAGGGACCACAGCTGCTCCTCATACAGCTTCCCCTCAAGGCCCTTCACCATCTTTGCTGTCTCCTTTGGACACTCTTTGATGGCTTAATGTCTTGCCTATATTGTAGTGCCTAAAACTGCACACAATATTCAAGGTGAGGCCACCCCAGTGCAGAGCAGAGCGGGACAATCCCCTCCTTCGACTGGCTGGCGATGCTTTGCCTGATGTCTCCCCAGGACATGGTTGAGCCTCCCCACGTCCTTTTCCGTGGCACTGCTTTTCAACATCTCATTCCCCGGTCTTTATGTACATCCAGGGCCGCCCCATTACCTGTACAGAATCCAGCACTTTCCCTTATTGAATGTCATATACTGGTGATTGCCCAGTCCCCTGATATGTCGAGGTCCCTCTTCAGGGCCTTCCTGCATTCGAGATAGTCAACAGCTCCTCTCAGTTTTGTCTCATCTGCAAACTTGTTTGGTATCCCTTCCAGTCCTGTATCCAAGTCACTTATGTTGAAGAGAACAGGGCCTAAAAAATTTAACAGTTTCCAAAACCTGTGCTGGTTTTTTGCCCCTCAAGTTTCTGTGCTATTGATTGAAACTGACGCTTTTTCTCAAAGAATCAGAGAGTGTGTTTATTCCTGTAATCCATGAGCAAGGTGTTGATAACATCAAGCAGTTTATGTGTTGATAACTGTGGAAAAAAGCTTCCAGGACTGACCCATCAACTTTCTCAAGTGACCTTATGAAAAATCCAACAGGTTTATTTATAATTATACTGAGTCAATTTTGACTTTTTTGCCTCCCTGTGGGCAGAAGCTGGCCTTTTACTGTGACAAGTGTGAAAACTTCCCACAGGACAAAATCACAAATTTTCTCAGAATTGCTGTAGTTTAAAATTCTCTGTTTGCATAAAGGCTCTGACCTCTTTTTGCATGTCAAAGCTAATATTTTGCCACTTCTTTTTCCTGAAAAAAAATTCCTCTCTTTCCTTTTCTGAAATCAATCCCCTGAGAACGACCTGGAGATTTTCTGTAATGTCACAGCTTGTGTCAGTGGTGGTGAAATTTTTAAAAAATTTCTGTTTAAGATTTTGTGTAAAGCTGCAGAAAAAGAGCTTACTGGTGGATGGAGCACACACCCCAGTGTGAAACACACCCCACACTCCTATTGCACGCCCCCAGTGTGAAACTAAGGTCTAGAAGTCAGTCAACTTGGCTAGAAGCCAATATCAGGTGAAATAAAACAGTCTCTATGCACATCCAGAATTTTGGTTTGAAATGCTGTCATTTCATCTCTTCTTTCCTTGAAATCTTGGAGTTAGTCCTTCACAGGTTTCCTGAGCAATATTCATTTTGGGCATTAGCAAAATGTGGAGCCCTTTCACAGACAGCCTGTTCCTTTTATGCTTGAGGCAGCCCTGTAGCTAAACAAGTTCCTAGTCCCTGAGTGGAAGTTCAAACACATTTCTCAGCAATCCTGGAAGGTTCATACAGCTGCTGGAAGCACATCTTGACTGCAGAGGTCAGGGAAGAACATCCAAGAAAAGTCTTGGAGAAAGCAGCATAGTCCCTATCCCACAATGCTGCTTTCACAGGTATCATTCTGGGAGTTCACCAAAGGTAAAGGATACAGCCGAGGGACCATGCAGGAAAAAATGTCCCCACTGAACAGCTGGAGACATGTGTGGAGTCCCTGATCTGAGCTGTAACTTTCAGTATGTCACAGAATCACAGGATGCTTGAGGTTGGAAGGAACCTTGGGAGATCATCTGGAGCAGCACCCCTGATCAAGCAGGGCCACCCAGAGCCAGTCATCCAGGAGGCTTTTGAACATCTCGAAAGAGGTCCCTGGAGCAGTTCCAGCTCCCCAGGGAGAGAGTTTGATGCACATCTGGAAATGAAACCTCAGTAAAGGTTTCTTTCAAGTATTTCAAGGTTTCTTTCAAACACAAACACACACACGCAAATCCTAACCAACAAAAACAAACAAAACCCCAAAGCAAACCAAACCAACCAAACAACCCTCCCACACCAAACCACCACGCCCCCCCCGAAATCTATGTTTTCCCTTCTCCATTCTGTCTCCTTGCCAGCTTCCCACCTGAGGGTCATGCTTTCATATAAAATCATATAAAATCTTGGGCAACAGTGAGTCCCTGGCCTGATGCTGTGGTTTTAAAGCTCCTTCCTAGGTTGAATCTTTTATCAGAATCTTTATGAGCGAGGCTTTGAAATCTTTCTTTCATTTTCCACAGCTCTGCTATTTTCTTATCGTTCATTCTCTTTTTGAGAAGTCAATGGAGTTGTGGGTGGAAGATGGAAAGCTGTGAGAAATGTAGTCCAGGGATTAGGTGTGTGGGCTGTTCAGATGGAAAGCTTGTATCACATCATGAGAAATCTGTAAGACTCAGAGAGGCAGAAATTAGTGAAGTATGTGGTGGGCTTGTAGAAGTGGAAGTGGCTGAGTGTCCTCCTCTACAACAATGCAAGACCGGCACTTTTAGCAACTGAAAATTTCAGTCGCCTCATGGAGAAGGTCTAATGATGGAACAGAGGAGGAAGCCTGCCTCCTCTTGCACTGCCCCCATGATTATCCTGCTAGCTCAGAAAACAGGGTATGGGAAATACAGAATCTTTCTTGCCTCTGGCTCTGCCATCAGCTAGCAGCAAGTACCATTGCAGGTGGTGTTTTGGCGACCTAACCCCAAAACAGCCAGAGCTGGAAAAGAGGAGAGGAGAGAAAGCATGTGACACAGCTGGGAGCCAACTCAGAGCTATTCGCTCATCATTTTTACCTTCAAGAGCTTTTTTTCCACTCATTGTGCACCCCTTTTGTTTGCTTCTACATGTATCTTGAGAAGCTTGCACATCAGTGGTACCAGCGCAGCTTTGGAGATATTGTTTCAGTGGGATCTTGGTGGTGGAAATGACAATTTTAGAACAGAGGGTGTTGTGAATCACTGCAAGGCATATCATTTGCTGGGTTCATGCAAAAAAAAAAAAATCACTTAATGTTGTTTTCTTTAAATAAATGAGGATGCTGATGAGAGGAATGTGCATTAAAACACAGCATAAGATTTCCCTAAAATCAGGGAAATCGCAGATTTAACTGACAACTGCTACTGTAATATTTCTTGACAATTTAAAGGTGAAGAAACATGCTATTTTGTTCTTCTTTGAACAGTACATGCCTGAAATTTGGAGAGTGTATTTTCAGACTTAAAGATTCCTTTATAATGAGAGAGATTGAGAGGAGGTACATAAAATATTTTACTTCAAATGTTTCTTTAATTTTTCTGCGCTATTTTTTGTATCATGATACCAAGAAATTGAGAGGACAATGCAAATAAGATAGAATATAATCTAAAGGCCAGGACGCCTCATGATTTGGTAATAACATTATTGCATTTCCAATCATCTGTAAAGTGGGCAGGTGTAGATAAAGTAGAAAATAGATGACATTAGAAATCTTGTAGGTGGATTTCTTTTTCTTTCAAAATTACAGTTCAGTATTTAAGGTGAGGTTGAGTAAGATCTAGCTGCAGTGCTTGTTAGAAGAACTCAGAAATTAAACGGTCTTCCACCAACACTGTCAGGATGCATTTTCCCTCACCTTCTCCTACACGTAACCTGGATGCTAATCACACCTTCTCCTCATCCTTGCTTTTTAAGGGTTAACATGACAAAACATGACAAACTACACTGATTGCTGGTAGCCCTCACTATTCACTCTCCCCCTTTACTCTGCCCTCTAAAAAGGCAGTAAATAGCAAGACCTGTTTCGTCTTTGCACGCAACGTCTTTTGAGCTCGGACCTGGCTCAAAATGTAGCAAATGAAATTCCTTTTTGTCAGCATATTCTGTTTCATTAGTTGGCAGAAGCAGGACTATTTTTAAGCCTTAATCATAGCAAAAATTGATGGGCTCTTAGTCTTAGGCAGCTTAAAGCTGGCTGAAATAGATTACCAAGCAGAGAATGCTATGCGAAAATCTGATCACTGGTTTACAGGCCAGATCTGCTTAAAGTCATGATTTTTCTGTCTCACTGACCATTATAACAGAAAAGAGGCATTCTATTGGTCTCTGATGTAAACATGTATCCAAATTCCTCTTTGAATAATTTCGTATTTGTATGAGACCCAGGTCTGAACTTTGATGGCTGAGCATATTTTGCAGTGGCTGCATCCAAAATGAATCCAAAATACCCAGTCTCTGGGATCCAATTCCAGAATATGAATACCCCATGTCTATTCGTTACACCAGAATGTAACCCTCTAGTTGAATTTAGAATTTTGTGTTTTGTTAATTATTCATCAGATAAATAGCCCGTAGTGGAAAAGATCTAATTTCTTTAGAAGGATACTGACTTACATGTCATTTTTTAGAAGACAGATGGAGGAACCATACACAGGGCATTACTGTGCTGTACTACGTATTGCCGCAAACAGCTTTTGCGGAGTAGCTTAGTGTGTTGTGCCTTCATCTCACTTGTAAGTATTTGCTCCTTTCTAGTGTCTGTTCCTAAGATTCACATCAAAGATAGCCTTATGGTCCTTTTAAGGATTGGTGAGTCTTGCCTAGGAAGCTTGGGCAAATTTCTTCAAAGCCTAGGTGTCTACTTCTTTTCCCTTACTTCTGCATCTATCCTGCTTTTCTTTTTCTCTCACTTATTTCATATATGCATCCCTTCTCAGTTCCCATCTTGTTCTTCAGCTCATCTTCCCTTTTTCTCTTGTTCTCTATATTCAGATGAGACATTTTCCTCTTTCAAGTCTAAAGAGCTCAGGTTTTTTATCAGGTAATTTATCAGGTTACATCTCTTCCTTCTAGTAAGAACCGACCAGCTTGCTGGACTCCCAGTGCCTTGCTGAAGTGCTGCTGTGGTCGGGGCTTTAGAGAGTCATGAGAGTGAAGCAAGCCATGCAATTTCTACCACGTTTGCAACCACTTCTCTTTACTGCATCAGTTCCAACATTAATGTAACGCTGTCCCTAGAGGCATAGTCCTGTGCTGATCACACAGGAGCCCTGAACACCCTGAAATTCTTTTAATTTGAAAGAACAGGTCAAAGGAGCACCCAGTGCCTATTATTGATGCTTTCAATAACTTTTAGTGAAAATTGTCAGTGAAAAAATACCTTTTATAGACCAATAAGGATGATGCATCAGATGTTTCCCAAGAAGTGATCCTCCTAGAAAGAGATTTGCGTGGTGTCAGCAGGAATTCGGTGTGTTAAGAGCCGGGAGACTTTACCCTGACGTGATAAATGCAGCAGAGGCAGGCATGTGAAAAATCACAACAGATGAGCACTGATTATACTTCAGTTTGTACTGCCCTCTGGTGGGACATATGGGGAAAAACACTTATTCCAAATGAATCGCCACGGTCTGGGGTGACAGCTCACTTGCCTGCCTTACCTCCTCTGGAGTCACAGAAATTTGTGCTGGGAAAGGTAATTTCTTTAGTGCAGCTTCTCACAGAGGCATTGTCTGTGGGAGGCAGAATATCGTGGGCTCCACTCTCAAAGCTAACTTGGAACAGAAAGTGCCTTGCACACTCTCCAAAGGCAGGTCTTCTCTTTGTGAATTTAAATACTTGCCTTGGAAATGCCTAAAAGCATTTTTGGAGGAAATTAGCTTCTTTGTAAATGGTCTTTACCTGCAGGTATACAATGTAGTAGGTATATACTGTCTGGCTTTGCTGTAACCATATGAGGCAAAAATGAGGAAAATCAAGATCCAGTGCATGAGAATTTTTTAAGCCAATCTTTCTTATTCCTGACAAAACAGAAAATAAAATTGACATATTTCTAGCCATCCAAAATCTTTTCACTGGTACTTCACCTGTGAAGCAGGTTGAGTGGGTGCTGACTTTTGCTTTCCAGCAATATGTGAAGACACCAATGGTTTAGGATGTGAGTCCTGGAGCTTTTGAGACACCACAATGGTAGGAGGCTTAGTCAAAGCTGGGTGCTGTATAAAGGCAGCTCATCTGCTGTTGCCTCCTGTAAAACTGCTCTGTTGAGTACACAGCAGCATGAGGGAGACAGGGACCAGACTTAGCTGTTGAAGGATTTGTAAGCAATGAGTTCACAATAAGAAAGTGAATCAGTATTTTATGATAATTTTATGATAATTCTATAATGAAGTACAGGATTTCTCTGTATCCTCAGATAAGGGTAGCCATTCTTTTGGACTTGAAGCATGTGCCCAAACAGTAAAAACACATGTGCATTCACATTAATTAAAGGTTGGGTTTTTTCTTCAGAAATTTCTCATTTTGTAAAGTAGACTTTTCATAAGAGGCAGATGAGGATTTGACTCTGTACTGCTTAAAATTTCTGTGATGATTATGCTGCCAAACAAATATAAAGTGATCATTTTACCAAATGATTGCACTGAGTGAAAATGTGGTACAGAAACAAGGGTCTGAAAATTTGTCAAAGTGAGGACAATCCCTCAAGTTACACACTGAAACTCGTACATAACCCAGTTGTTTGTAAAAACTGTTCACATTTCTGATTTGGGGTTCCTGTGTGATGCCTAGTGTTTCAGTAGTAAGCAATACCGTTAGGCAGCTTGGCTTTTTCTTAAATTAGTCTTTCCTAGTTTGGGTAAGTGCATAAATTTTCATGTATGTTCAAAATTTGCAGATCTTTCGCTGGCATAAAGAAACCTGAACTGAAAGTGTCCCTGGAGCCCAATGTGAACTATTTCTTCTATTTGAGGGCTGTTAACCCATTTGGAACAAGTGAACAAAGTGAAGCAGCTCTCATCTCAACTAAAGGTACATCATAATTTCCACAATGGGATGGAAGGACAAAGCAGCCAAACATTTTTCTCTGAAAATCGTATCTGAAGTTCCCAACTGCGGAGCAAACAAGTTATTGAAATTTTTTATCTCAATAACTCAAATTAATATCAGGTTTTTTTCTACTTAAAATTAGCATAATCAGGACTACTTCAGTTGAAGTTTGTATATTTATGTCAATGTAAAACTGGTGTGACATCGGAAACAAAAACATTGAATTCTGTCAGATATGAAGTCGTCAAATATTTTTCAGGCAATCACAGTGTCATGAGTCTGGCAGAACACACTTAGATATAAGATCCAGTGACATTAAAAAAACCCTTCTCACAATTAAAACCTTAAGGACTTTGAGTTTCAGTAATGAGGAAGTAGGCAAACTAGTCTTAAAATGTAATGGATGATTTAAACTCTAAGATCCCTAGATAAATTATATATGATTCTTCCAAATCAGCCTCAAAATTCAAATTTGCTGTTTGGAAAAAACAAATTATTGAAAATCATTCAGCCCTTTTAAATACTGAAGACCTCTTTATCACCTACCTGCAATTCTGAATATTAGACTGTTGTCCCAGTTGGGCACATCTTGGAAAACCCTTCGCATTTGTACCCAATTTTCTGTCACACGTAACTGCCAGCAGACACAACTCTGTCCAGCTAAGATAGAAGTTATTGTTGCTTAGCATTTTATGATTTGTCTCATGTTAAAGTAGCCAGGTTCTCAGATCTGGTATTTCCTTGTCATCAATTGTACCAGGAACTCGATTTCGCCTGCTGAGTGACACAGCCCATCCAGCTTTGCAAATCTCCTGTAATGCAACAGTGATCCACCTTCCTGAGAAAACTAAAGTCACTGGGTGAGTAGAACCATGATGAGCATAACTACTCTGTGGGGTTTAGGACAGATCGCTCACTTGTATTTTTGCCTGTAGGCAGCTTTCACATGATACCATTTGTGAAGAAGAACTGAATCACTGTCATGCAGCCCCTGTACTTTGTACCATTTAGCCTTCCCCCTTTCAAGCATTGCAACATCTCAATAAAGACAGTGGTAGCATTGATGTAGGTGTTGGGATGAGTTCAGTGCCACACTCTGGAATGGCCAGGAAGTCAAAGGCAGTGGTATCTCTGCAACTACTTGATTTGCTTCAGCCCATGGACACTGTTTAATCCGTCAGAGCACTTCAGTCTCAAAGCAATTTTTTGCTGCCCTGAAAAGGTCAGATGTGTGGGCTTATTTTTTAATATATTGTGGATAGAAGTAATCCATCTTCCATACTTTGCTACTCTCCTGAGGGCATTATTTGTAATATTTTCCAGAGCATTTGTGACTCCAGAGAACTGGGAAGTGCTCTTGGAATATGTTTAACATGGTTGCACTAGGCTAGCTGTATACATTGTGAATCTGGGGGATTTTTTGACATATTTACATCAGTCCTATCATAAACAGATGTCCACTTGTAAAAACTGTGACACACTGACGTGCCTTCTTAAAAGGTGATGAGGATTTAATAGTTTAAGCACATTTTTTGCTGTTACAACTGAATGTACACAAGATGGTTGTCACTATGACTACTCAAACAACTACGCTTTCTAGTTTGAACAAGCCTTCAAAATTTGACATCTTTTAGATGAGACCATCTCAGTGCAAAGATGAAAAGTCTCTCACTGACAACATTTAAATCTTTGATAAAATCCTGCAGTTAGAATAACAGAGTTCAATTCATTAGTAATTTTAGGTGATGCTTCATGATGTGACTGAAAGAAATATCACAATATGGTTCGTCTACCACCACATTCACTTTACTTTCTTTCACAAACAGTTTTCCTTCAGTCTTGGGTGAACTGCTGCCTGCTCAAGGATGTCATTACTGGGAAATTGTTGTCTCTGCCTGCAGAAGTTACAGGATTGGGATTTGCTATGAGACTGTAACACAGAGCAGTGTCCTTGGGCTGAGTGATACCTCCTGGTGCATGCGGTGCTGTCCTACACAAACCAGGTAAGGAAAAGTCGGTCTAGCTTCTTGGGAAACTGGGAAACTTGGGAAACTTGGGAAACTACTTGTCATTCATGAAAATAAAGCTGAGCAGCTTCAAAAATCATAAGAGCAGAAAAGATTCTTTTGCTTTCTTCTTGCAAATTTGAATAATAAGAAAAGAACTACCAAAGGTCTTCAGACCTCCCGAACAAATACCTTAAAAACACCTCCGTAGAAAAGTACACTAAATAATAAAATTAATCTTAAACAGAGAGTTTATCACCCTTTATTCACTCAGCCAGAGAATAAAACTTAAAGAACTAGTTTGCTGCTGCTCTGTCATTCCAGGCTCATAACCTGAACTGCTTCACTAAACTGCAGCAAATGTATTTATTTCCATAAATGCAGTCTTTTTATACTGTATTTCCTTCGTCAAGAGATGTCAAGCCTCAACAGAGAATGCTTTCTCCTGCCTTGTCCTTCACAGCAAAAGGCAGTCACATGGCACTGTGGCAGGACTGCAGGGTGTTGGAATAGTCTGTGGTAGCAGGTCAGTGCCAGCCTTCTTGGATGTTTGTAAGGTATCACCCTGCTAATAGTGTAAAGGTGATCTTGATCTAAATAAGTGTGCTTTTTTTGAATGTGAAATCATATAGATGTATGAACACAACTAGCTAAATGAAACATCCAAGATGCTTTTATTCTAAGAGCCCAGAAATGCCAAGCGAAAAGTCTCATCAGCATGCCAGGCAGGGCTTTGAAGTGATGCCACATTTGCTTTGCCTACATACTGAGCAAAATGCTATTATCATGTGGTAATCTGATGTATGCAGCCACCTGTTAATAGATCAGAATTAAGCCGCAGGTTATTTCTGGTAAATTGTCATGAGGAGGCTCACTGTGTTCTGGTTTCCATTTTCCCACAGCTTTCTTTACAGATTTCTTCACACTGGTGTGATGAGTGATGTCCACGTGACAGAACACCTGGTCAAGATTGGCATCCTGTTGGACTACAGTAGTGGGAGACTCTTGTTCTACAATGCAGAGAGAGGACTGCTGCTGTTTGCCATGAGGCACAAATTCACAGATGCTGCTCACCCAGCCTTTGCCCTGGAGAAGGCAGGAGTGCTTACCCTGTGCACGGGAATGGAGCTGCCGGAGTTCGTGAAGCACAGCTGATATCCTTCTTCACACTTTCCGTAAAATTGACAATTATAGCATCAGGGGATAGAGAGGGGAAGAGGGGTGCCAGGAAGGGATGTCTAGTCTTCACTGATGAACACTATGTGCATGGCTCTTCCTCACATCATCAGTAATTGTAGCTAGTGCTCAGACACGTAATCACTTGGAACCTGGAAAGAAAATCGACTTCTTCAGATGGAGATGCACTCAGTGATACACACAGCAGAATTTCTAAGGGGATAAAGAAGTTTTGTTAGATATGATAGTGCTAGATATCTTTTTAAAATTAATTATGAACCCATGTAAGAAATAAATGCATTTCTCACTGCAATATGTGAAAGTCATAATTTCATCATTTGCCAGGGCAGTCAGAGCCTGAATCCAAGACGACAGGCTTAGAAAATCTGTAAAAATTTCAACACCTGAAACATTCTGCAGGTTAATATATCTTGTGTTATTGTCTGCCAACTCTTTAATTCATCAGTCAAGAAAACTTGGAGACTTAAATATCTGCATGTTTGCAAAATTAGTCCCAAGCTAGTTTTTGCATTAGCCATGTGAAGTTTGAGTACAGCACAGCCACCTAAGATGCTCACAGCAGACTAACATCTACCTGTGTCAGTAAATATCTGTGCCTGTGAATAGCTACCGATGAAACACATGTATAAGGAAATTTGATAGTAGTGATAAAAGCCTTCTCTTCTGTTTTTCATTCTCAGTTTCTTAGTTAAGTGGTTTTGATGGTGAAAGGAATATTTTTACTCAGGACCTTGTGGATCACCATTCAATGCTTTTTACCTTTGGTCTTACAAAAAATGATGCTCTTAATTTCAGGGTTGTGTACATTTTCCTACATCTTTGCTGCTCTCTCTTGTTATCTGCACTAGCACCAGCATCATGGCAGTGAGGTGCCATCAAGGGCCATCAAAACAGACAGGCTAAAATTGGTTGATAGTAGCAAAGGAATAGGATGCTGATTTTCCTGTTGTCTTTTTCAAACCATTTTACCAAGCACTTCACACATCAGTAGTATGGCTGTCTTCCTGCCTGTCCCAAGAGCTGAAGGCACAAATGCCAGTGGTGCTGACCTCCAGTGAGTGTTGAGGGGAAATTAATTTTAAAGAGGCAGGCAATGCTTTTCGTGCTGTGCCTGCTTTGGAAATCTCTGCCTCAGGGGGCTGTGCTGCCAGGCTCATTTCTGAGCTCAGGTGAACTCTCTGAAGTAAAACAGGAGAGAATTTGTGTCTGAAAAGAGAAGCTAAATGAGTTACAATGAAACTTCTGTTTTTTATTGTCAGAGAAGGTGCCTGCTGCTGCTGGTTTATGTATGATTTAACACCCTCAAGGCATGTGCTTGCTGCTCCAGCCTGCTGTATGTTTTGTGTCCCAGGGGAGCCACAATCCACACTGTCATAGATCAGGCTTTCCTGAGCCTAGCTGAGTCAACACAAAGAAGATCCTGTAACCATTTATTTTAAGCCAGAGCTCTTTCTGGCATTTCAATTAAAGGGTGCCAGTTCTGAGTCCCTGCCTGGGAGGGTGGGGAGTGAAAAAGTAGGATTGTGCCCTGTTGGCTCAAGTGAGGGCTTTGTAGAGGTGTGGAGGATGGTGAGAAAAGGTCTAGGATTAATTGAGAAATAAATACAGAAAGGGTGTTGGGTGTAGCATTACTATGAATGCTGAGGAGGAGGCAACAGAAGGTAGGCTGGAAACTCACACAGAGCAGATGGTGAAAACTTAGAGGCAGATCAGTCGTGTCAGCAGGGTGTGTTCCTCAGGTTTCTGCAGGCAGTGAGCTCACTGAAGGTTTGGGTATCTCCACAGCTTAACGTGGTAATTGGAAATAAGCCTGAAATATTCCAGTACTGGAATGATTTTACTTGTGTACTCCTCATCCTCGTTGCTGCTATCTCAAAAGAAGGATTGCTTCATGAACACCAGAATGATATACTGACAAGGGGAAAGACAATGATGAAAGGAGAACATTAGTAATTCATGTATTAATAATTAGTAGATTTTAAAAAAATTGAAAGCTTTGTCTTTTGCCACATATTGCTACTCAGGTACTACTGCAACCTTTGAGCTTGGCAAAATGCTTTTATTTGAGGCACATCATTCTTAGTAATATTTGGTTAAATTTCAAAAAATTCCCTGACTCTCTTTTCTTCCTAATTTTATATAAGGTTCAGTTTTAGATTGGGCAGTATCAAAAACTGTATTTACTGTTTTTGTGAAAACGGAATAAGTTATTTTTAATTGGAAATGTCACTCAAAGAGCTTAAACAGTACTAATTTGAATGTCTAAATCTGGTCTGCATTAAACTATGCCAGATGAAGAAATGCCTAGAAAGAACATCCTGTTCAGAGAGATGGAACAAAATGCACACCAAATAGAAACCACATACAAGATTCGGTATAAGGAGAAGTTTCATATTAGTGAAGAAAGTAGACCCTGAAAGCCATAGCTGAGCTTCTAGGACGTACAGTAAATAGTGCAAATGTTCTTGCCCCTTGAAAGCTTAGAGGTACATCTGCTATCATCTTTTACTTGCCTGATGGGCATGACGTTCAGGAACTCACATTCCAGAAGGTGACTGTCTTCAGACACTTGAACGTATGGTGCTATCCATATAACTTTGCATTCAGATGAACTAAGATTTTGAGGTTTGCTACATCTGTTTTTTTTCTGACCATTGTAGAAAAAAAGAAAAAAAACTCTCAGTCACTGTGTTTTTGTTATGCTTGACTAGTTTAGCATTTAGAAATACCTCAAAACTAGCAAAGGATGTCACTTAACTTGGCTGAAAGGACTAAGACTTCAAGCACATTCTATGGTGTAATTACAATTGCATTACTGCCATTTTGCTGATAGATTTACTAGCTATAGTGAATGGCAGTATGCTCAGACAGTCACAGAATCACTAAGAAAGTGATAGCAAACCTTCCGCTTCCATCAATGAGCTGTGCCAGAGATACTGAACTAGTGAAGTACCTACAATTTTCGTCTTGAGCTTGTCCAATTTTATGCCACAATGCAAAGAAGCACTCTGCAGGGTGGTCAGCACTGTTCCTGCATGAGGACAGTCTGGAAGGAAATGGAAAAATGTCTACCCTGGGCCTTAAGGATCATCTCATTCCAATCCCCCTGCCAGTTCCAGTGCTTCACCCTCAGTAAAGTATTTTTCCTTATATCTAATCTAAACCTGCCCTCTCTCACTTTGAAGTCATTCCCCCTTGTGTCACTACATGCCCCTGTAAAAAGTCTCTGTCCAGTTCTCTTGCAGGCCCCCTTTAGTTACTGGAAGGTATTGTTACAAGGTCTCCTCAGAGCCTTCTATTCTCTAGGCTGAACAATCCCAACTCTCTCAGTTTTTTCTCAGAGGCGAGGCCTCTGATCATCTCTGTGACCCTCCTCTAGACTTGTTCCGAAAATTTATGTCCTTCATGAGAAGGCATCCCAGAGCTGTATGCAGTACTCCAGCTGAGGTCTCACGAGACCTGAGGAGCAGAGTCTCTTCTCTTGACCTGCTGCCCAAGATTTTTTTGAGTCAATCCAGGATGCAACTGTTTTTTTGGGCACACAACATCAGACCTTGTTGAAGTTCTTGTCCACCAACCACTCCAAATCCTTCTCTTCAGGGCTATTCTTAATCCATCCTCCACCCAGCCTGTACATGTGCTTGGAATTGCCCCAGCCCAACCTTGCTCTTGGACTTGTTGACCTTCATGAGGTTCCCACATGTTTTACATTCATTTACATGAATTACATTTTGAAGTAAAATTATTTTACATACTTTTACTATGTGTTTGTCTGGTTCCTGCTATCTTCAAAAAAGAAGAGGATGCAAAACCCCAACAAGTCCATGACTGGCACCACCCATGTGTAAACAGCAGAATGTGAGCATAAGGCAAAAGCTTGCAGATATTACTGATATTACTCAAGAAAGATGTGAATGCTGAGTTTTACTGCACAAAAGAGTAAATAGGAAAGAGAGATATGCTGAATGTTTGGACCAGGGTCTTATTTAACAGATGTGTAAGAGCACATTAACAACCGTATGTGACACTTAATGCCATTGTCTGGTAGACAAGGTGGTGATCAGTCAAAGGTTGGAGTTGATGATCTTGGAGGTCTTTTCCAACCTAAGTGACTTTGTTATTCTGTGAAATAACTCCTCTTTTTAATGTACAGTCAATTGGACTGTAAATGAACCCAATGCATCCTATACATATGCACTGGAAAAGCAAACATTTTGTCAGAATTATGGTACTGAAATTCACCCACAGCAACAGTTCCTACACTGCAACTTGATATAGTCTGGTTTCTTGGGTAGCACCCTCCAGCTGAGAACTGTGGAACAGCCATCACTGGTTCACTGCTTCAGCGAAGGCTTTGAGTCTGATTTGTACATAAAGGAAAATAGAACTGCAGAATTAATGCTAACAGTGAGAAGAAAGGCAGACACGGCCAGCAGGGACAGCTTCCTCGGGACTGCCACCAAAGGAATGGTTGAAAAGGACCGTGATGCTGGAGTACAGTTGCAACTTCTTTGCCCTGTAGAGGTGCAGCAGGATAAACTGTTAAATCACCCTCTCAGCCTGTTGATTCTACAATTACAGAAACAGAAAACCAGGAATGACAGAATGACAGTTCTAAATCAGGCAGCAGAAAGAATACATAATGTGCTGGCACGTGAAACAGCTCCTAACCATAGCTGAGAACGGTAGCTAAGTGTGATGTGTACTTGACTTATGACAATTTCAGAGCCATGTGTCTCTTGCTGAAATTCTGAAATAGTGCAATTATTGTTTTTTATGTCCCACTGAAATTTTACACAGTCCGGTTTTGACAAATAGGCATGTTTTTAAAATAAAAAAAAAAAAAAAAAAGAACTTCATAAGGAAATTCTTGACTTGCTGTATAACAAGCAGTTTGTAATCCCTTCTATGAGCTACCCTGTTCTCTCCCAGGTGGGGAAGATGCTTGTATCAAGCTTGAATCAAGGCCAGCTATGATATGGCACCAGAGTATATGGTAAATCATCCCCACCGGATTGTGCCTGCTTGGCCAGCAAAGAGTCAAATCCTGTTTGGTTGGCTCACTGGTGTGGTAAGTCAACCAATAGCTTATTTAATCCTATCTACCTTTCATGGATTGTCCTGTAAATGCTTGATTTTTGCTTTTAAAATGCTTGTACTCTGCTTGCAGTGTCCTTGCTCTAAAGTAAAATCTTGGAAGAATCAGAGGTGAACTGCAGGGACGTATGTGCTCTGGAGCCAAGGATTGTGCCACAAGAGCAAGAGAAGATTTCTTAACTGACAAGACCTCAAAACTAGAGCAGAGAGAGGTGTGCCAGTCCCTCTGCCGCAAGCAGGAACCAGTGGAGCCCTGACTCAGAGGCAACTCTGGCTCAGCAATGGCAGCATGGTTTCCACTCAGCCAATAGTTGCATGCTCTTTGTCCATCAAAAAGGATGTGGTGACCCAGATGGAGCTCCCACAGAAACATAAATCTGTCCAGGTCTCAGGGTGCAGGGAGTGCCAGAGCCTAGCACTGCTCTCAGAAACCAGCAGAGAAAAAATTTTGTGGGAAGTGATCATGAGGACTGTCTGCTCAGCCTGGTAATAGAGCTGAGGAAGGAAGGAGAAAGCCTGAGAAGTATTGGGGACTCTGAGGAGGAGATTGGGTGGTAAACCTGTATCTACTACCCCTTAGACAAACACTGCTGCCGTCCACAACACAAGAGTAAAAGACCCCTTGCCCTCTCACCACCAAGCAGTAGGAGGGGACATTAGACATAGAAGGGAATTAGTTTCCTGCTTCGGGTGGTAGGCAAATCCTTTTCTGAATTATCTCACCTCCCTAGGTGCCCTTATGCAATAAGTAAGAGGTTCTAGAACTCAACAACTGGGGAAATGATTAACCTTTGGGTGAAGGTTAATCCAGGTTGGGAGGGTTATCTAGGACAGGGTATCATGATCACTTCAGTCAATAAAAAAAGAAGGGTAGCTGTCATTGGTGACTCCCTTCTGAGATGAGCAGAGGGTTCGATATGCTTACTGAATCCAACCCTTAGGGAAGGATGTTATCTCCTTGGGCCACATCACCAAAAAGCTTCCCAGCCTGGTGCAGCCCACTGATTTTTACCTGCTGAGGATTTTCCAGGTGGGCAGCGATGAAGTCCCAACAGCAGGTCTACAGACAGTCATAGAATCATAAAGTGGTTTGAGTTGAACGTGACCTTAAAGATCATCTCTTTCCAACCCCTCTGCCTCGGAAAGCCATTCATTACATCAGTGGCCCCATCCAGTATGACCGTGAACACTTCCAAGGATGGAGAATGTGCAACATCTGAGAAATGCATCGGCAACAATAGGAGAGCCAAGGACAATCTTTATCCTTTGGGATATCCTGTGGGATGTGGTGAAAAAAATATTGAGTACTTAATGTCTTTTATACTTCAGTCTTTGCTAACAAGACCAGTTGTCCTCAAGGTACCCTGCCCCTTGAAGTTGGAAGACAGAGACAGAGAGCAGAATGAAGGCCCAAAATTCAGTGACCTGCTGTGCCACTAATGTCTGCACAAGTTTATGGTGCTGAATGGGATCCACCCAGGAGTACTGAGGGAGTCAGTGAAAGAGCTTAACCAATACACTTTCAATAATTTACCAGCAGTTCTGGTCAAATAGGGAGGCCCAAGCTGACCAGGAGTTGGCAGAAACCAACCTATAAGGAGGGTTGAAAGGAACATTGGGGAAACTACAAGCCTGTCAGCCTGACCTCACTGCTGGGGAAGGTCATGGAGCAGTTCATACTGAGTGCCATCACTGAGTGCCAGGTGTGTGCAGGGCAACTAGGAAACTGGGCCCAGTCAGCGTGGGTTTGTGAAAGGCAGGTTCTACTTGACCAGTGTGATCCCATTCTATGAAAGGATGACCTGCTTAGTAGATTAGGGAAAGGTTGTGGATGTTATCTGCCTGGACTTCAGTAAAGCTCTTGACACTGTGTCCCACAGTATTGTCCTGGGAAAATCAGCTGCTCATACCTTGGACAGGTGCACTGTTCACTGGGTAAAAAAATGGTTGATTGGACAGGCCAGAGAGTGGTGGTAAATAGAATTACATTCAAATGATGGCTGGTCACCAGTGGTGTTCCCCAGGGCTCAGTATAGGGCCAGTCCTTTTTAATATTTTTGACAATGGTCTAAATTAGGCGATTGAGTGCGCCCTCAGTCAGTTTGAAGGTGACATCAAGTTGGGTGGGAGTGTTGATTTGTTAGAGGACAGGAAGGCCCTGCAGAGAGATCTGGACATCCTGGATCTATGGACTGAGGCCAATGGTATGAGGTTTAACAAGGTGAAGTGCTACATCCTGCCCTTGGGTCACAAAAACTGCATGCAGTGTTACAGGATGTGGGCAGAGTGGCTGGAAAGCTGTCAGTGGAAAAGGACTTGGGGCTGTTGTTTGGACATGACCAGCAGTGTGCCCAAGTAGCCAAGGAGGCCACTGGCTTCCTGGCCTGGATCAGAAATAGTGTGGCCAGAAGGACTAGGACACTGCCTGTCTTTCTGTATTTGGCACTGGCCACACCATGAATCCTGGGTTCAGTTTTGGTCCCTGCAAGGCAAGGAAGAATATTGAGGTGCTGGAGTGAGCCTGGAAAAGGGCAACGGATCTGGTGAAGGGTCTGGAGCACAAGTTCTGTGAAGAGTGAGGGAGCTGTCGGTGTTTAGTCCGGAGAAAAGGAGGCTCGAAATGGATCTTATCACTCTCTTCAACTATCTGAAAGGGTGTTGTATACAGGTGGTGGTTCATCTCTTCTCCCAAGTAACAAGTGACAGGATGAGATAAAATGGCCTCAAGAGGCAGCAGGGGAGTTTTAGGTTGAATATTAGGGAAAAACATTATAGAAACAATTGTAAAGCATTAGCAAAGGCTGGCCAGGGAACTAGAGGAGTCATCATCCCTGAAAATGTTCAAAAAGGGTCTGGATGTGACACTTGGGGCAATGGTTATTGGTGAACATGATGGTGGTGCTGGGCTCATGTTTGAACTCAAATGTATTTTCCTTGAGCATGATCTTGTGCTCAACCAGTAGACATAACACTTAAAAGTAAGCAAACTAACAGCCATAGCAAGTATGAGATTTTCTCTCACATTTCTCCTGCAGCCTGTAGTGACAGCTCTGATTTCTGTTTCTGTAAGTGTCTAATTCAGTGACTGCAGCAGTGTGAGAAGCACTCTCACTTTCTCCTGCTTTAGTCTACAGTCAAAGTATGAATGTGTGGGAGTACATCAAGCAAGCATGGCTTCACAAGGACTGACAAATTCTTAGAACACTTTCCTCTGATTGCACTTTTTGAATGACCCTAGTGCAACTGATGAGTATTTGGGCAGTTTTATGCCAGCACATTAGTAACTGAGATTGAGGAAAGAAGAACTTCTTTTTTTCTTTCTTTCTTCTTTTTTTTTTTTTT
>JAWWES010000094.1:49337347-49347744 GCA_035583135.1 Lophotriccus pileatus
TTCTGTAATGTGTTGTGTGAAACTTTTGGGGAAAGCAGCAGAAGACAGAATTATGTGGCTTTGAAACATTATCCTGAGTTACTCAGTAACTCGAACAAGATGGATCTATATCTTTCATTACATATTCTGCTCTGGAATACTGTGCCATATCTACCAGTCTAAAAGCTCCAGCTCCTGAATCACGGAATCACAGAATGTTTGAGTTTGTAAGGGACCTCTGTAGGTAATCTTGCCCAAACTCCCTGACAAGCAGGGCTGCCTATAGCTGGCTGCCCAGCGCAATGTCCAGCTGACTTTTGAAGTTCTCCAAGGATGGAGACTACACGAGCTCACTGAGCAACGTATACTAATGCTCTGTCACCCTCAATGTAAAGGAGTGTTTCCTGATGTTTTCTGCCTCGCAGCCCAGTGAAACCCTCCCACAGTGGGCTGCTGTTTCAGGGAAGTGTCAGGGAAAGGCTTAGAGGGCTGTGATTAGGGGAGGACAGGGGCTGTTTGGCTGCAAAGGCACCAGCAGGAGGTTCCAGCATGGCTACTATGGCTTTCAGCATGGCCTCTGTCCACAGAACCTGCCTGGCAGATCTTTCAGCAGGTAGATCAGCAAATGCTAGCCATACTTAGACAGTTTTGCCCTGGCTGGGAGGTAAGGAGACTGAAAAACCTTCCCTGCACTAACTTGTTCTTTGTCCTTGAAATAAATCCAATGTCAAAAATTTTACATCTTTATTCAAATTCTGTAAAATCAAGCAACCTCTCACCACCAGCATGTCATAGCAGCTGTCACGTTCCTGCTCTGGGTTGGCTGTGCCCTACTCTGTGACCTATTGGGTAGAGGCACTGGAATGCCCTGGAGCCACTTGGCACCTCCCCAACCACCCCTTCTCTCAGTCTTTGGGCTTACTCCAGGGGCAAGGGCCTTGAGCTTAGTTGTAGCATTGATCCCTAGCCACAGTCTTTTTCTGGCAGGCGATCAAGTTGACCATTGCCTCCATGTAGTTATTTGCTGCCCTTATGGTGTGCAGGATGTGGCTGAAATGCTGCCTGAGGAGTGATCACCCAGGTGTTACGGCAGCTCACTGCCAGATGCAGTAGAAGCAGAAGGTATGGAGACATCCATCGACATGGGCTGCATTTCTGATTTTGCTCAGGAAGAGACATGGAGCATGGTTAATAAGACAGCTTTTCCCAGTGCCCTGCCCACTGGCTTGTTTTCACAGCAAAGGTGCTCAGCTCCTGATTCTCCTTAACATCCAACACATCCTGCCAAGAGGCATGTTCAGAGCTTTCTTAGATTTAGGAATGGAAAAAGCAAAGATGCAGTAAGAGGTGGGAAAATGGAGGCAAAAGGCCTACAAAGGATTTCTTTGAAGACTGAAGAGTGGCAGCAGAATCAGCCTTGTGGATCAACCAGCCCCAAGGACTGCTTGCCCCACCTGCCTGTCAACCTCAGCTGCCCCCAGGGACACTGCCTACAGTCTAAGATCCCCCCACACCCTCTACTCCTCCCTCAACAATGAACACAACTTGAGCAAGCATAGTTGCTTGCTGAAGGAGGAGGCATTCAGGGAAGCCAGAGGAGTCTTCTCTGAAGACAGGCTGGGAGTCTTCAGTGGTGCCCACAGCCATGGCATAGCTGCCGTGTGGGACCTGCAGCACTGTCACGAGCCAAGGCTTGACACAGATGTAGGACTCCAGGCAGAGGCCCAGTCCTGATGGGCCACCAGAAACCCCCAGGCCCTTCTCCGCATAGCTGCTTTCCAGCCAGTGAGTCCCCAGAATATACAGGTGACTGTTCCTCCCCAATGGCAGGACTTTGTAATTCTCTTGTTGAATTTGATAATGTTTCTCTCACTCCATTTCTCCAGACTGCCAAGGTCCCTCTTGCCAGCAGCATTACCTCTATCATATTGGACATTCCTCTCAGTTGTGTGTCATCGATAAACTTTCTGAGGGTACACTCTGCCTCATCATCCAATTCATTAACAAAAATATTGAAGAATATTGGACCCAGGATTGTGCCGCAGGGTACACCACTAGTTACTGGCTTACAACTAGACTTCATATCATTGATCACCATGCTGAATCCATCTGCCCAGGCTCTCCTTTGTAAACCCTTCAAAAATTATTTTAAGCTGTTGCAGTAAAATTAGCACTATATAATGGAAATTTTACATTTAATCACATCTCAGTGGGATGTTTGATCTTCTCCATGACATTTTGGTGAGGTAGATACCCAAGATTTTGTGGAGGTCTGATGCCCACATAGTTACTGCTTAGCAACCAAAAGCTTCTTCACGAGAAAGAAAACCCTTTGCAGCCTGGGAGCTGGTTGCTGTGACTTCCATGCAGAAAGGAGGAGGAGTGCTGAAACTGTAAAGTGAGTGACTCTCAGCCCATTCATCTCTAAGATACCAATGGCTTTGTACCTCACCCTATGATCTGTGTTGCTACCTGAACCAAGCACAACACAGAGCCAACCACTGCCTTGCAGACCTCCCCAGTGCTCTGAGGACACGAAGAACACTTACTTCTTTCCTCCAGAAGATCATGGCTTATAGATAATAGGCTTATATTACTCCTGCTGTCAGAACACAGGCTGCTGAAAGTCTCTCTGAAGTTTATTAATTTTCTCAGCGCAGGTAGAATTAGACCACCCTTGAGAAACACTGGCCATGCACCTTGCGGGGAGCTGGGGCCAGCTGAGGCTCAGTAGTTGCTTGTCATTGTGAGGATCTGTTCCTTCACCTGTAAAATTACCACAGGAGACCTGCTCCAAAAGGTGCAGCATCTATTGATCTTCTAGAGATCTAGAAGTGGCTTTGCAACGGGACAGATGAAAGAAAAGAAATTGCTGAGCCCAACCAGGACCAACGGTTATTTTCCAGTGAGTAATGGGAACATCCAGAGGTGTCTGATGCAGTCCTATCTCACACAATCCATTCAGAATATGCTGCAGCTGCAGGACCACTGGGAAAGACATGCTTGTCCTGGGTTGTTAACTATGCCTGAAGCTGGAGTCCCGTTGATACTCTGAACTTTTTCTGCAGGACAAATCGTATGTTCTTTCCCTTTCCTTCTCCCTGCGTCCTTCCCAGCCATGAAAACAATACACTATATAAGAAGAGGAGACAAAAGGAAAAAAATTATCTTCCCAACTGGGTTTCAGTGTTCTCTTTGTTGAAAGCTAACTCTAAGTTTTTATAACATCCTAGGTAACTTACCTCGTGCTTCTCAGTTTTTCTGTCATTTTCCTTGTCCTTTAATAAGTCTATTCTGTTATGGATTTACAGTGCTGTGCCTCCTTTTTTTGGTCATTTTTGTAAATATTAAGAAGTTTTCTTGGAATTCCTTCTATAAATATTTAATGCAGTCTTAACCAGCATCTTACGTGGTTTCTGTGGCATTTTGGATCTTTTTGTAGGACCACAGTCTTGAAGGCTGGTGTGCAGAATTCACAGTAATTTTGCTCAGTGAAGTTCTCCTTTCCAATCAAATTTTGAATTCTATAACCTCTCTGAAAAGCAACCTAGTACTCAGTGTTCCTTGTCACTCCAGAACTTTTCCTTGTGCCGAAGGTAATTGTTCCATGCTGTGTTATAAGGTGTGATGTTTCTCACAAGTGACATGCAGAAAGATCTATTTCTTTTCATTTTTCTTATAATTATTTACATCATTGTGTCTCTGTGCAATATTTTCCATGCATAAATCCAATTTGTATTCTCTTTTCTCAGATCTTATATTTTCCACACCTCTGAAAATAAACTTCATTTTCTGGATGTTCCCCAACTGCTATGCTCTTTCTGTAGGTTTTTTGTTTTTTCCTGACGTGTAGAATAATACAAGAAGTAGAGACCGTTTTTTACTGAATCAAGAAAACTCCTTTCCTTAAGTCATACTTTTGTTTATGTACTCCCATAAAATATATGTGAAATTTCCAGTGGAACTATTCTCTTCAGCTTATGATCCAGGGAAACCTACAGACCCATTCCTGAACTACTGCCACCACCCATCACTGTCACCGCCCTATGCATGTGTTACTATATATTCTTACCTAAGGTGTTTTTTCTTGTTCTTTGGTTAGGGTAGGAGTATTGTGGGCCTCTGCTTCTATCTTCCAACACCCATGTCCCACTGTGACTGTCCTCAGGCTCTGTTGTAGGTTCCTGTAACAGCAGATTACTGAAGTCAATCTGGAATAGCCACCACTGGTCTCCACTTCCTGCTCCTTGTAGTAATCTTTCTTTGATCTGGATATTTTGTAAATGAGAAACATGTATTTTCCAATTAAAAAAATTATAAACAATATATTTTTTTCAAGAATCAATTTAGTTTCTGGTCACCTATTTTCCATAAGGGGGCAACATGTGGCAAGAAGAATTGAGCTTCACAGGAAGTTTTGTCAGGACCAAAGATTAGATGTATCTTTGCCACTGGATTTTCTTTGCTTCTCTACATCTGAGAAGGAATTTAAAGGCTCTCAACCCTATGGGGTTAGTGTTTTCTAAGAGCGTTATGTCTGATGGCTGTCAAGAAGCTCAGTTTATTTTGCGTACACATGACCTTCAATTGCAACAGTTGTGCTGTATTTCTCTTTGCTTAGAGAGAGAAAAAATATTTGTAAGAAATTTTTTTTTCCTTTTGCTATGCTGTAGCAAGAACTAGTAAAATACATTGTCAGATGAAGCTATACAATTTTGGAAAAAGAATTTAATCAGAAAAGAGAGAGTAGAGGAGGAATATCCTCTCAGTGGTATCTAGATCAGTTCACTGGCAGTTCATCCACTTTTATGCTTTTTTAGCAGTGCTCCACATAGAACTGGGAGAGGGAAAGATGATTTTCCAAGTTGTATGTGACTTTGCTATTTCTGGACCATCCTGACCCTTCACATAAAATAAAAAAAGGCAGAAGCTATCAATACCCAACAGCTAGGATTAGGCAATAAATAATGTTACAGCCATGTCCTATTTCCTTTACCTGTGCCACAGTCTGGGAGTGGAACTGCCAGTGGCACTTTTCTGCATGCAGCAGACAATAAGCCTGCCTGTGCTAGGCACGGCTGGTCATTTTTTGTGATGCAAAAGTGCTAGTGTTGTCCTGTGTGTGTCACAATGATGTGCGCTTGCATGATTACTTTACAATTAGTTTCTCTGACAGATGATAGCAGTGATCATTACCTATCCTGAAAAACACGTAGTATATGTTATGCAAGAAGAGACACTGTGTGATTGTTAGTTTCTCCAAAGACCAGCTTCCCATTATCATTGAAATACTAGGCAGTCTGAGTACGTCTTGATAATCTCTTTGGGAAAGAAAATAACTCCTTTGCTGAAAAATGAGAGAGGTGTGACCTCACAATTACTTTGTCATTCCTCAGGGCTGGAGATCAGCATGTGAAGCACTGCATATCTACCTGAGGCTTGGGATGGGCCATCTGACAATCTACTCTTTTATGCTCCAGTGCTGCAGGTACAAAAAAAGATATTTTAACCTGTATATGATGCTGGTCTTTCTCTTCTCACAGCCTAAGCCTGTTTTTCTTTTCTCCCCCTCTTCCTTTCCAGGCAGGGTAGCCACCACCAGGGCAGCTCTGATTTATTTGACTTTTCTCTTATGTCACTTGTCATTAAACGGCTCAGAAAATCCAGGCCAGGGTCTGTATTGACAGAATGTTTAAAACGTTGACATTGTAAAAAATGGTGGCTTCATATTTGTACGGCCTGCTCTGAACATTCAGCCCCAGTAAAACCTTATGCAGGTAGTTGCTTCTTCTTAGTTGTCTTCTCCTGTGGCTACACAATGTCCCTGCCTTCCATCTGGATTGGAGATGGTGGGCCTCAGGAGACATCTATGAGGAGTTTTGCAAACCATTTCTACCACACTGCCTCTGCTGTGGCTGCAGTAAATCAAAGCTAATTGAGCATCAAAAGACTCAGGTCCAAAGGAATATCCTCAAATGTTAAGTGTGCCCAGTTTCTCTATCTGGCCGCATGACTCCTCTCTTCAACAAACTCTCTGAATTTTAATATCAAATATTTGTTTAAAATTAGAACAAACAAGAATACTAAGAAAACAGTAGAGGGAGATAAAGTGATTTAAAATTCTAAAACTGAAAAAAATTTTCTCTTATGAATTGATACGCAGAACAGATGGTCCTCTTAAAAAAAAAAGAAGTTCAGGCAGAAGAAAGGAGCCTAAAATGAGTTTCTTCTCCCACTGCAGCAGTACCATGACCAGCTGAAAAGATAATGCAATAGATTCATCTGTAGAGTGTAAATGTTCATCCTTTAGGGTTTCTGTCTGTAGAGAAAACAGTTCCAGTTTTCTTAGGGAGTTTTGTTTTGGTTTGAGTTTTTTGTTTGGGTTTTTTTCCCTCTTTTTTTTTATTTTTTAAATTATTTTTTAATTTTTTATTTTGTTTTGGGGGTTTTTTTGGTGTTTTTATTTTGGTTTGGGTTTTTTTGTTGGTTTGGTTTTCGTTTTGGGTTTTTTTTTTTTTAAATTCTTAGTTTCTTCTTGTAATTTTTTCTCACTAACAAGTGTAAAATTAAGCCACATTATCTCATGCTGAAACACGCTGCCATTTGAAAGCTTTATCTGGTCTTTTTAGGATGCATTTTCATTATTAATTTATTTGTAAGAGAGCTAGACAGTTTCTCTACAATAATATTTGAAATGGGATTGTTCCTTGAGTAAAGTTGTGAAGAAAAGGCAAAAAGCAAAGACCTCTTATTTTCTTGATCCTAAAATATATTCTACTTCCAGCCCTTAAGACTTATTCTTGGTAGATTAGTGTGTGTCTAAGAATCTGAATTGTTCTTAGGATTATAGAATCATAGAATCAGATGAGTTGGAAGGGACATCTGAGATCATCAAGTCCAACCCTTGATCCACTACCACCACGGTTACTGGACTATGGCACTCAGTGCCACATCCAGTCTCTTCTTAAACACCTCCAGGGACAGAGAATCCATCACCTCCCTGGGCAGCCCATTCCAATGCCTGATTACCCTCTCTGTAAAGAATTTCTTCCTGAAAGTTCTTCTCCAGAGACTGCTCTGAAAAGCTCACTTGTTCCTAACTAAAATGTAAAACACACTGAAATACCTTTAAAGACCTTTTAAATGCCTTTTAAAAACCTTTAAGAAATTATTTGTCCGCTTCAAAAAACTCAATATTTCTCTTTCCTGACATCTAATGATACACAAGTGGTAACTGAAGGACCAGCTAAACTTCTCTTGAAGTCAGCATTTACATGTCGTGGTGGGGACAACAAGATCTATCAAAAATACTGAGAATCTTGTCTTCTTTTCCTTCTGTATTCTCAACTCTCTTAAACTCCTTTCTGTTCACCTGGGAATCATTCTGAAGGTGGAAGCCATGCAAGTTGTTCTCCTGTGGTACATTTTTGTTTCAAATAATTGGGTTACTAGCTTGGTATGCTGTCACTCTTCTGAGGCATGCTTGTGATACTGTATTTATAGAGAGGGTTGCTTCTAAAACCAACATTTAAAGTCCATTTCAGACTGAACTGGTAAGAACTGTTTGCCAGGTGCCAAAGGGAGAGTATTTTGAGGTAAATAAAGATTTTGAGCCTTCATCTCACAAACCAAAGGAGGCTTCCTCAAATCAAATGCTATTTATTCTAGCTTTGTTATTATGTTTTGTACCCTTCCTTCAATTTGTTTCATTTGGCAGGACTGTAATTACAGGCTAGACATGAACAAGTGTTCATCTGAGGCAAAGAACAGAGAGTGGAGCACAAGAGTCTTGTTGAATTTTCAAGGAGCATTTTTCATGGATCAGCATCCTGTTCTCTAAGCCTGAAAACCCAGGGAAATGAGAAGGCTCTGCTTTTTTCAATTGCTTCTGTTCCCTTCTAAAATTACTATAATCGGTAATTTTAAGGGAACAAAACAGAAAAAGGTTATTCTAGTCACATTGCAACCAAGGGAAAGACCTCACTGGAGGGGCATTAGCCAAATTCCGACTACAGTAATTACAGAAATAGTCATTGAGAAACTCTTTTCTCCTCTACAGAATCAATCCTTTAGAACATTTTGATTTCTGGAAACAGACCACCTGCTGCGTAGGACCCATAAGTCTCCTAGCTAATAATCTTCTCTCCACTTGGACTAATTTTAGCTATTGCCACTTGAAACTTTTAATGGTTTCACCCACCTACTGCCTTAACACAACTTTTACAGCCCCTCTCTAGCACTCTGCTTGTTCATATATCTGAAGATTATAAATAGTTTTATTTGGAAAATGGTCATTGGAGATGGAGGTGGAGAGACAGGAATCATCCGAGAGTAAATAGATTTTTAATTCCCTTCTGAGCACTGAGCTGCTGATTCACTCCCAATCAATTCCCACACAGCCTGGGCTGAGTCAGCCCAGAGGGTGTTGAATAGTCAAGAGCAAAGACAATTCAGAGGATAATGGTTCTGCAAAGTCCAAAACAGAAAAATGATTCAGAAAGGGGAACTAAAAGAAGAAAAATACATAGTGGAGATGGAGACAGAAAAAAAAAAGAAAATAAAAATAGACAAGTAATCCCTATTCTGCCACCTCTGTGTGGGAAATTATGGTGTTCAGGGATCTTAGAGAAGAATCAGAGGTAAATGAAACAAAAGGAGTGGATGGAAGAAGTGAGAAGACATAAAAACCCAAAAATAATATTAGAATGAAATCATCAGGGATGAGAGAGGTGTAGGCAGAAAATAGACTCGAAGTAGGGACAAACTTCCAGGTGTGTCTCAGCCTAGCCACTGACTTCCCATCAACGTAAGCACGTTTCCATCTGTAAATGTCACAATACACAGTCATGGGGACGAAATAGCTGAAGAGAGGACCTACAATTAAGAGCTTTCTATCCTTTAAAGATCAAAGAGCCTGAGATGGAAAAGTAAGACTCATGTCAGAAATGGACACTTCAAAGATATGTGAAATATATTGGAAAGCACATACACTCAGAATAAAGGCAGGCTTCTCCCTTAGAGTCTGCTGTCAATTAAGCAAAGAGGGTGAAGTGGGCCTGAATTCTCCGAATCAGTCTGTGGAACATTTCTACAGCCGTTCATTGCTCTACTACTTCAAAAATTATCTAAGCCTCCTCAGTCTTCATACTGCAGTTCTCTTAAATCTCAAGACCAGTGCTCCAGCCTGCTTAGGCTCAGGACAGAGACATGGCACACTGGAGGGTGTCTTTTTCATGTCTTGTGCAGGAACCTTCCCTCACTGCACTTTGTTCATATGAAAGGCAAGCAGCTGCCATGGTGCTCTGCATTCCATAGCAATGAACTCTCTGCTTGCATTCAGCACTGCTGAGTGTAGGTTGTGCCAAAGTAATATTGCCTCTAAACTCCTTCCTCTTAAAGCTCCTTATTTAAAAATAGTTTATGTACATTTGGCCTGAGCTAGTTTAAGGAGGCCATAGAGGAAGGGTTGTCAACATCAAGAGAGAAGGAGGTTGTTAGCAAGAGAATATATTGCCCTGCATCTGGCAGACGTAAAGCACAGTAATGGTCAGGATTTACGCACAAATTAGTGGTATTGATCCCAAAGCTTTAGGACAAGCACTCAAAGGCATGTCCCTGGTTACACCAGAGCTGGTCTGTACAGAGCTGTATGGATGATGCAAGGAACAATTGACTGAGATGCTGAAGTAAGAAGTCTGTTTTCCAAATGATATATGAGGGGGTAGTGGAGAGAGGGTGGCACCTGACATAATGACTCAGCTTTCAGATGGGTCAGCTTGTCCTCTACAGTTTCCCCCTGGTTCCATCAGTGAATCAAAGAGCACTTCTATGCCCAGCATTATCAACTCAGACAGATGATTGAAGATAGAAAAGGATGAGCCCAGGCCTACATTCTCAATTTAGGAACTAACATAGGTGTTCAAGTGAAGCTGTGACAGTTCCTCCAAGAGCATATTGATTACTTATACGTGAAAACAAGTCTCAAGTAACTGTAATGTGAATGTTTGCATAATAATTAAAACCACCTTATTCATCTAGAGAGTTGAGTTAGACTTAGCATTATATCTAAGCCTGCTGTGTACTGCTCTGACACCTAAAGATTTTTCAGAACTAATGAAAAATAAAATTAACTGTTCTGGTATATTTTTTATAAAGCCACAGTCTTCTGCAAAAGAAAGAGTTGTACCATTGTGGCTTATGGTCTGGTAACCTCTTGAATTTCTTTAGAGGTGTCGTGGGTTTGTCCAGGCGACAGTTTTTCCCCACACCCCCCAACCAAATTGCTTCAAGCTGAGAGAAGGTGCACGCAGACAAAACCAAATCTAACTGGGGAAAAACAACATTAGGATTTATTACTACACAATAAATAAAAACAACTATATCTACTAGAATACTAATTAAGTAAAAGCACTACGTAT
>JAWWES010000094.1:49347844-49361778 GCA_035583135.1 Lophotriccus pileatus
TTTTGTCCCGGAAATCAACCTGGACAAACCATCTCACAGTCCCTCAGGGAGGGGGAACCCTGCTAACCCACGACAGAGGAGGTTGTTTTCTTTAGTTTTGTTATGTATTCACATAGATAAGTCAAATTCTAGAAAGCACTCTTCATACTGAGTAAATACTATTGAGCTTTGACGTGCTCCCTGACTCCTGGCATGCCTGAAGAGCAACTTCCAGAGTCTCAGAACAGCTCCCAAGAAAGTCATGAACTCATGAAATGTAGGTGGTTATTATATCTCTGGGACACTGAAGTAGACCTCCAGAGAGGATATTCTCACTGCTGACTATGAAAAATTATCATGAGGTGGTTACACCCACAGAGAAATTATTATGATTCTATGACTCCATGGCAATGTCTATCAGCCTTGTAATGCTTCTTATCAGATGTGGGTTTAATAAGCATCTTACTGATTTATTTTTATTATTGTCAAACAAGAAATTGATTTGAGACCATGAAAGAGAAACGATTTTCAGAATAAAAATATACATACACATTACCAAAGATAACTGTGGTGTGGCAACAAAAAGGGAAAGTGGCAGGTTTTCCTCTGTTACCAACACAGGCAGTGGGCACTGCACCTGACCTGGTGTACACCTGAGATTCTATTCCATGTTTCTCAGTGCAAGGAGCTAGTAGCAGCAAGAAAGAATCATGGCTATGGTGAGGAGATCCATTTGATTACAGCTTAAGTACTCATATCATGGGACAGCTGAAAAACAAAAGGGACTTTGACAAGCATTTTTGATTTTGGTTTTCCTGCAAAACCAGAGGGTGATGCTGATAGATGAATAAAAACAAAATTGGTGTGGCTGAGATGTGATTCCACTGAAACATTGCCAGTGGCATTTTTGGAGAGCAAACATTGACACAAAGTGAGAAAATTGCACTGTTTGACAGACACCAGATGACCATCAGTAGTTCCACCACTCCTATGTGGTGCAGGCTCCCAAGAACTGTGTGAAGATCCAATACCACCACCCACCACTTTGAGATTGGATAGACATTCCTGGGGTGCCAGAGAGACACGTGCTACTGTGAAGCTCATTCTCCAGTGGGTTACTAATAGACGGACACAAGTCATGGAAGTAGTGAGTGAATTAACTGCTTTCATCTCATCTCAACATAGTGGAAGAGGCATAGAAAAGTCAGAAGCATGGCAAGGGGTCAGACTCGGAGGATGTGTGGGCACAGGCATTTGTATGCTTCAACCACTTAGTCTCTATCGGGAGCAGCATTTTGCTTGAGTGCCTTCAGGCGTTTCACAGTCTATGGAGGACTAACGCCTGATAGACTCAGTGGCCCTCTATATCACCTCTTATTAGTGATTGGATCACCTTTTATTTTAATTGGATAAAAAGCTGTCCACAGACTTAAGGGGCTAGGAAACTTTTTTTCTCTTGCCTCTGCAGAAAATGAGTGAGACAATGAAAAGTGTCTTTAGCAGTAGCAAGAGGAAATTGTTTCGATTTTAGTCATCCCATTTTTAGCTCTTGGTAAGGATATACTTGGGTCATGAATTCTCCAGCGAATACAGTAGTCGATTAAAATTCTCCCACCCAAAAATATCAAAGTGAGGCAACAGAGCCAACACAGACATGGTAAAGAAAAAGTCCTCTCTATTGCTGTTGACCAGGTGGTGATGTGTCAAAGGTTGAATCTTAGGGGTCTTTTTCAGCTTAGAAGATCCTGTGAGTCTGTGGAAAAAGAGATGTACCTTTTCTTTCATCTCTAATAGATACTACCTTTCAGAGACATAAGTGTGATTAAAATTAGTTATTTGGTTCAAATATGTTATTCTGCTCATGGTACCTCATCAATATGGTACAATTTAGTAGGTCCCTGATTAGTACAATAAAGGAACAGCCCTGAGAAATGTCAGTGCTATTAAGGTTGGCAATAAAACTCTCTGATACAGCAAGTGTTACCTATCTTTAAATGTCTGCTATTACATTTAGGGTGAAACTTACCAGAATGAATCACTTCAGAGAGAAGGTGAAATCTGTAAGCTGTTTTTCGAAAAAAAAAAACCCAAATAGGCAAGTAGCACTTGCCTACTTCAGTCATTCTTCACAAATAAAAGATATATGCAAGGTGGTGCTGCTGTTCCCCCCTTAAAGGCAATGAGTAATGCAGGTTGTGGTAGTGTGGAGGAACAGAAACCCTGTTGGCAGATATGCTGCCTGTGTCAGGACTAACCAGGCTGCAGATCCTGCTAGGGGGAACAGTGAATTCTGCTAGGCCAGCTGCAGAGCAACTAGTTCATCCTGACATTGACCAGAGTCATGACCACTCTGTAGGCACTGCTCAGCTCTGTTTGTCTTCTTCCTGGGCTGGAGGCCTTAAACCTCAGCGAGAAGTGTGTACTGCTATCTCCAAAATCAGATAGAGTTCTTCATGCCTTACCATGCTACAGGCTTAAGGCATTCTTTGCTCAGCTCACTCTTAGGCATGAATGGCTCAAAGCCATCTGAGTGGGTACAAGGGCCTCCAAGAAGTTGTGAGTCCTGGGCACATCTTCTCTCCCACCCATTGCATGGTGTACTTTGCATTGCTACCTAACACCCTGCTCCACAGCCTGTTGCAGTTTTCTTTTCTGCTTTCCCCACACGGCTGTTCTGGATTGATCTGCCATTAACTAACAATGTCTGAGGGGTGAGGAACAGAAATGGAAGCTCCTGAAAAGCTACAGCAGTGGGAGACATGTCAGCTTGAATTGTTCCTTGCTTCAGAGACTCTTTGGTATTATTATAGCTCTTATACTATAAACATGACATGCATTTTATAATTTACACGCTTCAACACATGCCTAACTTCAGAGGACTGCTCCCATAATTAAAGTCTGTGTTTAAGTGTGTTTCTTAATCAGAGACTGAAGGTAAATGCATTATATAATAGGAATTAATACCACCTTGACACACTAATAAACTGCTAATTGGTTTCTGCCTATTTGCTCTGATAGGATTTAAGTAAAAAAGAGAATACTTGCAAAACAATTTGGGGCCCTTAACAAGCAGAAACAATTTGGGGCCCTTAATAAGCAGAAACAATTGGACTTGCCTTAACCCATTATGTTTGACTGGAAAAATTATATTTGTTTTTACTAATGGTGTAATCAGTTGTGTCCAGGTTAGGTGGAAAGCTTTTTATATCAGCTAAGAGCTTAATGTATTAAGAAAACTTTGAAAGTAAGTTTTTTTAATAGCTCACTGTTCAGTGGCATGGTTCTGGTCTGTGACAGCTGTGGATCTGCACTCTTACTCGGGTTTCCTTTTGAAATAAAAAAACCTGTTGAAATAATGATAAATCAATATATCTATATATATAAAATACACACACATATATACATAGGATATGTATATATACACACACACACATATATCACAATATATATAAATATATATATATATACATATATTTTCTGCCCAGAAGGCAAAAAGATTTTTTTTGCTGAAAGTGTTAATTTTCTGTTCAAAATGGAACATCTCAATAGTTGGAAGAGTGAAGGTATCATGAGTAAGAAGCTTGCACCTTAACATAAAGACAACTGGAAATCTCAGGGTTGAAAGAAAAAAAATCCACTCTTCAAGGAAAAAAAAAAAGGAATGAGTGGAAAAAAAAAAGGAAACAAAGGCACAATCCAGTTAACAAAGTAACGTACTGAAATAACCTATTTTCTGTTAGCAGCCTTCATGTGGAAGAGACCAAGTCCAAAACTATTGTCCACAAGTGTCTGGCTTGGGATATGTTTTAACTCTGTTCTGTGGGATGAAGTACATTATGAAGAGAGTGTGTCTTATGACTTAAGGCAATGTTCCATACCCTCTGGAAAACAGAAGACTCTTCTAGGAGTTTGGATCACTATGTGCAGAATGTTTGATCATCTGGAAACTCAGATTATAGAGTCCTACAGAGAAAGACAGATTATAGAGTCCTACAATACTCTGAGTTGGAAGGGATGCATCAAGATCATTGAGTTCAATTCCTATGCAGGACACGCCAGGAATCACAGCATGTATCTGAGAGCATTGCCCAAATGCTTCTTGAACTCAGATACTCCTACTATAGACCACTACATCAGTATGATGGATATCTGAGGCTGGGTACTAGGTACTTTAGTTACCCTATGCCACACTGGACTTAAGAAGTCCACTAGAGTTTAATGAGAATACTTGAAGAAAAAATATTTTCCTTCACTTTATTGACTTGGTAAAAGTCTTAGGATACTATGCAGTTCAGAAGAGCAGAATAAGTAAAAAACAGATAGCTGAGCTAAGCCTTTAAGTGAGAACAGTGGGTTCTCTGGGGATCAGATCCTGAGTTGAACATCATGACATTTGAAAAACCTCACAGCAGTTCCTCTGTCTGGATACCTTCAGTCAACATCCTCAGACAGGGATTTCATCTGGAGCTGGAGTGCATTAGCATTTGAATAACCTTCTTTTTCCAAATTCTGAGCTCTCTCCAAACTGTTGTTCTTAATGAATCACACCGTACCAAATGGTTCAATGCTTATCTTGCAACAGGGTACTGACTCAAATGTTAGTACAGTGAAGGAGCAAAGTGCTCCTCCATTTGAAGCATTGTAATATACAGCAGACCCTTTACTAATAGGTCTCTTTCACTGTTATACTGGAGAAGCAGTTTAGAAAAAAAAAGAAAGAAATTAACACTCTCTGTTGTACTTATTTATTTGTATTTCTCCAGCTTAAATCACACTTGTTCTTGATGACTCTGCTCCCTTAGATGTCAGCTCTCCAGCTTCCCTCAAGCACAAGACAGGCAGAAAAGCTCCTTTCTTGTGCATTTCCACCAGCTATGAGTGCAGGAGCACTAAACTGGTGATTTTATACCAGTTATATATGATCAAGGGGGAAAGCCCTCATGCTATACCAGCCAGGGCACACTAACAGTTTCGTTTTTATTAAGGTATCATATGTCAGTTAGTGGAGACAGAAGCTGCTCACAGGTTGCTCCTCTGAGAATATCCTTTTCTAGTTCCACCATTTACAAACACCACCATCTTTCTGTGCTGTTTTCCTTTCCATTGAGATTGAGGATGTTTGGAGTAGGCAGGCTTGTGAGGCATCTGCACGGCTTTGAAACAGTTCCAGGTCTCCCACCAAGATAAACCAGCTGCCCCATAGCAGCCTGGATCAGATCCTGCCACATCATCAGTATAAACAGGGAGCAAACAGACTTTATTGAATTGGCTAAGCTTTCAATTAAAATAGTAGAATGCTAAAACATTACGAATGCTAAAACATTACAACTGCTAAAGCAGTGAAGTGAGGACAGGATAAAAATGGTTTTAGAAACTATCATGAAGAGACAGAAAAAAGAGCTCTTAAAGAAACCCAAGAGCATAATACATCAGATATATCAGGGAGAAAAATAAGCACTAGGAAAGAAAAATATATTATTATGATGATAAAAGGAACTATTTTAGAGTGATTGTCTGCAGACTCCAAGATCAAAATCTGACTAATTTCTTTTCCCAGAACTGTGAAAGAGATGATTCCTCCACATGAATAATCTGTTTACCACCTATTTCCTGTGTTCTTCATTACTGAGACATTGCAGAAAGAACTCTGAATTTTTTTCTTGGAAGCCAGTAATTGCCAGAGTAACACCTGAGGCTCTCATGACCGATAGGTACAGAGGTCTGTACATTAGGGGAGAAATCTGATGTTCTTAGTCTGGTCATAGGCCTGGGCTTGCAGAAAGCTAAAAAATGTTTCTTCTTCCTACATGTTCCCAAATGACCAGCCTTCATAATATGTAGTATTGGTCACCCTGAGCTAGAAATTCCTGTTGGGAAATAAAGGTGGATCCTTCCTCTGGAGCTGCATGGGGAGGTATAAATAATAAATAAACCTATAAATATAATAAACCTATAATAAATAGTTCTTGGGTGTGTAGCAAACAAGAGCATTCATATGAAAACACTTAAATAACTAGTTTGAGAGACCATGGAATATCACATTCCCAGCACAGCAGTCTTTGAAGCCTATAGAAGATGGTTAAGCAATACTGGATGATCTAACTAAGCTGTATGACCGGATAATTGTTTGCATCTGCATGGCAGCACAGTGTGTGGTCAGCTCTCAGTTTTGTAAAGCAGTGTGCATGTCTCAATCTTTCTGTGTTGCATACCAAACAGTGAATAGCTGAGCTCAGAACAGCAGCAATGATGGACGAATAAATGTTCCTCTCAGTGTGGTAAACCCAAGAAGACACACTGAAGACTTTGCAGGGAACTGGGAGTTTTATATTAAATATTCTTAGCCCAAAGTGACTAATCTGATTAGCTTGTGAGTACTCTGCTTTATCTAACTCCTTTTATTGCTATTGTACTGGATTATAATCTCCCACAGTCCTTGCTAAAACCTGTAACTGCTCATCTTCTTGACATCATTTAACACAGCTTGAGCAACAGATCTCCTGTGACTCTCCTTGCACTCAGAAAGCTGAGGGAGCTACCTCACCCTTTTTTCCCCCCTACTTCTGCAAAAACGCATCCCCTTTGTGAGCTTTTATTTCTTTATTTGTCAAGAAAGATGCTCTCCTTCTGCAACTCCCCTTCTACCTTGCTTCCTGCTGTTGTGTGCCCTTACTCTGTCACATCCACCTAAACCAAGCAAAAGCAGGAATAGAGAAATGGGATCATGCAGCCTTTCTCAGCTGAGTCAGTGTTTGGCTGTTACCCATCTGCTTGATTTCAGGCATTTTGGAATTTTAAATTCTCTTTCACCATCCACAATAAGAAAACATTCTAGCCATAATTTGCAATGAATATGAAAGGAGAATTTTTGTTCTCCTTTTCAAAACAAGAAACAAGCCAATACCACAGATGGCTGGGAGCCCTTCAGAAGGACCTTGACAGGTTGTAGAGATGGGCAGAGAACTGTCTGAAACTCAACAAGGGCAAGTGCAGGGTCCTGCACCTGGGGAGGAGCAACGCCAAGCACCGGTTCAGTCTGGGGCTGATCTTCTGGAAAGCAGCTCTGTGGAATAGGATCTGGGCGTCTGGTGGCCAACAACCTGCCCATGAGCCAGCAGTGAGGCCTTATGGCTGGGAAGATTGATGAGAGGAATTGGAGTATCTCTCTTGTGAAGAAAGGCTGAGGGAACTGGGCTTGTTCAGCCTCAAGAAGAGGTGATTGAGAGGAGACCTCATCAATGTACACAAGTATCTGAAGGGAGGGTGTTAAGAGGATGGGACCAGGCTCTTCTTGGTGGTACTGAGCTGTAGGATAAGAAGTGGCATGGGACAGCAACTGATGCACAGGAAGTTCCACCTAAACATGAGGAAGTAGTTCTTTACTGTGAAGGTACCATGCACTGAACAGACTGCCCAGAGAGGTTGTGGAGTCTCCCTCTCTGGAGATATTCAAGAATGACTTGTATGGAATCCTGTGCTCTGGGATGACCCTGGTTTAGCAGGGAGGTTGGCCCGGATGACCCACTGTGGTCCCTTCCAACCTTACCCATTTTGTGATGTGTACAGAAAAATAATGAAGAAAGAATTCTTTTTAAATTTACTACATTATATAAACAGCTTTTGTACTAGATACAAGAAAGGGCCAGAATGGTCAAGAGACTCTATAAATAAGAAAATTGCAGGATTTAACCAGGAGGTCAGGTTCTGCTGCCATTGCATTTATATAGCTGAAAATTCAGTGTGTCAATTTTCAGCAAATAAAGCATGTGCCATAAAAAGTTTTGCAAGAAAGATCACCAATGAGAATTGCAGATACTACAAGATTCTAGAAAAACTTGTGTCACCTTTCAAGCTTAAAGCAATAGAAATTACAATTTTATATCTTGTTATCCTCCCAGATCCCTAGGATTTATTGATAGACAACTATAGAAAAACTGGGAAATTACTAAAAGTGTGGTTTGGAATTTGCTACCGATTTTAGCCATAGTACGTCCTTGTCTTGATAATGATATCCACAATGGGATTTTATTGCAAGCCACAGGAGCAGTTAATTCTGCTTTGACTTTTTTCCAGTTATCATGAGTCTTCACTTTCAGGATGTTAGAATACCTTTTATTTTTAGAAACTGCCATTAGAGATCCAATCCCTGTAGTAGCACTTAAATACCATTACCTTTTAAAAATTTTAACCCAAATGCTGTTCTAACTCACAAAGACAAAAACTGACCCTTCTAATGATATGTAAACTCACAGCAAACCAAACAAAGATAATGACCATTCTGGACATGTGGTATTAGTTCTGTATCTCTGAAGCAAGATAGATCCTCAGAAGATTGTCTGAACACCATTCTGTGAGTTCCTCTGAGTCAGCTTTCACCTCTAAACAGACATCTCATTCAACAGAACCTGAACCTAGCTAGAGGCTGTAGTAATAGGCACACCTTGTGACCTCGTAGCCAAGACAGGAAAAACACTAAGGGTTCTGGTGCAGAGAAAGGGTCTTGTTAGATTAGTTGTTGATATCCATGGGTTGCAGGACACTCTGGCAGACTGGCATCTGCTGTCTCTCTGCACTTGTGCAACACCCGCCCCAAACAGAACCCTGCTCCACGGCAAGGGACAGCCCTCTGCAATAGCAGTAAAGATGATTTCTTCATCTTCTGAGACTTACGAAGACAGCGTTCGGTCTTTAACAGGAACTGCTACTTTAAAATATTGTAATGGAACCCACAAGTCACCAGTTTCACCCATCACTGAGATTTAACAGTGTAGCTCTCAGGAGGATTTTCATCACTTTTTTTCTTTCATCTACGAAATTCTGAAGGTGTCTCACTATAGTCTGTGGAAGCCTTCTCAAAAATCTTCCCTGCACTAAGGTCCTAATGCTGCTGATGAGCTATGTTCAGTTGTGTTTAAGAACCAGGTAAAGATTCACCCTATTCCTATTAGACCCTGGACTTCAGGAAACACTCCAGAGATTTCAATCTTACAGAATTTTTTGAAGATTTCAGTGATAATACTCTTCCAAAAGGATAAGACTAAGATCTTCTAAGACATGAAAAAATGATTGTCTTATCCACCCAAAACATTAGCTGTGTTTCAGCCAGGTCTGTTCCCCAGGGGCAGCTCTTAACCAGTGTTGCCTGTACTTTATGATGATCCAGCTTTTCATCAGAATTTGTTTAAGTCTGGGTAGGTCATACTCTGCCATCTGATAGTTAAAATCACCTTGCCTAAATCTTTTTGGTTTGGTGTTTCCCAGTCCCACATGCTATAAAGAGAGCTACTTATGGCAGGATGGAATTTACCCCTAAGCCTGTGCAGTGTGCTACCCTGCTACTTTCAATACACAGATGCTGAGGTGGCCTGGTAATGCTCTCTGATATAGAGGGATTGTCCTGGTGAGCAAGATGGAGTCTCTGAATTGTTGTTTGTTTTCTTTTAATATGGGCATGCACTGCTCTCTCTCACAGCCTATTTGCTTGTAGACGAAAATATTGTGAAAGAAGGACAGCTCCTGTCTATTCAATCTGCAAGGTGCTTGTGATCTGCTGAATCAATTATGACATTGACTGTATTGTTCCCTAAATATTCTTTGCCTAAGCTTTAGTGTCTGATAATCAGCTGAAGAATTTGCTGCAGGTTTCCATTTCTGTCTGTGTAAGTTTTATTGCACCTACCAACACCAAAACTGCTGACATCTGCAGCAGTGTCAGTGGGCTTAGAATGACATCAAATACAGCTTGCAGGACATGATCAGGAGAAATCTTCACAGGTGTTTCTAGGTCTTCCCTCAAGAAACTATCTGAGATCAGGCTAGACCTGATAATCCTCTGTAAGAGGATTGCATGGGGGACTGCCCCTGTCCTGATATATTTTTAGCTGTGACATTTCAGATCTGACCCATTGCGGATGTGCTCTTTTGTTCATATATCAGTCAGACATGCTAAGAATAATAGCTGACTTTTCTGCATGATGTGTGCTACTTTCACATAATTTTAGTCCAGCATCCTCAATTGTCTTCTAACTGCCTCCTGTGGATGTGACTGTTTATCTTACCTAAACATCTTATGTACCACAGTCCAGTCCCTTTTTTGTGTTGGGGAACAGCACTCCTTTATAGAGTGTCTGTAGCCCCTGTGACACTTTCCTTGATCCTTGTTAGATCTGTACAGACTTTGTACAGACCTATCATGCATCTTGGCTTTGTAGCTTGTCAAGGATTTTGGTTCAGATTAGGTGAAGTATCTGCCCCTTCAGATACCAAGGAAAGTGACTCTGAGCCATTTCAGTCATGACTGGAATGGGAAAGTTACCTTTGGAAAAGTTACCATGACTACTGTTATAATCCCGTGAATAGAAGCTTTGCTTTTTATATAAAGAAGTATTCAGATACTGACTTACAGATATCACCTCTCCTGAGGAGTTCTGCAATTCAGTAATTATCTCAGGAATAACACACTGACCACCTTTGTTTGGAACCTACTTCCTCTGCTTTGATCTACTTTGTGTTCTAATGAGCTTACTCCTGGTTTTCTGGTGATCTGACAGACCTTACTATTTGTTGGTTCTTCATCACAGCTGCTTCTGCCTTCTGCTTCCAGATTCAGAGTACTTGCTCTGCACATATCTCAGGGCTGACAGAGTTAGATGCCACGGCAAGATCCCCATCACCCTTACTGTTATGTGTTTACTTCAGACTTAGCAGAGTTAGCTTTCCCTCTAGCTATTTGTGTTGGCACCTCCAGCAATAGCATTTCAGCCCCAACATTCTTTCCAGGCCAGGAACAGCAGGGTATTTCCCTTCTGACTGCTTCTGACAATTTCCTACAAGGTGAAAAGAGAAGGAATATGTACTCTAGGCCCCTAGACAGGCGTTGATTTACATGTTTGGAGTTACAGGTCTAGACTAATGACATTTTGAAAGTGCAAATATGCACATTTTTTTAACGCACCTTCTGTCATCCATCTCTGGAAACAGACAATCAAAATGTCTTGCAGGTGAAGCTAGGTCCCATGGCCTCTGGATATTATTGGTAGTCAGTTATTTCTTAGTCAGTTATTTCTTTTTGAGATCTAATGTTGAAAAAAGCAAGTACTACTCAACAAAGCTTCAGGAGTGGGCTCCTTTAGGGGAATTTCCCAGTTGTAAATTCAAGTGTTATTTACTGTCTGTGTAAGAAATCAGTGTAAGAAGACTAAGCATAAGACCCTGTGAAAGGAGAGTGGAATTTTATTTTGCAATTCTCTATGTAAGTTGTTTCTAAGCACTGACATTCTCATAAGCACATATTCCAAAGCAGCAAGACACTTAATCAATTTTTCTGTTCGTTTTCTTTCCCAGGTTTGTGCATTTATGCAGCTATGGTCTGTTGTCCTGTTAGGAGAGCTAGAAGAAGCACAGCATATGCACCAAGCTATACCTCTGTTATCACCCTCCTTGCATCACAGCATGGCTTCATCGGAGATGACACTGGTTGGCTTTGTTGTAAACAATACCTTCTTCTGTGTTGATCACTTCTATTGTTTACAGTCATCCCCTTGGCTGAGAGCACAGTCCATTCTTCTAACCCTTGCCCTTTTTAATTTTTCTTCTGCTTTCACATGCATATTTCCACTACATTAGAATGATCATATTTCTATTACAAATCTCTGAACCTGCCAGTAGGATAGCTTGGGGTTGGAGATTTTCAAAGGATACAATATGGCAGGTTTTTTCTCTAAGTGTAGTCACACACTAATGCCAGTACAACTCCACTCTGGGTATCTTAGTGGTACTTGTTTTCATAAAATACTGAGTTGCCTTTTATGTTCTTTAAGAAGCCATATATTCCCAGTACTTGTGGAGGTACTAGGCCTGGATCTTTCTTCAAAGAAAAACATCCGGAAATTAATTTGGAGGAGAGTACCAGTAGAAAGCCACACTTCAGGGTGGTTCATTTGCTGTGTACACACAGAACTGGCTTCTCTGTTGAAGCTTTAGCCAGGGTATGAAGCAGCCATGACTGCCATTGAAATAAGACATGCCTGGGATGAGAACATCAAAACATATTCCGCATACATAGCCCAACAGCCCCTTGAGTGACAGGCACACTGTGCCATCTGCTGTCTGCAGCACAGCAGAGGCATGCCAGTCATTTTCAGCAAACAGAAATGTTGGCATGGAACAGCAAGTGGTAATACTTTCAGTCTGTTAGTAGAGCTTTCTTCATTCTTTAAGAAAATCCATCCTTTTGGTTTCTTGCCTTAATCTTTTGGGTATCACAACTGGGCCTGTCTTTATTTAAAAACTCCTTCTGTTTCTGCTGAAGAAGCATATTTCTTAAACACTGAGCTCAAAAGATCTCAGTGATAAACTGCTGAACTTCCAGAAAATGTCATGATGAAATCCTTGTGAGACATATGCTCCAAAGACCTTCCATAAAATATACCCATTTTCTTTCACTATGAATAAAGGTTACAGAAAAATGGCTCTAACACTGGTTATAGTGTAAGCAAACAAACTACATGCAAAACAATTCTAGCAGTATAGTTACTCTACAGTTTTGCATGAAAACATCTTTATTAGCTGTAAAAGCAAAATTAGAATCATCTGCAGGATTTTTCAGTAATTCATTTAATTTCCTGTTTTCTGAGTTTTTTGACTTCTAAAGCATGATTGTTAAGGGAGAGGCTGAAAGTATCAGCTGCTTTTCTTTGAAGATAATACAGGAACCTCAGGAAACTTAAATTTCAAAGATTAGCCATTTCATAAGAGGAACATATTTTACCAAGTCCATGTACATTCCAAATAGTGAACTGACTCTCAACAAAGCTGTGCTGACCAGCAGCCTTCATCTGTTTTTAAAAAAGGAATAAATAATGTTTTTCACATATGCAGAGGACCAGAAAAAAAGGTATATGCATAGTTGTGTAACAGTGGCAGAAAATAGCCACCTGCCACCTTTAACGTATCAAAATAGTAGAAGTTCTCTACCCCCACTGCCCCCTAGTCCCACCTTCTTCCCAATGTAAAGATCAGGTCTTCAGTGATGATCTCTTCCTCATCAAAGCATTGCAACTGTTTTTCTTCCTACACCCCAAATCCAGAGCTAGAAATGTTCCCTTCAGGGACGCATGAGTACATTATTGGGAAGTAGTGAAGCCATCACTCCAGGTTTGCCTAAAGAACCATGAGGTTTTCTCTCTTAGTGTACAGATCTTTGGCAGTTCTGCCCTGTCCCTGTGGCATCCCTGGGCCTGTACAGACTGTGGTCTCACTCCCGTTAGTGAACTCCAGCTTATGTTCCTTCATCTGGCCTTTGGAGAGCCTCCAAAAGCTGGCAATTAAAAGGGAGCAGCATGAGTGGGCCACATTTAAAAATAATTCCTGATGAGAGATGTGGAAACTTTCACATGGATTCCTCTTAAAGGCTTGATGCAGAAGAGATGAATGAGATGAATGGTAGTAATAATGCACATGCCTTTATTCCTGTGTCACCTGCTCCCAGGGCCCCATGACACCACACTGTGATTTAACCTGAGTGTCAGGGTTAAGATCAAGAGCAGAGAGTGCCATCTCACAAAGACAATTCATTTCCCCTCCAGAAGTGGAGCAGGTTCAGCAGCCAAGCCCTCTAACCAAAGTAAATCTTTCAGGGGCTAAGATCAGAAATTATCACTTGCTACCACCCCTAGATGTCAATAGAATGCCCTGGTTGCCCTATTCAACATATGCTAAACTTCTGCACAGGCTGCTCCTTTGCTCTCACATCAAAAAAGCAGCTAAGTAAGAGAAGAGGAAGGGTCCTCAAAGAAAAGCTTTTATCTAACTTCAAAGGCAGGATCTTCAGAGAATGATGGATTAATGAGCTCATTAGCAAACAAGTTCCATGCCTCTACAGACTACAGCTATATATGACTTCTGCCACTAAAACCTTTTAATTCTTCTCTTATTTGAAGTCCAGATCCCTTGAG
>JAWWES010000094.1:49365684-49376009 GCA_035583135.1 Lophotriccus pileatus
GACTTAAGCTGTCAGCAGGTGCTGTGCCAAAGGTACTTCGTGGTCTAGAAATCACTCCTGCCACATACTGCATCAGTGTAGTCTTGATACACTTACACCGAGCCAGGAAATAAGTCTGGATGTGGAAAAGCAAAAGGAAGATTAGCTCACCATAAGAACAACTATCTCCTGCAGGAGAAATGTGTGAGGCCAGGTGGAGAAAAGGACTATCTTGAAGAGCCAAGCCTAGGGTGGATAAGTATGAAGGCCAGGCTATGAGAACAAACTACCTACAGCTGCCAGGTTTGAGCCTCTTCTCTGCATTACACATTTTGGAGCTGGTTGGGTTGGAAGACGCTGGGATCTCCACATTCACCAGTTATCAGTATTAATTGCTATTTCAATTGTGTCTTGATACTGCTATAACAGGGACTCATCACCAGCTACCCATGCTTTGTGAAGTGTTGGGATCCTAGCAGATTCATCAGACCTGGTTTTATTCTACCAGGGTAGAACTGATATAGGGAGAAGTCTCGCTTAGTTTACAGCATCAGTCTTAGCCCTTGTATCACCTCTAAGGAAGAAGCTCAGAGCTACTGCAGGTGATATAAAGTCTGCATCTGACAGCAGATGAAATAAAAAGGTATTTTGGAAAAGTGGGAGAAAATGGTGAATTGCTGTTGACTTCATCTAGTCAAGAAGCAAGGCCAACTGGAAACTCCACATAGAAAGCCTTGAACTCCCTTTCTTGAGGCATCTCAAGCATGCAACAACACACTTATGCTAGCTTTTTGGCCTATTTAATACTGGAGAAACTCCTGAGACATAGGGCTGTCAAATGAAGTACAGCACACAGAACCAGTTGGAAATCCAAGTATAACAGGATAGCACACTGCCCGGTGTAGGAAATGTTTTACATGTGTTTGTCTGCTTATTGTAGCAATTTCCAATTTGGGGTCATGAAGCATTCAGTTACCTCCAGAAGTGATAATGCTTAAATGACGAGGTAGATAGGAAAGCTTGTCATACCGCCTTGTTGATTGGGGAGGTTCTTTGTGCCTTGTAAAACCTAAAAGCTCTTGTTTGTCACCATCTCTTCTAAATTATCTTTCTATGGAGGGTTTTAACAATGTGAGAAGTAATTACAAGCAAATATGGAGGTTTTCTCCATCTGCTCATATTTTAAATCCACAGGTGGTCTAGCGTAGCACACAGAATTTGCAATAGGTTTTACTCTCTGCTATGTACAGTACAACAAATTTAAACCTCTAGGAAGGTTTGCAGTAGGTGGTAGTGGATTTCTGTATCAGTCATCCCCAGACCCCACCATGCCTTTGCAGGACAAACTTCAAAGCTTCCAGAATGTTCTCTGGCAACGAAGACAGAGCATGACTTCTGCAGGAAGGGATGGAAAGCTCTGGGCTGGGTGCAGGGAAGGGACTGTTGTGGAGTACACGATTCACAGCTAATAAGCAGGGCAGGACACCACCAGATGTGCCACCCATCTTCCTTTACTCCTGAAGGACTGAATAGCTACACTGTTTATAAAGTCCCTGCAATGGTGTCCAAAGCAATCCTGACCTGGAAAAAAATTGTATTTTCCTTTCCTTAGTTAAATGTTTCATCAAGTTAACTAGACTGGAAAGACAGACTTGTGCTAAAAAATACTGGCCTATATTTCTGTTAGAGAAATTAGAAGGGCTTATAACACAAAGACATATACTTAAGATCACCTTATGAAAACATTTTGATTGCCTTTTCAGCTAGTGTTAAATTTCCAAAATTTAAAAAACTGCTGATGTTTGAGAAATTTGGTGGTTTTTCCTGTGGCAGGGACACAGCTGAATCCTTTTGTTCAGGAGGAAGCAAAAAGTGGGTCTGTCAGAAAATGCTACATATTTATACAACAATCAGGCCTGCTCAGATGACACATCTGTTTTTTCAGACATTGGCAGAAATGCCATCATAACAGCAAAATTTTGTTCCCAGAATCACTTGAAAAAGGAAAGGGGGGAAAAAAAAATCCAAGTAAGCTAGTCACTGTCTCCACCTGGAGGCAAAAGGCTGTCTCACCTAACCAATTTGTCCCATAGCACAAGTCACACTCCTATTCACACAGCTGGGCAATCTACTGGCAATAGGAGAGCCTCCAGAACTCCCTTGTGGGGGTTCCCCTGCAGCATGAAGAAGACAACAGGGTATTCAAGATATTTGCCAAAAGCCCCTGGAAAGCCAAGTATTGTCAGTTTCAGGTGTAGTATCAGGGATTCTTCTTCCTTGTGGGCATAATACGACTGTAAGAAAAGCATTACCGCTATTTAAATAACAAATGTTAACTTCTAATTGTTTTGAAATATCTCTAGTTTTCAAAGGGCTGCAGGAGAAATATCTGTATTCCTCAAGAAGTTTTTTTTCCATTCATGATAAATTCTTCCTCTAATTCTTTCCTCAACACTTTCTTTTTCCTCTCTTTTTTGAGTCCATAGGATCACACCAGTGGTCTTTATCACTTCATACCACAGCACAGTTAGCCTGAAGTGAGTTTGAGCCCAGAATGTGGAAAGCATGTGCTAAGTGTGAACTACTTGCTGATGATATGGACCAAAGTCCCCCCCAAAAAAGCACCACTAGGCCCACCAATTAATGTTAAATGCTTATTTGACACCAGGTCATTTCTCAGTCTGTGTGGAAAAGGGTGACTGTGGTCCTGTTTGATGTCCCAACCAAGGTCTGATCTGCAGAAGATCCCTGCTTAGGCAGTCAGAACAGCAATTGCTGAAGAGAATCAGGTGAAATAAAGTGTGCCTAAACTCCCGATCCATGAAATTCATTCTTCTGCAAGTCACACTGTTACCCAAGCCTCTCTGATACCACTGGGCTTTGGTGGGGCAAAGCCCTGCTGTGAACCACGCACATTCTCAGCACAGACCAGCAAAATTCAGTAGAGAGTTAGGTCAGTGCTTGGGTAAACTGTGGCTTTTCTGGAAACAGCTCAGACAGAGACTAATATAATTCCCAATCATGAAGGCATGCTGTCCCTAAAGAGAAGATATCACATGTCGCAGCTTTCTCTGTACTCTCTGACAGGTCGTGGGGACCACACCAGGAGCCACAGGGAAGGCAGGACTCTCAAATGGATCATGAAACTTGACTTTGGTTTGTTTTTTGTCCCCCTGCTGTCTAGGAAGTGGTCCAACTTTTCCATCTGCATGGCTTGAACATTACAGGGAGCAAACTGGGAAGACAATGGAGCACAATAGAGACAAGGGTGAGAGACAATTCTTTCATCTCCCTGGAGGAATTCTGCAAAAATGTATGAAACTAGCAAATTTTAGCCAGCAGTTTCAAACAGAAAAAACCAGCATGATAAGGTTTGAAATGCTTTGAAATGCTGAGAGGCTGGGAGGGCTGCCCAGATCTCTGAAGGAAAAGCCATGCATACAAGAGGCATGGTCCAGTGGAGGTGCACTGGTACGCAGTGGGAGGATGGTCTCAATCTGCAGAAGGAAGGACTTCAGTATCCCACGGCCTCATACGTAGTTGTGTGTCTACAATCAAGTAATGAGCCTTGGTCATCCTCCACCTGCCAGTCACTTAACCATCCTCAGATTCCTGCTCTGTGTGTGTGTGTCTTGTGCTCTCAGCCCCACTGAGAGGCTGGGATGGGGCTTCCAGGCCTGTGAACACTGAGTGCGCAAGCTACCATGGTGTCATTTAGGTGTCTCCACTGTCAATAGGAAAATTGGAAGAGAGATGAGATGAAATTGAGATAGTATCTGAGGCAACAACACCTAAAAACCCGCATCAGGAAGGAACTTAGCTATATACTCAGCATCACCCCACAAGTTAAGCAGACTGGACATAGACACGCTGGCCTAGAAGTTTCATCATGTGGGAGTCCTGCTGCTATCATGAAGTCTGTATCTGAACCTACCTGTCTTCAGCATTTCAGTGTGAGGAAAGCTCAGGTTCATTTTTGCCTCTGTGTTCCCAGGGAGTATTATGGTAGTTGTTATGTCAAAGGATGCCCAATGTGATGAGTATTTGTGTGAGAGCCACACTTTGTTCACTCTCACCTGCCAGTGTCAGTCACCACCACTGTCCTTTTGCTCCAGCAAAAGGACAAATTCAGTATTTATTTAGCAAGCATGAGAGCAGAGCTGCCTAAGGAGTTCTGTGCTGCCTTTTGGACACTCATGTTTCATGTGAGTCCAGCCATGGCTGTCACATACAGACTTCCTCCAGCAGTGCTGCCTCCAACGCAGTGCCTACATCTAGTCTCTCTCCAGACTGGGAGCTGCTGGAGTTTCAAAATGTTGCAACTGGAGTGAATATGTAGTAAAATTTACGTCAACAGCAACCACCCCATCACTTGTCAGCTCTTGCAAATGAAACAGGACAGTATTTGGATGACAGCCCTCCAAGGATGACGCACATGTTGCAACTTATGGTGGCATTGGCTGACTAAGCAAAGTCCACTTTAAAATAATATAATTGGAGTGTGCTGCAAGCAGTGCTGTCTTTGACATGAGGCAATGACACAGAAGTCCTCACTGCTTACTGCTGTTCCCACTTCAGGAGTGCCTTTGCGTAGGAGTGAGTGTCTAGTAAAGCTTTTGCACCAGGATGATAGCTTGGATTTGCTGGATGGATTCCAATTCAGGCAGTTACCACCTACCTCTGCAAATTTTCCATGCTGTTTCAGTTGACTACAGAATGATTTTTCATTTCATGTTTAAATCTGACTTAAATATGACTTCATACACTTGAATAATTCCTTTATTTCATACCCAGTGGTGGGTTAAAGGATGTTAAGCAGCATATACTTGGATCCACTTCAGTGGAAGCTATTACCGTCAATAGTAGGGTTGCAATGATGAACAAATCCATGCTGAAGAGAGCAAGCTAGCAAAACTGGAAAATACTTCATTGTAAAACATAGCGTGGGCTTAGAGTATCCTACTAAATATAACAGGAGCTCATGACAAAAATCCATAGTAACCCCAGCACATTATTAATAGTAAACCTATGGTTTTTGAAAAGGTTACTTGTGCTTATGCTAACCATAAGAAACAAGATGTCTCTTCACCAAAAATAAGCTTAGTCTCTGCAACAGTGGATAAACTTCATCCTAGATTCCTGCAATTTTCTGATGCCCCAGAAGGACTGACTCTTGGCTACTCATGTTTCCCGATTTCATAAGTAAAAATTTTTCTTCTCTTTCAGTTGTTGAAATTAATTTGCCACCCTCTACTCAAAACTGTATTTTATCCTTCTCCTCCCACTTTTCAGAACTGCCATGATTATCAGCAGCAATGTGCAATGTAGATTCTTGAGATCTGATGTCATCTTGCTTGGCATATGTTACACACTCAAAAAAGCTGTTGTGGTGAATAATGTACCTGTGATGGTTTTGGCCCAGGCCTTCCTGGTAACCAGGGAAGTGACCATGTATCCTAGTATTCCACACGATTTTTACGTAAACTGGGGTATAAATAAGTTGGAGATTAGAGACCTCTCTCTCTTCTTTTCTGGTGAGGTTTGGGAGCAGTGGGTCCCTGCGTTGGTCTCGCTTATCTGGGAGCTGAGGCCTGCAGCAGCTGCTGGTCCTGCCACGCGGGAGGTCGGAGAGGGTTGTGATCTTGCTTCTCTAAGGGACATGGTGAGAATTGTTTTACCAGTTATTTTGCTAGTTTTCGGGTTTAATAGTGTATATTTGTTCCGTGTCCCATTTTGTCCCTTTTTCCCTTTTCCCTTTCCCTTTGGGTGGTGTTTGGATTCCCTTCACTGTGTACATAACATTCTAATTGTATATAACTGTAATATACATAAATACATATATTTTTATATAACTAGATTGATTTCGGGCGCTTCAATTTTTATAGTTCTTTTCCTTTGCCCTGAGGGAGAAGGGAGGGGGAAGGGGGATTGCCACTTTGGGTTCAGGCATTTGGCAGTGAGCCAGGTCCGAACTATCACAGTACCATATGCATACCTCCCAGGTTCTCCCAGCACTGCGAAAACTTATCAGTGCTCTAACTGTGTACCACTTACACCAGGATTTTAGTCCTTGTTATGCACAACTTCCAAGTCTGGTATTACCAACTCAAATAAAATCCTCATTTCACCCTCTCTTCTCTGCAGCTATCTTCTCTGCTCTGCATATCAAACTTTGAAAGGGTTCTGGGAAAAGCCTGCTCTGATAAACTTTTGAAGTGCTGTGTGCCAGGTCTGGGTCCTCGAGCCTGAGAGGAGGAGAGGAAACAGTGACCCAGAATGTCCAGAACAGGCAGAGTGGCACCACAATGCTCCTGCTGTAGCTGCAGGCCTTGTCCAGGCCTTGGGTACTCTTGAAATGGCCCAGCAGAGAATGGTCCCCACACAGACAACACAGCAGGCAGTCACTCCTCAGAGGCTCAGTCACCCTGTTATAGAGTCTCCCTGCAGCCAGCCCTAAGCATGATTGCCTTGCCCCTATCACAGCATGCTCCCACCACCTCCATCCTAATTTGACTTAAAAATCCACACCAGACACGGGAACATATGGGCACTGAGGCAGCAGTCATGGCACTGCTCGTGCTGAGCCGGACACACGCTGGACACCTCTTCTGCCTTCTGAAAGAGCTGTAAAACAGGCAGACCCAGGATATTTCTGTAGTGCAAGGGGTGCAAATAGTGCCACAACGCACCAAGTTCCTGTTCAGATGGAGTCTTTCATTTTAACTGATGAGGTCTCTAAAACGTCCCATTTTCTGAGAAACTTCGGTAACGTTTTCTTGGAAGAATGCAGTAATTAGCGCACATAAAGTAGCAATCTCCGATAGTTACTCATCAACAGAAGTGTCAGCTCTAATGAACCATCTTCGTTTTTCATCTTTAATACTTCCTGCATGCGTGTTACTGGCATCAAGTGTTTAAGTGATTCAAATTCAAAGACTTTGAAGCCATTAATGGAAGCTGGAGTCTGACCACCATTGTTGTATCTGGTTTAGAGTTAGCAAAACATTCTGCTTTTCCTGGATCCCATTTGCACACTGGGAAAACACTGGGAACAGATTATTTGCTATCTAAGTTTTATAAGTGGTTCAAAGAGGAGTAGGCACCCTGAATGCTGCAAATGTTTATTGAGGTTAAGCATAATCAGCTTCCACTAGCCCCTACCAACTGCATTAATTAAGTTAGCAGTCAGTATGGGGAAAAAAGCTTAAGGCAATACAGTTTTATGATCATATTACATTACTCCACACAGTATTTAAGATTACAGCTAAAGAGCTGACAGATGAGAGTCCTATATCTAGAGCAGAGGCTTAACTATTCATGTTAGGTCATTTACCAATACCAGTGGTAGCAAAATAAACCTTTATTTTCATTTTACCTTAGAGATGGTAAAGGATCTTGCAGCATTTGCTAGTGAGAGGTAGTCTATCTGGAGTGCATTTTTTGTTAATGCTGATCTATTAACACAGAAGGAAAAGTAATGGGAAGAATTTACTTGCTTAATGGTCTTTTGGGAAACTAAAAAGGTATCTTTGGTGGTCTTGCTTTCGGCCAACAAGAGTTAACGATTATAAACCTCCACATTCTTTCTTTGAGCAAGACAGAATAAGAGAGATTCTGGTCAAGATTCACAAAGCTCAAATTGATACAGAAAATTAGAACCTCTTCTTCTACAACTATATCTGATGTGCAAACTAACAAGGTTTGTCTTTGTTCTATGGTTTTATGTATGTTTGATTTCCAGGTGTATTTTTCAATTTCATCAAGAGCTGTACTTCAGCCAACATCAACAATCAACAGAATATGCAATCTAATAGTTTTCTTTCTTGCTTGTCTGAGGAGAAAATCTAAAGACACTCTTCCTTGCAGGTGAAATATTTCCATAGCTTCCTCTCGATATCCAAAAATAAGAAAGGTTGTTAAAATCCGCATAATGACTCATTTAATAGCACAAACAGATCTGCTCAGAAATCACTACAGCTCATGAAGTATAAAGATTGTGTTCCATTAGTCTGTAGGAATATTGACCCAGAGGAAAAGATTTCACATTAAATAAATCCTACTAGCTAGAAGCATCCATACTACAAATGGAGTTTTAGAGTTGGAATTTGGAGACAAGTGGTATAATGAGCTCTAGGTTGCAAATAGACTTTGTTACACAGCCTTTGCATTGCATTTTTACACTAAGCCATAGGTGCTAGTTGCTGTAAAATGTCCTCTGATTGTCTACAGGGTTAGTGATTTAAGATGAAAAAAGCCTCTTGTAGAGTCAGTACTGAAACAATGTGACACTCTGGTTTACTTTTAGGACACAAAACCTAGGACTTGATCAGTTTGCCTCTTTTAATATAACAGATGTTTGTTTAATATCTATTGAATTTTAATATGACAGAGAACTTGACTTCTGGAATCTGAGAAGAATCAAAGTACATTTGCTGCTTGTATTGTGACAGCTAGTATTTTGTTTCCTGGAAAAATCTGTCATCAGTCTGCTCAAGGTCTGATGAGAATTGAGACTAGTTATGGTGACAAGGCATCATCAAGTTTGGCACTTCCACAGTAGCTAAAGTTCTGCTCTTCTTTCAAGAGACCTAAAGACTTTAAAATACATTTTGGAAAAAAAGGTATGAGGTATTTGCCTATGTTTGACTCCTCAGGAAGACAGCTTTCAATGAAGGAAGAAGTTTGGAAAGGAAGGGAAAAAATGTGCTCCTGCTCTAACACAGCTACTGTTGCTCAAAGACATTCAAATAGTGAGTATTAAATCATTATGAAGATAAAAAGCTTCTATCAAAAAATACTCCTTTTGTTTCTTTATCTTGCTTCAGTGTACAAGTGCATTAGTGAGGAGATAAAAAAGACAATTGGAAACAATGTAGATAAATCCTGGTTGCATACCATTTTGTAAGAATAATATTTTAATTTTCAGGTCCAAAAATAATAGTCCTTTTAAAAAAACTTTCCTCAAAGTTTGCCTGACAAGTGATGTTAGAATTTGTGTAATTTTGTTCTGCAAGTTGAACAAGAGAAGTATATTTCTTTGCCAAAATACTTAGTTCACTATATCCTCATCCACGACACAGGAAAGCACCTTCTTTTCTTTCCAAAAGGCAACACCAGGCACTGTGGGGCACCTCAACATGATATACCTGAACTTACCAGTAATTTCTTGCAGAATACAGCTACCGAGTAATTAGGAATGCCCCAGAAAAGGGTGAAGAGCAGAAGAACACAAGCAATACAACTCCTTGTGCCAAGTCAAGCTATCTGATCTATTCAGTGTTGATATTTGACCTGTGGCAGCACTGGAGGCTTCTGCAAGAGTGCACCAGGAAAAAATTAGTTTTGTAAAAACATAGAGTGGGAAAGCGGGAGCAAGTTAATAGATCTGCCATTGGATGTAGTCACAAGAAATAAGTAAGCAATCTAAATGCTTATCTATATATCTATATATCTATATATAGCTATATATATATATAGCTATATATATAGCTATACATCTATATCAACTTTAAATGACTGTATATCAGTTCTTTTCAGGGTGTGTCAGCCTCATATGATGAATTACATAATATTTTGTAGGAGTTACCTCAAACAAAGCCCCAGGGAGATATCTGGTAAACCTACAACTGAATAAAGTGTTATGAAAGCCAAAAACACACCAAAGAGTTATTAAAATCTCAGGCCACACCAAACTGACTTAAAAAAGAATGCAAGGCATATCATTATTATTAAGAACTAGCAGCTAATTCCATAAAAATTAGACAGTTTATGTCCTCTGGGTACCTTCTAAGAGCATAGTCCATTTTATTTAATTCAAATAGTCTTTGGAAGAAAAGTGGTCTAGTTTTGTTCCGCGTTGTCCCACTTAAAGCAATAGGTTATTTCCATAATAGCTCTAACAGATCGGTGGATGCGGTGAAGCAATGCAGTTCTAAGGCTGTTGAAAGCCTTTCACATTGCCTGACAATTCAGTGAGCAGATGTCATTCTGGAATTTATTGTTTCTTTCTTTAAGAATGCAATTTGTGATTCAGGAAGTAAGACATTTCCTCTATGACAGTGGACAATTTTCTTAATGGTGAACAAAGAACCTCTCAAAACTAGTTTTACTTTGATGTCAGATTTTGCCAGGCACAAGAAAAGAACAGGCACACAAGAATTTTGTGTGCTAGAAATGTGAATTAGAAACTTGAGAATGGAAAACGCAGTGTTATGCAGATGAGGGCAGGACTTCTCTACAAACACGTGCTTTTACTGTGAAGGAGGTAAGATAATCTTTCTTTACTCTGTCAAATAAAACAGCAACCTAATGTTCTGCAAAGTTTTCCCAGACTACAGATTACTTCA
>JAWWES010000094.1:49380659-49391310 GCA_035583135.1 Lophotriccus pileatus
GCCCTGTTGCCCAGACCTGGACACAAGGAAGTACTGGAGCCCCACATCACCATTATCCCTGCATGATGAAGACTTCCACAGATGCTGCAGTGCTGCTGAGAGCCCTGCAGGCCAGACATCCTGTGACCACATGCCTGGAAAGTGGCTGAGTGTGGGGAATAGCTCCTCACCAAGAAACATGCTTATGATCAACCACTGTCCACACTTTCCCAGCAAGGGCTGGCACTCCCAAGCTCTGCAGCAAAGCTGCCCCACGGGTACTCCCTTGCATGCTTCAGAGGTAAAATGCTTTATGAGCTGAAGCTGCTTCAAGCTGCTGCGCAGCAGGCACACACCAGGCAGCTCCTACCAACATGAGCCAGAGCACCCGTGGGAGCTGAAATGCCTTGCACCAGCGATGTGGAGGAGAGGGGCTTTTCCACTGGCACCGTTAGGGATGAATGAGGACAGTGGCCTGATTCTGAAAGCTCTGAACTGTGTGCTTTCATATATGACCAGCTCAACCCTCTGCACCTGCTTTCCTGAGTGGCCTAATCCTGCATCAGTGCTCTAGCAAGTGCATGAAAATACACCACCTCGCTGGTATTGGTTAGCACCACATGGGATTATGGACCATTTTACTGATTCATACTAAACACTTAAAAACAGGCATAAATGATTTGTGAAACTGGACATTTGTGCTGTGGAACAGTACTTTTTTAATGCAGTGTTTTGTTAGTCAACATGGTCTTTAAATATGTTAGGGACTGGACAGCTTGTTGTCAACAGCACAGATCATCCAGATTTTTGAGCTACAAAAGTTTTAACCAGGAATCAAATAGGGTCTTTTTTCTTAATGGAATGCCTCACTACATTAGCAAAAGTGATGTGACTTCACCAATGGGTAAGTGTATATAAAAGCCTAATGTAACAATATTTTCAGAGTGGGGGAAAAGACATTTTTAAAGCTATCTTGGAAATGTTAAATAGAACATACTCGTAGCAATTAACTTGTAATGTTTTTCGTCTTATTTCTTCTGAAATGTATCTATTCCTACAACCAGCTGACACAGAAAAACAGAAAATAGCCCTAGGGATATCTACACATATGATTTCAATACAAGACTGCCTGGAGCAGAGGCGTTGAACTTGTAACCTGCCATAGTGGCCCATCCCATTTAGAACTGGGAGCTGGATGAGTTGCTTTCTAGGTAGTAATCTGTTCCCAGCCACTGCCTTCCAGGGGAGGGCAGGGAAAATGAGGGTCATCAGCTTTCCTGGTAGAAGGAATGTAATGGAAACCCAAGGATATATCCTGCACCTGCGCTTTGCAGGTGCATGCACCCAGAGCCCAGCATTTTGAGACTGCAGAGCTGGAGTAGGTACAGCAGTCAGCAGCTCTGCACAGGAAGCAGCCTGCACACAGCAATTTCACGGCCCCACTACACGGCCCCTGTACAGGCTGGCTGACTCGTGTTTGGACCACCCACATCAGCTCAGGCAGCAGTGGAAAAGCCAACTGCCACAGCAGGTTTTCATTTTATGGCTGAGTTTGCAGCTACCACTTCTTCTACACTGAGCAGACACAGCATTTGTCCAGGACTCAATTCACCTCGCTATTTTAGGTATCTGCTTTAAGACAAATCACACCTAGAACTCATCTTTCTCCCCTAGACAAAGGAGCTTTGCCTACTTCAGATGCAGATAAGGAGTTACTCAAACTTATCCCACCCTGGACATTAGCCTCCCTGCTTCAGAACTCAGGCACACAAAATATGCCACTAAGGGTAAAGTTATTAACTAAGGGTAAAGCCTGAAGCCAGGCCAGAGATGACACTTTCCACATAAAGGAGTTTGGTTTTGAATTCACCTTGGGTAAAAAGTAAATAGGGAAGTGCAAGGCTGTGCAGCCTCATTGGTTGCCTGGGATGGTATGCACAACTGCAGGCAACATGATCTCTAGCCCTGTTGTCCTCTGCCATCCAGTGAATGAAGTTCCCTGGGCATTGGTTTGCCAAAATTTTGGTGTCACATAGCTCACAGCTCACATTTAGTGAGATTAGAAAATGTGTGCCTCCCTACTGCCCCCTTCCCAAAAGCAGCCGTGTTGAAAGAAAGAAATGAAGAGGTGTGATTAAAATCTAAAATCTGATCTCATGGATATACTCAGTTGCTTCAATTCCTGTGTCATAGCAGTCAGCAGTTTTTCTTTCTTCTTTTTTTTTTAATGGACAAAATAAACCTTTTTACAAGGAAAAAAGAAAAACATTCAAAAAACTCAACATAATTTCCATAAAAAAACTCCACCAAAATTCCACTACAAATCAAAAATTTTAATCTTAATGACCCTTTTTACAAAGAGATTTTATAGGCTGAGTCTACATATTCACAAAAGCAACAAACTAAGGCATATTCTCCATACCCATGTTTATAAACAAAAAACTTTGAAAAGCCATGTGACTTGATCTCATGTAAATCTTGTCAAGATATAGGCAGTTAAAAATTTTAAGCATTTGAATTACTTCCACATGTAGTGGATTGTCAGTTTATACAGTTATCATGAGTATGAGCTAAATTAATTTCAAATCACTGCAACAAATACTCTGGTAAGAGCATGAAGCTTAAACATTATTTTAAAGTGCTCATTAGAAACCCAACATTTCGATCATAATTAAGAAATGTTAGAGATATTACATTCCTTACATATCAAGTCTGAAAGTACAGTATGTACACAATCTACAGTCTTGTCTTTACTAATAGGAAATAATTGATCTATGTATCTCACACATGACTAACAGCTGAAGGGAAGCTGAAAGACTATTTTGACTTGGCCAGAAAAAAGAGAAAAAAAAAATCCGAACAGTCATCCCCCACATACAGCTATCAGAATTCTGTATCCCAAGAGCTGTCATTTTGGCCAATCTCCTCGACTAATTCTCTTTACACCCTCTCGTGAAGTCACCACCGGTACGCTGCTGTTTACAGCACCTCTCTTGTAATGGAATTGCTTGGGTCTCTCAGAACTGGCAAGGCTGCTGATAAAGAGAAAACGTAATTAAGCAGAAGAATTGTGTCCTGCAATGTATTACAGTTTGCAGAGAGAAAAGAACTCTGAACTAGATAGACTGTCATACAATAAAAATTTAGACATTTTTTTAGTTTTTGAGTGAACTGTAGTGCTTATTGAAAAGACAAAACTGATCAAGAGGCATCTGTGACAAGTTTTAAAGCCTACAGGGGCTTCCTTATAACACCCTAACCAGCTCCTTTCAATCCAGAGATGCAGTGTTTGCTAGTCAAGTCTCTTGTCTTGACAGCAACCAATCAAACTTCTCCATCCACTACCACTCTTCTCTGATTTTGACTTAATAGTTTTGCAGCATATGGTATTACTCTGTGCACAGGTTAAGCCTGTTTCACAAAGAACTATTAAGAGGTACTGAAATGTTAGCATTGTGCATCATTTTAATCCCCATAGCACACATGCTTTTCAACAATCCCCTTCAAAGTACAACATGACAAGTTTTCAAAAATGCAAACAACCCAAAACACAAAACCCAAGCGTGTTCATTAAAGCACAATAGAAAAAATTACCTTCCTCTCATTGCTTTTCATTTCTCAACTGCAAGGAAGGGCAACAATGTTTCTTCTCAGACTTCACAACTGGACTTCTGTCATTTTCAGACAGATACAAAAGTATACCTACTCATATACAGTAACATGATTACAGTAAAATCAAAAGCCACAAAATAAAATAATGGTGAACATTCCATAAGCAGAATTTTAACTCTTGGTAAACATTTCTTCTAGGCTAAAGGCAAAAATACGCTGTACAAAATCATGTTAACATCTGCAGGAATAAGCCTTGTTCAGCTTAGCCTCAAGCTTAGCGTGTGGTCAGCCTTAACTATGCAATTTTATAAAAGAACAAGTAGAAGATTGTAAAGCTGTATTTCTTCTCTACTTCTACCCATTAGCAGATGCAAAACAACATTCATGTGAAAAAAATTTACTGTGGCACTCAGTTGAAGGTAAACACATGTGTATGGGCAGTAAGAGGTGTCAAGGTGACAAACGATTAAATGGGCTGCTTTCTTCTCCACCTGCAGCAAGCTTGAGTGTTGTCAGCTTACGAGGGGGATGCTGAGGGCTCTTACGAAGGTTGTTGTCCATCTGCAGAGAAATAATGAGAGCCGGATCTGGCAAACAGTAGAATACAGATTATAGCATTAGTCTTATTTGTCAGGGCTGCCATCATTAATGCTGGTTTGGGGTATCTTTACCCTCTTACTTCAGGACCAGCCAAAACTGGTGCTTTGGTTTCTTTCCACTCCCAAATACATGTTTGTGTTAGAGCTGCTATTCATTCCATTACATATGGTGCATCAAACCCATGTCAAATGGGTGTGCTTTTGCTCAAGTCACTTTGTCAATATTACTGAAGGAAGCAACACTGTTATCTGTTCCTAAGAGGTAAAATTTTGTACAATAGCCAAATACTGCTAGAACAGACATCAAGAGTCAAACTGCTAACACCAAAGGATGCTTTTGTATGTTCAACACCATGCAAGAATAAATCTTTTCAAATCAGAAATGTTCCGGAGGCACTGAGTGAATTTTTATTAGTTACAGATTACAAAAAGCACTTAAGAAAGAACTTGTGATAACAGCTTTTCAAAGACAGGTTAAAATTAATCTCTGAATATAAATAATTAACATTTTCATAGGAAATCAATCTAATGCCCTATGTGTAATGTGGTCTCAAAAGTTTAGTTAGCCCAGAATAAAAGACAGCACAGCGGAGATCTGCAGAGGCTGTGTGGTGCATCTCATTTCCTCAAGGCAGGATCAGCTTCACTTCAATCATGCCTGACAAATGTTTGTGTAACCCATTGTTTAGAAGTTCCATAGCCACACTTCAATGCCAGAAAGAGGATCAATACTTAATGCTACAGAAGCTGATCATAGTTAATGATCTACTTCATACACTGGTCTTTTTTCAGGAAGAAATGCCTTCTATCATTCCAGTTAGAATGTTCTATCTGCATGAAAAGACTAATTCTTCACAAGGATTTTTCACATAAGTTGTACAGCTTTTAGTAGGTGCTGAGTGACAGCCTTAGAAACAGAGCACATAAGAAATGAAAGCTAGATGTAGAAAAAGCAGGAGTGTGACTACAGGTTAGTTACTACCGCATGCAGCTGGGAGCAAGGAAAGCTTGTGATCAGTCTTAATTTGCAGGACCATTTCCGAATTTTGATCAATACATTTGCCTCCTCCTTTGCTGAATGTACACTTGAGGAAAGATACTATTCCTCTGTTGGTATGCACAGCTGCAAGACAATGTTCTTTTGGTTGTACTAAAAATACTTTTTTAAGTACAAGGCTTCATTAATTACTCCTTCCAAGTAATGTAGTATTCTTCCTGCCTCTCTACACAATGAAACTCAGTAGAAAAGAAGTCCATTGTACAGTTGCAGTTGCCATGCAAGAGTAACTGTGAACAAGTAACCACAAAAAGCAGAATTGTTAGAGACTGAAGTAAAAGTAACCTTTTCAATCAAGTTGGATTCCTTATTTACAAGCTGTGTGAGTTTCTGCAGATTAGCATCTGCTGTATCCTGTCCAGCTGGAGAATGGCCTGGAGAGTGAAGGCAAAAAGATGAAAAGTGAAAAGGTATTTACAAAAGCTTTTAAATCCTTAAAAAATAAACACACATTGGAGAGAAAGTTCATGCAGTATTTTCATGCAAAGAAGAATTTAAGTGAAAGAGCCATTCTGTGTGAGCAAAACAGTACTAAGCATGAGCCATAAGATTTTGCCAATGCTTGACAGAATCTAAAACTGAGTATTAACCCTTGCTTTTAATTTTCAATCCCTTCTGCTAAACTTCAGAGGTTTCTCCACTTCACTTCCCACAAAAACTCTAGCATAAAATATGTAAAACCTAATCTGCCTTGGTTCACTGATGGAATCCTGGAGTACTAATCCCAACAAAAGTACACATGACAAAAAGGGGAAAAGAAACACAGCTTACCTGAGACACTTAACCTGAAGTAGCAAGTTAAAATATCGTCACAGAATCGACACAGGTTGGAAAGCTGTTTCAAGTGCTCTTGTAATTGTACTCTGGGAAAGCACACTTTATAAATTGGTGCAAGGAAACCAAACACAAAGGCATCCAAGGTGGTAGGCCTAAAAAGAGTGACAACAGGAAACACCAAAGTGACTCAGGTAAGACAGTTAAGACTTCTACAACTTAACAGGTTTCTGTGTATCTCAAACACAACTCAGGACAGAATATAGCTCTTCTATGATTCCATCTTTGCCTATCAACCTGCTAAAAGCTTTGTAGCAACTATCTACTCATTTCAGCACTTCTAATAGAAATGTGCTGGCAAGCTGAAACAGTAACTTCAGCATTAAAGCACAGACTTGCTGTCACATACACTGATAAACAAGCCACTCTAAAATGCATTTCTGGCACCATAAAAGTCAAGTTATATGCCAGGGGACCAGGACCCGCTCTCATGGAGCAGTCCAACTTCAGCAACTAAAGGCACAGAACATGCATTTTAGGACCTGTTGGCACTATGTTCTTGGCCCTATCCATTTTCTGCTCTGAATACATACCACGGGAAGTGGAGTGTTCCCAGACCTATGCTCTCCTCCCATAGGGTCAGTAATAATATCTTGGGCCTAAAGCATTTTTTGTACATACAGAGACAGGAGGTGACTGTGGCTAGAAAAGGGTTCTCTAGTGCATCTCACATTTTCTTAGCAGATGTGGGCAGCATCTGCCTCTCTGTGGAAAAATGATGGATAATGGAGATACCACACTGCCTCAGTCTGAAGACCTTGTTTGTTGCCTGTTTGCTCATTCAGATTTATCTGAAAAGCAGCATGTGAGACGTGAAATTACTGTGCAGCACTTTTAAAATTCTGGCATGTTTAAAAAAAGGTAGGAGTTCAAGTGCTCATAAAGTCATATGTTTTATTAGTCATCTACAAAAAAAACAAACCAAACCAAACAAACAAACAAAACCCAAGCCACACTCACGTATCTCCAAAGAAAAACTGAGATGTTCCCAATCTCTTCGACAGGAGATTTAGGCACTCCTTGGCATCCCTGTATATCTGATGAAACACAAGACTGTCTAAGAGCCTTAGGTGTAGCAAGGCTGCTATACACAGCACCATTCATCATTCAAGGGTGTGCTAGACTGATTCAGTTTTTGCTTCTGACAGAACCAACTTACAAATTCTTTACTACACAACACATACTTGTGCTTCCACTTCAGTGAGACTGTAGAGTGGAGGTCCTCCCTTGGTTAGCAATATCCTGTTCAGTGCTTCCCTGGACATCTTTCCAGGCAGATAAAAACTCAGTGGAAAGGCAATCCTTGAGGCAAACCATGGCTTTGTCACACTGGAGTAATTTTCAGCCTCAATCCAGAAAGTGTGCAGCTATATCAACACAAGCAAAAATACAACTGACATGTCAATAACAATAGCAGACATCTTGTAAAACTTTCCATGTTAAGACCCCTGTCAAGAAGCAGAAGAACCATGATTTATTCTAATTTAGGGCAATCAGGCTCCATAAAGTTGCATAGACTTTGAATGGAGTATATAATTAAGGCGACAGCTACCTTTCAAATAAAGAAAAACATCAAAGATATTACAAAGATCTATAGGCATCTGCACAATATTATGTACGTACTATGTACAGACACATACACACAGACACACATTCTATATTCAAAATATATTACAATAAAACTTGCAGACATACAGGAACACATTTGAACTTTCTAAAATTTTGTTTTGAAATTACATATAAATCTTAAAATAAAAGATACTATGAAATGATGACTTTGAAACCACTGTCAGCTGAAGAGGTAGCTTATGATATCATCGGGTTAGAATATTTTTTTCTGTACAAACTGAAACCAAAGTCATCCAAGAGATTCAGTGTCTGTGGGTTTTAAACCTCTAATGTAATTACACTGAAATTATGAGGGAATTTGGGCATGTGTTATTTAAAACTGAAAAATTAAACTACTGATAGGCATTTTAATCTACCAAAGTTCTAACGGCACAGTTCAAAAGGCTTTCAGCTGTGTGGCTCACATCAGACATACCACACCTTAATCAAAACTTTTTCAAGAAAATCAAATGAAACAAAACATGGCCACAATAAGCTGTTTCAGGATACTGCTCCCCCCCAAAAAAAAATCAAACCAAAACCCCACAAACAAAGAAAGAAACAAAAAATAAAACCCACCAAAACCAAACACCAACCAACCAACCAAAACCCAAACAAACAAAAAAACACCCCCCCCCCCATAAGTATCCTTTATTATTACTTGACACCCCACAAACACATTACTTCTTTCCTTTTCAAATGTTGCTAGGCAGCATTTCCAAAAATTGGACTAACAAAGCAAATACATTCCAGACAGAACTGTGGCTGAGAGACTGTAGTGTCTCTCATGCTGGGCACCTCTTGTAGCATTTACTTCCAAATATTCTGACCATTATAAAGTACTTATCAATATTTACCAGAGCTGGAAGCAGTTTCTCTTCAAGTAGTGCAATATATGCCAGTGTATCAGCTCCTTGTTTTGCAGACAATTCATAATCCACATTATATTTCTACAAATTAAAAAAAAACACCACACAAGAGCAAAACCAAAAACCTAAAAATAGTCTTACACAGAACTTTTCAAAAAAATGATCAATGCAAAGTTACTTCAAACTTAAGAGCTATCAAGTCAGTAAGTATAAAACACTTTTGGGGACAGAAACCAGGCACTCACTAAAATATTCCCTTATTTAGGCCAGCTATGTCAAACCTTGTTGCATCCCCCTTTTCCACCTTCCCATTCTTAGATCTTTGGGCCCTCCTTCCCAAAATAACTCATGCCCCCCTCCCATTTGTTTCCAAGCAAATATTCAGCCATACAGAGGCAATTTTTCAGTGCTTAGGGATGTAGCAAACCTCTGTTAAGTCCTCATCTTTATTTCTGAAGAAGCATCTGTCACTTCAGCTAGTGTAAGCATAAACAAAAAGCCATGCATTCCCAAATTTTGCTTTTAATTAACATTCTAAGAAGTTAAGGAATTGGATGCTAACAATGTAAGGGACCAAATGCACAACTAAATTAATCCAGTTAGAGCCGACTGAGCTTTTAATTCTAACGCTGGATTCCTTTAAGATACATTAAAAGGGCTGATAAATTTTTGGGGACTGAGTAGATCTGCTTCATTAATTTATAAACAAAGGATCAGTACAGATGTTTAAAGATATCTGAAAGGTAAGCATATAATTATTATACTTTAACTCAAAGAGGATTTTTTTTCCCCAACACTATGTAATCTTTGGTATTCAAATGAACACCAAATTCAAATTCAATTCAAATGAATATGAAACTTTCATATTTGAATTTCAAAACAGCTATCTGAAATCCCATGTCAAATGCAGTTTTCAGATTCTGGTTTTTTCCCCCCCCAAAGATTTAAAGTTTCACTACAACATACATCAGACCATCTGACTTCTCAGGAGCTGCACTTGTAACGTAAAAGCAGAATAGTGGTCTAGAGAACCATCTTAGAAATAAAAAGACGGTGCTACAGTTTACTAGACATCTTTATACTTCACAAAAAAAAGAAATTGCACAGCTTTATTCTTTGGAAATAAAACATTAGGAGATCTACAAAAGGCAGTAAGATGTGAATCAGGAAACGCCTGCAGACATTTTTACGTTACAAGCTACAGAAAAACTACACAGATTAAAAGCAACACTGTACATATTATCTTGCAAAAAAAAGAGCACTGGGAAATGACTACCCATTTAAGCAGTTAAACCTAGCCTGTGATATCCTAGGTCTAAAAAGTCATAATGACATTAAAGATGTGATAATTACAAGCAGAGTGCTCAGCAACAAACTGCTTAGTTAAGGACAGTTTTTTGTCCTTTTCAAACACTTTTTCATGCCTGTTTTTAATCTTCCACACACAACTAACAATCAAACTTCAAACCACAATTTCTTATCCACCATTTTGCAATTCTCATGCATTATGAAAACCTGAAAAGCACTGGGTCTGAACTGAATTTCCAGACTTTGGAAGCCAGTATCAGTGTATACCGCAGGGACCTACAGAGTCACTACTAGGCAAAGAAAACAAGTATTTTTTGATAGAGACCTACTTGCTTTCTTAAGAAGTTTAGTATTTTTGCTGGCTGAGAAATCACCTTGTCTTCTGATATGAGGACTGGTATATCACCTAGAGGGCATAAATAACACAGTCAACAATTTATATCATCGAATCATAGAATCAGCCATGTTGGAAAAGATCTCCGAGATCATCAAGTCCAACCCTTGATCCACTACCACCGCAGTTACTAGACCATGGCACCACGTGCCACATCCAGTCTCATCTTAAAAACTTCCAGGGACAGAGAATCCACTTCCCTGGGCAGCCCATTCCAGTACCTTATTACCCTCTCTGTAAAGAATTTCTTCCTAATATCTAATCTAAACCTCCCCTAGCAGAGCTTAGGACCATGCCCTCTTGTCTTACTGATAGTTGCCTGGGAGAAGAGACCAACCCCCACCTGGCTACAACCTCCTCTCAGGGAGTTGTAGAGAGTGATGAGGTCTCC
>JAWWES010000094.1:49400091-49433484 GCA_035583135.1 Lophotriccus pileatus
TTCAATAAATATCTTCTGTAACATTAGACAGATGTTTCCCAATGTTTAGTCATTACTTTTATAACATTTTTAAGTGTTTGACCTTAGCATACATTAATTAATATCACAGGAATTGATATAAATTCAGCAGATAGACCTAGAAGAACTGGACGTAATGTATAGCTGTATTTCATGCTCTCAAAGGCTTAAGTATTGTATTTCATTGCTTTGGCAGAGAAAACACAGCTGTACTTTTTGAACGGCTATGACTTGTAAAATGCTGTAGTTAAAAGCACTTTTACAGCATTTTACTGCAGGACTTGGATGAGTTAAATCTTACACAGGTGAAGGCTGTGATCTAAAAAAAATATGTCTTCCAGAAAAGGTACTAAGCTGTATTTCAGTCTCTTGAGCGGGTGGGCACTTGGTTTGCTCTCTCCGCAGTAAATGTGATGAAGTATCCAGCCTTTTGCATCTGCTGTCTGGGTTACTGGTTTCAGCGGGAGCAGTGGTTGTCCTGGGATGCTGTAAATGTAAACTGAATGAGAGAGAAGTCTTTTGACAAGGTCCATTCTCTAAGATGTGTTTCTTACTTGCTTGACAGTATTACTATTGCATGCAAATCAAGTGCCTTACATTTTTTCTGTTGTGTTCTGAAAATGCATGAGAGTCATGAGATCCTTGGACTCAATACAAGTACAGACTTCAGTGGTGATATATATTTCAATGGCTTCATGATATAAAGGGAAAAATAGCCATTTTTCTCTTTTTGAGAATAATATTACTGTGTAGATGAATAGATGCTCCAGAATGAGCAGTGGAAGCACCACGAACCCATGCTCTACTATAAAGGAACAGGGTTTCCCTTATGTCTGTGGGTAGGTCTGTGTGACCATGTGATTGTCCTCCAAGTGCTCTTCAGTCTTTTCCTGCTTGTAATGTATGGAAACTCTGGATCAGTAGGATGCCCTCATCACCTCAGTAGATGATGGCAGCTTTGAGGTCATGCTGTGTAAACAAGACTCACCTGCAATGGTCCACTGTTTTTTTCAGCCTGGGAAACTAAACTTAGTTCTACAACCACAAACTTGAATCAAGGTAAGGCACGATGTGCTGTCACGTGCCTTTACCATCTGCCTGGTGTCGTGGCTCTTCTCTGGTGGCAGCTCTATGGTTTATTGTGCTGGTGTGGGAGGAAAATATGGTCCAGCCATGACAGGCCTATGGAGTGGCAGTGGCATACAATGGCTAAGTATGCCCTTATATTTAAATAGTTCTTGTGCATAATCATTTATCAGACTTTATTGCAAGGATATAATATATATACTACTTTAATTGCAGTGCATTGAAATAGGAGAAATCAAGAAACCTAATGGACTAGTTAATTGACTTTGGCGGCATCATGGATTTAGGCACATTGAGGAAAATCCCAGTTTTCTGGTGTCTCAGTGTCATAAGGGACATTTCTGTCATGTGTACAAGTATAACCATAGACTGTTTGCTAATGCATTGAGGAAAAACAGAAATAAAAAATTTGAAACAGCTTTCACTATCCCTTCAGGGTAGGGTTTTTTTGTTTGTTTGTTTGGTTTTGTTAGGGTTTTTTTTTTTTTTGTGATGTATGTATTTCTTTGTTTTCTGTGTGCCAGAAGAGAAAGATGAGTCTTACTTATATATCTTCTAAAAAGTCAATGAAATGAGAAAGAGGTTGTGAACATAATAATGCTTACCTGGCTTTTTAGCATTTTAAATGGTGCCCTGCAAATACCATCAAAGGAAATGTCTGAAGATTTTAATGCTGAATCCTTTGTCTAACTGATACATGAACACAAACAGCTGGATTTATGAAAGCAGAAATAGGTTAAAAAGGTTTCTGTTAAAGTGCATCCTCAGACGAGAAGAATTTTCGAGATCAACCTGAAAATATTTAAGTATCTCAGTTTGAAGACTAGGTATTTCTATGTTAGTAAGTTATCAATAGTTCCTTTGGAAAATAAAAGTTGGCTAAAATAGTACCAGTTGCAACAAATTCTAGATGATATTTTGGTAGAATTGTAGGATAATTTTAGCTGGCAGGCATCTTTAAAGGCCATCTAGTCCAAACTCACTGCCATGTGCAGGGATCTTTCACTAGATCAGGTTGCTTAAGATGTCTTTTCCAGTGCCAGGGGTTGAACTACATAATCTTTAGAGTTGATCATCCTATTGATAATTTTTTGGTTTATACTAATTTAGGTAGGTCAAAGCATCCATATGAAAATAGCAAAGAGCATATGGTTTCCAGTGAGTGGCATTAGACCACATTCTTCTTTGTTCATTATTATATTTAAATCGGTGTTGAAATTTTCTGCCTTTTTTTTTTTTCCCCTCCCCCCCCAGTTTTTGATCTTCTTCCATATTCCAACAAAAGAGTGGTTCCAAACTTCTTGCAACAAGCATTTGGGGATCCTACACTGAATGAAGTGTACTTGCTCTCAACCTTCAAACTGCAGCCAAAGAGCACAGCCACCGTTTTTGGCCTATATTCATCAGCTGACAACAGCAAGCATTTTGAATTTACGGTAATGGGACGGATGAATAAAGGTGAGCTATTTCAAATATGTATGGTAAAACTAGTGTTGGATCCATAGTTACTGGTGTGTCACAGATGAATGTTGACAAATGTGTGATTAACCTTTGTGCTGGAGTCATTCCTGTTGCATGCTGTCACCTTTCATATCCACTCTCACTCCTGTTCTCATTTCTTTCCTTCTTGATGCTGCTCTTTCCTGGCCAGGGGAAGCTTACTGGACAATCAGCTGGTATTCCACTTGACTGTGATGCTTGCTCTGAGCAGTGCTATGAAAGAAGAAAAAAAATATGGAGTATGGAGAAAGGAGTAAATTTTCATTGGGTTTTTATTTCCTTTTCTTTTTTCCTTTTTCCCCTTGGGCCAATCACTGGTTCTTATTACTCAGGAATTCGAGGGAGACACGCACATGCTGCCTCATGCATATGAAGGGCAGGTTCTTGTTCTGCTGACCCTGGAGGTTAGATGTGACTATGCAAGACAAACATTCCCAGCACTTACAGAATCTTTTGGGTGAATTAAAGTGTTTGTTTATTGGAATCAGTTAATCAGGAGTCAGAGTTGTACCTTCAGCCAATTTTTAGAAATAGAGAGCTTGCACTGATCTCTAAACCAGATCTAGGATATACAGCAATTTTAAGGTTCAGCAAAAAATTATTGAATTATGTGCATTATTGTTACTCCACTGACTTCACCACTGCTGTGATAATATCCTACTACAAGTGTTGTAATTGGGCAGCTGAGTCCAATATACTGTGAAACTCTATTGAGAAATTTCAGTATATGCATAGGAAAATTATTCAATATGCTAAAGAAACGCACACTTTTTAGTTGGTGATTGTAAGGGAAGGGGTTAGATAAAACATTGTTAGTTTAATCAAGTCTGACAAAATCCTTCTCAGGGCAGGGAATAAGAGCTGTGTGTGGGTTGAGGGTGGGTAATACATGGTCACACAGCATTATCAGTAAGTGTCATGCAATTCCTAACACTGACTGACTTATTTGCTGAATAACTGGTAGATCACACATACTTCCTCTCTCCCGCTCTCACACGCAGAATTATGTGTGTAAATATTGAATGTGTATATATAGGAATGCATACAAATGTCTCTCTAAACATAAGAGTTTGAACATATCAAACTCTTCTTTTGATTTTCAAGAATACCTGCATGTCTGATGGTTATTGATACACTTTAACACACTTAAAAAACTTTCTGATGGAAGGTAACATGGCTTCTTTTAGTTTTGTTCTCAGTATATTGGTTTCTGAGAAGCTTCTGTGACAGGACAAACACACCAAAGGAATATAAACAGGCAGTGTGAAGCAACTTGTCCTGTCAGTATAAGGTGTTGAGTAGATGTAACATACCTGATGTAAAGAGTTGACCAAACAGAGGGAGGCTTTTTACAGCAAGATTGTTTCATGGATCTCTTTGCCTCTTTATTACCCTAGAGCACCTGGTTCTAGTCATATGGCAGTGCTTTCACATGTGATTTCTCCCCAAGTGTCAAGGATCCCATATGGCTAGTTTGTACAATAAGTTAAAACACATCCAGGAGATTATCGTGTGAGCTGAAAATACGAAGTGTGGGGGCTGTTTATGATCCTCTCAAGACTGGACATCATCACTTAAATGATGAATCAATGTTGGCATCTCAGCAAAATGCATGATCTAGTTATCTACAGTTTTGGAAGAATGCTTAAATGCATTACTTCTTCTGCATAGTATTTCCACTTATGCATCCAAATGTGATCTAAGGAGCTCAAAGCAGGCCTTAGATATCCTTAAAATGTTCTGGTTTTGTTGTGTTATACCTGATAGTAACAACTTTATAATGCCAAAATGTTTTTAAAAGCACAGGTATAAATTACCGAGTTGTGTCTCAACTTGTTTTGACTACACCAGTGTGCTTCCTGTATGGAGCAAACATCAGTTAATGCATAGAAGTGTTGTAATTTAACAATGCTGTGAAACAGCTTCTAATTCCTGGTAGAAGTGGTAATTTAATTGAAAATCTGTTTCTAAAGCAGTACAGCACTCTCATGAATGTCTGTAAAATATTCAAGCAGCAAACATGTACTGCAGGGGCTTGGATAAGCTAAATCTTATACAGGTGGAGGCTATGATCTAAAAAAAAATATATCTTCAAAAGCCTACTCTAGTTTAACAGATGGATATTTGGCTTTGGCTGAGGAAAAAATGGTTGATCCTCCTTCCAAGGCTCGTTGCTCCTTGTCCTGAAACTATTCTGGCAGGGTCCATTCTGGGCTCTGCCTGTATCTCCTCTTTCTTTCTCTAGGCTACTGTTGTGTTTGGTCACTCTGAAAGCAGGGCCCAGATCCAAAGACCTTGCCTTTTATATGACCGGGCATGCATAATATTCACATAAATAAAATGCCTGAAATCTACTCTGTCTTGCTTGATCTTTGAGTTTGCCAAGGAATGCTACCTTTTAGCAAGTTACTGGTGACCTCATGCACCTTTGCGGAAATCTCAGCTCTGGCAGTGTTTTGACATACACAGCAGTGAAAACATTCCTGCTATTGATCACAGCTGTTGAGTTCTAGCACTGGCATAGACTTTAAAGATGGAGATGTACCCTGCCTCATTCATGCTGGTATAAATCGGGGTTTTTTTAATCATTAGACTGAGCAATTAGAAAAATTACATGGAGCGTGTGCACAGTAACTCAAGTCACCAACAAACAGGTATCACAGCATCAAAGGAGTTACATTAGAAGTGGGGAGATAGGAATATAATTTGTTAGATGAATAGAAATTGAATAGTTTCAGTAAGTAGGTGTTATTAGCTCCAAAGATATTAAGAGCTTTTCCCTCAACTATATCTACAATTTTTAGTTGACCTAGGGTCACCTGTGAGCTTTCACTTGATCCAACAGTAGCAGTGAACTTCAAACTGATGTTCATAAGAACCAGCACTTAACTGTTTAGGTGCCTAGCAGTTGTGCAGCTTGACTCGTCATGCATGTAACTCTTACCTGCAGGAAATAAGGGATGTGCAGGCTGGTGATCAGTGGATCTTTGAAACAGGGTCTGTCTGATATTTTAGGGTAGTTACGCGCTGTCCGGATGCACTCAGCTCCTTGCTTTTGCAGATGTGCAGTCGGAGAGCCAGGGAGAGATTTTGTGAAGAGAACTAGCTAGCTGGTCTAAGAGATTTAGCTTGCAGATCCTAGTTTATTGATTCAATTTCCTCAGGAAAGGGATGGTTTTTCAGTATCATGCAGCAAGTATTTGTTGTAAGAATATTTGTTTGTCTGCTGTTGTGGTCTTTCATGGTGCATTTTACTTAATAAAATGAGAATTTTTATTGGATTTTAAAAGCATTCCCAAATGATTTTAAAAGCATTCCCAAATGCTTTTAAAAAGAGTTGTGAGGAGGATTAGTCATCTTTAGGGGTGGGGTATGCCTTTTCTGCATTATATTTTATTTGTTATATTTTGTTTTTACTATTTGTTACAGAGAAGTGCAGGTTATTGGCTTGGGATCATGGTTCCTTTGATTTCTTTAAATGTGCATTTGGATACACTGTTAGATGGCTTCACTGACTGCTTTATGCATCACTGAGACTAATTTTTCTAGTTATACATTTCTGCAACAGAGTGTTTCTAGGTCTATACCATATGTACATGCTGAAGTGCTGACTGCCGGCTACCTGCTACACTGTGTAACTTTACCTCTTGTATTTTGGCACTTTATGTAAAGTGACATTGGTTAAGCCAATTAGAGAGGCCAGGACAAAGCAATGGAAAACACTGTGCAGACAGCAACTCTTTACAAATAGGGAGTCATGCAAGAGTCCTGGTAGTACTGCTCTGACTTGATGTCCCATTTATTATTGCCATTATGGCTGCATATGGGATGCATTTACAAAAGCTGACATTTGGAAAAATACCAGAGCAGTTGAAGATTTCCACAGGATCTTCCTTGATCAACCTTGGGTGTCCGCTACTCTCTGACAGTCCTTTTGTGTATTTTGTCCTAGTGGTGCTGCGCTATCTGAAGAGTGATGGAAGGTTGAATTCCGTGATCTTTAGCAACATCCAGCTGGCTGATGGGAAGCCCCATGCTGTCATTTTGTGGCTGAGTGGTCTGCAGCAGGGATTGAGCACAGTAGAGTTGTACCTGGACTGCCTGCAAGTAGGTGCCATTGAGGACCTGCCAAAACCGTTTTCAGCTCTCTCTCAGAAGCTGGTGATAGTTGAGTTGCGCATTTTCCAGGAGAAACCACAGGTGAGCACGAGAACTGGGAACAGGCTGAACACTTTGAGGGAGCACCAGCAGTCCTCTGGATCACTGAATTCAGACCTCAGCCTGTGCAGTAGCCACGCTCTGTACAATAGTGCTTCAGTAATATTTGACTATTAAGTTGTGAAATAAATGTAAATATAACTTCTGTAGAACAGGTGAGATCTTTGCTTATGTGAACCCCTGTAATAATTACGGTATTTGTTTTAAACACAGTTTTTAGCTTTTTAAGTGAAAACAAAACAATTACTGCCTGCTTCACTTCAGTATAGATGCTTTTTGGGGATTTGACTTTTTGCAAGACTTAGCAGATAGAGTAAGGGAAGATCACCAGCTGTTCAGTATGAGCAATGCTATGACAAGGACTTTTCTTGTCGTAATAAGCCACAGAGACTAAAAAAGACAAAAGAAGGGGGGTACTCTTGGGGTGCTAGAGTGCAATCCTCATCTGTTTGACTGCAACAGCTTTTATTCTTCTGCCTGCCAACCAGGGTTTGGCACAGCTTCCTGTCATCTTCCTGTCAGCAGTCCAAGATAAACAGTGACTTCCACAGCGTCTTCCATCATCATTAATCAAAAGTATGCATTAGAAGGTGCACGGCAGTCTGCCATGTGTCATTGCAGGCTTGAAAATGAGCCTTTTTATATGGAGAATAACTGAGGTGCCCACATTCTTGACATCAATGTATACCTGTTTGAGGGGAAAAAAGACTGCTTTGGATTCACTTTAAAAAAAATCATGTACCACAGGTATCTAAATATGTGAACTTCCTTTTATGTGAGACCATATGTATTGAACAGTAAGAAAAAAATTCGAAATAAACCCACAGCTATGGGAAAATTTTCAAAGCAAAGATTAGGGATTTTATACACTTCAGATGGTGATGGATGGCCCTGGAGTGAACAGTGTAGAAGTCCTTCATGCGTAGAAAATGGAATACCTCTTAAAAAAAAAAAAAAAGCTTTGTCTGATATTTCGTATTTTTTTTTAATTGTTATACCCCAACTGCGAGCTTTGTTTTTCTTGTGAGCCCAGGATACACTAGATGAGCTGAAGCTGGTAACTGGAGGCACCCTTGCCGAAGTGGGCAACCTGCAGGACTGTTTTCTTCAACAAATTGAGGCTGTACCTCAGTACACTGGTAAGACCTGCAACCAGGAGTTAAAATTGTTCCTTACGATACCAGCGCAAGGAAGTTAATATGATGAATGTTAAAAATGTGGAGCTTTATAGTCAAGTAAGAAAAATTGAATTATAGACATGATAATTTCTGTCAATGTTTTAGAAATAGCTCAGTTTGAAGAGAAAACAGTCACTATTACTGTTGATAAAACAATGAATTGCTGTCCTGGTGGGGAAGTCTGTAATGATTAAAAGAGTTTTTTAGCCTAATTTGGAAGACAGATTTCTGTGATGATGATCTGTTTGTGTCAGCTTAATAATATTTTAAGTATTCAAATTGCAGACAATTGCAGACAGAAAGTAGTCATAAATGTGATACATTGCTACAAGGCTTTATAAAAACAGGTAGATGAATGGCATTGCAAGACCTATCCATGTACTTATCCTCATGTCCAGTATTCATCTTCTGTTGAGCACTGGATAATCCCCAGGAGGGGAGGAGCAAGGTGTGAAGGTCACAGGACAGTGAAGAACATATTTGTACTACAGCTACAGAACCTGTAGGTCCATGTGGGAAGAGCCATTGCAAGGCAGACATTAGTCTTGCCACAAGTTAGCCAAGGCTTTTTCATCATCTGGAGTGGACATGTGATTTAAAACCAATTCCTTTTCTGCCTGTGCTGAGCATTGTGGAGACTGAGCTGGGAACAGGGAGCAAAAGAAGAGCTGAGGCTACTTTAATTCCTGCAGGTCCCCAGTGACTGGGTGCAATCCCCAATGTTAGGCAAGAGTGCTTCCTGACATCTGGGTATAGAAAACCTGTGCTAGACTCCCTCATCTTTAACCCTTCCTATTTCCTGTCCATCTGCCTTTCTGCTGTGGATGTGCGAGAGGAACGGCTTCGTGCTGTGTGTGCCATATGTTAATATGTGACAACCATGGAGCGAAAACTGAGGTCAAGGTTTGAAATAGAATCCATGAGAAGTTCTCTCTCATACCCTTTGCTGTTCCCCCTGCCAAACCCATACCCTGCAGCATTGCTGGTTTTGATAAGAATAAAGACAAGACATTGAACTCTTCTATGAGAGCATCCTTGGTATGTCACATGAATGTAGGCATCAGTAGTGTGCAATGACAATAAAATCTGGTTTACCTTTTAGCTATGTAAATCCTCAGTTGCACATGCTTCTATTTTCTTGCTTCTTAGCATACATAGATTTAGATAAAAAAACCCCAGAGTTTTATCCTCAACTATCTCTCTTTTTCACTAAATCAACAGGCATTTGAACACAGAAGAGTAATTCACTGTTTCCTTCTGCAAAAACTCACAGCTCTCTGAGTGAGGTTTCAGGTTACAGCAGCTTTCTCATTTGTAACTTTTTGCTTACTAATCAGTAATGCAAATGGTAGCAATACAGACAGATACTGTCCTCTGTGGCTGCCTTCACATAGCTTAGTCTCTCAAATTCAGTTGCTTATAATGTTCAAGTGGAATCAGTATCATTAATAATAATAATAAAAGACAACTCATACTTTCAAAGTCTACATAATCAAATTCACCAAAGGAAAAGGTTCAGATGTTCCAACAGCAATATTAACGCAGCTGCCTTGCACTTTGTGTGTACTTCATGATGCTCTTTTATGGGAGCAATATATCAGATAACCACAGTTGTGGCTTCAGCCAGAAAAAGCTGGAATGCAAGTGTTTAGCTATATAGGTGTGTGAGACCTATGTATCTTGGTAAAAGTGTGTGCTTTCATATTAATTGGAAAATCTTTGGCAGTGCTTAGGACCTGAATAGCTATACATGGCTTTCACTGTGTGCCTGGTTATTACTCACTGCTTTCGCAGCAGCATTCCCTGCATGTTCAGTCTGTGAGGCTGAGACACTTAAGCAGTGTAGATGAGAATATGAACCTGTTCTTGAACCTGTGTATTTGGATCTTCCTGTCTGGGTCAAAAAACTGGGTTTGGTAGATGAGATTAGTATGCTGTATGTAATAGTCACAAAATCATTCAGGTCAGAAGGGGTCTTTGTAGATTGTCTTGTTTGTGTAAGGTACCTGAACCTGAGAAAGTGTAAAAAAAAAATAGCTATGTTGCAGAAGACTAAAGGTTCTTTTAACATGTTTACTGTTAGAGGCAGTATGTTGATGTAGGTCCAGGGGCAAGTGTATTAGAGTGTGGAGTTTTAGTGTGGTTTTCTCTGCATACTCCCCTGTTCTCCAGTAGTTCACTTTATTCAGAGCTCTCAACTTGGAGATGAAGTCTCTGTGTTCTGTACTGAATATATGTTTTCTTCCATGTATCTGTCCTGTCAGTTTTGAATGCACAGTCAAGATTGTCTCCAGGCAAGAAATTTACCACGTATGAGGAGATATCTCCTCCTGTTTACTCAGAACTGTTACTTCGAACCTGCCTCTTCCTAACTCCACATGCAGCTTGTATGTATAGCTTCTTTGGTGGAGGATTTCTCTTGTTAGCCATCATCCATACTTTAATCATGGCTGGATCTCTGGCCAAGTAACCACAGTCCTCCAGACTGTGCAATACTCTCAGGCACATGGTGTGATTCTTGGGGTTGTCCCATGGAGGGCCAGGAGTTTGACCCGATGATCCTTATGGGTCCCTTCCAACTCAGAATGTTCTATGATTCTACTAATATTGTTCTCTTTGAATGACACTTCAGGATTCTGACTTTGCCAGATGAGGGCAAGTGAGTTTCTTGAGCAAGTATGGGACCCAAGAGAGCTAGAAGAAATATCTTTGAGACATTCCGTGGTGACCTGCAGTTACACATATTTGTGCATTTGCCCTGCTTGGGCCAATTAGCAGTGCAGTGAAGCTAGTGCCTGCTCTAAATCTGAGGTTCTGTACTTGAACAGTTTGCCCAAAGAAGCTGCTGATGCTGCATGAGGGAGTGTTGAAGGCCGTGCTAGATGGAGCTCTGAGCAGTCTGGTCAAGTGAAACGCATTCTTGACATGGACAGGGGGTTGGACTAGATGATATTTAAAGGTCTTTTCCAATCCAAACCATTTTATGACTCTGTACTACAAGGTTTGGCAAGGGAAAGACAGGGTGGCTCCCTGACATGACTTCAGTCTTACAGAGGATGAGTGTGTCAAGGGACTACGGTTCCATGTTGGACAGTAATACTTCAGAGCTGTCTTTGAACTTAATTATTACCATGAAAGCTATTCTGTTATTCATATAGTTACTGACTCAGATTATGAAGCTAGGGACTAGCTGAACTGAGGAGTTACCTTAGTGGGTGGAGTGTGGGTGAGAGAGACTACATGGTGGGGATCAGTTGTCTGTACACCTTCAGGCTGGTATCTTTTGCTTAACCTGCTTGCTCCTGTGAAATAACACCCTGCAAGAAATTTTGGGCTCACAGCTCCCTTAAATGCCTCTCTGAGTTCTTATCCCTGAACACTGGTCATTCTGCTGCAGGTGGGGCCTACTGTTGGAATCTCAATCAATAATGCCTAAACCAGTCTTTTTTTTAAAAAAAACAAACCAGTAAGTAAAACAAGAACAGGTTTGTGCCAGGTTCCACTATGGAATTCTAAAATTCCTGTGATATTATGTTCTGCCACTGTCCTCCAAATCAAAATAAGGCAAGGTTGGGACTAGAACAGAGGCAGGATCTCGAATAGGTGATTCCCAACTCTTTAAACTTGTTCTGTGTTTTGATAAGAAAATCTGAAGTGAAGAAAACATACTATGTGGAGAGTTGGGCAGTTCCCAGTAGAATGTTTGGAAACAGACATGCTTTGAAGTACAAAACAATGAGATAAACATTAAGAGAAGCATTTTTCATATAAGCTTTCAGTACTCACAAAAATAACATGTGAATAAACCTTCCTGAAGCTACTGGGCATAATATCAAAATATCCTGCCTGCCTAGACTGTGAAAGAGAGTATATTTTTGAAGTTTGTTTTTAAATACAAACTTAGAGAATTAAACTCTGCTTGAGAGAGGTACAAACTCAGAAGTAATTAACAAATAGAAGGAACTACAAGCTACTGTGCTAAACATGGTCTCTGCTTCTCCTCTGTCACTGGCTCAAAACCACTATTTCATTTAACAGGTAAGAATCTCACTTGAAGAGTGAGATCTTGGATTGGCTCTGGTCCTGCTCTTATGGCTCATTAGAGATGTAACTTTTGGTCCTGGCTTAGAGGTCTTTATGTTACTTGGTATTGAGAACTGGTTTTGGTGTGAGGTCAGAGAATCACAGAATATTTGGACTTGGAAGGGACCCACAAGGATTGTCGAGTCCTTTTCCTTGCCCTGCACAGGACCCCCAAGAGTCACACCATGTGCCCAAGAGTATCATCCAAATGCTTCTTGAATTCAGTCAGGCTTGGTGCTGTGACCACTTCCCTGGAGCCTTTTCCAGTGCCCAGCCACCCTCTGGGTGAAGAATCTTTTTCTAATATCCAACTTAAACCTCCCCTGACACAACCTCAGGCCATTCCCTCAGGTTCTGTCATTGGTCATCACAGAGAAGAGATCGATGCCTGTCTCTCCACTTCCCCTCATGAGGAAGTTCTAGACTGCAACAATGTCTCCCCTCATCCTCCTCTTCTCCAGGCTGGACAGACCAAGTGGCATCAGCCACTCCTCATACAGCTTCCCCTCCAGATCCTTCACTATCCTTGTGACCCTGTTCTGGATAGCATGTTGAGTTTTGTTAGTCCATACAGACTCTGCACCCACCAGGAGCAAATGCAGCCATGAAACTTGTGGGTAGTGTGATGAGCTGCCTTTCAGAAGAAAAGCCAAATGACTGTTGCACTTACTAAAAGCACTGTTTTTCAGTGCAGATGCTGTTGGTGGGTGGTCAGAGCTTCCCAGTGAGCTTGCTCAAAAATCTGGGTAACTTCACTTTGAAAAATATCTGCTAATCAGTTGTGGTGACATGGAATGCACTTATACAGGGTATCTTCCATTGTATGCACGTATACTTCATGCCCCAGCCTTGTCTCATCCTCCGGACAAGTTATCACAGATACCCAGTCTAGAAATACTGAAATAGGGTTGCTGGTCTGGGGGCAATTAGTAACACTGGTGGCATTAGTTGCCTTAGAGAGCCTTGACACTGAAATAATGGTAGAGAAATCACAAGCTTGTTTTTCTCTCTGTGGAGAGGTTTCTACTTTGCCTGTTTCTGTCATATACATGGAGTTCAGTTCTGGAAAAGCCTTGAGTTCATGCAAATTACACTACAGAAATTTGAGATAAATACTGTGTTTGCTGTGATGATTCCTACAGGGCTTAAATAACAGTAATGTCTGTCCTCCTTGGCTCTTCATGGGGTTTCCATCTTACATCTCAGAAATTACCATGGCAAATGAAGGAGAGTTATGTCTTGCACTGTGTTTTCATTGCTGTTTCCCTGCAGGTGATTATAGTAGGCAGCTGATGGGTCAGATGATGCAAATGAACCAAATTCTGGCAGATGTGAAAGACCTCCTCAGACAACAGGTACTGTATAAAGGCTTCAGTGTGAAATATCCCAAGCTTGTCCCCTTGACTGAGTCAGTGCAGAATTCATGTGAGTAGTAAACACCTGTGTAGAGTCCATTGCCTTGGAGGCATGACACAATAGAGAAGAAATAGCCATATAGGTCTTGATGCTCTGTGCTGTGGAGAATCATTGAATGTGGGAGTACAGGGGACTTGCTTATTCAGATCCAGAAAATTTTGTGTCTGAAGTGGTGAGGGGCTAGAGCAGCAGTCCTAGGCCCACTGTTAGATAGTGGTAGGTCTGTTGCACAGAACTGAAATTGCATTTGTTTCAATTGCTTGTGGATGTCAGAACTGGAATTGCTGGTGGCATCTCTTGGTTAAATACGTCATTCTTAAAGGTCCTGTTGATGAATGCTGAACTGAAGTACATCTATTATCACTATCCTTAATTTTATGGAGTATGAAGAGTATCTCATTTAAGACAGATTACCTAGGTTGCATGGTTTGAGTGGCATCTTGGGGAATAATGGTTTTTCTTGCAGCCAGGTGCAAACCAGAACTGCCTGTACCCAAATAATGGGGTTTTTTTCTATATTCTCAAGGTCAAAGAAACAACTTTTCTGAGAAATACCATAGCTGAGTGCCAAGCGTGTGGTAAGTATTCCTGTTAAGGCCTCTAATTCAGATGAGATGCACGGTTGTTTTAAAACTGGTATTAATTGTGTTAGCTTTATGCGGTTTCTAAGAAGTATTTTTTAAAAATACTGTGTCCAAAGTTCTAGATGTATTGAACGCAAATTTAAAATAGATTTTCATTAGAGGAAAAAGCTTCCATAGCCCAGACACTCACTTATTGGGGGATAAAGCACCACTAAACCAAAAAGTGTTACTCAGGCTGTACTGTCAGTTCTTGCTCTGCCACAGAGCTATGCCACATGTTCCTGTGGAGGGAGCCATTATGTGCCAGATGTCTCATGCACAGTCTTAGTAGAAGGACAAGGGAGGAATCATGTTCTGCTCTAGCTGGTATTGTCAATCTGAGGAAGATCCTATGCAGTCCACCAGAAGTTCATCTGATTCCAAGAAGGCAGTCCCTGGTTAACAGCAGTAAGACCAAAAAGGTGGACAAGATTTTTTTTCTCTATATGAAAGAAATAAACACTTTTCCAAATGCCATTGCATGGCCCTTCTACATAAGTGACAATCAGGACATGCATACAGTCAGTATAAAAACCAATATACTCTGTGCCTGTGTAGGATGAAAGGTCTTAAATGCATCAGACCTTTTACTTGATTTCTTCTAGTCTGTAAGCCTCATCAAAACTCAAGTTGAGCTCTAGGCAGGATAACCCACATGTGTGTCAAAGAAAAAGTCTAAGTCCTGCATACATCCCTACCAGAGTTCTCAGAAAACCTTGGGTTGGTCTCTATGCACCTAAACTGATATATGTGCATGTTCCTGTGGTGTTTGTGGGCTGCCAGCTGCTGCTTCTTTATTCTTATTTGTAGACTTTCAGAGATGCTGTTGCGAAACCACAACCCTCTTTCTCTTATGAAGTGGTAGTGTTGCTGATTTAGCCAGAGAAATGCCTTGTACTTGTACCCGCATACTTCGGTCCCTTGGGCCATCTGAGGTCACAGGCTTTCTGAGTTTTCTCCCCTGGCCAGCAGCAGATCTCTACTGGTACTAACCTAGCAGGAAGACTCCCATGTGTAGCCTGGAGAAGCATGTGGACCTAAAAAAAATAGCATCTATTTCCCCTGGTTGGGGACACAGCAAGCTCCTGGGCCATTCCCAGTGTAAGGTCTCGTCAGCCGCAGCACAGTGCAGAGACACAAAGTATCTTGAGGATTTCTTCAGAATGCTTGCCAGCTGAAAGCCACAATGGATGTTTCTTTCAGTTGCTGAAATGGTTGTTCTTTCTGCATTAAAGGTTTGGGAACTATGAGTTTTCCAACTCAGCTTCCTAGGCGCCCTAAACCCAAATGTGAAGTTAATTCCTGCTTCAGGGGAGTGAGATGTGTGGAGACAGCAGAAGGATTTCAATGTGGGCCCTGCCCTGAAGGACTCACAGGAAATGGAGTTACGTGCTCAGATATCGATGAGGTAAAATAAAGACTTTCAGTGAATTTTAAAAAAAAAACAAAACAAAACAAAACCAAACCAAACAACTTCTTCATATATATCAATGCATTGCTAGTACTTGCTGTCTTCAGCATTTGCTGACTGCTTGCACAGTGAATATTAATTAATTCTGATTTGATTCTATATCCCTATTTTCCTGTTGCTGCAACTTTATGGAGGTTATATGTGTAAAAACTTGAAATACTCTGGTGAGTTGAGAAGTCACTTAAAGGAATTTAATGTTTCGAAAAAAAACCAAAATTAAAACCAACCAAAATGAACTTTTGACATAGCTGTTTCTATTCTACAAGAAGATGCAGTAGCTTGTGTTGTTGGTTGCAGAAGCACTTGTCAAAATGAGCTTTGCTTCTTTAAATTGTCATGCTCCTGACACGTGTCGTACTCATGCCTTGGAGACCAAAATCTTCTCTTCAGCCTAAACCGGACCATCTTTTCAGCCTTACCTTAAAACTCTATGAAAGAAAATAAACATTTATTGTCATTGTTCCTTTTGCTTCTTTGTGTTTGTGTTGAAATCAAATAATACTGACTTAAATCTATTTTTTTCTTGTGCTATATGTTAGAAGTTCAGAGCTTGCTTGTATTGAGGACTGAGGTAATAAATTTACAGTCTCTTAAATGATTAAAAAAACCCTGTGTTAACTGGAATTTGGCACAGAAACAACAAAACCACTTACAGGTTCACCGCATTTTTTCTGTGTGATGATTTTTGACATTACTCTTTAATACTTTTTGTGGAAAAGCACCTGGGTGTAGGAGACTGGGGAACCAGCGCAATGAGGTCATGAACTGTGCCTGCGGATAACACAGTACTAGCAGTGTACCAGAATAATGATGTAAAACAGCAAAAGCAATTCCTTTTTTTCTCCTTCCTAGCCAGCAGATGTGCTTTGACTGCTCCTTTGATTTGCTCCCTCCTGTAGACCATCACCAAGGAGGATGTCCTGTGCCCAACTTGTCTGTGAAAAACACGGGGGGGAGAAAGGGGGTTGAGTGTGGCCATATCCTGAGCTGTAGGTAATGTATCTTGTTTTGCCTCACATGGCATGAACTATGTCTGCTGCAACAGAAGGCGCAGAAAAATGGAGGTGAAGCTCTGAAATGTGAAGGCAAGTGGTGAAACCAAGAAAAGTGTGGTATGAGTTTCATGCCCAAGACAGCTATGGTGAGAGACTGAAGACAGCCTGTGTGGAGCCCACCACAATGGATAGGCTTCACTTCCTGAGCTATTTGCAGACTGAGGCAGAGCATGGCAATTGTCTCCTCTCTGCCCTTTTCGGGGTTGGAGCAACTCATTACAGCAGTGGTGGGAAAACAGACTGAGACTGGTTTATAGTGGCTTGATATTAACATGGTTTTCTGTGAGCAGTCAGGCTCTGCCACAGGAGATTGATGTGCCTTCGTCCTCATGCCACCATTCCACATGACAAACCTGATCTCACATTAGAAATAGCAAGGAAATTTTGCCAAAATGGTGCTACAGAGATACAGACTTGCTTACATGAGGTCTTTATGTGGACACTGCTCCTAAAATAACACCTACCCTGGAGTGGTTATGTTCAACAGTGAATACCTACTTTAGCAGCAAGATTTTTACTTACAGTTGCACAGGGAGAAATAAAGAGGCAACGAATGGCAAAAATTAGAATTGTCTAATTAGAGGGGATATGTTATGTTACTTGTTTTCCTGAGTTAACTAAGACGATGAAGGAAAGTAATTTTTTAAAAAAGCTTTTTTTTAAAGAAGTCTTTTCTGGGAGAGCATCTTTCTACTGAATAAACTATTTCTGTAGTTCCTAGTAACAGGTATTTAAAAAGAAGTTTGTGTATGAATTCTGATAAAGTCATATCTAGAAGATTCCTCACTAAGAGCTGCCATCATCTTTTCTGAGGCTCTTAGCATCTCTGCAGTACACTCCCTAATTCATTATCAGTTTAAAGACATTACTTTGGTTATGCTGGTGCCTGGTATCTCAGGATCAGCAGCTCTGCTCTGTGTGCTGTGTAATGTGTGTGCCCTCTGCTGCTTACAATAAAAAATTCACAGCAAAATAAGGAGCACAAAATGTCTGTCCTAGGTTTTACATTTCCCTTATATTACTTATGGATCTACTTCTAACAGATATTTCTGTCAAACACCCTTGGATATTAAACATACCTTTTCTTCCTCATGCATGTGTTTAATTACAAGTTGTATGTCTCTTGTAGGTGAGTATCGTCTGGTTTGTTCTTCCTCCAGATGTTCTTCTGTTAGCAATGGAAAGGAGGAAAAAACCCATATTTTTAAACCTCTTTTATATTTATTTCTTGTGTTTCTCATTTATTGTTGTCTTTGAGCCTGTCTTATGCAGCATGATGGCATGTTGATGTTTGCAGTACTCTTATAAATGTTACCTAGCAGCTAGTGTTGATGTTGGAAAGGCAGCCACGCAAGATTGCTTCCCAAACTGGCACTCACCAGACCAGTGAAATTGGTCACAGCTGTTCTGTAAAACTGCATAAGGCAATGAAGTGAATGGTGCCTTCAGGCCAAGGGTGATTTGTGGACATATGATATTTTGGGACAAGTGCCAAGGCTTATCCATGGGCCTCCAGTCTAGAAACATGTGGATGCCACTGACACATCCCTGCTTATCTGGTTCGTGTTTGGGTTCCTTCTGGGTATGGGATTTGCACAAATATAAGTGAAGGAAAATGCTTCTGCAACTTCTGTGTGTACCAAAACCAACCCCAGGATTGTTTGGAGAGTTGGAGTTATGTGGCTTTCCTTATATTGTGGCCTGGAGACTTCCAGGGGGCTTTCAGCCTCCAAGGGATCTGAACCTGCCCAGCTGAAGGAAGGATTGAGGATGAGAGCTTAGGACATTAACTACAGGCTGTAGTAGAAAATTGCAAATGTTACTTAAATTACAGAGATAGCCGAAGACCTGCTGAGGTCAGCAATACCTGCAGAGACAGTTTCCTCTGCAAACCATCTCTGAACAGACAACATACAGACATTGGTTGTAGCATTGCCTTTGGTGACAGGGCTGTGCACATAGAGTCTGGATGTTACTGAAGCACAAACATGTGCTCGGTTCATTTTTTTCATTACAGTGTCGTTACAACCCTTGCTTTCCTGGAGTGCGATGTGTGAACACTGCTCCAGGTTTCCGATGTGAGACCTGTCCTCCGGGATATACAGGACAAGCCATGCAAGGGATAGGAATCAGCTATGCCAAGAGCAATAAGCAGGTAAGTGGCAGCATTCCTGTGACAACTGCTGTTGCAAGGTGCTGGTTTTATATCAGTAGTGTATCTGTCTTTTACTGTAAATTTTTTTACATGTTCCTGTAGCACCCTACAATAGGAACATAGTTTTTATCTAAACTCTTGTGGGTGAACCACACCACCAAGCACATCCTAAAGTTGAAATTGTCTGTATCGCAGTGTCTCTTCAGGATTTGGAAAGTTGTCCTAAGGATATGTCTGTGCCATTCTAAGAGTGGTTTCAGGACAGGCCATGTCTCTTTTTTAGTCTTAAATTTTTGTGTCTTTTCTTCAGACTTCAATCTCAGATTGACATTGTTTTTATTATTTGTTGATTTGGTTTATTGCTAGGTTTGCTTAGACATTGATGAATGTCAGAATGGTGGACTTGGAGTCTGCGTTCCGAATTCTCATTGCATAAACACTTTGGTAAGCATCTTTTCATTTACGGCCTTAAAAAATTGATTGTTATAAAATTCCGTGAGGCTAGGATTTGATTGAAGGTCTGATTGAAGAGCTGAGTAATATAATTTGTTTCTTGGCATCATACAAATCAAAGAATCCCTTCATCTTTTCCTGGCTAACAGTAAAAAATCAGTACTTGATTTGTCAACACATCCATTTGAATTGTATTTTATCACTTTCCCTGAAGAATGGCAGGAGCTCTTCTTTCCATGCCGTCGAGTTTTGTATGTTTGTGAGTACGTTATTGCAAGGAAACCCCTCTGAAAGATTAAAACTTTCCTTACTCTTGTCTCTTCCCACCTGGGAACTGCTGCAGAAGCTGTTCCCCTGGGTGCTCTCTTTATAGGAGTAATGTCTTCACTTCATCAGGTTATGTATACAGTACCAGATATCCCTCTAAATAAATAGAGGAGAGCTGCAATTGGTACGATATTTTTAATATCCATAGATATTAAATCCAGGAGAGCAAGCATAGTAGAAGTAGAAATGGTTTGAAAGACGTTAGGATCTGATAAAAGGAGCATAGAACCACGTTAACGCTATGAAGCAAGTTGGACCTAGAATAACATAATCATAGAATCATTTAGGTTAGAAAATACTCTTAAGGTCATTGAGTCCAGCTGTTAACCCAGCACTGCCAAGCCCACCCCAAAACCATTTCCCTAAGTGCCATATCCATTCTTCTTCTGAATACTTCCAAGGATAGTGATTCCACCACTTCTCTGGGCAGCCTGTTCCAATGCGTGAAGAAATTCTTCCTAATATTCAATCTTAATCTCCCCTAGTGCAACTCGAGGCCGTTTCTTCTTGTCGTATCACCTGTTACTTGGGAGAAAAAAACTGACCACCACCTTGTTACAACCTCCTTTGAGGTAGTTGTAGAGAGTGATAAGGCCTCCCTTGAGCCCCCTTTTCTCCAAGGCTCAATGCCCCCAGCTCCCTCTGCCACTCCTTGTAAGACTTTGCTCCAGTCCTTTCATCATCTCTGTTGCCCTTTCCTGGATACACTCCAGCACCTCAATGTCCTTCTTGTGGTGAAGGGCCCACAGCTCAACATAGGATTCGAGGTGTGATCTCACCAGTGCTGAGTACAGAGGAACAATCACAGCCCTGGTCTTGCTGGCCACACTGTTTCTTATACAAGACAGGATTCCACTGGCCTTCTTGGCCATCTGGGCACACTGCTGGCTCTTGTTCAGCCACTGTCAACCAGCACCCCCACGTCCTTTTGACCTGGACAGCTTTACAGCCACTCTTCCCCAGCCTGTAGAATTGCGTGGAGTTGTTGTAACCAAGTACAGGACCTGCCGCTGGGTCTTGTTGAACCTCATACCGTTGGCCTCAGCTCACGGATCCAGCCTGTCCAGATCCCTCTGCAGAGCATTCTTAACCTGCAACAAATCAGGACTCCTGCCCAGTTTGGTGTCATCTGCAAACTGATTGAGGATGCACTTGATCCCCTCATCCTGATTACTGATAAAGATAATAAACAGGACTGGCCACAGTGTTCAGCCCTGGGGGACTACCAGCTGGATGTAATTCTATTCAGCACCACTCTCTGGGCTCAACCATCCAGAGAGTTTTTTGCCAGCTGAAGACCACACCTGTCCAAGCCATCAGCTGTTGGTTTCTCCTGGAGAATGCTGTGGGAGACAGCATCAAAGGCTTTACTGAAATCTAGGCAGACAACGTCTGCAGCCTTTCCCTCATCCACTACATGGGTCACCCTGTCACAGGAGAAGATCAGGTTGGTCAAGCGTGAGCTGCCTTTCACAAACCCATGCTGGCTGGGCCTGATCCTCAGGTTGTCCTGTATATGCTACAGGCTTTCTTCATAGCAAGAGGAGGGTTGAAAGTATCCTTCAGGTGTAAAGGTTGTCCTTTCTGCAGCAATGTATTACTGAGGCTGCCATTTGTGTTCAGTGTTAGCTTTCCTTGTGAACAACCTACTTTTCTTAGGAGTGCTTTCACTGTTCAGTATGTTTGTGTCTTTTTTTAATATCTACATCTACTGACACATTGTATCTTCTGCATGACTAGAGATGACCAGTCATCTTCAGAAGGTCATCAGGCCCTGCTTGCAAAGGGTAGGCACCAAGTGTCCTGCCATCTGTCAAAACAGAGCAGTGTGGGGTTTCTAATCCTGTCTCCTTTCACAGTTTGGTCTGGAAATGCTGTCTTAAAGGCTATTTTAATGCATACCTGTGCTTGATAAAGAACAGAATTTATTGAGCAAATTCATCAGACTCCAGAAGATACTATCCCGGTGTCCATTAAGATAAAGTGGACGGATTGGTGTGTTTTATAGAGGCTGTACCATTTGCATGGTTCAAGGATTATTTTACTTTTCAGTCATCAGTATATTTTTGTCTTCATCCTAAAAGTATGCAGACAGCAGAGTTAAAATTTGTAATGAAGTGAGACGAATAGAGGACAAAAATAATGCATGTCTGAGTAGTAAATAGATTTCTCTATGAGGATGGAATAGGACAGTCCTGACAGTTCCTCCAACAGACTTTGTACATGAAGAATGCAGTTGTATGAATGACCTCAGTTTCACAAAGGGGTAGATGCACTTTTTTGTCAGAGCTCTGCCCATTTCTGTTCCTTGATATGCCAAAAAATAATTATTCTCTATAAGGTAAAAAGATTATTTTCTTTAATTAACTTTTATGTCATAAGTTACAAGTCTACAAATATATCAGACAGAAACAAAAGGCACATTGGATGCCTAAAGAATACCTCAACTTATCAGGATCTATCTGTTTATATCTCATATGGTTATTGTTCCAGCACATAATGAGATTCCTTGGCTTAGCAACTTAATGCTCATTTACATGAGAGAGGGCACAAATATAAGGTATATACATATGTGTCTAGGTAAACCACTGCAAAAAGTTACATGGATGTTCTTATTTCAATGTCAGTGAAGATGACTGTGTCTTCAACTACAGAATTCTTTTCTGAAGAAAACAATTTAACTCAAATTGATTTAAAAACATTTTAAAAAATGAAATAAAATAGGGCAAACACATGATGAACTTTCTTATCTCTCTTTGATTAAAAGTTGTGCTCGGTTGAGTTCAAATAGACTGATGGGAGTGCTTTACACTGAAATAAGATCATCCAGCCTGAGTAATCAGGTGCTACTTAGAGTTTTACACAAAGTTTCAGCTGCCAGGAAGCAGCTCAGAGTGATGCTGGCAGGGACAAGGCATCATGAAGAAGCTTTTGCTGCTATGACTCTTCTCTGGCTTAACAAAAGACTGATCTAAATAATAGAGTCAAGTGTGTGTTCCAGCATGCACTGTGGGAGTGGAACATCAGTTTGTTTGCAGTGCAAGTGGCCTCAATCAATGAAAAACTACACTTGCACAGTGTAAGAAATGTGACATGAAGCTTGCTCGTGTGCATGTTTTAAAAAGAAAAAAATTCCTGTTAAAAGGCTGGCTGCTAATTTTTTGTTCTTACAGGGGTCTTACCACTGTGGCCAATGCAAACCAGGATATACAGGAGATCAAACCAGGGGATGTCAGGCTGAACGGAGCTGCAGAAATCAAGCCCTCAATCCATGCAGCATCCATGCACGTTGTATTGAGGAGAGGAGAGGAGAGGTGACATGTATTGTGAGTTCATAAATTCTTGCATTTGTCCAGTGAAAAATAGCCTTTTTTAGGCTGGAACTGAGAAAGTCTTTGTGGTCATTTTAAACAGTTGGATATTTTACTAGATTGTGGCTCACTGGCCCAGACCAGGTATCTTGCCATTGGTTTGTTCTTGCTGCCTGTCTGTAAAGCAGACATACTTGTGTATCATATTTATTGTGCCTTTGTAATTAGGTCTTTGGGAGTGGCTTTTGTAGACTTTCTGTAGCCTTCTCAGAAGAAACTGTCAAGTGTTGTTCTACAGAAGACATCACAAGGACAAATTCCTCTCCTGGTGCTCAGCTACATAGCTGTGAGTAGGGATCCTCTCTGCATGTCGACAGGCCTGTATTTGCCAGCTGATAGAGATGGTATTTTTCCAAGTGAGATCAAAGCTTCTAGGCACAGGTAGGCTGAACTGTACTTAATCAGCTGTGGGAGCAGAGGAGCACCAAGTGCCATATGAACTTCCATTGTAAGAGTCTGACTGAAATATATTACTTAGTTTTTTCAGCTAGCAAGGGGAAACAAGAGACTAATCCCATGTCCTAACTTTGGATGCTATGCATGCTTTTGCTGGTACATGCTTCGTTCTCATTTTTAAGTACATCTATTTCAAAAAAGAATAATCTAGGATATTTTTAAGTCCATGCTGTAATGGAAAGATTCCTAGATACTTGTATTAGAGGCAAATCCTTGATTTAAGGGAAGGCCAGAGTTTGACATGCAGTTCTATACATATATCTTCCACACAGATTAGGCATTGGTTTGAAACAGTACCGATTTAATTGGCTAGGAGAAACTTGTGTGCAAATGCACTTGCTTTGCTGGTGCCAACTTAGTAAATGTCAACACAGTTTTCTCTTAAAACTTCTTCTAGTTCTTGAGATACTGACCAAAACATAGTCATGCCACTGATATAGGAGAATTTGATCTAAGCAAGTAAGGAGACAAAATCAGAACATAAATCTGTAGTAAAACACAGGAGATTTAGAACAAGTTAATTCTAACTACAGCTTACACAGCTATAAAATGCAGGATGTGCCGAGATGTACTGATAGCATGCAGTATGTTCTGATCGTAAAATTTAAACAGAAGAGATTGGCTCAAGGGATTGGAAAATTGTATGTACATGTTATAACTGTGCATGAACACCAGAAAGTTCGTTTAAAGGACAGTAACTCTCAGAGTTGTAGAAGACCTCCAAGACCACACAAAGCTGGAATGACACATGCTTTATAGAAGTTAAATTTATGATAATGATTTATCATAACATCATGAATATGTAAGCTATTTTGGGGAATTAAAATGAATATTTATGTATATGTGAAATAAAAAGGGGAGGGTTTTTCTTTGACGATATACATGATAGGTGGAATGATCCCCCATGCATCCAGCACTGTCAATAAAGAATGCCTGCTCTCTGAATAACCACATTGGAGTTAGAAGGTTTTCTTTATTTTCTGAGATTTCATTATCACCATCTAATCCTGGGCCCCTTGCTGAGATGCTAGGTGCATACTCTGTCTAGGTCCCCTATTTTCTTTTACTCCATCTGCAGGTGAGGAACCAAAGTTGGTTCCTGGCCAGGAAGCAATCCATAGCTTCAACTGAAATCATTAGATGTTGCAAGTACACATTCCACTTGACATCAAGTTTTAGCTCTTTCTAGCTATGTCTAGATACAGAGAGCTTGAAACAAATATTCTCTTTCCACACTGATAGATGCTTCATTGTACCTCATTGTACTTCAGTGCCTGGCCATGATTTCTGTATACTAGTGTTTTCAAGATGGGTATGGACTTTCCCTCTTGAATATTTCTACAGTGACTCATTAACCTTCTGATAGTACTACCATGGTGTTTTATTGATAGTGTGGCATTGGCTGGGCTGGTGATGGATATCTTTGTGGAAAAGATGTTGACATTGACGGCTACCCTAACGAAGAACTCTCATGCACTGCTGAAAACTGCAGAAAGGTAAGAAATTCTTTCTTAATCCTATAATAATTCAGATCATGAAGGGATGAAGAGGAAGACTGAAAGTAACATGTCTAGATGTATTCATCTTTTTTTCAAGTTACTACATTCTTCTGCACAGATTCTATTTCATTGGATGAATCAATTATGTAAAGTTATAACAGAAAAAAAGCCATTCAAATTATGAAGACAGGCAGTTTACCCACAGAATATCAGATTTGTCTCCTTTTTTGTCCAGGACAATTGCAGATTTGTCCCAAATTCTGGACAAGAAGATGCTGATGGTGATGGAATTGGAGATGCCTGTGACGATGACGCAGATGGAGATGGCATTCCCAATGATCAGGTGCTGTGCATAGATCAGGACGCAGAGGTCTGTGCAAACAGAAGGATTTCCCATTACTGCAGTGGGCAGTGATTCTGCAGTCTGACTCACTGTTTGCCCGAGCTGGTTCCATACCCCTCACTTTCAGCGAATCCCTAAATCCTGTCTTTTTCTTCTATATGATGCTCATTCTTACAAAACCTGAAACACCTAGCCTTAAATCCCACCACTGTATCCTCCATTATTATCTTTTAGCATTTAATTTTTGTGTACAGAACTTGTGTTTTTCTGAAACTCTCTCCTATAACGTGGCCTTCAGAAACATTACTTTCATAATGTCTTTCTTTTTCAAAAGGCAGGTTGATCTGGCAACATTTTTCACAAGGGATCCAAACCCTACGTAAATTAATAGATGTCTTGCCAAAAACTTGAAAAAGCTTTGAATCATGTCCTCAATGCAGAAGTGGTTTCCATAAGGGTACACAACTGCAGAATAGATCGTAGGATAAATTCAAATTGTACAAGTTCTTTTGTATTCACCTTGTATTCTTACCAGCCAACTGTTGTTCTACATTAAGATCCTTCACTGATACTGCTTAATGCAATTCTGAGGAAACAACAAGAACACTTTATCCAGAGTAAAAATGTCCACGTGGAGCTAGGGCAGACTAACAGCAACAGAAGGTCTGTCTCAGGCTGTTTGCCACAGAGGCCCACCCTCAATTCTGGTAACTTAAATCAACTGGTTTTATTAATGTTTCTAAGGAAAAATGTTAAATCTTCTGTCATCTTTAAATCTATTTGCAGGTTCAGCAACTTCAGAATCAAGTAACTTCTATTTGTTGCTGAGTGCTGTTCTTCCTCTGTATATGCAATAGGATGTTGATGTGCTAGGTGGAGGTAGAAATTTTACACCACTTTGAAATATAGTTTTCTCCGTATGCCTCCTGATGCACTTTGAGAGTCAATAACAGCTTGTTAGACAAAACAAACAAGCTCCCATCAAAATCCAAACAAAGACTTGTGCCTTTTTGCATCCAAAAGTTCTGATTTCCCAAGTATTTCAGCTTTAGTTTGAGTCTCTACCAGAAGGGGGCAATGGCCTTCCACAGAAAGTGTCTGCCAACCTTGTCAGGGACTCCAAACTGCAGCTTTTGAGAAGGATCATATTAGAAAGCCAGGGCACCAAAGCAGGTTCCTCACCATGGATGCATCCAAAATGAGAATCAGAAGTCAAAGTTGTAAGTAAAGCCTTATGGTACTGGGTGTTTGTGCTCAGGATTTGCACAGAGTGGTTCAAAGCAGAGCTTTGAGGGAGCAAGTAAAGTCTGATCTGGAGTTAATAATCACATAAAATTTAAAACTCCTCACACTAATAATTTTTTTTTTAATGTAGGAATAAATACAAGGATTATATAAATCCACTAAAATACATTAATTAAATATTCAGGGCCTGGCTCACGTCTGATTCTGTGTCTCTTGCAGGATAACTGTGTCTTGGCTCCCAATGTTAATCAGAGAAACAGTGACCAAGATATCTTTGGAGATGCTTGTGACAACTGTCGCAATATCCTGAATAATGACCAGAGGGACACAGATGTTGATGGGAAAGGAGATGCTTGTGATGATGACATGGATGGAGATGGTTGGTGATTTTTAACTTTCAGTTTCTCTGATACTCAAACTTGCCCAGAGCATGCATTATATTAGGAGATTTCCTGTCACCAGATGTAGCACGTAGTCTTTCTTCATGAAACCTGTGTTTGGAATCCTTTTAGTTTACTTAATATATATCTTTTAGCCTGCACTGGAAACACTGAACATTGTTACAGATAAACCAAGCCATGTTTTATGTATAAGTTGAAGTTGTCGGTCATTCAGCATTTCCTTAAAGGTACAAATGTGTCCCAGAGCATCCATCTGATGCCCAAGAGCTGCCTAATGTATTAATTTCATTGGTGTTGGAGGCTTGAAAGAAGTGAAAAAAATCAAAACCCTTCAGATATAATAATGAAGATGAAATGTCCTATCTTGTCAGCTGTGACAGAGGAACAGAATAGAATGAATTTTGTGTAATTAATGATGTGTGATTGGGTGGAAAGCTGTTCTTTAATGAGATGTTTCTAACTACTATTGAATGAATGGATGCACACATAAAAAAGATTTGCAGTGCAGGCTTATAATTTCATTGCAAGATTAAGTAGTTCTGAAAAGGAATAGTGTCTTTACTGTTCTTAATATTTATATTGTCCATAACAGCTACCGGAATTGTCTTTAACTAACATCCAATCCATTTTTCCCTAGGTATTAAGAACCTTTTGGATAATTGTCAGAGGATCCCCAACGAAGACCAGGAGGACACGGATAATGATGGTGTTGGTGATGCTTGTGACAGCTGCCCTACAGTCAGCAACCCAAATCAGGTTAGCAGGCAGAAAGAAAAAATTATCATTATTTAGGGAGAGGTCCAAAAAGATGCAAAGAATGAGACAACCCATGCAGCCATAGTGTTTATATGTTAATAATAAAGTATATCTAGGTATTCAGGAAAGTTCTATGGAGCTGTAGACTTCCCTGGTGTGAGAAAAAGGAGCCTTCAGTTGTATTCTCATAGATATTGTTAGGACCTCTGCCCTGCCTGCATTTTCTACTGTCATTCTCTGAAATGTGGCCTCTAGTTCTGTGTAGTCCAGTGCCAGACTCCATGCAGGGGTGTGATTTAGTTACGTGTGATATTTCTTTAATTAGAACAAAATCCCTGTGTCCTTATTTATCAAAACATCCAATGCTCCTAGGTGAGAAGTCATTGGAACTTTTCATATGTTTGAAAATCTGATTCTAATGAAAAATGTTGGAAACTATAGGGAAACATAGTAGATTTTTAAAACTGCTTAAGAAATCAACCTTTGTTAGAATTGAGATACTTATTTTCAGTAGTAGAGGAATCTGGCTAGAACTGTGCCAATCAAGTATAACACTGTTTATTCACTGTCTTTTTTTCTTTAATAAAACCGACTTTTTTGTTAGATGGATGATGCAAGCAAGAAAATTGTTCTGTATTTTTATGTCATTTGATTTGGTTGTGTTTTGATTTGGCTGTGTTTTGACTTAATACTGCCATTTTAATAGATGGTAGCTGATATTCTGTTTCCTTTTGCAGTCAGATATTGACAATGACCTGGTTGGAGATTCCTGTGATACCAATCAGGACAGGTAAGCTGTGTTGTGGCTTATAACAGCAGCAGGCAAGTGAAAGAGGCTAGTCTTGAGCTGAAGGATGCCACTGATTCCTGGAGAGCTGTAATTCCTCAGAATAGGCTGGATTTAATTCCAGAGAGATGTTATTTCAGAAGCAGTGTTATGATTGATCAGCCTTGTTGTCCGCTTCCTGGTAGCAGTACAGTTGCAGAGCCCTTCACCCTTAGCCCCATTCACACAGGCCCTCTGTGAGTTCCCCTGTCAGTGGCTTTCACATGCCCTGAGCATTCAGAGGAGCACGTCCTATGACAAATTGCATCGCTCATAGGGAAGCAATTTCTGCATAACCAGCTTCAGGGGTGGTAAGTCCTCCCCTGTGCTCCTCACTTATAGCAAGAGACAAGGGAAATGATAAATCCTGTGCTGGCACAGATTTTCACCAGCCACAGACAGATGTTTCACCCCACCCAGAGCCATTGGTGGGTGCTGCTCTCTGTGACAGGAGTTGCCAGAAGCCCACTTTCACCATGAAAAACTTGATATGCAGGGGTGTGAGAGCACTGCTTGTTTTTAAACAGTTCTGATTTCAGGTGCTCATGTAGTCCCCCACAAAGTTTCATTCACACATATTCATGAGCACCAAGACATATGTGTACAACATGCACATGGGACAAGGGACTCCAGGTGTTCAGCTCATGCTGTATCCTGTGTGGGTGCTTTTTAATTGGTGACACTGCACTTGTTAGATGTACCTTACATGCCCTTTAGGAGTGGAGATTGTTTGAGATCTTGGGCTCTGGTATGTTTCCCACACCATGTTAGGCTTCTTTTTCTTTTCCTTATCTGAGTGTTTCTGTAGCTCCTGGCTTTGTCTTTGTCTTCCTGCCACCTTACCATACAGTCCCTCTTTGTTCATGACCTCCTTTCAGTTCAGCCACCTGAGCAACAACAGCTTGTATTGCCCCATTGGTCTGCTTCCAGCTCCAGAGGTGTCACTGGTATGTTTCCTGCTCATGTGTCTGTGCTGTTTCCTGTGCAGAGGCAGGAGCTGATGCTGGTATGCCATTTCTCTTTGTTTCTCTGCTTGCAGTGATGGTGATGGGCACCAGGACAGCACAGACAATTGTCCTACTGTTATTAACAGCTCCCAGCTGGACACAGATAAGGATGGGTTGGGTGACGAGTGTGATGAGGATGATGACAATGATGGTATTCCTGACCTCTTGCCCCCGGGCCCTGACAACTGCAGGCTGGTTCCCAACCCAGGGCAGGAAGATGATAATGGTAAGATGGGCCTTCAGGAGCCATTTCAGTTCTGAGGCGCCCCATTCATCTCCAGGCATTAGATGTGTGTAGCAAGATCCAACAGTCATTACGTGTGCATACACTCATCCCTGGAGGAACCCCAACACACAGAGGCCAAAGCAGAGGTCCTCAGGTCCCTTTCTCAGGCACTGCAGCCAGCAGAGCTGATGCTTCACTTGCCGCCTGGACACCCTGATCCAGTGGCTGGGCCAGGTGTGACTGCTTGCCTGCACATAAATCTGCTTTCACTTCTCTGATGCTTTCAGGTGATGGAGTTGGAGATATCTGCGAGTCTGATTTTGACCAGGATACAGTGATTGATCGGATCGATGTGTGCCCTGAGAACGCAGAGATCACCTTGACAGACTTCAGGGCCTATCAGACCGTGGTGTTGGACCCAGAGGGGGATGCACAGATTGATCCCAACTGGGTGGTTCTGAACCAGGTAAAAATACACTTGGTCTTTCTTACCTGTCTGAAAAAGACCATTTGAAAACTACAGTAAAACTGGCTCTGTAGTTGCTGGACCTCTGGCAAACATCAGAAGTGGAAGCTGTTGGCTGGTAGTCTGTTTTCAGGAGTAATAATAAAATAAAAAATAAAATTCTTTCTTTTAGCATATGATAGCTTGAAGCTTGATGCTAATAATAATCTAAAATAATAATAAAGATTATGATGCTCTTAATAATCTAAAATTACATACTGGCCAACTTATTCTGGGTGGATTTCATTGCTGCCAGAAGGCACACATTAGCTTTTGTGTCACTCTTAAAATATTTCTGAAGCAAACAATTGTTCCCAGAATTTAAAAATGTGACCTTCTAAATAGCAGAGCATGTTATAGAATTATAGAGTGGTTTGGGTTGGAAGGGGACCTTGAAGGTCGTCTAGTTCCAACCAGCCTGCCATAGCCAGGGATACATTCAACTAGACCAAGTTGCTCAGAGCCCCAACCAACTTGACGTTAAACAGTTCCAGGGATGGGGCATCCACAACTTCTCTGGGCAACCTGTTCCAGTGCCTGATCATGCTCACAGTAAAAAAAAAATCTCCTAACATCTACTCTGAACCTGCTCTCTTTCAGTTTGAAGCCATTGCCCCTTTTCCTTATATGCTGTTGTAAAAAGTCCCTCTTCATCTTTCTTGTAGGCTCCCTTCAGGTATTAGAAGGCTGCCATTAGGTCATGCCAAAGCCTTCGCTTTTCCAGACTGAACAAACCCAGTTCTCTCAGCCTTTCCTCTAGGAGAGGTGTTCCATCCCTCTAATCAACTTGGTGGCCCTCCTCTGGACTTGCTCCAACAGGTTGATGTCCTTCTAGTGCTGTGGACCCCAGCAGTATGACCAGATGGAGTCCAGTAACTGCTATGTACACTAAAAAGTTTTAGCTTTCAGGAGGCTAACGTGATCTGAGTCACAGGGAACATGCAATTTATTCCCATTGCCAAAGTCTCTGCCAAGCCAGCTGGGATGTATACATCTTCCTTACACCAGTCCTGGCAGTCAGTTTAATCCTGAACTCTCTGAGCTGTATGAGGTAAGTGTAAGTATAACCTAATCCTGAACTGTATGAGCTAAGCCTAGGCAAAGCTCTCTTCTTCCCACAACACTCTCTCCCTGCCCCCCAATTTTGGCCAGTTTCAGTGATTTCCAGATTATGGGAGGGAAAAGAAAGTATCTGAAAACCAGTATGGCAAATTCTGCAGTGGGAAAATACAAATCTTTTCTGACTCAAGGAGGTCACATAAGCAACTGAAACACTAGTATTTTGATTGTAGTTCCCATTTCAATTCAGAACTACAAATGTTACAGATATGTTGTGAGCAAACAGAGGAGACTGACAGAGAGGGTGATAGAGGGAGGCCAGGAAAGGCTGCCAGGCTTAGCCAACCCAGCTTGCCATGTGTGCTAACCACCCTGAATTGACTCTTACAGGGCATGGAAATTGTGCAGACTATGAACAGTGATCCTGGCCTTGCTGTTGGTATGTACCCTCTTCTGAGATGCAAGTTTTAAAACATATAGCATAAGGACATGCGTTCTGCAGAATTGTTTTTAACCTGTATGTATCCTCAGGTTACACAGCTTTTAATGGCGTTGACTTTGAGGGCACTTTCCACGTAAACACGGTGACAGATGACGACTATGCTGGCTTTATCTTTGGTTATCAAGACAGCTCTAGCTTTTATGTGGTGATGTGGAAACAGACAGAGCAGACGTACTGGCAGGCGACTCCCTTCAGAGCTGTTGCAGAGCCCGGCATTCAGCTAAAGGTACTGGTTGTGGCTCTCATCTGGGGACACAGTGGTCACTGCAGCCTGGCTGTGCTGTCCTGCCATGTGTTGGCCATGGGTGGAGCCATCATGCTGTACATGGGCCAAGCCATTGCATGTCAGCCCTGCTGTTCGACTGCAGTTCTCTATTTGCAACTTGTGTCAAAATGTCAGGCAGCTGCCACGCAGCCTTTTTAATAGCACTTCATCTTTCCTTTCTTATCAGCTGGAGCAGCATTTATTTTCTGCAGTGATTGCACTCTGACCATAACTGGTCAGACTGCCTCCTTCTCCTTGGTCGAGGTACGCAGTTGCATTTCCACGCAGGCAGTGGGTGCAGTTATACAACAGAAGTTAGTGGCTTGTGAACAGCAGGGAGGATACAGACCTGCTCCCCATTACAAAAAACCGGCTCCTGAAAGTGATATTTCTCTATGATCATCATGGGAAAACTGTATTTCTGCAGGCTGTGAAATCCAAGACAGGTCCCGGCGAGCACCTCCGCAACTCTCTCTGGCACACAGGGGACACCAGTGATCAGGTCAGGCTGCTGTGGAAGGATCCCCGAAATGTGGGGTGGAAAGACAAAGTCTCCTATCGCTGGTTCTTGCAGCACAGACCCCAGATTGGTTATATCAGGTAAGACAGAAAAGGATAGATAAGAGTACAGATACATGTCTGCCTGGACTGTTGTTTCTCAATACCTGATTCAGATGATAATCTGAGAGTTTAGATTATGTCTTGGTTTTGCACTGATGAAGCCTTATAACAGCCTTTATGTATTCTAGGATAACAGAATTAATAAAAGCTGTCATTTAAAGGTTGTGAGCCTAAGTAAGATGAGTACTTATCCTGATGTGATAGATTTGAGATTACTCAGTATATATTCAGGAAGTTTGTCAAAGCTTTGTAATGCATGTTATTTGTATTTTGTTATTTGGGAGAAAAGAAAAAAAGTTATTAAAAAACCACAAAGATCACCATTTGGGAGAAAATATTTTACTCTGCAACATCCAGCAGAAAAATGAGCAGGAATTACACTTGAAGATCAAGGCTGCTGTTAAAATGCAAAAAATTAACTGCTCTGGCATCATCACCTCAGGTTTTACAACCTTATAATAGAAAACAAATGGAGATAAGTAGTTTTTCAAAAAAATCGCCACCCTGCAGTTGAGATGCAGTAACTTCATGGTATAATTACTCCACTTTTCTAGTGCAGAGCATCATCTTCTGTGGTAATTGGAGTGAGCATGTTTGACTTTAGTGGTAAAATGGATTAAGAACAGTTACACTGTCTATTTTTGTGTCCCAGCCACAAGGCGGTAGTGAATAGATCTTGGCCAAGTTTTGTTTAAACCAAGCAGTTTGTCAAGCTGCTTCAGAAGCAA
>JAWWES010000094.1:49433686-49447387 GCA_035583135.1 Lophotriccus pileatus
TCTTTCCATCCAGCCTAAGTAATGCCTCCTGCAACTGGAAAGGTAGCAGAGTCAGTGTAATAGAATCCTTCAAAAAATAAAGGCAGCCAAGCCTAAATGGAACCTCTGCCAACCTCTGTCCACATCTTGCTGTGGTCTGGTTAGGCCAGATGCCACAGATCATTATGTGTTTAGAAAAGGTTTTCTGAGGCTTCAAGGAAGCCTAGGAAAAAATCACTTCAGCCAGCCTCTCCCATGGAAATTGCAAAGACAACAAGTTCTATTTATTGTAGATACCTTTGAACTGCCTCAGCAAATCCGGAAATAAACTCAGGAAAATAACAGGAATTTTTTTTTTTCTTATTTTATTAAAAGACACAGGAACGAACTTTCCCTTCACCACGTGGTACTTTCTTGCATGTCTCATCAGCTGTATCCACATCCACAACAGCGCTCTCCAGGCTCATCATCTTCTAAGTCATTTACCTAGTAAATTTACCTGGAGGCTGAGGACTTTTTGCTCACAGTGCTCCACCCCTCAAATACAGGGCACATGCTGGGGAGCTGGCAGGGTAATCAGCTTTCACACAGCTATTTGGGAGTTTGCTGATGGGTTTCTAACAAGAGGATGCTAGACCAGCAAAACTGTTCCTAGAATTAACCATATTCACATTTTTGAAGAAATCTAACAGATAAGTTTAAGGTTCCGAATGGTTTGTTTGAAACCTTGCCTATTAAAAAAAGAAAAAAAAAAAAAAAGAGTTCAGCTTCAAACTGTGTGAGACAATATCCATCTGGCTTTCTTCAACCAATCTAGTCTGGTTCTCCCTTTCTCCTATTATTATTGACTGTGGAAAATTTCAAGAGCTAAAGCTCTCAGCCTGATTGACTAAACATTCCAAGGCTTTTGTAGGATGTGTAGAAACTCCCCAAAACGCCCTCCCTGCCTGGCTCTTGCCACCATGCAGCATTGCTTCTGTTTCCAGCCTACAGTGAAGCTAGGTTAACTGCTTTTTCTCCCCTGGGCTAGACGGGAGGGATAGCATGTCCAAGGCTAGAGTCTCCATGGATAACAACATTACGTTCAGGAATGTTGCAGCCTTAGAAAATACCTAATAGAGCTTCCGTTTGCTTTCATTAAGGGCAAGATTTTATGAAGGCTCTGACCTCGTGGCAGACTCTGGTGTAACTATAGACACCACAATGCGTGGAGGACGGCTTGGAGTTTTCTGCTTCTCTCAGGAAAACATTATTTGGTCTAACCTGAAATATCGCTGCAATGGTAATATGGCTCTTTCTTCCTTTTAGCTCACAACTAGCAAGTGACCGTGAACTGGTAGTGTCGCTGTTGGATTAGGCCATTTCGATCCTTTCCTTTGCCTTTCATTTACAAGTTATTCACAGCTGTGAAACGCCTCCCCTGACACCAGCAGCACACTGCAGCCCCACCAGATGGGAACTAATGCCTCAGAGCTGCTACTCCCAGAGCTGCGGAGATTGTGCCAACTAAGTAGTACAGCTGTCATTAGAGAATTAGGAACATTATTTAAAACCAACTGACCGTGAGAGCTGTACACACACACTAAATATGTGAGGCCATCATGTACGTAGGATGCCTTGAGCTTTGAATACAGGGTGAAATATACCTGGAGGGCCAGTGGGCTCCATCACCAGGCATCAGTGTCACTCCTGTACTTGCTTGTTGCTCCTGTGTGTGCGAGGGGAAGATCATAAGGTACCTTTCCTCCCACAGAGGAATCCTTCTGACTGTGGGAGAGTGCTGTCTTGCTTCTTTTGGGGCAAGAGCCTTGCAGCTTAGCTCTGATCTCCCAGTATGTAAAATATCTCAAACCTTGATCACTTCAAACAGAAGCTGATCATGTCAGGGTATTTCTGCCCTGGCAGCAGTTCAGCTAGATTGAAGTGGGTTTGGAGGGACTGCCCCACCTCCTCTCAGCATCAATCCCTACCCAACCTTTAGAAAACAATTTATCAGCCAAGTTGGAATAGTTTCCTTGTCTGCTTTCTGTGGATCCATGAAGCCCAGTGCAGGTCCTGTAGGGGGTAGGTGGCCACACTGTGGTGTGTTCTGCTGATGGACTATGGTTCTTGGACATCCAGTATACTAAGCTGGCACTTGGAGGTCATGGTTAAACAGGGGAACTTCTAGACAGCAGTGCTTACAATTAAAAATTACTTGATATACATCTTAAACAATATGTAGTTTCCCAAGCTGCCACTGAGTCATACTTACCTGTCAGTACGCAGGCTCCTGGCTTTGCTGCAGGAGCTACAGAAGTTAACAAAATCCAGTCAAAAAGTCTCTGGAGTCCCCAAGTATCTCTGATGTCATTTCAGACAAGTTTTTACATTTGCAGAAAAAGCTTGAAAATAAGCCTTAAAAAAAGTGCTCAAAAAAAAGCAAAGGACTTACCTGGGATTTTTTCTATATACTGTATGTGTTTATACAGTTATATCCTCTTTTGAGTTTAGAATCACCTTGCATCAGGATGGAAATAATCAGAAGAATGCTGATGTCACGCAGTTGAGTTTCACTGCTGTGGCTCCTTTGTTGCCTGCAGCCTTAGCTCTACAGTTAGCTCTGTGGCTCTCCAGATAAAATGTTCTGGGACCTGGCAAAGGCAGACTGCAAACAACACTTAGAACTGTAGCTACTCTTTTGACATTGATCCATCTCCAGCTCTCTTCACCAAGTCTTTGGTCTTTCTGACAGTTGCTATTTGTCCTGAGGTTAACGTTTTTTGTCCCTTCTTGTGGCATGGGAAACCATCACAAGGAAGTTGAGTTAGGATACATGAGAAATAGAAATACTGACACTGCAAGTGTGTCTGGTGTGCAGAGCAAGACAACCACTTCTTTTGCCTTTCTGGTCAGCATTTATTAATAAAAGTTTAAGAGTGCAAGCCACAAAGTTTTCAGGGAAATGTAATTTGCAGATTGATAATACTCTGTTGTGGGCTGGCACTATAGCACTCACTGCCTTGTTAGCCTCTCTGTGATTTTCAGTGGTGTACAGCTAAAACTGAAAATATTCCCTGTTTGTTCTTAAGGTGTAAAAAAAAGAGAAGCATTGTTACCTAAAAAAAAAGAGTAGGTGGTTTATTCATTAATTTAATTGTTCCTTGATTTTGTCAGAAGAGACTAAACTTCTGTGTATTTTCCTGTTTTCAGACACCATCCCAGAGGACTTTCAAGAATTTCAAGCGCAGCAATTTGGTGTTGGGGATATTTAAGAAGTAAAAGCAAACTAACATTGCTATTGCAAACAGTAAAACAATATATTTTAAATCCTTATATGATTGTTGTTGTCAGAGTGCACACCGCAGCTTTGTTCTCATTGATGTGACTATGTCAGACTTTTTTTTGTATGAAAGTGAAAATAAAAAGGAGAAAAAATAGACCTGGGCTTCACTTGTTTTCAAATTTGCCCTAAAATCTAGGGAGCAGCATGTAAATGGAGTGACACGTGCAAAAACATTCTCAGGAAAAGTTTGAATCTATTGCCTTTTTGGATTCAGTATGGTGGCCCAGAAAGTAAAATTCTGTCTACCTTGGATGTATTAGAAACAACAGGTTGCATCTGGCATGAAGTGGTTTCGAGCTGTCTGGCCAAGACAAGGGCTTCTTAGTAACTTTCTCATCCTTCTAGCGATAGTGTATCTCCTTTACGACAGTTATCTCTCTAAAGGAGACAGTATCTCCTGTAGGACAGTGTAATACTTTGGAGACTCTTTACCGCTATCAGACCTCTTCTAAGAACTCTATCGGGCCTCCTAGCCTTAACACTCCCAGAAACGATGAGTAACACTATCACATCCAATAAAAGCAAAAAAAGCTGACTGCTAGGTGATGTGGTCACATCTTATGGCTTGGCTTGCACACAGCTGAAACAGCTTGCATGTGACTGAAACAAGAAAAAGACTACTGAGACAAATGCAGAATCACTTAGAGAAAATAATCCTTTCACATAAACAAAGCCAGGCTTTGACCTGCTGTCCCCATTCAGAGCAGAGCTCTATTGGTAGGTACTGCAATCTTTTGCAAATAAGTCACCAAGTTAAAACCCCAACACACAGCATTAAGCATTAGTAACCATTAGAAAAGGTCTGGAACTGTATCACAATGCAGTCTATAATCTGAAGTGCAGAAAGGTGTTGACAGAGTGTGCATTTTTACTACATTCTTTTTCAAACTGGAGCTAGGAAAGGAAGGGAAGACAAGCTCCATGGACCACTGAATAGAAGAATATTGCAGCTTATAGGATAGTTACTTTAAAAAGGACAGTGGGAAACAGCACTTCAGCCGGGGGGGAGTACAAAATAAAAAGGGAATCAGAAGTAGCTCTGAGAAAATAAACAGTCATAGCTCTTTCCCAGCCCAAGGATACAGGTGAAATGCTGAGTTAAATTATCACGTGAAAGTATCAAAACAACAACAACAACAAAAAAGGTTCCTGTTTTCAGTACAATAAATATATCCTTAAGGATATTACAAGCTATCAAGGCTTTGACTACTGGCAGACTTTTCCCTGTGGACTTGTCCATCACAGCCAATGTTTCTGGAAGCAGGTGCCCCTGGGACCTGTCCCATGAGAATCCCAGAGTCCCACAGCAAAGAGCATGATGCAAGAGCGTTCCTGGTGCCTCCTTGGTGAAAGGTCCTCCAGTTTCAGTCCTCCTTTGCCTTTGGCTTCAGAGCTTCACTAAACCCAACTTCACTCATCAGGTTTTCAGAGGACTGAAAGGCTGCTTACTTTGGAACAACAGAGAGGGCATTGTCAAATTAAGTTTAAAAGAGGAGGAAACAAATGTATTTTGCTGAACATGGGCTGTAACTGCAGTATTGTTCATTTATGAAGAAGAACACACATTGACATATTCTTCTTCAAATTTTACATCTTCCTTGTCATACATTGGTATTTCACTGATGGAGCCCCTTCTCCAGGCAGAATTCCCCTCTGAACGGTCTTGGCCACAACCCAGGCAGAAGGCAGGCACTTGTACTATGCTCACACACATGCTGGTACAGAAAAGCTGGGGCCTGCAGTGAACACATTCTGCACAAGTGATCTCCTCACAGTGGATGCAACAGGCCTGGCCCACCCTGACCCAACTTTAGCACATGCAGCACACACCAGCTCCAAAAACATGATTGCGGTAGGCCTTTGAATTCTTCCCAGCCTCCAAACCTCTGCTCAGCCCTCTTGTCTGCAGCTGGAGCCTCTCGTCCTACTACAGTTGCTGGCAGGGAGTATCCTGGGCCTCTGTCATACCAGTTGGCTTACCACTGTGGAGCTTGCCTATTTCCAGGCTCTCTTCTATACCATGGCCACTGGTCACTGGAGGATGGAAGGTGAGATACAGACTCTGGCTCTTGAGCTGTTGTCAATGGTAACTGAGTGAAGCTGTGAGAAAACATACTGGCTTGCTCTACAGGCAGCCACAGAAACATATCACAGCTCAGATAGCCACAACTCTTCCTTTGTTTCAGAAGATGCTGGTGGGACCTTATGATGGGATGCTGGAGCTCACTGTGTCTGTTGTATTGACACACCAAGAGCTGGGCAGCTTGCAAGCTCAGGAGGAGTGAAGTCCAGCTGTTGCAGACAAACATTTACCTCAAGAAGATCAAAGTCTGGGCTTGGGAAACCTTCTACCCTTCTCACATTCACATCAGGGACTGTGCAGTCCTTGTGTAAAACAGTTTAAACAAGCTTCTCTAGCACCACAACCCTCTTCTGGACTATTGTGCAATGCAGACATAGCTCCATGTGTGGTCTCCGGCAAGTGAAGACACTGCAATCCCATATCTTTAAAATTGAACATACAGCTCTCTCTTGCTCCCAGTGCCTGCACAGCCGGGCTGTGCTCAGCTGAAGCAGCAGCTGTTACTACTCTGGAGCTCAGAGTCCTGTAGCTCCTGCACCAGGGTCTAACATCTCAACAAAGGTTAACTCTTTCCTGTGTGCTGCAAATACCATAGCAAACACACTTCTACTCATTCTGTTCCCTAAAGACCATCTGCTGTTTTGAATCCCAAGAACAGATCACCCTGATAGGATGCTGTGGGGTTAGGTGAGGGCAGAGGTGGGCAGACTGGTGAGCAAAGCCAGTTGGCTCTCACAACCCTTTGGCACCACTCAAGAACCCCTCTCTGCTTTGCACTCACTTCCCAGCTACAGGGCACCAAAACTCTCTCATGCACCATACCTGTACAGAGAATAGCAGCCACAGCTGGGACCCTTGGAAGCTTGGTCAGCACAGGGAACTATGTCCTGGTGTGGGTCTGTTTGAGCCTCTGGCACGGGTGCCACCAGTACCAGCAGGCAGGCTACAGCAGGCACATGCTGAAACAGGACATGGATGGTGAGAGGTAAGAAACCATCCATGGAGACAAAGCACTTTCCCTGGTAGGCGTATCAAATTCAGCAGCTGCCCACTCTACCATCTGGGCAAGTGTAAAAAAAAAAAAATCAGACAGCTGTGTTTCAAACAAATGCACAGGCTTCAGTGCTACATCAACCTTGAAGGTATTTTGTTTGCACTGTCAAAGTATCTGACACATCTCAAGGAGCTGGATTGTACAGAACAGATGTCACAGACAAATCTATGCAATCTGTCATTGTTCAATATCACGCTCTGGAGAAATACAAAAATAACATGGACAGTGAAGCCTTGTAATAGTCCATAGTGGTTAAACAACATCCAAATTCAGTGACAAAAAAGATCAACCAATTTACTTTTAGTGGCTCAGTAACTGCTTAGCTCATATATTTAGATACTTTTTATGTTTCTCCTAGACAGAATTGATTTTTCAGCTTCTATGTATCACAACAATTAATTTCAAATGTAAGAAAAATTTTATTGGTCCATTAATCTCTAACAATACATTCACTCAGTATACAAAAGGAAGTGTCCATAAAAACCATTAACATGCTTTATGAAGGCAAAGCTGTTAACTATTTTACAACGAAGATATTACAATTCTGAAATCTTTACCAATCCTTAAAAGTCAAACTGTTACAGTTGCTACTGATCACAACACTAGCAAAAAATAATTAAACTAGCAAACCTCCACTTCACTGAGCTACAGCTTAATAAAATAAAACCACACATACATGCCAAAAGATTCCCTTGAGATATAAAAGAACCTTGAAGAAGACTAATTAAAATCCCCTCACCATTAAGAAAATGTGTTCATATTTTGACTATTTTGCATCCAGTTTTTGAACATGGCATATATGAGAGTGAACACCATGCATTAGTGGTGAACAAAAAGCAGACAGTGAACCCATAAATTCCTACTAAATCTTTTCTCAGCTTGTATGTATAAGTAGAATGATTTTCTCTGGAAGTTAATTCTTCTAGCTTTCAGTGTGCATGGATGTCAAGTGACATCTAAGCACTCAGACTTGAGTTGGTAGAGGAAAACCAAAGCTATAGTATGATCAACAATCCAGTATTTCCACATAGCTTTCCAAAATTCTTGGCTTCGCACTTTCTTCTTGGCTTTGCACTGAGGCTTCTTTGGCCAAGCACACCTGCAGTGCTGCACCCTGCAGCTCTGGTGAGCAAAAGCCCTGGAAGCTTTAAGCTGCTGGACTGGTTCCAAAGCTGATGACTATGGCTCCAAACAAGTCTGTGCAAATGGCTGCACACTACACACTGGCAATTATTGGAGACTGGCAAACAGGGAGGGAAGTCATTGTGGCTTGTATCTGAAATAAACTTCAACTTTTTAAAAACAACATTACTGAACAGGTGTGGAATTAACGAAATCCAGGTTTGATAAAAAACCCAAACCAAAATGGGATTTAAGATTTAAACCTACAGAGTTTCTTTGGGCTCTAGAAAGCTGTCATCATGCCAGTCTCTCAGAGTTTCTACTTCAAACCCTGCACAGTGTGTCTGCATTGCCATTGTGGAACATTTGGGCATTCTGCCATCAGGATGTTGAAAATGCAGAGACATACCAGTTCCCAAGCTATGTATCTTGTTATGAGTACAAAAAGCCAAAGCTTTCTAAGCACTTGACCCCTGGCATTCCCTTGAATAGTCCTGTGAAACACTGAATTCTAACTAGTGTTTACAAAACTGGAGACACAAGTAAAATGTCCTGGCACTGATTATATGTTTCCCTCTGACAAGAACTTGTAGGCCACTTCAGAAAACAAAGAAGCAGTTTTCACAGAGGAAAACTGATCCGTATAATAAACTATTATCATTGACTTTCCTTCAATGCTGCAGGTTGTCCTGCAATGAAAAGGAAAGGATCAATAAGACCTGGCAAAAAGGTCTTTGCTAGTTTCTAGCACCAAAGACATCCCATTTGACAGGCAGCAGGTTGTCTGGAAGTGAAACAGGTTTGCAATGCCTCGAAAAACAAATCCAAGGAGAAAAGGCAAATAAAATGAGAAGATACAGCCTGCAAGCAAAAGACATTGCTTCTAAAGCCCAGAAGGAAAAATGAAAGCAAAATTTTAGCTGCAGATAATCTCAGTTTAGCTAGCCACATAAGGACAGTATTGCGGTATTTTCTTCATCAACTTACTTAGGAGAAAAGCCTAACAGTTTATAAAATATTTATAGCATGTTTTAGAAGCAGTTAATTATTTTGTTTCCTATCTGTTCAGAGATGCCCACGATACTGTGGGCTGCTAGCCAAAGTACAAGCAGCACTATCTTGAGTATCCAAATGCATCAGTCAAAAATAGAGAACCAGCTTTTTTGTAAGTGCAACAGTTACTTCTTTAATAGCAAAGTTATAGCCCAGAAATGGCTTCAGCAGTGGCTGACGAAGCAGTTATAGATGCACAGCTTATAATACCAAAGCGCTTATAAAATGTGCTAAGCCGCAAAATAAGTAAATATGACATGCAGTGTCCATGATCCTGCAAGGGGGCAAACCCTCTCTCTGGACTATGCATACATTAGCAAAACTGCATGATGCATTTCAGAGGAAAGTGGCTCAACTCAGCCACGACCTACCACATTAGTTGGGCATGTACAAGCTGTTTGAACCTCATGGAAGTGCCTGAAGCAGAAAGCTAAGAGTATCAAAAACGTATAATACCTTCGATGTGTAATTGCAGAGGAGTTCCTTACTTGGCATCCAGCTGCAAGGGCTGCCTGCACAGTCTGAGGAACTAGGTGGCAAACAGCAAGTAAGCACAACCATCTGCTTTCTGTACCTCCCTGATGAGGTTTTATTGTCTCATTTTAGTAGTCCCACTACTTGGGTTTAGAGACTTGCTCTCTGAGCCTGCCCCACTCATTTTAAGCCAAAAATGAACCAGTCATGGTTGTGGCTCTTCATTGTCTTCACGAGAAAAACTAAAATTGTTCGTCTCAGATAATACTGCGGCAGTGAGGTCACAAAAATCTTTATGATGGCAAATTTGAAAAAGTAGAAGAATGCCAGTAAAATTGTTCAACCTTCCTAAGCAGAACACCTGCCAACACAGTCTGTTCCTCCAAGAGTCTATCAAACTATAGCATTATTTCAAATTTAACTAGAGGAAACCTAGTACAGGACATGTTCTCTAGTCTCCCTGTCTTTGTAAGCTTCCTCTCTCTGCAGAGCCCAAAACCACTAGGAGTCAGAAATGCTGCACCAATTACATCTGGGAACAAATTCACTGAATAATTGTGGCACAAGGCAGGATAGACACTGTGCAGCTAACTGCCTCAAGCAGAGCAGTTACCTGCACTTTCAGGTATGGGGAGAGAAAGTTAACTGTTTACAGTTTAAATATAAATGTAAGCAAAACCTACTTGTTTATTTACAGAAGCATCAGGCTACTTGTGGGTTTTCCCAGTTAGTTTTCTACTGCACAGTAATACCTGAAGCAGTTATATCCCCCAAGGTTTGTCAAGCACAGATTATTTGGTCTTCCACATGCACCATGGGTCTGATTGTGCCTTGTACACACTGGTGTAATGTATAAGGCAGCATCACCCAGTCACAGGCTCAGTCCAGCTTTTCCAGTTTCAGTGCCACATGAATTATTACCTGTCACAGGAGTAGGTATGAAGGCACTTCTTGAAAGGTTTTTTTTAAATTTTCATTTGCATGAACTGTTTGGAATACAGGGACTGGGCATTTGAATCTTGACCCAAGCTGAGGATTTTATTAAGCAGTCGCACATGGAAGTTCACAGTACAGATTTTACAGCAAACACTAAGGCTGTAACATTTGCCTGGCCAGCAGGAAGTCTTGACTCTGTGAGGAACTAGAGGCTTTGCACACCCAGGTGCACTAGTTACCAATTACTTAGAAAGGCCTGGAAGTCCACCGCTGGATCTGCGGCAACAACATGGACACACAGGCCCTCAAAATTATTTTTGAGGTTTTTTTCTCTCAACATTTGCTCAGGAGCAGACAAAACTGTGTAATCAGACATTGCCCCATTCCCACCCTATGTATACCTGCAGATCTAGATGCTTAAGGTCAATAGTTGGTAGATGGTAAAGAGGAAGGAGAAGCTCAGTGAGGTGTGAGCGCTGTGTAAGAATGGACTCATGCCTCACTGTGGACTTTCTTTTTACAGCACTGTTTCCTCTGTGCCAAACCTACCTCCTTGAAGACAAACTATAGAAAAAAGAGCATAAGAAGGTGCATATGTAGGTACTACATAAAATAAGCATTTTCATAAACAATTAAGAATTTAAGAACATCCATTGGCCAAGATATGTATTAAGATCATCCATATTTGGGATTAGGACGCCTGCTATCAGAACTGGAGAACACTTATCATTCCCTGCCTTACAACTTGACACAGCGCATGCCGCCTTCTGTACAGCTCCTTGCCCTGATTGTTCTGCTACAAAAAACATGGCTAATTTAGAGGGAAAACAAAAGGTCAGTTTCTCCTAATACAACAGATATTGCACTAGAAGGCAAATCCTGCAAGCCTCTAGGGACCAGCCAAGGTAGGAGAAAGAGGAGCCTGGACTATCTCAGTTGCAGCACACAACTCTAGCACTGGATCAAGATTGTTTATCAGAATAGCTGCTATGAGGTAGGTGGGACAACTGTTAGTTGTCATTGCACAGCCCATAAGCTCTTATCTTAGAGATGGGACAGATAAATGCTTCTAGACTGAAAATGCATTAACAAAGGCTCTTTTTCTGCTGCAGAAGGATCTCCATATCAAGACTCCAAATGCAGGCAGATATACACTGACAGGTCTCCATGCTAGCAGAGCTCTTGGCTGGATCAGAACCTCCCAGTAAAAGCAAAGAGAAAGAGAAAAACCTACCTCCCTCTCCAGAGCTATTTGTTGCTTTTCTGACTAATGTCAAAGCCAAGATTCAACTGCTTTTTTAAAAAAAAACAATGAGAAGAGCACTGAGACAGTCACTGCTGGACAAAATCCTTCCCTTAGATCTCTTGACAGATGTATTTTGAGACTCTAATCACAGAGGTAGGTGGTACAGGACTGCAGACCTGTAGATTTTGTTTCAGGTAACAGCACACAGGGTGGGGAAGATTGCACCCCTAAAAAGCTCCAAGCAGAACAGAAGACCTGGAATACCATAGCAAAAAGGCAGCCAAAAATGGTAATGAAAACAAGAGCAAAACTGAGATCCATTATCTTGAGATTACTCACCAGCTGTACATTAGCCATCAGTTATTGCAATAGAACAACTAAGGCATGCAAATCTTTTTGCCACCTCATAGGCCCCTATGTTGTGCTTTTCTTTGTTTTCCAGAAAGCATTGCGTGAAGATTTAAGGCTCAATCATATTTTTTAAAAAAAAGAGAGAAACTGGTAAATTGGTTGATTTTGCTTATATCCTGCATACTTCACATTGTATATGTGTGTATATATACAGAGGGAGAGAAGACAGAATCTCTAGGACTAGTATAAGTCATAAATTCATCCAACCTGAATGTAGATAACTATGTGAGTTCAAACTTATTCAGCATTTAGGGCATTTGAGCTGTTATTCTACCACAAAATCATCTGCTTAGAGCAAAAAAAGATGACAAGCTAGGGTTTAATACTGTCAAGTCATTTGTACTAAGGCAGCTCCTTGTTATATCTGTGTCTCCTGGTTTTGTTTTTATGACTGCTTACTCCTATTCCACTGCTTGAAATAGGAGTTCTCCAAAGGAAGTTTTGTCTCCATTAAAATACTGGTTGGCTAACTCCCATCTCAACGCCAAAACTAATATCAACAGAGGAGTATAAAAATATAGCAGTTAGAAAAAATACTTTCCAACCAACACACAGGCAGAAAACGAAGATGAGACACTGTAGTCCTTTTCCAACCATAAATGCATTTAAATATTATAAAACTAGTCATGGAAACAGAACTGAAGATCCTGGGAGATCTTTAGACAAAGGCTCAAACAGCAGGGTAGAAAAGTGAGCGAGCACTCCACTTTTAAATTTAACAGCAACTGACACAGATCCTGTAATTAGCATTTTCTCAACAGCAAACATTGTGAATGAAGAATGTACTGTATCTTAAATCCCCATGCAGTACACTCAACTTTTAAATCATCTGGCAAAGCAAATTTGGGCAAAATGAGAATCCATGTGTAGGATTCCCCTTCAGTTAATAACTGGACTAGATCTAAATTGCATATAATATCCAGGTGCCTTTTAAAGTTATAATAGAATAAATACTATCATTGGTAGATTCCTTTCTCAATCTAGGTGTACAATAACTTAATATATTTAATATGTAGATAAACAATTTTTAGTAGATGCTTTGGCAATCAAATTTTTATATATTCTCTCACTTCTACTGAAGTATTTAGATTTGCTTTTTGAAAAAAAAATCTGCATACTACTTACAAGAATTATATGCTGTACAAAACAGCATTCCAAATCATCACTGCAAACTGTAAAAGACTTAGTTAATGAAAAAGTATAAAAAGGAATGCATATTTGCTACAAGATACCCAACATTTACAGGAAGAAAGAAGATATATCTGCACCATAATTTTTCTTTTCTTGTCAATGAAGCCAGAGAAAGATTGTCAGTTGTTTGAAAAGCATTTCACTTATTCCAGTTCACGTAAGAACTGTGTTTCCTACATACCAGACAAGCATTATAAAGTTCTGGAACAGATTTGTTCCCTTAGGCAATGCTTGTTCATGATAATAAAAAAGGTAAAAAAAGTCTTCAATCATTTGTTTAGTCTGACTGAAAAGATACTAGCTGGTACATCATAGTACATGGGATAGGTGCTTCCTCATTCCAAAAAAAAATCCACACCAGAAAAAACCACCACCAAAAACCCCAAACAAAAACACTAACAAAAAAAAAGCAAGCCAGAGGAAAACTTAGAATGACCTTTTGACTGTTCACACTGAGAATTCTCTGGTTGGGCAACAGAGTGGAGCAATAAGAGTCCATAAGTACAGACAGACACAAACCCAACAGGAGACCATCTTAATCCAGAAGATGGACCAGGTTCCACTGAAGAATTTTTCAATCTGAGCACTTTCATAACTGTTAAAGAGAAAAAAAAAAAAGGTAATAATCACACTATTCATATCTCAGATTGCAGTATCCTCTACTTTTCCAAGTGGGTCAGGGACATTAACTAGGTTAACTCATACAGGAAGCAAGGGAAAACACCCTTTATAGAATAAGATCTTGCTCAAGAATGCCTGGGAATGACTTGTGATGTCTCTTCAAGCTTCTAACATAAGCAGAGAAGACACCCTCATAGCAGAACTTC
>JAWWES010000094.1:49447397-49458176 GCA_035583135.1 Lophotriccus pileatus
AATTACTCAACTTTAAAGAAATACACTTACTGGAACCAATGAGTTACTGTCATCATCACATAGAGCGAAGCCAGGAAGAAAACGAAGTGGAAGTAGGCATAACTGTACACTGTGCCTTTCTTCTCATCATAAACCACAGTCTGGCCTCCCCTTTTTTCAATGTGATCTTCAGCATCAGCTGCAAGAGATAGGAAACAAGAAAGTTTTTGCAAATGTAATGAGTACTGAAAACAGCAGCTGGCTTCACAAAGAACACAACAAATCATTCTACATTGTGATTTAGGAAACTGTGACTGATACAGGGCCTACACTTGAACATATCCTTGCCCACAGGTTATGGGCCTAAACCCTTAGTGAAGAACTGGTCCAACACTGAAATCCTGCCTTGTAGCAGCTTCCTGGCCTACTGAGTAGTTTTTGTGCATTGGGACCATTTACATTGCTCTACCTGTATGATATTTTTCTGGCAAGTTCATGCTGATAACCTTGATTGTACCAGGTCTGCAAAAAGGACACTCCCCTCTTATCTCACTCCTGAACTGCAGTCCCCCCAGAGCTGCTGAGCCAAAAATGCAGCAGTCACTCCCACAGGCATGCAAAAAAAAAGATTACTCTTTGTATGTTGCAGTTTAAAGAACTAATAACTAGCCTAGTATTTTTAAAAAGGTGTTGTGACATCTCTAGCTTCCCTCTGTAGCCTAACTTTGAGCAATTCATCTGCTTCAGTTTGATATGGTTCAGAATGAAGATATGAGCAGCTCTCCATCCACAGCTGTGTTCTTAGTTTCTTAGCTTCAGCCTGAAAGCCACAAATAAGTTAAATTTTGCAGTGAAAACAAAATTACCGTCTCCATCAGGTACACAGCAAAAGCAGCAACGAGCTACCTGTGGAACAGACAACAGGAAGAGGGTAAGAATCTGTGGTACAGCAAAGCAGAACAGCTGGGGAAGGAAGATCTGTTGTGTCTGTGCTACTAAAGTTAATTTAGAAAAGTCTGGTTTGTATTTCCAATTAGCACAAAACGCAAATTAGGATTTGCCCAATAGTTCATAACAATATGGGTTAAAAATTACAGCTGCAGAAGTGTAAGTCAGAAATGTACTTTTCTTTGCAAAATTCTGCTTAAATGGAGCCAGAATGAGCACAAGCTGATTTTTCTGCTTATTTAAATGAAGATTTCCTTTTTTTTTTTTTAATTGATGGAAAAAGGAAAACTGAAATCAACACTTTCTGTGTTGAATGGTAATGTAAATGAAGAAAAGGTGTTGACCATCTAATAAATATATAAGTATTTTCTGCACCAGACCACAGTACAAGCCAGCACTTTCTGTAGTGCATCACCAGTGTTATTTGTCCTCATAAAATCCTTCTTCGGGATTTATTTTGCTTGTGGTCTGATTAAGACAATGAACTCTGTTAGGAGAATTCACTTCCCTAACTATTATATCAATCAGTCTTTATAGTAAGAAAGTGTATTAACTTTGTTTACTTATATTAATTCACATTATACAGTGCAATGTAGTGAGGTACTGCAATTTTACTGAAGACTTTGATATTGTTCATGCTTAAGTTAAACAAATCAAAGAACAGCCCAGCCTCGGAAATAAGGACTTTGTTTCTTGGAAACTTACAGCTGTCCATGAAGGATAAAAGATACCCCTGAACAGCAAAGACACAATCCTAGCCCTTCGAAAACATCTTGAAACCATACCAGCATCATAGATAGTAACTACCTCAAGGCTGACTTCAAGGATGTCTGGATCTACAGATAAGAGGCAAGAATGCTGCAGAAATACAGTTGCTTTGCGAAGTTTTACTATAATTAGATAATTACATTAGATGCTGTGTGTGCTAGTGATTAGTCAAATTATGCTGTACCTGAATGCTTGAAGGAAGAACCCTGTGTAAAACCATGTTTGGGGTGCCCCAAGTTGGTTGGGACACCTCACATGCATGAAAGAATATCTTCCCTTGCTATTCTAAAGTTTGTGTTCTAATTTCTCTCATTTGTCAAATGGGCCAGTTGCATATTTTCCCAGAAAATAAATGGTATGTCTTTAAGGTAAATTGTCCAGCAGAAACATCAAGTGGCAGTTTTTACCCTGCATATTCCTGATTACCTGCACTCACTGGGTTCATAACTCCTGAGAAGCCAAAAAGCTCATTCTTTTTCAAGAGACTATCTGAGAGTTTGAACCCCTTATTCTGTATCTTTTTCTACTCCATGCCAAACCTCACCCACAGTGCCAGCCTGAGCTACCCTGGGGCTGCACTCACATTATGCAGCAAGCATTGGGTTCCCTCAAACATTTTAATCAATTGCAATTAAGTCCTGGCACAGACAGAGTGATGAGATTAGCAATGCTGGCACACACACCCCAGCCCCTTGTACACGCTCAGCTGCCTCCAGCACAGACACTGACAGACCCTCTGTACAGCAGCAACAACTGCAGAGCTGCGTTCGCTCCGGGCTGAGAGACAAAGGCCTTTTGCTACAGGGAAGGCAATCAGAGTGCAATTAGTTACTCTTCATCTGTCATTTCTTTATATTTACATTCAGTGGCTCTTGTCTAGCTCTTTAATACGCGACGGTCTGGAACTAATCCTGTGGGCAAGTACTGTGGCAGACAAGATGGACCTTCCCAATGAGGGGCCACATCCCGCATCCACACTATGCCAGAGGCCTCCAGCCTTCCACAGGGTGCAGATCCACATCCCCTGGACAAGACCTCTTATGGTGTCAGGTGGGCAAAGGAGGTGCACAGGTATGAAGGGCATCTGTTTGCTCTCCAGTGCTCCCAGTCCTGTCCCTCAGCACAGGGCAGGATGGCACAGCTCCTGTCTGGACCTACTTGAGACAGACTGAGCCAGGTCTCAGTGCTCAGTGCCCAGCCAGTTGGCAGGTTGCCCTCCTGCGAGGGCTGGGGTTGGTATCAGAACCCTGTCCAGCTGCAGCATCCTGCCAAAGCAAAGCTCCCCAGGAACCGTGTAACACTACCACAGTGAAATGTGTTTTGCATCCCTATGCCCAGCTACTGTGAACACCAAGTGCCTCAGCAGATACTTCTGCATTTTTGAATTCTCATAAACACTCTCATTAAAGAATTGAAAAAAAGAAGTTAAAACTGCAGAATGAAAGTAATACCGATGCAGAGAGCGCTAGGAAGATTCATCTTCCAAACATACATATACATTTGAAAAGCGACACTTCCAAGCCTAAGTAAGGGGTAGCTGTTACTCAGCAAAACCCCATTAATTTTCTAGTGTTTTCTGTGTGTTCTCAGGATAAGGAGGCCAAAAAAACAGGCAGGTGGAATGAAGAAACCTGTACAGCTGAAACAGGGATGGGAAATGTCATCAGAGATAAAGTTACAGGCAAAAAGAAAGGAAGTACTCATGTGAGGAAACAAAAATGAGGTAAGAAGTTGGGATCATAATCAGTTGGTATGGGAACAAAGGCAACCAGGACTGAAAACGTTCAAGAATGCTTCCACTTCTTTTTCTGATAGGTTTCCAACACACTTTTCCTTTAAATGAGAGGACATGAGCTCATGTGGAGCACAAGATTTACAGGAAGTCCGCAGGATGTTGAATAAACTTCAAGAGCAGCAAATTATTTCAGTACATAAAGGCACCTCCACCAAACCAGCAAGAGCTCAGAAGGACCAACGTGCAGAGGCATGTAGCACAAACAAGCTTCTGTTTACACCTAATTACAGGCCATGAAAACAACAAGAAAAGCAGAGGAGAAAGTCTGCACACAAATCCTGTGGGAAGAAGCAAGAACTCACTTCAGTTTCAGCTGTTGCATATATTCCTCTCAGTGCCTCTGAGCTTGATCGTGTTGTTGAGGTCAAACTAGGAGGAAAAGAAGGTAGTGTCAAACTCCTGGGCATAACCCTAACCCCAACAGGGTGACTTTTCAACATCACAGCAAACATAAACAGCCTACTCCCATGCCTAAGCTAAGCATTTGCCTGGATGCTATCATAAAGCACTAAGTACATAAAAAGTTCATTCTGCACTGGTACAAACCAGCCTGGCAGATGGCCACTGGCCAAGTTACTCTGTATCGTGAGTTTAAAATTAGGTCACTCCTGAAAGGTAGTGAATTCACCACCAGACAGCAGCACACATCTTAGCACTCCAATTTGCAAGTCAGAAGAGATCTCCCCTGATGTGCACAACCAATGCTTTTATACTCAGTTCACAGCCATCACTTTGGCTCAGGATTTCTGTAAAGGCTTTGCCAGCGAACTCACAGGTCTCTGGTAGCAGTCAGTTTTCAAAAGTAAATTACCAGTAACTGTCGTCAGTGTTCCTAGAAATCACTTTCTTGCATGACTGTAGTTGTCTGGGGGGAATCTTTTCTAGTTTCTTTTGATAGAAAACATTTCTTGCAGTCCTGCCCTTTTAGGATGTGTAATGCTTTGCTGTACATGCTGAGCCTTGGTAAGCAATGCTTCAAAAACACTCCCCTTGAACACCTTATTTCCCCAGCTGCACGGTACACTTCCCTAAGCAGGCTACATGAATATTGTCTGCACTCTTGAAACACTTCCCTGAGGCACTGGAAATCTCTTCTACCATTAACTAGATCCATGGTACATGACATCCATTTATTTTGTATCAGAGTTAAACAGAAGACATATGCATATTTGATAACAGAAGAGTAAGTCTCTTGTTTTCACTTCAAAATTACGAAGGAATTTCAGCATGTCAATTTTGAAGTGGACTGATTCAGAAGCAGAATTTGCTCAATCAAAGTGCTCCAATCATCAGCACTTCCTGTCCTAGAGCATGACTTAATTTACTGATGTGAGCTGCAATAACACAAGGTGAGCACCAAAGATACATGGGCACAAAGAGGGGTTTTCTTAGAGCACATCTTTGGCAAATCCTGATGGCAATACTGTGTCATCACTTATCCAAGGAAGCCCTAAAAGCTTCCAAACAGTTTGTTTGTTTTGAAAACCCCCAGGGACAATCATAGCCTCTGCCAAGAGGCTACAAACATTTCAGGTAGATTTTTTAGGTGGATAAAACTGCACAGAGCTTTTCTTATGAAAGAGTAAATAGAGGATCAAGGAACCCCGGGCTGAAGGACAGGTGGAATTTTTTTCCCTCCACTTTTAGATGTAAATTGCTCTATTTGATTTTAATGAGATATATTTGTTTCAAAAGTTGTATTATCTTGTAGAATATTTTTGCCTAAAACATTTATAATCCTGAAACTGAGAAGAACATGAACTCTCCATCTCAGCATTATTATACATCTCTCTGCGATAAGCCTTCACTGTTTGGACCACAACACTGTATTTACAGCGAGGTAACTGCAAATCCCCAGACTTACCAAGAATATAAAATGCAGCCAAACAAAATTGTAGTACCCAAGCCAGTAACCAGGTTTTCATCTCTATGCAGGCCTTGACTGAATTCAGGTACACAGATTGTGACATTCCGATTGTTTTCATCCAGGACTTCATAAAACAGATCGAACAGAAAGAACAGTTTGCAAAGATCATTTCACTGCATTTCAAAGTAATCTTCAAACTGGCAGTTTTTAATGAAATACTTTTATTACTTCAGACACTGGGTAGGTACATTTCAGCTGTTTCTACCTATCTTTTAGAAAAGATCATACAGAAAAAAAATCTGTAATGCTGATCTGGTAGACTCTGTGTTTCAGGTAGAACAAAAGTGCAACTTACTAGGGTACTAAAATTTCCTATTTGACCACAGCAGACTAAGAAAGGAAAAAAAAAAACACCATTTTGTGGAGTAAGAAATTAGAAGTCTGCCCACACTCCATAACCATATAAGACCAAGATAGTAGTGACCTGAGACCAGAAATGTCTTTGACAGAAAGGGTGCCTCGAGGATAACAATGAAATTCACACACAGTGAAAAAAGGTAGTCAGTAGTAGCCCTGTTGTCAGAGGGATATACAGAAGACCAAGGGAAAAAAGGTGCACCAGTTCAGGCAATATCTTGTCTTGGCATCTAATCAAATACTACTTCTAGGTCCCTGAAATGAAACCAGTTCAGTCCTTGATGTTCTAAGTTACATCTGGCATTTTGATATCTTCCTGGAATCAAGGCAAGGCAGAGGGTAGCCTGCAGCATTGTCCCAAAGCAAGAGATTACAGCCACACCTTATCTCAAATCAAGAGCTTTTTGAGTCCATGCTGCTTAAGGTATCTATCTCCTTCTACTTTCCAGCAGCCGCAATGCATTCCCATTGAGACAGCACAACTGTTGGTAGGGGCAGAGGGAAAAAGGCAGCAAGGGCTACATCCAGGTTAAAAATAAACTCAGTCAGTTCCCTGACCCGGTAGAGGAGGATTTTGCATGGTCCTGCAGCGCTGCACAAACAGCTTTATCAGGACATAGAGGGGACAGTGTGGAGGTGAGAGCAAAAAAAGAGGATGATCAGACTGTATGGAATACCTTGGCCAGAGATATGCAGGTTCCCACACCAGTATCCATCAGGGACACATCTGCAGCACGGCCCACTGTTTAGCCGGCATTTTAGTGATGTCTGGTACCAAAAAGCTAAGGCATGTTATAATCAGCACAGATTCAAGAGACATAACTTTTTGTTTGCCTGTTCTTTCTAAAGATACTTGCAACTCTCTTTGGGTGTTGCAAATACTTGCAGTCTGCATTTTCTTCAGGCCTTGTATGCAAGGTGGCCAATTTGACAGACGGATAGTTTGGAAATCCCTCCTTGACAAATGAAGGTAATGCCTTAACATAGTTAAGTTAATGGCAAACCTGAGTGACAGGGCATGGGACACCACAGAAAGTACCAGCACCCCATACATTCTCTATCACATGCCACTGTAAAAGCTGACAGGCCAGTATGGGGAGCGCTTATCACATAGACAAGGGAGGACGGAGCATCTCTGAGAGCAGATGACAACCATGAAAATTCTCGGTCATGGGAAGACAAGGAGGAGCATCTGATTCAAGGAGGTCCAAGAGAATGTTGCATACTCTGACAAATGCAATAACCACACTTGCAACACATACAAGAAGAATCAGAGCAGTCATTTAACTGCTTAAGTCTTCGTCAGAAGCATGAAACAACACAAGGCAAATGATTTCTTTCCATACATACTTTCTTCCCCTTCTTTTTCTTTTTATACTCTGTCAAAACTTTGCAGTAATTCAAATACCTTCTAAATTCAACTCTATATTCATTCAAAGCATTGCTTTAGCTTCATTTACTAACTCCACTTAGGAGTAAGTAAATCTTATTTCTAAATACTGTCTGGTTTTCCTTTTTAACTCTAGAATACTTCTGTGTGTGCCTGTACCTATACAAGAGTGACAGAGGTATTTTTTCCCCCTTCTCTCCCCTTTCTTCTTGGGAAGTGTCTGTATAAACTTTTGCTTCCTGCAAGTTGACTTATTTTCCTCCAGTTATTGTTGTTTCGGCTATTCAAGACGTACAGTTGAGCAATAATAAAGAAGGGTATTTTAGTACTAATTCAAGCCAGAAAAGCCTTCTTTAAGTGAAAAGAATGCTTCCAGTCTAAATATGTGAAGCTGATAGTTATCTGGGTAAAGGAAAGTTTAAGTTGTGCTTGTGAAGTCTTGCTGGGGTTTCATAGTGTAAAGACCTTCAAACTCTAGGGAGTTCCATACTCCTGATTTGGAATGCCAATGGCTAGAAGGCAAGTGGAGTTCAGGAAATTTGCTGAAGAACAGCATCATCTCTACTGCAACGTAACTCCAAGTCCTTTCTTGGAACGTTTCCTCTCAAAACAAAACATGAGTGCCACTCAAGCTTTTTCTCCATTAGGAATCCAGTGCTAAGGCTATCTAGCACACTTTAGCACACTTTTTCTAGAAGGAAAAAAGTCATTTTAGTATATCCACTCTGATGGCCAGCACCTACTAACTGAACTTAGTAAACTTTCAGATGGAGCTGATCACCCAGCTTCTTCCAGAGGCATTCAAGAGCCATTTGTTCCAACTCCTTTCCCATCATGAGACCAAACACATTACATGTTTAGTCATATCCTACTGTATGAGAATGTGCACTTGACGTAGGAGGAATAGACTACAAGACTTTGGGAAACTTTTTCATAGCAAACAGACTGAAAGTGCTCTGATGCAACAGGTGCAACTCATGCAAGGTAAGTTAAGCTCCTCTAGACCAAACCATTTAAGGTACATGGAGAGTGCCAATTGCACAGTATCTCTGCTGCACAGATATATTTGTCATATCTGCAATTTCTTCTGTGAAGGTCAGAACAGATCAACGCTTCTATATCCCAGCACTTCTATATCCCCAAATTTGTTAAATTCTTGCTTTTAGTATATGGCATGTCTAAAAGAATTTACATAAAGTATCAGATAACTTACTAGTTTCTGGTGGCTTGCTGGATAGTGCTGAGAAAGTGAGGTACATAACATAACAGCTGATAACTCCTGACTGCAGCAAACCAGAATGGGGCTGTCCTTCAGAAGAAAGAGAAAAAAACCTTATTTTTTTAGATAGTTTAACAAAGTGAAAAAGAAATTAATATCCTTCAAAGAATAGCATGCCAGTATCTTATTTTTACTTAGAGCAGAAAACAAGGTTTTGAAGCAGTTTGGATACGGTTCCACTGGCCTGCCAAGAGAAAAAAGCCAGCTCTGCTGGCATTTTTAGAAAGGCATTAGAGATTCCCATGTAAGTAAAGAATCACCCCTCTGCTTTCGCCAAAAGCACCAGCTTTTCAAAACCTATTGACCAGCTGCCACAATAATTTTATTTGCCTGTAAAATCTGCATTGGAGTCACTCTACCATTTTCAGGTCCAATGTATGCAAGATACCAACAGCACATGTAAAATACACCAAAGTGTGAAATACTGCTGTCAGCTCCTCCAGGCCCAAACTTTACAAACTACACAAATAGTCAAAAGTAAACGGTAGAATAGGGTGAACCAGTTTGACAACTTCAACTGCTAGCACTGCAAGACTTAGGTAAGTTTCACAACACAGTACCAGCCATCAGAGCATGAGCCTTCTTTACAGTATGGCTACCTGATGGCACACCCAAAGTGTCTCACACCTCTATAGTGTTAGCAGTACAGATGACGACCAGCAACAGCACTTCATAATGTAGATAAAGAGTCAAGAGCAGCATCAGTTCTGAACTATCATTAGCCTTCCTGCCCAGACATGGCTCATGCCTGCAGGCACACAGCTGAAACAATACCACACATCCAGGAGGAGAAGAAGTCAGTGGACTCACGATTCTGGACACAGGGTGATATGGCCACCAGCGACACAAAGAGGCACAGGCCTCCGTTAACTCCGATTAGGACCTTGTTGTACATGCAGCCCTCTGAGCGAGTGTAGAAGAGAGACATGAGGACCAGGGCTGCCACAGCAATGGAATACAAGATGAGAGTGACCAAGGCAAGCAAACCACTCCACACTTGCTTGTGATTTGCACCTGCAGTCCTGGAGAGAGAAAAATAAGCACCTTATCCTGGTCTTTCCTTCTCCAAAACGTAACATTCTAATAGCTGAATAGTTCATATCCTCAAACACAGTGGATAGTGCTTGCTTTCCTGACTCACATGTGCTCACTACACTAACACAGACCCTTGCCAGGTCCCTCCCATGAAACAGAGGGAAACACTCCTTAGCATCAGTGTTTATCTTCTGTAGAATCATGCTCAGCCCTTGCTGTAATTACAGCCCAGCACTGACTCCTGTAACTCCCAGTCTCTGCAATCAGCCCATCAGCACATCTCAGCTCAGTACTTCAGGGATTTCCTCAGTGGCAAACTGGAACGTCCCAGGCTCAACAAGCCAGTGGTGGTCTCCACAAAAAGAAAGCAGAGCCATATTGCTTAGCATGGCCTCTCTTCTGTACTCTCATCTTGCAAAGACCAGGGTTTAAGAGTGCAAACTAGAAGAGTTGTTTTCACATGATGGGTTTTTTGGTGTGTGGAAAGTCTTTTTAGTTTGTTGTCTTGTTTTGGTTTTTTTTCTGTTTTTTTTTTGAAACATGACTTATTTTAAAAGAATATCTAATGCAGGGAGAGCTAAAGTTAAATGCTGCTACAGGAAATCTTTCATCCACAAGAAAACAGCTACAGTTATTAGCACTAAAAATATCTGTGGTATAAGGAGCTCTCACCTCTACCTCCCTGAAAACGAATCTAACAAAGCTCATAGATCTGCTAAAACTCCTTCTTTGCAGTTGGTATCCTAACTAGAACAAGGGAGGATTGCAAAAGTTTGTATAGGAAGAAATGTGAGACAGAAAGGTGAAGGTAGGAGTTCCTGCATGTATGTGGGAGGCCAACTTACGTATATTAAAATGATGAGAGGCTGAGGGCTTGGAAGGTTATAGTAAATATACTTAAATCAGAAATCAAGTCAGTGCCCAAATGGGGTATATGTGAGTTGGTAATGGAATCTTGCCTATTTAGATGACAGGAAAGAAGCTGAAAAGAAAGTAGTAGTTCTCATACTGAGACAAAAAAAAATTTATGTGTATTAAGTTGACATAAAAAAGCAGGATTTATCAGCTTACATCATTGCACACAGTTTCACTATTACATTTGGCAAATCCAGTTTTACTCTCTTGCACCACTCCACTTCCTAGCAGGTATATTTTCATATAAAATATGAACCAACTTTCTGCAACTGAGGAGTTCTGCATCCCAACACACTTACTGGAAGCCAAGCAATTCAGGTAAAGAATAAATCAGCAGAGTAGAAGCAAACAAGGAAACCTTTCCACAGGTAGAGGAGAAAGTAGAT
>JAWWES010000094.1:49467665-49491172 GCA_035583135.1 Lophotriccus pileatus
TCTGGGGTCAGTCTCAGGCGACCAATGTCCTGAACCGCCTGCATGCAGGGTCAGGACTGCGGCTCCCAGCGCACCTTATCACCTGCCGTTTCGTCCCTCGCCTGTCGCTGCAGGGCTTTACAAGCATGGATATACCCTTCAAGTCTGCACAGTGGATTTTTAAGGTGAGGCTCAGCTTGTGCAGAGCTGGTCCCAACAAAGTGCTATTAAATGAAAGAAAATTAGGACAGAATACACGAAGAGGGTACAACTGGAAGAAAGAAAGGTCAGTGGCAGCAGAGCACAGAAGCCCTCAAACTAGCCTGCCATAAGCCCACTGGCTCATCTGTGTTACAGGGAGAGAGTGATGCCACCAGCTTCTGGATCTGGGATGCTGTGGAGGAAAGTGTTTCAGAGACAACCGAAAACAAAATGCAGAATGTAAGCAGGGTACCAGCTTGTCCTGCAACTGATTCAATAAGGAAACAGCCCTAACTGTGCACCCACAGCACTCTCCTGGGAGGGGAACACAAAACAACTACATTCCCACAGGGAGGGGAGCCTTCTGAAACTCCAGGACGAGCACATTCACAACCCTGAAGCAGGCCCAATGATGTGCTCGGTGCAGAACCTTAATTTTTAAGAACTAAGCCATGTAGCAATTGCTCCGTCTACTTAGAAACAGACTTATATTCTTGCAGTTGGTAGAGGGTGAGAGAGAGGATTTGTGCTACTTTGGCGGCTTACGAAACCAAACCAAATATGTGGTACAACAGGTCCAGTGTGTGAGTGATACCAGGCTGGGTGAGCATTTCGCTTAGGAAGGTTATATTAAGACTCTAAAAGAAGCTTGAGTTTTAAAATCTGGTTTTAGCCACAGCTCCTTTCATGCTTTTGAAGATCTTTAATTAAAAAGACAATTAGAGATTAACAATATTTTCTGTTGTTAGGGACCGATGACTCAACATATACTGAAGGAAACCCCTTGTAAAGGTTCTGCAGCACTGTGCTTTGCAGTAATCTGTCACATCACAGATTTAAAGTTACAACACTTAAAGAGTTATTTTCTAATTTTCTGCTTCTGCTAGCAAACAAGCTGCCCAAGACGAACTCACTGTTAGACTGAACTGATTTGTTCTACTATAACAAGCTCCCTAATAAGCCTTTTGTGACACTACCTGTGCAGTAAACCTGGGATGGGTAAGCTCCAGAGGATTTCTGCACAATGAGAGAGGAAGGCCTTGACTCTTCCTGTTGTGAAACATACTCAGCAGGTGAAAGGAAGAGGGTGAATCATCATGTCTGAGCTTAGAAGTGGATGGGTGGAGAAAATCAACTGCCTCTTCTGAGGAAGCGCCCCTACACACGAAGAATTATACAAGGAATCCCTTTTCCTTCCAGAGGCAGCAGTGAGTTCATCTCTCCTACTTACGTGCATTTTCATTTCGTTAGCTACGGTTGTTGACATCATGACACAGCAGATGATAGTCACCAGGATGAAGTAAAGTGCGTACATGAAGCGGGTGCTGGTTGACTGTTTTATCTTTGGGCAGCATTTGCAGCACAAGGAACAAGCAGCAGTACCACAGCAGCAGGCCAACTGGAAAGTAAAACAAAAAAATACAAGTCAAAAAACCACCAAAGAACTCCAGCTCCAGGTTTCTGTTGCAAAAGTCACGAAAGGAAGCTGGGAGACTTCTTGTAAAATGCCAGAATTTCTCAAGTTCTCTCCTCCCAGCTGAGCAGCATTTAAGTGGAAACAGACAGTCTTGTTTATGAAAAGTCACTAGTTTTAAGCTTTCTCTCATCCATTTGCTAAGGATGAAAGACAGAATTCCTTGTATATTTGAGTTCTTTCTACTCACAACTGAGGGTCTACCAAGACAAAAACCACAAATTACATACCAAAAGGCATGTAATTACCTTATTCAACAAGGAAAAAGGTATGAATAACTCCTGAAAGGAATTTAGCTTGATGCTCATTACTTTCTTGCTGTCAACAGTATCACTAACTTTCAAAGAAGCTGGATTCACCTTCCCTGCCTTCTACTTTTAGAAAAGTGATATATAAAAATGTAAATGTAAGCCTTATTTTTATACATAAGGCAACACTGTCCTTGGCCAAGCCCTTCCTTGCAATAGGCAGCAGCTTCATATAGTCTCTGTGCTTAACCCACCAGCCATGACCACAGGAGGGTTTTTGGACACTAACAGGCAGTCAGGAGCAGGCAACCTCCCCGCCCTTCCAGGTCTCACTGCTGCCAAGCCAGAGTAACCTCACCCTGCTGTACTCCCAATTTCAAACGGCTCCCTGTGGCTAGGTATGGTGCCTGGGACTCAAGCACACCAAGGCTGCTTTTCCCCAGTGTTTCCTGAGCCTCTGGAGTGGCCATGGGAATGTTCAGAGTGCCTTCTGCTTTCAGCAAGCAGCTGTACAAGGTGGATTCTTGCCAAGGGATTCAAAATGCACAAGCGTGATATTTAGGTCATCCAGGTAAACCTCACTGGCTTGTATTTGCCATCAGGCTCCAAACCACCACAAGCTATTTTCCTCCCAGGACACCTTCTCTTCCAGCAACAATGACTTGTCTGATAAGGAGGAATGTGTTTGCAGACGCACATATCTGATATAACTCCACAACCAGACTGATTGGTCGAAGAGCCCCAAATCATTTTGACAAAGTGTCTTTAAATGACTGACTCCCAGCTTATCATTTCCTTGCCATGTCTACCTCTGCAACACTCCAGCTCGGGCTTCCTGCCTTCAGCCTTGAAGAAAGTGGGTGACAGACAGGTCCTTTCCTTGCTCAGCAATGGCTCTTCAGCTTGCAGAAAACATAAAATGCGGGCAGTCCAACCCTGCTCCCACACTGCTCTTCTCTCCCTTCAGCACCAGATAACATGCTAGAGAAGGGGCCTCAAAGCACACAGCTGCTAAAACTGCTGCTGCTGCAAAACAGAAATCCTCCCTAAAACACAAAGCTCTAGCTAGGGGGAATAGACAGCATGGACTCATGGTGGCATCAAAGCTGGAAATTAAAAATACTACGTGCAAAAGTGCATCGTGCAAGTTTACTTTCAAAATAGAAGGCAGTGGTGGGCTAAATGGCAATTTTATTTTTTATACATATTGAAATTAAGTTACCTTTTAAGCATCAGCACAGCTCCAGGAAATAAGGAAGCTATGGCAAGTTACCAATTCAGCAAGCAAATGGAATAATAACAATTAAAAACAAATGCATACTAGAAAAGTGTAATCCACCCACTTCAGAATTAAGGCAGGGGAGAGAGAGAAGGTTAAGTCCTTTGGACCTGAAAGGATTTGATATCAGTCAGATCTAAAGTCTCCACAATGAACTTCCACTGCTGGCCTTACCATAACATCAAAAACTGCAGCATAGAAGTAAAAACTTATGCAGCTTTGGCATTTGTAAAGGGAACAACATTTTCCTACACCAGGTGCTAGAGAGCTGTGCCAGTAAAATCTCATCTACATCCAGCAACATCTCTGCTATTCTACTTCTGGGTCCCTGGAGCTGCTACTTAGAACAACAAATGCTTAAATAGTATATATAGCTCATTTATGTACTGTTCCACATTAGTTAGACTTTAATGATAGTTTCTAATACTGAGTACATACCCCAAAGTTACAAATTTTGGTCAAAAATACCAGTGTCTTCATCTTCTTTCAGATGCACCTCTTTAAACAGTCTAAGTAGCCATGGAAACCATAGAAAGTTGATTACATTATTCAGCCACAGTCCCAAATTTGGTGGCTTGGGTTTTTTTTGTGAGATTTTTTTTTTTCTTTTTCTTTTTTAAACTCTGGTTATAACTAAATACATTCTAGAGTAAGCCAAGATGAAATATGTGTTATCCAAAAATAAATGAGAACAGTCTCTATCCCAAAGAGTAAGATACTGGCCACATCCTAACTGACCCAAGAGGTTTCAAAGATGTTCTCTTTGGGTGACAGACTTCAAAGCCCACATATACAAAGAGTTCTCTAACAAAAAGTGGCAGTCAATGTGCAGCTGAGCTACACAGATCCTCTGATGCTACATGCTTTACTGCAGGTATGGCCCATCTCATTTCACCTCTGCCTTTTGACTGCAGCAACAGTCTTGCACCCAGGGGCTCAAAACCCACTTCAGCACTTGAAGTACTTCAAACCAGTAACAAATTCTTCTCATGTTAAAAAGAACCAGCTGTGAAAAAAAAAGCAAATAATCTTTCACAGATTTAGCTTATCATTAAATAAAAACTCCTCCAAAGAATGTGTTCTGCAGAAGCAAGATGCTATGCAGTTTTTAGGACAGAGATAACCCAAAAAACAATCAAAGGTCTGTAATCGCTGCCAGCTGGCAGGCCTTGAAAACCCAGGTCTGTACAGCTCCTTCAAAATCCTCTGATCCTCCCAAGCCCAGGGCCTCCAAAAGCCCAGTGCAACGTCATCTGAAAGCCAGGCTTCTCTGGCAGGAGTCTGTCATGCTGCAGCAGGTTCTGGCTTTGAGTCCCTCTCATCCAAAGGCTCCCACAAGTCAGGCAACAAGCACAGTCACCCCAGCTCCCCCTCTAGCTTTACATCCCCTCACCATGTAATCATCACAGTCTGACAGTAATTACAAACACTACACAAATATTTATGCTTTCCACAAATCCTTACCATCAGCGAGTTCCCTCACACTAACCTCCCACGACTCCAGGTCTCCACACCATAGATCAGCTGCCTACTTTGTTCAGTGCTACTCTTTTGGAGCTCAAGGTGGTGCCAGCTTGCCTGAGACCCCAAAACTTGAAACCCTAGTATACTTGAAAACAGAGAGCTCCAGGATTTGAACTGCCTGGATGATGGCTGACTTGACTGGTTTCACAACAGCAGCTGTAGAAAGCTGTGTGGGGATTTTTTCTGTTAAAAAGTATTCAAAGCATAGTTTCACAGACATTTCTTCTGGTAGCCAGGCTGGCTTAAAAGCCCCTACCTCCCCTCTCATCTGCCAGCCACTCACTCATTCCTGCTGCCACACCAAAGCCTCACTGTTCTGACAGTCCTATCTTGTGGTGGGGGTGACTAAATAAAGCAATCTGCTGGCTAAAGAAAAAAAAAAGGGGGGTAAGGAAAAAGAAAAAACTACATATCCTTTTCAGCTGCTGATTTATTATTCAACAGCAGCAATGGTTCTATTTCATTTGAGGGCACAGTGCAAAGGCAGGAGGGGAAAGTAAAGGTGAATGTCTTGTAGCTGTCCTGAATGCTTTCGCCCTTCTCTGAACAGATGTTTCAGTGGCGTTTTCCTACTGCCTCATTCGACTGGAGTGCACTGGGTTCATGCCAATGCAGAGGAACAATAATTTTTACGTCCACACAGAGAGGAGCAGAAGTAAGCAGACGTCACAGCCCTAGTTTGTGTAAACCACTCTTCCAAGTACAGGCAAGCCTGGACATATTGCACATTCCCATCGTCCAACAGCCTCGGGAGCACCTATGATTAACAAGAGCTCGACAGCTTAACAAAACAGGGTCAAAGTGGCTTACCAACTTGTACACAAACTGTTGGTTACCTACAATGAATACTCCATCAACATACCCTTAACATCTGCCACACACTCAAGTCCTTTTTGCAAGCTGTGATACAATCTGATAAATCAGTGGAACGAGGTGTGAAAGTAGCTTTTAAGCATATGCAACTGTTCTGGTACAAGAGTGAGAAGTAAGTGAACGTGCCCTGCCTGCTGCTTTTGTAGAGACAGTGACATTTTAAGAAGGTATTTTCCACATATGTTTCCAAAAATGTCTCAGAGGTCTTAAAAAACACTTTGCTTAACCATTAAAACAAAGTGAAGAGTTTCATGATCACAGCCCAAAATAGTCTGTGGTATTTTTAAATTATACAAACCATTGCTTATCATAATAAAGCACTCCCTTTCAGGAGAGTTCAGCAGAAATTGTAAAAATAAAGGGGATAAGAGCCCAATAAGGAAAAAACCTTCATACTTTAATGAGATGAAGACTTAGAAGCTTTTTCTTTCTTCCCTCCTAACTGACAGCCTGGCCAGAGCATAGGAATGTGCCTTGCTGAAGCTTCTTTTCATGGGGGCCTAGAGCAGCTTAGTTTTCCATGCACTGCTTGACTACTTGACTACCAGCATTATCTGGGCCATAAGATTTGCAGATAATGCAGTCACTGAGCTGTTAACAGTGTTTATCAAAAACACCCTAACATCTACTCTCACAGCTACAGGCAGCACCCAGGCAGGCTGGACAGGCAAAGCAGCCAGCCCTGCACAAATTATGTCCTGAAGAGGCTACACACTTGTCCTTGCTTGGGCTTTTGGTTTCAGGAGAGAGCATCTAGAATTTTGTTAGTGCTCTGATGCCAGGTGACCCAAGTGTTAGGAGCTGGTCTAAGACTATTATTGAAAACCCACCGTTGTTATGCATATGCATTTTCCACAGGCTTCTTCAACCAGTCACATGATTACACAGGGGTTTGCCCCTCAGAAATAACGAAATTCACCAAGGAGGCTTTATTTTGTCCTGTGTCTGACTTAACTGGCTTTTCGCTGCTTCTTATTTAACATTCAGACTCACCATGTGACTTAAGCCAAGAGATTTTATGACCAACATACCAATTAATCAACTGATGAGCATGTCTCACACTGCAAACTGCGCAAAATTAAAGCAGAAAAGTCATGCTGGCCCAGGTGCTGCCAGAACAATGTTTTTCAGTGAGGGTTTCCTGCCTTGAGGCGAGTTTCCAAAGCGAGGGGCTTGTGCCTTGCACTACAGGGCAGAACTATCATAAGCACCAAGCAGCTCAAAACCTAGGCAAGAAAGCAGCATCTAGGACAGGTAGATGAGGGCTAAAGAGCTAAAATGTGGATGAGCCACTGTCAGGCACTGGCAGAGATGAAGTTAAGCTGTACTGAGGATGATTAACTTGTCTCTGTGCTTAAACATTACCAAGTGGTGACTCAGATCAGCATTGGAAAAAAAGGTCACTGCAAAATGTCTACATTCAAGCCTGCCTAACTGCTCTTCTCTTGATAATTTTGGAAAAATCAAGACACTTGTTTGGTCTGACCTGAGCCACGCAGTGTATCACATCACCCAGCTCCTCAGTAGTATAGCTATTTTCTATTAGCATAGACCATCTGGATTTGACAGCAGCATGAGGCACACTGTCTGTCCCTCTGGTTACTCACATCTGCCACTGAAAACAGAAAAAAAACCCCCACCTTCTAATCTGTCTGCTACAATTCTCCAAGCACTGGTTCTTAGTGAGGCTTTCTTCACTGGCTTAAAGAGCCTTTCATTACCTGGTCTTTTCTCTCTGCTCATCAACATAAAAATCCAAAACATTTACCCTCAGTCTCATTTGCAGGCTTTAGGACTTCTCTCAGCACCTAAGTTTTTGAGGGTTTTTTTCTACATCCCCTCAAATTTACCCAGTCCCTCTTACAAAATCATCTCAGCTCAACTGCAAATAGTCTTAAACAGTCAAACTCCTTCGAAAAACTCCTTCTTCCCCCAGCATGCAGCCACAGAGAGGGTGAAACTTTGCTTGCAGCACTCCACACTGTGGAAGCAACCTGCCCTCCCCCCGCACCTTGTGCAGACAACCAGCTAGACGGTCGTACTTACAAAGCTGTATTTTATTTACACAGGAATCATGCTGTCTAGGTTACATCACCTTCAACAGTAGCTTCTTCTCCACCAGCCCTTCCATCATGCCTGTGTGCTTTTGGGAGCAATTTTAAATGTACTCTCAGGTCACTGATACAAACAGACCTGAGCATGAAGATTTTTTGCATTGATCCCTTGCAATTCTTCACTGAGAACACATTCCACTGGGTGACAGGTTTAGCTGTCCTTTACTATAATTTCATATTTCAGTTTTCTCATCTGCAGGTAATTTAATGTTGCAGTCACTTCTCCCACTTTCTGAATTGAGGAACAAACCCCAAAACTCACAGAGTACTGAAGCAGGTATGTTTATTTACAGCGCCAGGAGCATGGGGAATAAATTCACCTATCATGCACACCTATTGCATTCATTCAGCTTCTTTTATGTGATACAATGTTACATATGCATTAGTTGTGTTACACATACATTAGTTGCACATTAGCTGTGTCAGCAAATTCTTGAAAATTGGGAAGAGAAATTATTAACATGCACCAGTCCTATAACTCCGCCTCAGAACGCCCCTTGGGGGTCTTCATTGAGGGTCTTTTGGATGAAGTAAGAAGTCTTCCTCAGCTCTGAACTCTTCACCTTCGCAAAGAACTGCTGAGCTGGCACTGGCCGCTCACCTCAAAACCGGTTTCATCTTGTCTTTCTCTCGGAGCGCGTCTTTATCAGCCTTCAAGGTCTCACTCAGTGCTCCTTATTGAAACTCCAAGGTCTGTGTTCCTGCTAGAATCCTCATTATAAAGTTAACCATATCCTGTCTGTAAGTTAGTATAAGCAAGCGAGGCCCTATTCTAAATTAACAGTATTCTATCTAAAAATTAGCTCTAGTAAGCAACTAAGGCTACAATCTTTTATCATCACTTTATATTTTGATCACCCCTTATCATTTCACAGTAGAGAAACTACTAACAGAGGTGGAACATGAAAGTCAAGGGAGCAATGGCAAAGTCTGACATTTGGGGCCATCATTTCAAACCAAGAGTAGATTTTCTCCAGACTAGCTCTGATGTTCAAGATCAGGACTGTAGAGGTAAAATAGCACACACAGATACAATGTGGTGCATCACCAGGTACAGAGAACAAAATGCAGGGCAGCAACTGCTTAAATACATGTACCACTGGAGTGAAAAAGCAGTTAAAATGAAATTTTCATGTGCACTGACTCAAAAGCATGTAGCTATAACAGTTGCTTCACTTTTGAATGAACAGACAGCTCTGAACTGTTCCAAAAACATGTTGTGTCTTTAGAAGATGGTTTCAGTACTGAGTCCAAGAAGACTTCTGGGTAGGAAATTAAAAAAAAAAAAAAAACAAAACAAAAAAAAAACCAACAAAAAACATTAACACTTTGTACAAAGAAGCCAATACACTGGTATAAGACACTAACTATTTCTCACCAAGTTGTAAGAAAGATGCTCCAGCTTAGATTGATGTCACAATAGTTACACACTTTTCTAGACTGGCAGGTCCAAAAGGGAGCCTGCTCATGTCTTCCCATTGCTCCTCCATGAGCCTTTTTAAATACAATGCCTTTTTGAGACATATCCTGAATAGTATTCCTGAATCACTGTTTTGCCAGTGATTGTAACAAGCCAAGGGAAAAACCCTCACAAGAGACAGGCCTCTTCATAAAACATTAAGAATAGTTCCTGTCAAAACTCAGTACTAGGGCTTACATGTTGTTGCATTTTGGATTAGTCCTACTGGATAGAAGGAAGAGGAAAACTTTACATTTTCAGACTGTTAACATTTATATGTTTAAATACTTCAGCACTCATCATCTCTAACTCCTGGAAGATTCAATTACTAAACTGCATTATTAGTCACAGCAAAGTTATCACTAATTACAGTTATAATAACATTGCTGGTATGTAAGACTCCCTTCAGAACAAGCACAGAGCCATCTTCCCTACAACATGCCATCACAGGCACACATTACAGTGTACCCCACTCTGGCTGGCTCAGTCTCTCATTGCCTCATGCTGATGCTGAAGCCTGTCTCTTAGGTGACTTGAACAATGCAGCAGGTTAAATTCAATCAGTAGAATGGTTGATTACTGCCTAAAAATCTAGGCAGCTAGGCATTTAACATGACAAAACATATCAGAGCCTGCAGAGTCAAGAAAGAAATGGAAGCACCATTGACTTCAGTCCTTGAGAAGAACACTGGAAGAGTCCTAAGGTCCAAGCATCTTCACATGTTTAAGCTGAGAACACCATCCAGCATCAGCATGTTTGGGATCACAGGAGTCACTAGCTCCGGATGAGACCTTCAGCTTACACAGTACTCATAGCTCAGGCTTTCATTCCATTGCTTCTTTGAAATAAGTATGTCATACCCCCACAACTATGAGTGCATCCACTGTAATGAAAGTCTCAATTACGGGAAAAATATATCCTGGAATACCTACACCTGCAAAAATCAAAATAAAAGCAGCAGTTGTATTTAGGTCGTTCTACAGAAAAATACCCCCTTGCCCTTAAAGGTAAAGGCCCTGCTCTCATACTGCCTTCATTTCACACCTGTAGAATTATGCGTATTTAAAGCTGTTTCTTTAAACCCACAATAGAATGCAAGAGAAAAAGTCTAAAAAAATAGGCAGTGATTGGAAAATAATCAGGAATGAGAAAGACTATCTTCTGCCTCTTATATAGTGACAGGGGAAGGTTTCCAACTGTTTTGCCAGTGGACAAAGGTCAGCACAAGAAACACAGAACCAACCTTAAAAAGCAAGTGTATAAATTTACTACAGTGGAAAATAGCAAAGAATTACAAAAGGATAAGTCTAGGAATGCACCTAATCATTACTACAAACGGTGTCTATAGTGATCAAAAAACCACATCGCCGATTACCCTAGTCCATCATCACCCAGACCCACAAGTCAGCTGGGGACACCCAATCACAGCAAAGGGTGGGAGAACCACTCCCAGTAACCGGGAAATTGTATGCCGTGCATCCACTCATAGGTGAGGTCTCCACCTTTGCTGTGAAAGGGTCCAGCTTTTAAATTGTTAAACAAACAAGCTTACATCACTTATTTAGTGAGGTAAATGTCTGGCTCTCTTTTCTCCTTGGGTTTCACCGAAAGCCTGGCCAAGGCTCAGAGGAAAATCAAGGGACTCAGTTTGGACCAACTACTATTGAATGGGGCCAACCACCTGCCTCCATGGCCTTGACTAGTCTCTAATTACAGAACGATGGATACATTTATATCTTAAATTTGAACCATCTACATTTGAACAAAGCCAGCTGTCTACTTCCATGGCCTTGACCAGTCTCTAAATACAGAAAGATAGATATACTCATATCTCATTAATGAACAGACACAAATCTTCAGTAATAAGCAGATACCTTAGGTTGGAAGATTCATCTAGAGGTCAACTCTCTCTCAGGGCCTGTTTTCAGGCCTCAGCACTTCACCAACCTAGTGATGCACTGTTAAATGATACAACAGTTACAGGACCTCACTGTCTTTTGGTCACTTTTCCCTCCCTTTCTGATCACTCTTGAATCCAGCAGCAAATTTTATCCATCTATGGCAGGCTGATGGGGCCTCAAAGACATTTTCTTATAGTTTCCTTGAGAAGAGGCAAAAGTTTTAACAGAGAAAAATGATCTCTCAACCCTGAGGAAGAAAAAGGCTTAAACATGAGTTCAGTATTTATCAGAAAGGGAATCAATATGAGCTACCAACCTCAGCGGACAAAGCTGCAGAAAAACAGGTTTTGCTAATTGAGTTATTCAGGAAACCATTTGTTTAAAGCAAACTCCCCATGTTTCTGTGAACAGGGAAAATAGATCTTTCCCAGCCTGTTTTTCCTAACTGCATTTAAGTGGACTACACTACAGTATTCTACATCTGACCTCAGACAGCTAGTTTCATCTTCTATCATAATTAATAATAGCAGTGGCAAGGGTGTGGAAATACCCACAGGTAAATATTCCGGTTAAACACGTTAAACAAACCACTCTCACCCAGGAAGACCATTTGTAGAAAAGATGTGTTTTGGGGAGCACTATGTGAAGGAGTGCCAGGAACACCACCAGCATCATCACACAGCACTGCAGCACATCACACTACGCATACTCCCCACAGTGCTCCAGCAACCTCAGAGGACACAAACCTGGATGAGGGTGACAGAACCATCCTTTCCATCATATAATGAAAAAAGGAGACCATGGGGACAGGACTCCAAGCCGTCTTCTCAGCCTGAAGATGCAAAGAGGCAGTGCCAGAGTGGCAGGCAGCCCAGAGTGCACAGGAGTCTCCCTCCCTTGTCCCAAAAGCTATGGGCCCCAGAAGTCATAAGATGAGCTGAGGTCAGTCTTATAAATATAGATGCATGCTTCTTCCCCTCCCCCCCCCCTTTAAAAATGGAGAAAATCACAATAAGAGGTCTGGGTATAAAATTAAAATCTGATACTCTAACTTGTGGTGTATCTCACTGTATTTACTACAGGATATGATTTCTAAGTGCAGAACAGTATTAAGGACATCACTCAAGATTTAACAGACCTACAAAAATAGCTTCATGAGCTTTAATAGCTACCAGCTTTAATTGAAAAATCCATCTTCTTGAACAACCCAGCTACAAAATACTGTTCCCCCAAAATAAATGTTAACGATCTCAATTACATTTATTTAACTCTGGAAAAAACATATTCATTGCAATAAAGATTTTCTGCAACAGCTGCTTTCTTTAACCATGATCTCAACTTCATTCTCCTGAGAATAACTACTGAAGAAAAGCCAAATGCAAAACCCTGTTTCCTGTCAATTTAAGCAGATGTTTTTATGTAATCAAAAGTATTGTGGAGGCCCAAGCCAAACTGTATTCTCACTGCATTCTCAAAATAGGTCTACCAATGAAATCCTAACAAAAGAAGAAACATTTAGCAAGCTTATTACAGCTCAGAAACCTAAAAATCACAATTGTCTTCAAAACAAGGTTGTATATCGCCCAATTAAAAACAACTGCAGAAATTAAAGTTTATGAATGGCCCAGTTCCTTCAAAGAAAGTTCCCAGGATCTATCTGACAAGGATGCATGTCACACAGTAATATTCACCAAGATTATTTTAAATAGTTTTTGAGTGCAAAATCAGCATAACCAAAGTACACTGAAGTCTGGCAGCTTGCTGCTATATCCTTTAACAACAGGAATGCGGGCTGCAAAACCTAAATGCATTTATTCTGACAGGGACCATCAACCAGACAGTTAGCACAGTTTGACCCAAAATTAAAAGTACTAACCACTCATTGTCTTCTCCTCATCAGGAAAATTTGCTGGTATATGAATGGAGCACAAACACGTAGTCAAGTCATGTTAACTCTCAGCTATGGACATCCACCCACCATAACTATACTTAAACAGATCAGAAAGACAATGCCAAAGTTCTCATGCCATTCTAGGAAAGCAGATCCACAGAAAGAGACAGGCATTCACAAGGTGTCCAAAGGGCAAAAATACTTCCCACAAAAAATACTCATACTAGAGGATATCGAACCCATTAAACTAGTATATTTTAGGCAAAAGGCAGGGACTCAACATGAGTGTTGTTTTTCAGAACTCATATAAAGTTCCATCTTTCCTCTGTTTCTGGAGACATGGTTAACTTCATCTGCAGGGGAACACTGAAGGAGAGGCCAAATTCCTTCTTGATTTTCCAGCTTCATTAACAGTACCCACAAAACTCTTGAGAGAGCTTGGTTCAGACAGAAAGAAGAACTTCTATTCTTTTTGGTTTTCCTGTGTGTTAATCATGTCAAACAAACATCCCCTCATCAAGGTTGGAATAAATCAAGTAACAAAAGCAAAGATCATTTTTCATTTTTAAAATGTAATACTGCATGCTAATGAAACATGGTTTATGCCATTTATCACCTTAGCCTATAAAAGGGTTGTCTACACTACGTTTGCTGGTGTAACTCTGGCAATATGCCATATTTACCATAGATAAGTCTTACATCAATAGTAAGTGCTTAATTTTTTTAGAATACATCTTCCTAGGGATTTCTGGCACTATGACTGCATCCAGTTTAGGGCTTTTGCCTCATCTGCGACAACACTGAGGAGTTCAGTTTATTTACAGACTCCAAAGTGACACATCAGTGTCAATAAAACACATTACTATCAGAGACTACTACGTGGGGTAGGGACAGAGGCTTTAAGATTGTCACAGTAAACAGTAAACACGGTCACAGTAAAGCCATGCCATTCCCCACTGAGCATCACGACAGTTTCATCCTCTTGGTATTAAACTACTTCTCCAGGAGATACATCATAAAAAGCAACGAAAATGCAACAGCCATGAACCACTGCAGTGACATTACCTACTAACAGCAATTCATTGAGCTACAACTTGTTCCACATGCTGCCAAAATAGATGTGAAATAGCAGTCAGGGAGGCCCCTGCTTCTAGAGGAATATTAGCAAGTACAGTTACTACTCTGCCCCACAACCACCCTCTGCTGTTTGGAGAAGTGTGAGGCAGCTCCCAGAGAAGGGGCAATTGAAGGCAAGCTAAGTACTCCTACTGTCCCACTGAAGATTGAAAGAACCACAGACAGAAGCCCAAATATAGCTTGGGACTTCAACCTTCAGGAAGGACATAAGATTTTTTTCCCAGGTGGTTCATACAAAACCAAGATAATAATCAGATGCTGAGGGTGGGCAAGGTGAGCAAAACAATAGAAACATCAATGGAATTAAGTGTTTACATATGTAAAACAACAGGAATAAGTTCACTGCTTAGTCCGTTGCAGACAGGAAAAATAATAATGAGTTTCTATTACAGAAAAGGAGATTTGGGAAAATGAAGCACAAATAAAGTACCTGGAGGAGATGTTTAACATCACACCAGATTGTTAGAAACAGGAGACCTTCCCTTGAGTGCAACCAAGGATGAGATGTGGAAGGGGCCTCACAATCACCCATCTCCTCCAAGCCATGGTCCTTCGTCCATGGAATTAATTTAAGCAGGAAAACAGGTGCACCGTGGTAACATATGGAGCACTGAACCCCCACCCCACGGATGCTGAACAATGTAGGTCCTGCCCTGCCCTCCATCACCATTTGCTGTCATCTCTCACTTCCTCTGCCAGCACCCGAATATGCCGAGTCTTTTCACAAGCCAAATTTAAAGGAGTTTGTGAAAGGGTTCTTGGACTGCAAGGAGAAAAGTTAAGGCCACTCCAATTCTTATATGATGGGGGTCTCATCTCCCCACCACCTGGAACCAGTGACAATTACCCAACCGACTCTCGTAGGTCTAAGCGATCTGTCGCCCCTTTGGGAATTCCTCCTTGCCGTGCAGGAGGGGAAGGCCCTTTTCCATGTCGGCACCTCCATCTGCATGCCGCTGCCCTGGTGCGGACGACGGCGAACGCAGCGGCTCCCTTCTGCCCGCACACACCTCGGGGAGACGCGCTGCGTGCGTGCAGCTTTTCTCCCGAAATACGAGGAGAATCTACGCAGGGAACTGGTAGAAATGCCGCTTGGAGCACCTGGCGGGCCCGGACGGGCACCCGCGCTCAGCCAGGGCTGCCGTTCCCGTCCCACGCCAATGGCCCCGGGCAGCCCGGCTCGCAGGGTGGCTGCGAGGACCGCCGAGAGCCGCGGACCGGGGGCAGCCCAGAGACGGACCTCCGGCCCTTCACCGCCCCGACTCTCCGGGTGAGCGGCGGCCCCTCGGGCCCCGCCGGGCGCTGCCCCGGGGACCTCGGTCCCCGCCACGGTCGCGGAGCCCGCGGGTGGGCTCGCAGCGCGGTTCCCCGCGGGATGCCCGCCCTCCCCGCGCCCCTCGCCCCGCACACCTGCCGGGCTCCCCGCGCCCCCAGCCCCCACCTGGCCGGCGCAGCAGCGGGCGGACATGCTGGCGGTGCGGAGTGGCCCACCTCTCTCGCCGCTCCCGCATGCGGAAGGGGCACGGCTGGGATGTCCTGCGCTGGGCTGGGCTGGGCTGGGCTGGGCTGGGCTGGGCTGGGCTGGGCAGCCGAGCGCGGGGAGCCGCAGGCGGGGCGGCACCGCCTCTGCCCGGCCTGGCCCCGCCGCGCGGCTTCCGCTGTCGTCAGCCCGATGCGGGCGGCGCTGCCCCGCTCCCGGGCCGGCGGAGACACAGGAGGTCAGTGTCTGTGCGGCCACCCTCTGCAGGCTGCCCTGCTCCCAGCGACACTGCCGTGATCACCTGCCTGCTCATATAACACCTGCTTTTGGGTAGCTGGAATTTAATGAATTCAGTGAATGAGGCATTTGAACATGAGGATCTTAAAAGACCACGCACCAAATTGAAGTTTAACGCTGTGGGGCACGAACCCCGGGTTCGAACTGCTGTGCCGCATCCCACTGCCCGCGCCTTCGTGGAAAAGCCGTGTTTCCTCAAAGGACAGCTGGAAGGCCGTGCTTTCCTAACAAGAGCCGAGACCTTTCCCAGTGTTTCAGAAACACCCTTTCCAGCATCAGTCGCCTCTAACCATGTGCAGTACTAGGCAGGAGTTTAGGATTTCCTAACTTCCGTGTGACAATAGGAATTTGCAAAGCCAAATTCCAATAGGAATTACTATTGCAAAGCCACCAATGAAGAAGCAAGGAAGGTCTCCGTGGAAACACTCCCTCACCTTGTCCACTTTGTGGCCTCTGCATGTCTAATGTACTCTATAAGATAACTATTTTAAACTTTATTTCTATCCTTAACTGCCCCTACTTTAGGAATTCAGTGCAACTGAAAGCTATTAATCTGCATATGAGTACATGCATATAGATAATTAGCAACACCTACCAAGGAAACGGATGGATTGCAGGATGTAAATCCTCTTTCCTCATATGTGGACAGCTGATGCTCTACCAAGTGGATCATATGATGAATCAGTATTACACAATTTGGAATTATACTGGGGACCAAACAGACCAGTTAATAAAAACCAGCCAATGTGCTTTCATTTTAATGGTGCTCTAGCAGCTGCATATACTTAGTTAGAGTATTTACCACTCTTACCAGATGAATTCTGTCAACCAGATGGTTACTAAGCTGCAAAGGACACCAGTTCGCAGGTATCCGAGGGGACCCCAGCACAGTTCAGGCATTGATGTGGATAATGCTCCTGCTTCGTACAAGTAGCAAAAGCCCCAGCCTCAGGTAAGGACTCCTCAAATCAGGACTGGGGCTGGGGGCACAGCATACCTTCTCCTTTCCCCAGAGGCAGGGCTGCAGAGATAGGCTCAAGAATTGAACAACAGACAGGAAAATAGTGTGGCCAGCCAACAGGCAATGGAAAACCACTTGTGTTTTTAACTTTGAAACAGAGTCAGCTTCCTGAAGCTTGTGGTTAAGACATGGGAACACATAGATCATAATACAGTAAGAATTCAGCAGAACTGTAATCATCTTCTATTTCTGTTCCAGACTTCTTACACAACTGCAAGCAGCTGACTAGTCAGGCTTTGCTTAATTTACACATCAGCAAAATCAACTCAAAATATGAAGGAGGATCTGAGGTTTAATTTAAAAATGAAACTGTTTTGCAAAGTAGTGCAGGTGACATATGGGCATGGTGCAAGAGTATGCAAGAGTATGAGTGGCTATACCATACAACAGCATGTCTGTGATAGCAAGAAGCATTCACTGGGTGGGGAATGTCATTAATTAACTCTGTGCAGGTCTGTTAATGCCAGCCAGCATTGTTATCACAAATAAATCTAGCTTCTTCACTAAAAAGAAAACAGCAGAGCTCTGTAATGGATTTTCCAATCAGTGAGAGCACCTCAGAGCCTTAGAATGTGTGCCTTGGCTTTTTGGATGAAAAATTTGTTGCCAGAAAGGCTTGAACTTCCCTGCTGTGTTGCTGGCAAACATTACACAGGCTAATAGCAAAGCAGTGCGCAGATGTTACTGCATGAAAAGAACTGTCACTCTAAAACTGTCTGTGCATTTAGAATAAGGTTTATCCATCAAACGTAGATTCTGAAATCAGAGAAGGCTAATCTGATTTACTAACCTGGAATCTTCAACCAGTAATTCCTGCCTTAAAGTGTTCTTTTTGGCAGGGGGCCTCTTCGAAGAGATGCTGATTCTGATTTAGCGCTTTCAAGTGACAGGGAATTCACAGCATCAGTAGGGAAAGGCAAGATGATTTGGCCTTGCTTTGCCTAAGTTATTTTATGAACATAGACTTATATAGATTTAATAAATCAGGTAGAATAGGGACATGGAATGTTGCCACAGGAAGTTAGAAAGCCAAGGAGCATCCAGGGATGGAGTTAAAACTCTGGTCTCAGTTCAAGTGCCAGGGAGTGAGGAATGAAGGAAAGTGCTCAGTTAGAAGTTGTAACTGTGTGACAGTTCTCCAGGTCAGAAGCCAGTTTTGCCCTAGGAACGAGCCCCTTTCCTCACCTGTGTGTGCACAGGCAGGGTAGAGTAGAAAACCTGAACCTCCAGGAGCATGTCACTTTAAGCCACTTAACCTTCAGGCAGCATACAAGACATCCAGCCCATTTTCATACCGACCAGTGACCTTCTGTGGCACATCAGCTTTGCTCATGTCACCAGGACAGGCATTATTACCCTCAGATCCGACCTGCAGTTTTGCTTGCGTATGTTGCACCTTTACTAATCCTTGACATGGATTGTTGTTACAGAAGCAGAGGTTCTCACTTACCTCTTCTCTGTGAGAATGCAGTATTACTACCTGTAGTGAGAATTCAAAAGTGGTGATGCAGAAAGCTTCTGGACATAGCACAGAGAAATCTTAACTTAATAGGAATGCTCAAGGACTTTCTACTTCCTCAGTACTCACACAGCATGAACCAGCTCAGTGTATTTCAGGATAATGAGAAGAATTGTGCTGTTTTGTTCACACCTTCTGAATTGAAGCTGCAACTCACAATGATGCTTTCAATATTACGTAACTTCAAGATTTTTCAATAATTAAAGGGGTTTGGTTTGTGTCCACTGGCAAAGTGAAGAGCACAAAAAGTCTGCATCCAGTGAGAAGGAGAAATGTACCACTTGGCTGTTTTTCAGATGAAATGAAATATGGAAATTTTTTCCAAACGTAAATGCAAGCAGAAAGAAAACAAAACCAGACTGTCACATACTGTGGTGGCCACTTAGTTAAAATCAGTTTCTTATAGTGTAAATTTAGACTTTGCATGCCTGTTAAAATAAAAAAAGGAATGAAATTGCTTTTCAAGTAAATGTATATTTTGCTTGAGCCTAGCAATTAGACACCAGGTTATGGGAAGGAGAGGAAATGTCTGTGCATGTGCATGCATATGTTCTGGAAACCACCACTCAGATTCCCAACTCGACCCCTCACACGGCCAATTACATAATTTCTGTAATGTTACCTGTTACCTGTGGAAAAGGTATTCCAGTACGGGGAATCATCAGGCAAAGGTGTCATCAGACAATAAAAATTACTTATTTACCACCTCTAGTTTTACTTGTGTGTGCCTACAAGACCATATTTGTCATGTAGTCTAGGTAGCTGCATACCATAATAAACTCATGACTTCCTCAATTTTTTCCCAAGTATGCACCAGCACCTAGATTATGTACCACTTCTCCCCACCATTCTCCTGCGTAGCCAAGGGTTTCCAGAAGTCTTGACTTTCAGGCATCTTCCAAAAGCCAGTGTATCTAGGAATCATGCCAGGAGCAGCTGGCACAGCACAACAGACCTGACAAAAAGCAGGTGGGAATACCCCAGTACTTGTTACTGCTGTGAGTCGATGATCACCCTCACCACTGCGCACAGAGATGTGGAGAGGGATACAGAACAACTGTAATAGCAACATGAGCACCAAAGGATCTGGCAGTGCAAGGCACAAGCAACCTGCTACTTAAATCCCAAGGTGCAGTGATGACAGAGATGACTGTCTGTACACGTGGGGCCTGACACACATGTAACTGGCCCTTCCAGAACATCAGATTGATCACAATGCTAAATGGTGGTATCTTCTACTATATCTTTATTAGCATTTTGTAATTAACACACATTTTCTAGCTGGTAGAAGTTATTAATTTTTTAAAAATTATCCATTCATTTAAGTATTCAAATTTGGTTAGATTCTGGTCAAATGAAACTTATTAGACTTTGAAAAAATGCATTTCATAGCACTTGAAAAGTTTAGTATTAAAAATCCCACAAGGCTGGTATTTCCAGGCAAATTTGCTTAAAAAACCCTTTTGTTTGAGAACAGAGTTTAATAGACTGCTTGGTAGTTTTTTCACTGCGGTGTTAATTTACAGTGGATTAAGATTGGCACTGTCTATTAAGGAAATGCACCAATTCAACCTTTCTGAGGAGGTTAATTTTTGTATCGAAAGCATGGAAGAATGGTATTGCACAGCTTTGCACTGAACTCTGCAAGTGCTGCATTTGCATGCCCTTTTTAGCACAATGCCATCCAATGCCACTTATGGATGTCATTTTTTCTGACCTCCCAGCCACCAGATGCAGTACAGCTTTTCCTGCCTAATCAGGATTTTATTACATGATGTCTCATGTTTCTCAGTCACAGCTAAAACCTTTACCTTAGAAACAAGTGACATGGACATTTAACTTGGGTGACGCTAAGGAAACATTGTGCTGGGAGAAAAGGAGACAGCAGCACTTCCCAGCATATTTATGCATTTGTGACACTCAGGTAACCAGCCAGCAGCAGGGAATCTGGTGATGGCTGGGAAGCACTGAGCTTTACTGGAGTTAACGAGGAACATATGGAAGAAGGGAAGAAGCCTGCATATCCCTGACTGACCACATAAAGTCAATAGTAAGGATCTTATTAAAGAAGCTCTACAAGAATATTAAGTTAAAAAGGCTCAAGATGAGCAACAACCCAATTCTCCACTCCTACAAGGAGCTTCAAGCTTGCAGAATAATGATTCTCAGAGAGACAAGCGAACATTAGGTTAACATCAGACCATTTTTACCACATCTGACCATCTGCCTTATTTCTCTGTCACACACAACCTCTAGCATCAGGGAAAACCCATCTGGTTGTAAATCAGTATTTCAACTCCTGCAATTAAATCTGATAAATTAAAATTGGTTTCTACCATCATATATAAAGATGAAAAAACATGGTGGCACTGTCTTTCTGCACTGTTGATTTCCTCAAGATGCTTATGTGAGATAACTAGAGGAAGCTCCTGAACATACAGGTAAATTTAGAGGAGTAAGAAAGAGACAGTTTTACATTTGCCAACCCAGTAGTACACTTCTTCAGAATTGCTAGATTGCAATGACTTTGATTTATCTGTTAATTTTCTTTGACAGGGAACTTTTAATTTTTTTTTAAATTTTTTATTTTAACTTAATTCACAGATGGCAAATTCATGCAGGACAGCTTAAGTATTCTTTGAGGATATCTGCCTACTAGCCTGGCCCAAAGTGGAGGTTTCCCAGAACCAAAGCACACAGCTCACAGTGTATTGTTATAGTGTGCTTACCATAATTGTCAGTGTCACAGGAATAAACCTCTTGTGGTAGGCACATTACACTAATGCATTCTAATTAAGAGTGAAGTGCCTCCTCTCCTCCTTCCTTCTCTGCACATCATTCCATTCATCTTAGTAATAAATAATGTTACTGTGAAGATTTCTGGACACAATTTGAGCCAACACCTCTAGAACAAATGGTTACAACACTGAAGGCCTCTGTGCTGACCACATAGCAAGCCCCTCAGAAAATCCTCATGCAGGACCTTCCAGCCTGTGGATTGGATTCTTTGGAAGGAAGAAACAGAGGCCCCTCTTCCCCTAAGCCCCTTGTACCGTCATTTGAAAGGGTAAGAGTTTCTAAAAAGAAATAAATAGAAAATTTCTAAATAAGTTTCTCACAAATAGAAAAAAACTGAAAATACTAGAATTGTACACAGAAATATGAGGCTAGTTCAACAGCATCAAAGCTGGTATTTTATTCTAGCTCTACTTGAAAATAACAAATTAGCATTATGTGATGAAAAGTTTGGCCAAGTGGAACTCCCAAGCTAGCAAGAGTTGCTTCTGGAGTCTTCCTGGTAGCAGTGGGCTAAGGAGAAACAGGCTTAATTCCCAGCAGGTCTTTGGTAAAATGAGGATCAACAGAAGGTTCTCCTAGGCAGTGCAGTATTTTGGAGCCAAGAGAGACGGCAGCCATGCCTTTTCCCCAATCTCTCACACTACTGGATATCAGCAAGGTGTATATCAAAATACAGCCTGCCAAAAATGTTCAAAGACCTCCATGTAGTTCTCTGAGAAGTTTTTCTATCTCAACCTGATAAATTATATGCAGACCTATCCCTGGTTTATACTGTAATTTTATTACAGGCTTGTGGAGACAATAGCTTAACTCAAAGACAAAGTTCACATAGCTGAGTTTAACATGCAAGGGGGAACATGCAAGGGGGATTAAAAGAAAAGTAGGCCAAACTATAGCCTCTTTTAAAGATTCCTTCCTTCTCTCAGAGTACTAACAGGTCACAGGTGAAACATGCTCTGTAAAGGAATCATTACACTGGAGCACAGGAAGTATAAACATTTGTGCATCAGAAGAAATGGCTGACTTAAGTGAGCAGGGTACATGCAGTAATTCAAGAGAATAAAAACAGTAACAAAATCGAAGAAGACGGGTAAAAGCAAAGAATTGGCAGTGCTGCCTGGAGCACATCAAGGCCACACCATGTATAAAAGCACACCAAAAATGCAAAGCAGCAACTTTATGTTATAACTTAATTTGGGTGTGAGCCGTCTTTGTCAATATGAAAAGGCTGCAGGGATCACACAGCATTAGCATCAAACAAGAACCAAGAAGACAGATAAGAATGTGAGAGCTAGCAGTCCCAGCAACTAATCCTGGTATCTGTGAAAAAATGAAGTCAGTTTTGTTTAAAACAAAACTTTCTGTATTGTGTGCTCATACAATGAGTTTTGCTACATTTATTGTGGCAACAAAGTGGAAGAAGACAACAAAGTTCTCATTCAGTTATATAAATAATACCAGCAGAATTCATAGAAGTCAATCAAATTCCATCAAATCTCGAGGTAAATGCCATCATGTTTGCAAAGAGGAGTATTAGCCTTTCAGGAAGAAACAGCAGTAAGGCATAATAAAAATATGGTAAGGGCAGAAGAACTGTCTCAACCCAAGAGGGAATGCGTTTAATTATGTTTCCGTTTGCTCGTGTACCACTTAGACTTTTGCACAAGCATGCACACTGCAGGCTCAAACCACCCTTGATTGTTGTGGTTCTGAACAGAAGCCAAATAGATTGTAGCAGCTGTATATTCAACAATTTGGTGTGATAAGAAACAGACTGTCAATGCTGAAGCATGATTAGCATGATATAAAGCTTACAAACTAACCAAGTCATGAGTTAAGTTAAACAATATTTAGATGACTGATTGCACATGATTCCATATTATATTTACAAGTCCCAAATATTTCCTCCAATGTTCTGATCTAAATCACAAAAATTAAATCAAACTATCCAAAAGACTGAGATCAAGTAAAAAATATTGTACTGAAACCTTCTCTAATCTTATCATACTCTATGATGTACATACATCTATCTATGCACACCACCATCATTAAGAGCAAGGCAATTTTAAATTTTAGTCCCTGACATGAGCAGATTTATTCAGGAACTCAAGTGAAAACAAGACTTACTGCACACCCTCATGGTATAGAACAGGCCCCAACCACACATGCAGTGCACAGTATGCCAAATGAATTGCTGTGTGGGAGCTGGAAGGAAATAGTTCCTGAACTAGTACTATATAAGCACTGCTATTTTTGAGCATCTACTGTGGCAAACATGTGACTTGAAGCACACAAGACAATGGCTTTGGT